>OX638305.1:24477983-25701010 GCA_951812265.1 Taphrorychus bicolor
GCCTTTGATCGTGGTTGTTACGTCGCTATACACTATATCCTGGTCGAAGCGTTCTTTTTGAACGCAGTTTTGAAGTACTTAATGAAAAACAATATAACAATAACTATTATGTGTTATGTATCGTAGTCATACACGATCACTTACAGTATCGTGCACACAGGTGAAATGGAAAACATTGTCACACTCCGGCACAAAAGCATAACAACTGTATGCATTTATGTTCCATCTCTCTATACGTATCTCTCTTGCGCGGCTGCAACAAATTGGTCCCACACGCCTACCGCTTAAATGAAGGGCCGTACCGTTACCTCTCTATATTACATCGAGCCCTCAATAAGAGCAAAAAAATATATCCACAAAACAGCCATTCGAAACTACGAGCAAACGAGAACTACACCAGGATGGCACTCGGTGTCAGTATCGGTGTCGTCCTGGTGTGATCTCCGTTTGCTCGTTTTTTTTTATAGAGTGGAATATTATTCCAGACCGGTGTCAAACTTCCCTTATTGAAATTGCCCTAAAGAAGACCTCAAAAACGTCAAAACGTTGGCAACTTTACAAACGAAAAGTATTGTTTATGTCCTACATCCGCTCTTCTGTTGTATATGTAGATCCAAACAAAAGTCTTTTCTCTAAACATGTCGACGTTAGGTATTGAACCTTAATGGAGATATCTAATAACTTCTTTTCTTTCCGGTGAATAACCCTGGGAAAAAAGTAAATTTCTAGGAAATATCTACCAGTTTGGAAGGAAAACTTATTTTATTCACCACCTGTAACGTTCTATTAACAGACACCAACATTGCTGTACGTTGCAGAACAGACTGTGATTCCAAAATATCCAACATTCTACCCCTCTTTTTCTACTTTGCGATCCCAATAAGATTATCTCTCTTGTGGCACCCTTTCTTTTCATCAAAACAAAGGTCCAATCAGGCCATCAAGCAAGGACGTATGCTTGATTCAGTGCTTTCTTATGACGATGATAAACGTGAAATATCCAAGTTCTTGAAGTCAAAAAAGCTAAACGAATTAGGTTGTTGATACTATGGCAACAAGTTGTATCACCATGTTGGTGTCTATTAATAGAAGGTCACTGTTGACTATCGACTTCTTTTACCCCAAGAATACGAACACAGTTAAATATACCATAAAAACTAAAAGTTAAGTTCCGTGTGCACGGTAACAAATAAATAGGTAGGTGTGGGAAGGTGTACTGCGTGAATTTGCTTCAAAATTCTCTATTGGCGAAAAGGCTTTGGCGTTTTTTGAGCAAAAGCCATCATCAGCGCCCAAAAAAAGAAGGGAAGTGAAGCGTGAGGCGCGATGACTCGCTCACCGAAACGATTTTGAAGCAAATGCTCGAAGTATACCTTCCCACACCTACCTATTTAAATATACCATCAGGTTAGTTGAGGAGAGTGATCTTGGTAATATTTCAGATCCTTGTGGGTTTGTGGACTGCGGAAAAGGAACATGCCTCTCGGAGAAGCACGAGGCTATATGTTTGTGTGCAGATGGATATGCTCTTCTTGACGATAAGTGTGTCAACATCAATGAATGTGAAGCGAATCATCCTTGTCATTCTACAGCAGAGTAAGTTTTCTTTTAAGTAAAAGTAGGGGGTGTTTATTTGAAAACATCATCTAGTTAGCTGTGAAACGTCAAAAAACAAGGATGAAGGAACAAAAGTCCATTTATTTTGTTACATCATCCTTTTCTGTCAAAAATTCATCTAAATGACGTTTTCTAGTGAACACACCGTATTATTGTTGCCAGGTACAGAGCAAAATGGGCTGCCTCTCGAACTGAGAGCCATCTATCATGCAGTATTAGATCTAATACGCTGGTGCATGTCGCCTGCTCCTGCTCTCTATAACATCTCACTGCCCTTCCGTGGATTTTCGGCTTTAAGCCGCGAACTTACGGTCTCTAATTTGTCGACTAGCCAAAACTATACTGATGATGGGTAGACCCCGAAACTAGTATGCAGAAGGGTCGATCGACAAATTGGTGACCACCTATTCTTTACACTTCGTTCTGGTTCCAATAACCTGCCAGGTACAGAGGAATATGGGCTGCTTGCATCTGCCATACAGTATTAGACCGAATACGCTGATAGATGTCGCCTGCTAGTGCTCTGTACAACATCTCAACGCTCTTCCGTAGATTCTTGCTTTAAGCCGCGAACTTATGGTCTCAAATTTGGCGACCAACCAAAGCTGTAGGTACTGGTGAGAGGTAGATCCCGAAACTCCTATGCAGATGGGTTGATCGACAAATTGGTGACTACCTACACTGTAGTAAAAAAAAACTAATTGCACATTTCTGCGAGTACAATTTTTAGTCTCAAAAACAATTTTTTGCCCTGACACTTTTACTAAAAAATCAAATATTTTTTCCAGATGCATTGACACAGATGGAGGATTCTCATGCATCTGTCGAGAAGGCCTTGTAGGTGCCCCACTTACCACCGGCTGCCGGAAACCCGGAGATTGCCTGACAGACTCAGATTGTCCTTCTACAGCTTTCTGCGACAAGGAAATCTGCAGAAACCCTTGCGAGCAACCTAACATCTGCGGCTCGAACTCGAATTGTATTCCTGTCGCACATAAGGCAACCTGCCGATGTCCAGAAAAGACCAGAGAGGACTCGAATCGGAATTGCATTCTCATTGAATGTTCTGATAACAATGACTGTACTATTGACAGAGTGTGTATCGATTCATCGTGTGCGAATCCTTGTTCTTTGCCGAATGTTTGTGGTCAAAATGCCGAATGCTCATCCGTGAACCATCAAGCTGTTTGCAGTTGTAAAGCCGGCACTACTGGAGATCCGCATTTAGGATGCATTGCTGTTCAATATTGCGCCAACAATAAGCAGTGCCCTCAAGGGCTTAACTGTTACAACGGAATATGCACGTCATTATGTGGAAGCGCCCGAGACTGTATCTCCGATCAGTTATGTATCGATGGCTATTGCCAACCTACATGTAAAACCAACACAACCTGTCCAGAATTCCAATTTTGCCAGGACAGTATTTGCCGACAAGAAGTGAGGTGCAGGGCCAATAACGATTGCGACCATACTGAGAAGTGTCTGTCCAATTCGGTGGGACAGCCAGAATGTGTTGACGCTTGTGAAGGTGTTCTTTGTGGTCGTAATGCCGAATGCGTTTCCAATAAGCACAACGCACAATGCAAATGTAAACCAGGTTTTAAGGGTAACCCAACCAACGAAAAAACTGGTTGCCAGAAAATTGAATGCGAAAGAAATGAAGAATGTTCCAGTGACAAGCTGTGCGATCAAAATATGTGCAAAATTGCCTGTTTAGTTCACAACCCATGCGGAAAAAATACCTTATGCTCAGCAGAGAATCATCGACAGGTTTGCTATTGTCAACCTGGATATACAGGAGATGCCCTGAAAGGATGCACTTTAATAGACTTTTGCGCAGATGAGCCTTGTGGGCCAGAGGCACTGTGTACCAATTCCAGGGGATCATTCAAGTGCCAGTGTCCTCCGAATTTAATTGGAGACCCCTACAACGACGGCTGTAAAAAGGCAGTAGAGTGCATTACAAACTCAGATTGTCCTGCTGTGGCTCAATGTGATAAAACCCTAAACAAATGCAAAAGTGTTTGCGAGCAAATTTCTTGTGGATCCAATGCCGAGTGCTTGGCTTTAGACCATACCGCCCACTGCAGCTGCAGAAACGGTTACGAGGGGGACGCGGATAAGGGTTGCAGACCGAAAGTGGTGACCTGTAAGACCACACACGATTGCCCTGCGAATACATACTGCCACGGCAACCTTTGCAATCCTGCCTGCAAAGGCAACGACGAGTGCCAGAGCGAAGAACAATGCTTGGAAGGCCAGTGTCTCAATCCTTGTTTGGTTTCCAGAGCTTGTGGAATGAATGCCGTGTGCCACACCGAGAATCACAGAAAGACGTGCAAATGTCCGGACAGATTCACTGGGGATCACGATGTGGAATGCATTCGATGTAAGTGATTTAATAAAAAAAATTGTGCTAAGCTAGGCTGGTAGAACTCTTATGGCCATTTCCACCAAGCAAATTTTAAGTAAACTTAAAGTTAAAGGCCCTTAAGCAATAGTTAGCTGTTAGCATGAGTAACCATGGTAATAATGGAAGCCTTAACTAAATGTACTTAAAATTGCTTGATGCGAACGGTCCTTAATGGCTTTTTTATAGTTGTCATTTTAAAGCACAACCATTATTAGCTTCCCATCGACAAAAGTTGCGCTTATCCTTTAATTTGCTATTACCATCGTCTACATGTATCTAGTCAGGCATTTCAAATCGCTTAATTTCTCCAAAGCTTCTACCTAGCTACCATCTTAATAGATGTCGCTCGTAGATCCAAACATTTCAGAAATCAAGAAATTTTTATGCAGCACATTCGTGACGGAACTAGTATGTAGATTTGTTTTCTTTTGACAGTACAAGATCGGATTTTGACTTTTTGTTAACGTAGTTTTATATATACAGGGTGGCGCATTTTCGATGGATTTACTGCGATTAGCAAAAGCTTAACAAATACGCGAAATTTGATTACACATCCTCGACTCCGACTTTTAAGATATATTTAAGTGTACCATTATTTCCCGGTTTTTCTGTATACAAGAGGTTTTTGAAAAAACTGCATTTTCGGTATGGTGCTATATCTCGATTATTATAGAAAATAGAACAAAAAGCCAAATACAAACATTTTAATATTTTTCAGCCGTTATTTAGTGGTGCAGTTTTCAAATTTTTATTGATAGCAATTTTCAAGTTATGATATAATGTTAGGTGTTTTTTTAATGGGACGCATTATATAGTATTAGTTAGTTGGAATGCTTCTTTTTAGCTGATTCCACTGATCTAAAGTTGTATACCTTTATCTTTTTAGTTGTTGGTGAAGTTAGCGGGATTAGGACAAATAATGTACCTCTTCTTTATTCGAAAATGGCCGACGTTTCGACTATTTATTTAGTCTTCATCAGGGCTAAAACCCAATAAGTTAAATGGCAACAAATCCCTGGGCCCAACATAAAATTGTAAATACTGTTTGTTAAATTATGGAACGTAAATTCCTATACATCCATTACAACTATAAAATTAAAAAACAAAATTTATAAACAAAAAAAAATATTAAAAAATATTAAATATACAGACAAACTGTATACATTGAGGCGTACATTACGGATGAAAGAACTTACCTATTCTCACTTAGAGAGGGTAGTCAGTTTTTATGTTGGGCCCAGGGATTTGTTGCCATTGAACTTATTGGGTTTTAGCCCTGATGAAGACTAAATAAATAGTCGAAACGTCGGCTATTTTCGAATAAAGAAGAGGTGCATTATTTGTCCTAATCCCGCTAACTTCACCAATAACTTACAACTTAAGGACGCTAATTACAACAATATCTTTTTAGTCTTAGAAAAATTAAGAAAAAACTATATTTTCCCATAAGGAGTCATAGAAAGAGCCAGTTTCCTAACTTACAAAACGTTCAGTATTTCAATTGAAAACAACATTGTGGATCAAAAGGCCCGAAAAGAGTGAAATTTTTGAAAAGTTCTTCTATACCAAGGCAAAAAGGCGATATTTATAAAAGTTTATCTAATAAGTGATATATGTGTATCTCTATGCAATTTAGTTTATTTTTATTACGCCTAAATTATTTTATTTTCATGCGTTACATCTTCCTCACAAAAAGTTCATTATTTCAATTCCATTAAAAATCATTTACGGATTTATTTAGGGAGTTTTTCCATTGTTTGATGATTTAATATGTATTTATTAAGTCAAGTTAGTGGGAGAAGTTTTGGCATAATTTACATAATGGCGTTTTGTTTCTACTTTTGTGAGCTATTGGCTTTTTTATTTTTTATGTTTGGTGTGTTCGACACCCTCGTCACTCGGCGCTTCAAATATTCCAAGATTTTTCATATTCTCCACACTTTTTTAGTTTTATTTTATTAGCAACTTTTTTGGATGTATCATCAGCTGAAATTACGCTTTCTCGTGTACGTTCGTAATTCTTTAATTTCTTGTTTAGATTCTGTTACTCTCTTTCCACTTTTATATAATTTTTCAATTTTCGTTTCACAATTTCGGTTCTAGTATTAGGATCGAATTAATTAGATTGTGAAGGCTTTCACGGCCGGTCAAAATACAATCTGAAGTATTTTCCGGGCTTGGAAGCCGTGATCCAACGCAATTTCTTCCTGACATGTATCATAGGCGATAAGGCAATGGACGAAGTGATCCCTCCTGCTTCCCGACATTGACTGATTCGACTGTGGTGAGCTCTGTGGTATTTATTCCTCCGCTGTCGCGCTGCAGTGGAGGGACTGGGGTGGGGGTAGTTGTGGCGCGGGGTTTCGGCGCACTTGAAGTATGTCGTAGAGCTTGCTTCTAATCTGCATTTAGAAATATAATTTCCCCCTTCCTGTTGAAATTATTGTCGTGTTTAAAGGTCTCAATGGCCTCTTTCATTAGTCTCGGATAGAAACGCTGCCGGTTTGCCAAAGATCCACAAACCGGATGTGCCACTGAGCACCATAGGAAGCCCGACCTACGAAATCGCGAAATTGCTGCAACGTAAAATAGGAAATACTGCCTTTATAAAAGACTCCACTCATTTCGTCGAAAAACTGCATTCCTTGACTTTGAATTCTCGCTAGCTTCGATGTTGTTTCGCTCTTCACGCTGGTACCCATTAAGGAAGCCATGGAACATGTCAACCAGGAATTTTCACAAGATATTGCCCAGTTGTTCCAACACTGCCTAACCACTACATATTTTCAGTGGAAGGAAGATTTCTACGAACAAACAGATGGTGCAGCCCCCTTAGTTCAGTAATAGCTAACTATTTTATAGAAATTTTCGAGGCCAAGGCGTTGGCAACGACAAATAATAGGCCCAAGTACTGGTTGCGATACGTGGATGACACTTTTGATATTTGGAGCCACGGCGAGGGCGAACTTCAAAACTTCCTCTTACACCTCAACTCTATCAACCCAAAAACTCAATTCACTATGGAGATAGAAAAGGAAGGACGCCTACCGTTTTTGGATGTTTTGGTATCAAAGAGGCCGAGTGGGAAGCTTGCGCACGCCGTTTATAGAAATCCAACATACACTGACCGATTCCTCAATAACGAATCAAATCCTTATTTCAAACATACAATGGAACTCATAAAGACTCTGTCTGTGAGAGCCAAGAGAATTTTTGAGCCGGCTGAATTGGAACGGGAAATGAAGCATCTGGAAAGAGCCTTTGGTTGGAATAGATACAACAAGCACGAGTTTGATAGAGCCGTCCGTCCAAGGAATGTAGAGCGCCAAGAAGAAACAACGGGAAAAGATGTAGAAAAGCGCGGATGGACTAGTCTACCAAACATCCACAGAGTAACGGACAGAATCGGCAGGCTCCTGTAAAAGCACAGTGTTAGAGCTGTCTTTAAACCAACTGCTACAATACAATAGAGCTTGAGATCGGCCAAAGACCGCAGAGATCCCCTATCGGCAGCCGGAGTTTACCGAGTTCCATGCAGCTGCTCTGGCTCGGTATACATTTGCACCACAAAATGTAGTGTCAAAACGAAGATTACAGAACATAAGAGGAGTTGCAGGTGGGGACGAACACAAAAGTCAGCAGTAGCAGAGCACGCTTTCTGCGAAAGTCACGACATCCTTTTTAACGAGGTGGATATCTTATATCAATCGCACGTTTCTATCCGAGATTAACGAGAGAGGTCATTGAAATTTTTAAACACAGCAACAATTTCACCAGGAAAGAGGAAATAACTTTTCTAAATGCAGACTAGAAGCGAGTTCTACGACATACTTCAAGTGCACCGAAACGCCGCGCCATCACTTTCCCCACCCCAGTCCTTCCACTGCAGCGCGACGGCGGGGGAATAAATATCACCGAGCTCACCACAGTCGAATCAGTCAACGACGAGAAGCATGGGAGATCACTTCGCTCATTACCTCATCACCTTTGATAATGTCTGCCGCAGCTCCAGACGAAACGTCAGGAAGAAATTCCATTGGACCACGTCTTCAAAGCCCGGAAAACAATTTAGATTGTATCGAATTAATTATTCGATGTTTGTCTTCTTTTGTGTATCGTTTGTCATTGTTTTAGTGTATGTTCAAAGTGTTTCCATCCTATGCAGTTTGTTTCTCCCACCTTCTCAGCCTTTTTGCAATTTTATCAAAAGAATCTAATGTATTCCTAGAAAAAGGATTAAAGACAATACGTATTGAGAATTTTGCATTCAGGTATCATCTTGAAATTTTGTATTTTTTATTTAGAATAAAATTACATATATGTTTCTTGGTTTTTCAGGTGTTAACAGAAACAAATAATATGTCCTCTTCAGTTTTATTATCTGTGATAACTGTAACAAGTAGTAAAGTAAAACAGGGAATAAAGAAAACACTCACTACTGACTCATAAAAAACCGCACTTTTAACGTCATAATTAATGCAAAACTACTTTAAAAAATTCCAAATCAAACAAAATAAAATCAGCTGTCAATTTCGAATACATTATTCCTTATGAAAAAAATTAGTTTTTTGTTAATTATTCGAAAACTACTAGAGATAAAGGTATGAAGTTATACATTAATCCGGGGTAAATTACGTATGAAAAATTATTTTACTGTTCTATTTCCCATATTAGCCGAGATACCGAGCCGTGTCAAAACAGCAGTTTTTTTCAAAAACATCCTCTATGCGAAAAACGAATCATTTATCTATTACGGTTTTACCAATACCCCAGAGATCCACCAAAAAGGCGCCACCCTGTACATGCAGGGTATCCCATGGAGAGGTCCCATTGTGTCAAAGAAAAGTGTCTCAAAGTCAAAGTTCAAAATCTTAGTGTTAGATTTATAGCAAGAAGCTAAAACTACGAAAGTTTTAAGATACGATTTACCGAACAATTTACAATTGTAGGAGAATATACAGGGTGACGTAAAAAAGCGTGGCAATTATAATCTGCTTATATTTAAAAATAAAAATATAAATGATTTCCAAATTGACATATTTCTGTTCTGTGTATAGTTCTAAGCATTTTTGTAAAGCATTTCCTACATCTTTCTTCACTGGTTTTCCTATTAAACCACAAAACAAAACCATTCAGTATAGAGCGAAATGGTTTGCACTTTCGTATCTTAGCTTTTGAAGGCCTATTAAATGGAAAAAAAAATAAATTTTTGAAGAATTTCATTTTTTTTTATTTGGTTAAGGGTCAAATAGGACATCATTGGATAGATGTTCAAAAACTAATGTAGGTATACGAAAGTGCATACCGCTTTGATCTATCTTAAACGGTTGTTCACACCAAGCTGAAAAATGTCGAAATTTTGACGTTTCTTAATACAAAAACAAATAAAGGTAGGTAGGTATAGTGAATGCTTTACAAAAAGTGTTTAGACTCACAAACATTTTAATTATTAATCAAAAATTGTGATAAAACGAATGAAACTAGAAAATTGTGTCCACGTAGAATGGTTTTGATGGTCAATTGGCCTATAGGGACTAAAGGCAGCAATTATACAGTAATTTCTTCTCCGACGTTTCGTTTAATCTATTTAAACATCTTCAGGGCTACAATGGGGAAGAAAGTTAGAACATTGGTAGCTATTTCACTACTACCATACAAATACACACCACGAGATTGTTGCACACTACTCGAGTCATAAAAATTGAAAATACCGTGGGCGTATCACGGTATGTATTGAGTTTCACCATATGTTGTACCTAGTTTAAATGATATGCCCACGGTATTTTCAATTTTTATGACCCGAGTAGTGTACAACAATTTCGAGGTATGGCAGTTGTGAAATAGCCACCAATGTTCTAAGTTTGTTCCCCATTGTAGCCCTGAAGATGTTTAAGTAGATTAAACAAAACGTCGGCGAAGAAATTACTGTATAATTGCTGCCTTTAGTCCCTATAGGCCAGCTTCTCGAAAAATTTACAAGAATAAAAAAAAATTGCACAAAACAGAAATTTGCTATTAAGAGATTAAGATCCTAATCGTGAAATTATTAAGGATTTGAAAAATCAAAAATTTTTTAGAACCCACCCCTGAACTAACCTTTTAAAGCTGCCAGTCACTTTAAGTTTCTGTTAAATAATTCGTTAATAAACCAAATACATTGATTAGGTATATATTTTCGACAACGCTACTAGTGGTTACTTGTTGAATTTCATTGGCAAGTGCTAACTGTTGGCAAACCAGAGCAAATTCAGAATTACATTAAGTCTATGGATTACCTGATATGGACATTCTGAAAACAATATTTTACTTTTGCAGTACCTGTTGCCTGCACATCTACCGCAGACTGCTTCTCCAACTCTACTTGCAAAGACAACATCTGTATGCCGCAATGTAGGTCGGACCTCGAATGCGCCTTCAACGAAAAATGCTTGAAAGGCGAGTGCATGCTAACCTGCAGAGTGGACAACGACTGCTTCTTAGGCCACATTTGTCTACGCAACAAGTGCATCTTCGGCTGTCGCGGAGACGAAGATTGCGGCGGTAGCGAATCCTGCATCGACAACAAATGCGCCAATCCTTGTTCGGGGAGCATTTGCGGTCCGAATGCGCAGTGTTCGGTTGTGAACCACCGAGCGAGCTGTTCGTGCGCCGAAGGTCTAGTGCCGAATCCTTCGGCCAACGTCGGTTGTGTTCGCGTTCCTGCTGAACCTTGCTCGCAGAATACCGACTGTTCGAATAAAAATCTCATCTGCAAAGACGATTTTTGCAGAAGCATTTGTGCATCGGACGAGGCTTGTTTGAACAACGAACGGTGCGAAGGCGGCGTGTGTAAACCCATTTGCCGAAAGGACGATGACTGTAGGAGTGGCGAGATATGCGAAGGCCTCAAGTGTGCCATTGGATGCAGGGCCAATTCCGGCTGTCCTGAAGACAAATCCTGTCTTAATAATAAATGTGTCGACTTATGCGCTTCGCCAACAGCTTGTGGCACCAATGCCAAGTGCTCTGTAGTAGACCATAAGAGAGTGTGCCAGTGTCCAGCTTTTCTCAAGGGAAATCCGCAAGATACTTGCCGACGCCTGTCCAAGTCCTGCGATGGTCAAAATGCTTGCGAAAGTGATGAGGCCTGCGTGGAAGGGATTTGCCAGGGCAGCTGCCGAACGTAAGTTTAGAAATCTCTATACAGTGTGTCCCAAATTGGTCTTCCATGTATTGGCATCTCGGAAGCTATAGGAGCTACGAATTCGGTTAAATGAGCAAAGTTCTAGACAATTATGTTACTAATGTAATGACAAAAACGGGGTGGCTGTAACCAATCGGGTTTTTGAGAAATTATGGAAAAACCAAAATGGTGCATTTTTAAAAAGCTGTTGTAAATCTTTTATTTTAAAAGATAATCGAAATTTGTGAAAACATTTCTGAAGCAACTTTTTGAGTGGAACATTCCTATAAAGGTAGAATTTCGATACAAGGTTTCGGTTTTCTGGAACCATCGTCAACTTCTGTTTTTCTTATGACGGCCATATTGGATTTTTACACTTGTTTACAGGGGACAAAAAATGCGTTTCAATAATGTTTATCAACTCTAGTAAGATTTTATATTATTTTAAAAAATCAAGAAAAATGTAGTTTTTACTAGTAGGCCATGGATTAGACTTGACAGTAATATGTGGTTATTATCGCGAATGCTTAAACACAATGTCACAATGGCTGTAGAGGTCACGAGGAATATTTGTTGAATGCAGAGTTCTTAAAAATTAAATTGAAACAGCTGGAAATTACTTAAAGTGAGGGAAATTTTGACATGCGTGAATTTAATTTCCAAGAAAACAGAAATGCTCAAATTTCTAAAACTGACTCCGAAGGAAAATATGCGGAACGAGGAACGACTTCAGCATGGTTTAAAACAATTCAAGTCTTAAAGTCTATACATTTATTAAATTAAAAAAATTCCTTACTTCAAAGCCAAGCACCTAAATGAGGTATACACGATAATGGCTCAAATGAAAAACAGAATGTTGCAATCGGACATAGATTTTCCGTTGGAGCCACCGAACGATAAATTGCGATTCGAAAATTATGTTTGCAAAGCATTACAAAATCATCCAAAAGACCCTCGAAGAGGGCTATCAAAATCGATCTTCTCAAAGTGGTTTAAATGTTATCGGGACCAATTTGAAGTCTTTAGATATCGACAAAGTAATGTGGCTAGATGGAAGCGGGACTAACGTTGACGTATGCGACATGTTACTTCATATTGTGAATTGGTAAACATGGCTAACTCAAAAAATGTTCTTTTTAAATTGAGAGTAATATTCCGTTATCGTGTATTCCGCATTTAGGTACTTGGCCTTGAAGAAAGAAAATCTTTTTTAATTTAATAAATTTATAGACATCAAGACTTGTTTTGATAAATTGACAAACTCAAATTGTTTTAAACTATGCCGAAGTCTTTCTTCGTTCAGGATATTTTCCTTCGTAGTCAGTTTTTGAAGTTTGAGTATTTCTGTTGGCTCGGAAATGAAATTACCGCATGTCAAAATTTCCCTTCCTTTAAATAATTCGCAGCTGTTTCAATTTAATTTTTAAGAACTCTGCATTCAATAAATAATGCTCTGTGACCTCTACAGCCATTATGATATTGTTTAGAACCATTCGCGATAATAACCACATATTACTGTCAAGTCCAATCCATGGCCTACTAGTAATCTTACTATAAAATCTTACTAGGGTTGTTATACATCATTGAAGCGCATTTCTTGTCCCCTGTAAACAAGTGTAAAAATCCAATATGGCCGCCATAAGAAAAACAGAAGTTGAGAAAGAAGTTCCATAAAACCGAAACGTTGTATCAAAATTCTGCCTTTATAGGAATATTCCATTCAAACAGTTGCTTCAGAAATGTTTTCACAAATTTATATTATCTTTTAAAATAAGGCTTTATAACAGTTTTTTTAAAAATGCAACATTTTGGTTTTCCCAAGATTTCTCAAAAACCCGATTGGCTACAGCCACCCCGTTTTTGTCATTACATTACTAACATATTTGTCTAGAACTTTCCCCATTTAACCGACTTCGTAGCTCCTACAGTTTCCGAGATCCCAATACATGGAAGACCAATTTGGGACACACTGTATGCAGACTCAAATTTTCATGTGTATGAAAAATATGCGCATACACTTGGTGCTTCTTTTATGTGTTCCCATTCTTCCTATATCCGGAATAGTAAGAATTACAAGATTTGCTTAAATTAGGAAAAAGTTGTCTTCTATTGAGCTATTTTAAGATTCCACTTCAAGGTTGCCACATTTAGTGGTTGCCGAGTTATTTGGAAAAATGTGAAAATTTCCCAAAACTTAAATCTCCTGTAATTGGTGAACTATTCGTGATAGAGGGAAATTTTTAATTAGGAAGTGTAATAACTTTTTGATCTCTACAAAATGGAATATTGAATGTCATTATGTATCTTTTAACACACATATCCAAAAGATATACATTTCATATTCCCACTTTCAAATCCATATGCATGAATCCCCCAATATGTAAGTAATATAGTATTCATCTCTCGAAAATGTGCCTTGTATTAGTTGTCCTAGTTGCATGTAGTTACACTCTTTAGGGCATCCCCTAAAGGGATAACGTCGGTTCTGTTTCTGGTTGTCATTAAACTGGCAGATCATCTAATTTTCAACAAATCTGATGTGATAAAAACCGAAAGTTGGTACTCCTCTTTAGATGAACAGGCAACACTGCAAAGATGAAAATATTTTAGAAATAAAGTTTAGACACATTTCTGGCCACACACAAAACTTGAAATAAATAAGTGAATTCGTTCTCTAGATACGACTAAGGTACCATCACCGTGAATCACCTTGTATATGCCATAGATGCAGTTCCTTTCTAAATTATGCCAAATAAAAAAAAACTTGCCAAATATGAATTTGTCACCTACAGTTGTCCATATACATAATTTTTTCCTTATTGCAGAGACCAAAATTGTCTAAAAAACGAGCGTTGCGTTCGGGGACTATGCCAAACCGTTTGCAACTCTGACAGCTTCTGCAACGACAACCAAATCTGCGAAAACCGTTTGTGCATCGTGGGCTGCAGGAACGACTCGGTTTGTCCGCAAAACCAAGCTTGCCTCAACAGTAAATGTCAAGGTAATCTATCTTTATTTAAAAATTTCCATTTTAGAAAATTTACATTACATTATCCCGTTTAGATCCTTGCAACGGCTTCGCCACCTGCGGAGTATGTGCAGAATGCAAAGTAAAGAACCATCTAGCCCATTGCAGCTGCCCTACCAACTTCCTAGGAGATCCTCTGGTTTCTTGCACGCAAGCGGCAACCAAGTGTAACGATCGTTGCGAATGTGACTCAGGAGGTTACTGCACTAAAAAATGTAAATCCCCCGCGGATTGCTCTTGTGGCGAGAAGTGTCTCAAAGGGCAATGCAGGAATGTTTGCTCTGCGCAAGTAGGCTGTGCTCAAGGTCAAATTTGCACCAGCGGAGCTTGCGTCCCCGGCTGCAGATCCGACACCGACTGCGCCAACTCTGAAACTTGCAGCAAAGGAAAATGTCTAAATATCTGCAAACAGCCGTTTGCTTGTGGGAAAAATGCTGTCTGTAGAGTGTCTGATCACCGAAAACTATGCCTTTGCCCTGATGGCTATCAAGGAGACCCCAACACTTTATGCTCGCCATATCAATGCAAGCAAGACGAGCAGTGCGAGCCCAATAAAAAGTGCGGAACAGACGGGATTTGCGTCAATCCATGTTTAGAAAAGAATGCCTGCGGCCTCAACGCTCAATGCAAAATCATTGACAGACAGGCGTTTTGCTCCTGTCCCCCGGGGTACATTGGAAACGCTCAGGTGGAATGCAAACAGGGCGGGGTGCAAGCTTGTCTGAAGAATCCGTGTGGACCTAATGCTAAATGCAAAGACATCGGCGAAGGCAACTACAAATGTAGCTGCTCACCGGGATGTATTGGAGACGCGTACAGGGGGTGCGATTGTGACAACAAGACCGTTAGTTTGTGCAAAAATACCTTGTGCGGAGTGGGAGCTATTTGCAAGGTGATAAGTGGCAAACCCCAATGTGTGTGTCCGTCTAATAAACCAGCAGGCGATCCTACCATCGAATGTAAGTATTTGAACTATGCTAGTAATGGTTCTTAAGTAAGTAGGTGTCTAAGAGGTGTCGGTATAATAAATCAGAGGAGAGAGTGGGTAGGGAATAATAGGTGCCTCTGACCTCTGATGGCTCAACGAGCAGGGTAACACAAAAAGAGCGGTAGTGTTTTAGACGTTAACATCAGCTGTTTTTTGATCGAAATAGCAACAGAAAAGCAGGATATTTATTATAAATTTCTTCTAAAATCCGGTGACCATTTTAAAAAACCGAAAGAATCCACAAATGTAGCTAATAAGTGAAAGAGGACATCAAGAAGAGCACACAACAGTTTGTATTCACTCCAACTGTTGTGTGCTCCTCGGTCTTACCCCCCCCCCCCCCCTTTTTTTAAAGTCAATTGTAAAAAAATTTCGTGAACATTTTTTTCTGTTTTTGATCAGACACGTTTGCAATCCCCTAAGAACGTAACAAACCTAACTCGAATGAAATTGACACCTAAAGTGTTTTTTTTTAATGGCACAAAACTTGATTCTAAAAATGCCTAAAATCGACCACCAATGGGGGGCTATCTCCAAAATTATTGAACCAATGCGAGTTTCGTGGCTGGAAGATGAAGGAGGACATCAAGAGGAGCCCAAATTGGATTCACTGTAAGAGCCTTGTCTAGAGCTGCATACTCTATTGGAGTCCATGAATGGACTATTTTATGAAACGGGGACAATGATCTCTATTGATCTCTAATACAGATTCCTTTTGAATATCGTGTTCCACCAGAGTTAGATGAAAAACTAGTAAGACAAAAACTGTTTTTTGATCGGAATGACACGTTTTCAATCCTTTAAAAAATCAAGGAAGCGGAATGGGAAGTCTGCGCACACCGTTTATAGAAAACCAACACACACTGACCGATATCTCAACGGATCAAATCATCATCCTAGAGAGAGAAGGGAAGTCAAAAAAGCTTTGATGACTTGGAACGGGAAATGAAGCATCTGGAAAGAGCTTTTGGTTGAAATGAATACAGCAAGCACGAGTTCGATAGGGCCGTCCGTCCAAGGAATGTAGAGCGCCAGGAAGGAACAGCCGGAGAAGATGAAGAGAAGTGGGAATGGACTAGTCTACCATACATTCACAAAGTAACGGACAGGATCGGCACCCTACTGAAAAAGTACAGCGTTAAAACGGTCTTTAGACCCACTCGAGCAATACAACAGAGCTTGAGATCAGCCAAAGACTGCAGAGATCCCCTATCGGCACCCGGAGTTTACCAAGTTCCATGCAGCTCTGGCTCGGTATACATTGGCACCACAAAACGCAGTATCAACAGGAGGATTACGGAACACAAGAGGAATTGCAGGCTGGGACAAACACCAAAGTCAGCAGTAGCAGAGGCTAACGAGAGAAGCCATTGAGATCTTTAAACACGACCATTTCAACAGGAAGGAGGAAATTACGTTTCTAGATGCAGACTGGAAGCGAAGCCCCGCGCTACTACCACCACCCCAGTCCCTCCACTGCAGCGCAACGGCGAGGGAATAAATGCCACGGAGCACCCCACAATCGAATCAGTCTACGTCGGGAAGCACGGGAGATCACTTCGCCCATTGCCTCATCGCCCTTGATAATGTCTGCCGCAGCTGTAAACAAAACGTCAAAAAGAAATTCCATTGGACCACGGCTTCAAAACCCGAAAAACACTTTAGATTTTATTTTGACCGGCCTTGAAAGCCTTCACAGTCTTATAACTCCTAAATTGTTTTTTTTTAATGGCCATTAACGCGATACTAAAAGTACCTAAAAGTCGACCACCGAACGGTTTTATCTCCAAAAATATTGCAACTGCAGGACTACTATTGGTGGGAGGTAAAAGAGCACAAAAGAAATTCTCTCCAATCGTTCTACTCGTTTTAAAGTTACAAGGGGTCAAAGTTGAAAACTGAGAAAAACGTCGTAATAACCCCCCCCCCCTTGATCAATTTCAAGAAAATTTTGAAAACATTTTTTTTGCACTTTTTTTATATGAATTGCACGTTCGCAATTCCTTAAGAACGTAACATACCTAACTGGAATAAAATTAAACCTTAAAGTGGTTTTTAACCTTAACAAGCCTAAAACTTGAGCACCGAAGGGGTTTATCTATCCTGATAGCTACGGTTGTGGCTAGTGCCGAAACTAGATAGTTGGGGAGTGTCTTCATTTGAAAGCTTCACTTAGTAGGCCGTGAAATGCCAAAAGAAAAGGATCAAGAAACGAAAGTCCAATTATTTTAATTATGTCATCCGTTTCTGTCAAAAATATATAGCCTTCTAGATGACATTTTCTAATGAACAACTCGTACTATTTTGTGTCATCTTGCTCGTTTCTGGACCAAAAATTTATTTTTCTATTCGCGTGAGGTAATATTGAATTAAACTTACCACAAAGTTAAGTAGAGCCTATACCCCACTTAATGGCTACAGCAAGGAGTAACTGAGTCATCGCATGCAGTAAAGGACCACTTTCCGCACTTGTTAAGTAAATAACTAATTAACAATACCTCCAAAAAGCCTTCTAAATGACGTTTTCTAATGAACACCCTGTACTATTATGTGTCATTCTGCTCAGTGCTCTACTTTTTCTATTCGCATGAGGTAATATTTAATTGAACTTACCACAAAGTGTACCATGCGCTCGTAGGAAATACTTCATACCGAACACGTGCAGAAGTGACTATACCGCTCTTAATTGATACCGCTATCGCATGCGGTAAAGAACCATTATCCGCACTTGTTCGGTAAATAACTAGTTATTGCAAAAAAATGTAAAAAAAGTATCTTATGCAAGACTTATTCTATTTTAGGTTCCCTAGATCGAAGCGCGTTAGATTGCAGAACGGAAGGTTGTGGTAAGAACGCAGAATGCATACGAGAACAGGCATTCTTCGTATGTCGTTGTAAACCCGGATTTTCCGGCGATCCCGACAACCAGTGCCGGAAGGGTAAGCTCGGACAATGTACATTTCTGTTTATAACGTTGCAGTCCCTTTCTATGGTTAATTGTGTATACAGTACAAACAAGGCTTTCTATTATTTGTTGTAAACTATCTTACCTCGTACACACCTATTATTATAATGTGCCGAAATTAGAAAAATATCCCAGGATTAAGCCCAAATAGGCGTACAAGAAGCAAATAGATTCAAAACTTAACAATGAAATCAATTTGCTTCATAAATCGCTTTAGGGAATGCTATTTTTGCCAAAACTGGGCTAACCTTATGGTTTAGGTGTTGTGGCATATGTTTGTAAATACCTTACATCTTCATGTGGAATGTACACTTCAGGGTTCCAATCTGTCCGTCATACATCCCTCATTTATGACACCCTTTCACCCAATCACATTCCACACAATTATAAATTGTAAATTAACTCTTCACGGTCATTACTGTCGAGTGCTGAGGAATAGACTTCCGAGGCGCGCTGCGGGTATGATGTTGTTGATACGTCAGATTGGGAACTATGAAAGGAGCATTCTCACATCCTGTATATTACCATTTTTTCTAGTTAGCTGATGTAAAATAGCATTATTTGTTCCTATAGGGTAAAAGCGCTTGTAAATACTCGCTGCTTGTACGGTCGCGCGTTGTTGAGATGGCCTCTTTCATTTCTCTCATCCTCTGACTGTCTTGGTCACACCCGCATGCGTTGTTTTTTGTACTTATTGTAAATTCCGACTTCCTTTCACGGTTTCTTAAAGCTTTCTTTTCTTTTGTCCTGCGTCCCTGTAGCTGCTGAATGTAAGAATGACCTAGACTGCTCCGACCAGAAAGCCTGCATCAACTTCCAGTGCGTAAACCCCTGCGCCCTAAAGGGTGCATGCGGCGAAAATGCTCAATGTAAAACTGTGCAACATCGACCTAGATGTTCTTGTCCGGATTGTTACACGGGTAGCGCCAATACTGGTTGCTACCCAGATCCTAAATGCTCACAAACCCAAGCGAGACCCGCAGGAGTGGCAGTGTGTTTTAGCGACTCAGATTGTGACTCAAAGTTAGCTTGTGACTACAATACCGGAAGATGTTACGATCCTTGCGAACGGCAAGCTATCAAATGCAAAGACAACAAGAAATGTGAAGTGCATTATCACAAGGCCACATGCGTTTGCAAGAAGGGATTTATTGTTAACGAGAGAGGAGAAATAGCATGTGCCCCAGAGAAGGCTGAATGCAGTAGTGATGATCAATGTCCAAGTAATAAGGCTTGCATCGACAGACTTTGCCAAAATCCTTGCACTGACAGGCCAGAAGCGCCTTGCCCTCCCGATAAAGGTTGTGACGTCCTCAACCACCAACCGACGTGTATCTGTTTGAAAAACTGCAGCCCCTCGCTTTCGATCTGTTTGCGAGACAGTGGCTGCTCCTCAGACCAAGCGTGCAGGGCATTTAGATGCGAGAATCCCTGCGACACTGCCAATTGCCCTGAAAACACCCCGTGTAAAGTAGAAGACCATAAACCCGTTTGCGAGTATTGTCCCCCAGGATATAAACAAGACCCCAGATATGGATGCTTCAAAGGTAAAAATAACCCCCCGGGTGCAAGGAATTTAGCCCAAAAATCGAAACCAACGAAGCTCGTTGCTTTCGGTCTACCTACTTTGCGAGTAATCAACTATCCTTTATGCTACGTATATGCCTTTTACATCAACATAAAACCACTGGATTGAAAACATGCATCCATCAAGGACATGACCATTATTTTCATCGCTGGCTTCAAGGGTCTTCCTTGGGTATTGGCCTTCTAGGACAATCTTCCATTAACCTCCGTTTCTGCGTTAAAATCTAATTTTCGTAGCCACATAGGCCTGCTCGTTCATCATTTCATTAAGTCCATCAATCGGCAAGCCTATGTGACTATATATTATTTTGAGTCAATATGATATGATATTAATGCTTTTAGCTAGTTTTGTAATATTTTTAGAGAACGTTTACCTCTCCTAGGACCAAGCCGGTAAATACTCTTTAGTTAGTGTCTTGTATATATGTACATATTTCTCTGGGGGTTTGAGGTGTTGGCGCTATAGAGGATTTAGCTTATTTGTGTTTCCTTGAATGTTTTTTTGTTGGAAAAGCCACCTACAAACTTGAATCACCATTATCAAATAATTCAATTTAGACATCCAATGCCGATCGCATTTGGAGTGCGGACCTCAACAGGCTTGCATCAACAGAAAGTGTCAGAACCCGTGCTTGGTCTCGAACCCGTGCACGAATTCGCAAGACTGCCAGGTGCAGGACCATCAGCCAGTGTGCGTTAAAGGTAAGTACAAACATAAACATTTTCATTAAGTATTTCCAAACAGTTGGCCGTGGTAATTGCAACCTGTATAAAATTTTGATGGTGTTAGTTTTTTTGGATATAATTCCAAAATTTAAAGGTTAGAAAATACTGTCGTTGGTGCCAGAACTTGCTAAAAATTAAAGCTGAATCACGAAATTTCTAGGTATTTTTTACGAATAGGTATAGTCTGAAGAACGATCTTGGGGAGTTACTCATGAATCGTGACGCTCCTGTATATGTATTGTATTCAATGTGAGTGGACTTGTATACCGCGACCTGCGGCCTATTGTGGCTCACTCGAAGTGTTGCCAGCAAGGTTTGCCCCTGCTTGCTCCATTGAATTGTCACACGTTATGCTCAAACCCTCAACGAATCTGATGAGTCTCTCGGGCGCACTGCGTTTGCATCTTGAGGCTCTAATTGCCGGGCATTCACATAGGACGTGCTCGACTATCTCGTCGTCTTCCAAGCACAGCCGACACTCCGTCTCTTCGGACAGTCCGAGTCTGTACATGTGACATCTTCAGGTGGCTATGTCCTGTGTGCAGTGCAGTAGTCACTCTGATTTGTCTCCTATTTAGTTTGGGGAATGTGTGGGCTTTTGCCCGCCCTGTTCCCTTGACAAATTTTTTGGAGTGTGATAGTCCGGGTGGGTTCTCCCACCAATCCTAGGACTTGACATTGCTCTATTTCTGTAGTTAAGCCTTGACCAGAGAGACCCCCAGTGCTAGCTCCGAATGCAGAGCCCGCCGCCCTCCTGGCTAGATAGTCGACCCTCTCATTGCCTTCGTGACCACGATGGCTCGAGATCTATACAAGTATGACGCTGTTCTCCTGCGATACATGAATCTCCGTCTGAAACACTGTGGTGAATCGGTCCAGACTCTCTGATATGCAGATGCCATCCAATTTCCCCCAGCTCCTTCATCGGTTTTGGATCCGTCCGTGTACCAGGTACTCCCTGCCAGTTGCAGATCTTCGCCTCGTTCGCTCCAGTCTACTCGTGAGACCATGTTCAATACCGCAAAACCTTCCAAGCCTATCTGGGCACTATTGGTCTCATCATTGAATGGCTGCGGTGCTATGTGCGTCACTCATTGCAACCGGTATGTCGCCTTCGTTGCCTCTTGTTCCAGCAGTATTGGAAGTGGAAGCAGGTCAAGCATGCCGATGGCTGCCGAGGGCGTCATTCTCAGTTCATCATATTATGTTAATCGAGCTTCATGATGATGGTAAAAGCAAACTTTACTAGTAACATGAACGATAGGTTTTGACGATAATTTTATCAACATTTTGCAGATGTGTTGTTACATCCTCAGGATGCAAAAGAACGTGAAAAAATAAAAAATCCGATCTCTGCATCTAATTTAGGAAATTAACAGGAAATGCTGTATTGCTGAAGCTTATATCGCTCACTGAATGCAATAGTGGCGCAACTCAAAAAACGTATAGTAGAAATAACTGCTGTTGAATGTTACGTCATCATTTATGATGTCAGATCAAATTTGAGGTATGTCCTAAATTCAGTCATAATAAACGTCATCTTGACATTCAAAAGAAAAATAGTTCCCAACTATTACGTACAAATATTTACGTTCGTTTTACGTTGATTTCAAAACACTGAAATCATCTGCGCCTAAGCCTTTCACCAGTAAATGACCAGTTAGATAGCTTTCGTTTTTTATTAAAAGATCGCCATCCAATCAAAAAAACAAACTTACTCATACTGTAAATAAGAATTTACTATTAGCCCATTAGAAAATGAATTTGGACGATTATTACTGACCGAGCGGATGCAGTAAGTAGTGGTTATCAATTTTCTAGGCCTTCCGCGTGAGAACTTGTTGGCATCGAAGCAACAAAAAATGTCACAGCTGATTTCGAATAGTATATTAAGATACAAGTTTTATAACATAGTTGAAAACAAAATTCCTTTAAGTTGGGTAACAATTTGTCACATAGTTGAAAACTAAGCTCGCATTCTTGATGAATCTCAGATCCAGCATGCGAAACTATGAACCTTGACACTTCTGAAGATGATTTCTTGGAAACAGTTTTTAACGTTCCATCTTGTCAACTTTTTCTAAAGGCTCCTATCAAAATGGAAAAAATGATAAATAGTTAATAAATAGGATGTATCTACTTAGAGTTGAAATATCAAGTTAAATAGGTATGTAAAATAAAACTATAATTTTTGCTATTAACACGCTACCTTTGCTAAAGAACCAGGTTTCATCTAGAAAAACAGGTTTCAAGGAAAACAAAGAATTTTCATTTGCTTATACTGTCTCAAAAACTCCAATCTCTTATGGATGACATTCGTTTGTTCCATGAGAAACATTCTGTTGGAAATAATTCATTTTCTATTTTGAAATTGGAGCTTCTTCAAGCATAAACAAGACAGTTGCATGTTCTCCTGTAATATGAAATTAATTTAATGGCTATATGTTAAAAATGAATTATAATAGGTTGTGCGCAGGAATATATGAAACTAGTCTTCGCACACCATTTTAGCTTCAATGATACTTAAGTGACCAATTTACAATATTTTCTCTGTTTTGCCTAAATGGCTAGCCAACTACCTCCTGCATACATGGTATAAATTTTTGTTTTGAGAAAATTAATAATTAAGATTTGGATTACAAATAGGACACTGTTTTGACCTGAAAATGAATTATGTATAACACGATCATAGAAGGAAATAATTTTGTGTCAGTTTTGTTCTAATGTAGAGGTTGGAATTTCTAATTCGGACATTTTGTTATCTAGAATTCCGATTTTTTTGAGTTATACCACTATTGCGTTCAGTGAGCGGTATACAATTTAATCCTTGTTGTTAAATTAGAATTTAAGTGCATTATGTAGCAAACCGCAGAGAACTTCAACATGAAAAATGTTTGTTTAATATTAGCTTAATACAGAAGTTCAAATGTTAACAACAAGAAACTGCCGATTGTATATTTTAACAAACCTTGAAGTAGATATCTCCAAAAACAACAAAACAAACAGTAAATATCTCAAAACTTAATAGGAAGACTGCCACCGAACCACTCAAGATTTGAGATAGAGGATTTTTTAAATACACTGCATTGCAAAATTAAAGGATATTAATATTTTCACTTCGATTTCAAATTGAGATTATTCTCAAACTGTAAAGCCGACTTTTAAAAACTTTTTTTCACCTTGTGACTACATTCACAGTCTCGAGCTTAATCCATGGAAAAACGTTTTTGTTGCACTATATTATACAGAGTGAAGCAGGCAAGTATGTTTACGAGTATGCATTTCGTTCAACCCGCACTAATTTAGTCACAGCTGTCAATGGACTATTTTCTGCCTAGTCATCAACCCATCTTTGCTTTACAGGCACCGGTTTGGAGTTTGACTTTTTCTTTACTAGTTTTGGAGATATGATATTTTTTCTGCATTGATATCGTTCTATCAACAACTTTTTTTTTTAAATGTTTAAAAATGTCATTAATTACAACAATTAATCTAACAAAATAAACAAATGAATGTACTAAGTAACGCATACGAGCACCACGAACTTCAAGGGTGGCTTTAACTCTTCTTGGCATATTAGTTATTAAATTGTCTAAGTCATGTTGCGGCAAGTTCTGCCATAAAACGGGAAACACTTGCCTAAGCTGTTCGCGATTCTCATCGGGCTGCGGATGATGGTTTAATGCACGTTGGAGCATAACCCACGTATGCTCTATGAGCTTCAAATCTGGCGACAAAGCAGGCAACCTGAGATGATTGATGCCTTCGCCCTCAAGCACTCGAATCACATTTTGGGCCCTGTGAGGTGGCGCATTATCGTCCAGAAAAATTAAGTTTTCTCCTATTTGTCGGGAAATCGGAACTACAAAACCTCGAATAATATCTGTTTCGTAAATTGCACCATTCATTGTTGTGTCAAAAACATACAATGGTGTACGTCGCCGTCCAGATATACCTGTCCAAACCATTACTGTTCCGCCACGAAATTGATGCACTTCTTGCTCACTACCCAAATGCCGACGAGTTCCCCTTTGCTGCCATTCTCGAATTCTCCTTGAATCGTTGTGCAGGCCAAAGCGGAACTCACCGCTGAATAGAACGGTGTTCCATTCAATTTGCTAGTGTTCATGTTCCTGTGCCCATGTCATCCTGGCCCTTTTACGTTTTACGTTCGCAGTGGTACGCCTCTCGTTGGTCTGCGACACACCAAATTCGCCTCTATAAGCCTTTTTCTAAGAGTATCTTTTGACACCACGGCTCCAGATGCAGCAGTAAGTCTTTGTCCAATTAGAGCTGAAGTGGCGATTAAGTTAATATAACGGTCTTGCTGCACCGACGATTTTCTTTTTTAACCTTGGCCTCGTCGCCTTGAGATTAAGTTATCTCAGAAAACTTTGTTTTCAAGCCACTTACTACCCTCTGCGAAACGCCGAAATGGTCAGCAACATCACCTTGACGCGTGTCGGCTTCCAGCGTACCTACAGCTCTACTTCTTTCCTCAAAACTTAAACTATGACGTGACATGATTGCTTAATTTCAAATAAAATTAAAGTAAATGTCAAACAAGTTTCATGAAAGTATCTATGGCAACTCTCATAAGCAAGGCATACCGCCAAGACTATGTCCCAAAACATGATTGGCTTAAGTTTTGAATGAAAAGATACCAATGCAGACAAAATATTATATCTCCAAAACTAGTGGAGAAAAAGTCAAACTCCAAACCGGTGCTTGTAAAGCAAAGATGGGTTGATGACTAGGCAGAAAATAGCCCATTGACAGCTGTCACTAAATTACTTCAGGTTGAAGGAAATGGATACACGAAACATACTTGCCCTGTATAATAAAGTCGGCGTGCAACAAAACGTTTTTCCATGTATTAAGCTCGAGACAGTGAATGTAGCCACAAAGTGAAAAAAAGTTCTTCAGAATCGGCTTTATAGTTTGCAAATTATCTCAATTTGAATTTGAAGTGGAAATATTAATATCCTTTAATTTTGCGTTGCAGTGTAAAATAACACTAAAATGTATAAAAAATAATTTTTGAATAACACCCAAACTGTCATTTGCTTCAACATCTCTATTTAATACCAAACTACTATCTACTTTTTTATACTGATTTTCTTTGATTCACTAAATGTGTCAAAAGGCAAAAGATAGAAAGCAAATTACCCAGTCTATTGGTATATTAGTATTACACTTAATCCTTCTTCTCTCTATTCTTCTTAAAATTTAGTAAAACCTTAAAATTCTTTCTTAAAAATTAATAAAACCTTAAGCTTAATTTTGATTACCTAGGCCTAGACCATGGTAAATACCCTTGAGAAAGTTCTCAATAGAAGTCAAAGACTCCCCATTTTATAGAGGGTAGTTTTATTGCCTTATACTTCAAAATTTGGATAATGACATAGAATTAACTCTAATTATTAAATAATTAATAACCTAATTACTAATTATCTAACTAATTTTTTCAAAGTTTCAATAGTGCTGCCACTTAGTCGCTATATATCACTTCGTTTTTATAGGTATATGTATAAGCGCCTCATACAATTGTGAAATAGGATAAAGAATAATTTCCTTCAGGAATAACTAATATCACATTCCTTTTATATAACTAATAAATAAGTAGGTAGTTCCTCCACTGTATTCTCAAAATATGAAAATCCAACAGCTATATTTAAGTGGCTGCAATATATATCTATTTTTAGCTTATCATTAAGTAAAAGTTTCTGTTTAAAAGCTGGATAGTGTGATAGACAACCCGACGTTGACTGCCGGGAAGCACAGGAGAATACTTCGTCCGTTACCTCATCGTCTTTGATAATGTCTGCCATAGCTGCAGACGAAACGTCAGGAAGAACTTCCATTGGACCACGGCTTCAAAACCCGGAAAACACTTTAGATTGAATCACATTTTTGGCAAATCAGTTTATAGACAACTGTCGCATTTTAGGCGGAATTCTAGCTTTATGGTTTTTATTACATAACCAGTAACACTGCCGCTATTCAAAAATTATACAAAGGGAAAACTGTCAAATTTCCACGGCCAATTGGTTGGAAAAAATTAATGAAAAGTTTTAAAAGTGGTTTTAAGGGCGGATATTAAAGTGATCTTTTCCAGTGTGCCAGTGTCAGAGCGATCTTGACTGCGCTCATCTTGGCCAGCAGTGCGATGGATGCCATTGTAATTTACGTACGTATTTTGCCATTTTTCGATTTAATAATAAAACTTCCTCTTTTATTTTTTATTCACTCACTGTTTGTTGCTCAACTTTAGTTGCAAGAAACCCGCCAGGATGTTCCCATTGCCCACCAGGGGTCTCCTGCAATCCACTTACCAAAGCCTGTCAAAAAGGTAAGTTTGTTTTTGCTTCTCATAATACTATTGTTGGTGCGTTTGCGTTCATATTGTCCTCATTAGCGGTCAAAAGCAGAATGACACACAAACGCACCAAATATCTCGAAAGTGTGTTGCTGTTCCGTTTTTTTATCATATAAATACCCTCCCGAAAATCCCCCTCCCCTCGCATTCATCGCAACTTGAAAGCCACAAGAACTGGACCAATCACCAATGTCATCGGTACTGAGACATGGACTTGCTGCCTCGTGAAACGATCAGCCATGAAGGACATAACTGATTGATAATTTGTTTCTGTTTTTACAGATCATCATTATAACTGTACATTCTTCCTAACCTTCTCATTGTTTTATACTTGTAAATTACTGTACGAAAAGAGCAACACTACTGCGTCGTCACTTGTACCATTACTGCTATTGGCAATCAGGTCAAACAGGACTGATGACTTTTTTCTTACCTTTATACCACAAGTGAACTTTGTACTGGTTTCACCAACGGTCTCTTCTTAGTTTAGTATTTTTATGTACATAGTCTTAGGTTAAGGTCTGGGGGATGGAGCTGTGGAGCTTACCGCTTGATCATTGCATGTACGGTCACGACACTCACATGTTCACACGAGATATGTAATATATTTAACTCACCCGTAATTGTTTATTTTAAAATAACAGATGTCGGTACAACACCAGAAACACTAACCGAAACACAATCGGTGACCTCTCAAATAACAAACGCTACTTCTGCTACCACTCTAACACCTAAACAGGAACTTACCACGGAATCGGAGCTAAGCACACCATTTACCACTGACGAGGCATTGTCTGAAACTACGGGTACCACCGAGGAAATCTTACATATTTATCCAGAGACAACAACCCCTGAAAAATATATAACGGTTACTCCGCTGTATAGAGAAGGTACAACTTTAACAATCCATGTTAAAACAGCTTCTGAGGGCCAACAGCCAACCGAAGTACCTCCGAGTACTAGAGCATCCATTGGAGGGGATTTACGAACTGCTTCTACCAGTGCAACTGTAACAACTATTTTAGCAAAAACCACGCGCTTTTTAGATTTTACAAACGAAACCACAGAACCGAGCTTTTTAACCCAACGCCCTACACATACCGAATTTGCTCAGACCACCTTAACAACACCAGCACCGGATATGGTAGCTCAACCATCAGATACTACATTTGAGGGAGGTAGAGGTACGACCTTTTTTAGTTTTACTGGTACTACTGTTGCACCTTTTACCACCGAACAAACTACTCGTATGGGTGAAGAAGAGTTTGTAACTCAACCTTCACCAGCTGATTCTGAAAGCAAAAGTACTGATATCGAACCGGTAAAAACCACAATTTACGGAGGAATTACAACTGAAAGCACAACTGTAGGACTCTCAGAGAGTACTTCCGCTAGTACTAGTTCTTTTGAACAAACAACTGGTAGCGAAAAAGAAAAACCAACTACGTCTGGTATAACAGTTTCAACGCAAATCAACACTGCTGTGACAAGTGAAGTACCCACTACATTATTCTCAAGTTCCACAACCTCAGAATCTTCTTCAAACCTCAGAACAACGCTAACTGAAGAACCGCAGATAAGTACTGTTGTGGAACCATTGATCACCTCTACTGAATCCAAATTGGAAATTTCCACAATGCCTACTAAAGAAGCAACTACAGTACACTCGTTAGAGGACACTACCATGGTGGCCGAGACCTCTGAAACGCCAGGAAAGGTCAGTGTTGGTACCACCGTTCAGACAACTTTTTCAGTTAGTAAAAATATTGGAGAAACTGTATCCACTCCAACCAGTTTTACTGAAATTACTGCAAGCAGATCCTTAGAAACTACTTCAAGTAGCGATAGGTCCACCATGCGTTCGCAAAGTGTATATCCATTATTTTCTACCACTCCATCTTCAAAGGAATCCAGCACGGCAACAGGAGTTCCTCAAACCATAGAACCTCTGGTTAGTCATGAGTCTGGTCAAACGGTTGAGGGATCCACTGTGAGAATGAAACTTGGCACACCAGAATCTGTGGAATCTCATACCATTGTTACTGAGGTTATGGCCTCAGAAAGTACTCTTCCAACTCAGTATGGGACCAAACCTACAATAACTACCATGGTAGCCGAGACCTCTGAAACATCAGGAAAGGTCAGTGTTGGTACCACCGTTCAGACAACTTTTTCAGTTAGTGAAAGTACCGGAAAGACTATATCCACTCCAAGTACAATTTCTGAAACCAGCTTTACTGAAAGTAGTGCTAACAGATTCCCAGAAACTACTTTAAAGAGTGATAGTTACACCATGCCTTTCCAAAGTGTATATCCAGAATTCTCTACCAGTCAATCTTCAATTGGAACAGGAGTTCCTCAAACCATAGAACCTCTTGTTAGTCAGACGGTTGAGGGAACTACCCTGCGAATGAAACTTGGCACACCGGAATCTGTGGAACCTCATACAATTGTTACTGAGGTAACGGCCTCAGTAAGTACCCATCCAACTCAGTATGGGACGAAGCCTTCAATAACTATAGAAAGTACCACTGAATTTCGCCCTAAGTCTGAACCACCTGCAGTCTCTGTAACCCCGGAAAGTACAGAAACTGTAGGAATAAGCGGGGAAACCACCTTAACTTCAACTCAAACTTCTACTACGAGAGTTAGTAAAGAAGCAAACTACAGCACTGAACCTAGAGAATTTGAAGTTTTGAGTACTACGACACAGTTTAGTGCTGAAACTCAAACCACAGAAACTATTTTTATAACTACAGAAGAAATACCTCTTACTACCTTAAAGGAACCTACTATAACAACGAGAAGGCAACCCTTGGAGTCCGTTACAGATGGACAGCGTACAAGCACCAGTGGAACTCAAAAGGAAATGGAGTTAAGCACAACTACAAGCGGAGAGTCTAAAACGACTTTTGAGGTTAGTACTACATCAACGGTAATAAGCACTGAAGAAGGAGCAACAGGAAGGACCCTCACTTTTGAATCAGAAACGGTAGAACCGTTATTCAGTACTACTGAGCTCGAAACAGAACACAGAATAAGTACCAGCGCATTTATTGAACCACTAAAAGGTAGTACAAGTACTGAAAGCTCGTCCCAGTCTAGGCCAGGAGACTTTACAATTACAACTGAGGGTTCAGGTGCTCGTCCATCAGAATCTCAAACAATAGAGTCCGTTGGTAGTAGTACCATTAAACTGCCATCTCCGAGTTTAACTTCTGAAATTGGTACGACATTCCCCAGTACTTCCACTGAGAGTCTGGAAACTGAAACATCACAATTTCAAACGATAGAACCTCTGAGTAGTACCACAATTAGGTACAAAATGAAGCCCGACTCCAACATCACGCCTTTACTGAGTACTACTGAAGGTATTACAAAGCCTATATCAGGTACTACGGAAGGTATGCCAACTACAATGGCTGAGTTTGAGAGCACATCTGAAGGCACAACAGTTACCGAAAGTCTAAGTAGTCTAACATCGGAATCTCAGACAATAAAATCTGTGGTTAGTACTACCGAATTTAGTGCAACTGGTGTGACTTCCAAATCTGAATCACCACCTCTCATTAGAACCACATCGGAACCGGCTCAAACAATAGAACCCTTACTTACTACCACTGGCTTTGCTAGAATAAGTACTTCTAAAGAACCAGAATCTAATACCACTTCTTCTATTAGTACATCGGCGACTCCGCCAAGGAGTGAAACTTCAGTTAGTCAAAAATCTGAATCTCAAACCACAGAACCGCCTGTCAGTAGCACTGAATTTAAAAAAGAATTTGAGTCAACAACCGGTATAACTTTCGAATCTGAGTCGACGCCGCTTATTAGTACCATATCGGAACAATTCACTAGTACCACGGAAGGAACTAGTGCACAAACCACAAAACCTCAGACAATAGAACCTCTAGTTAGTACTACCGAATTTAAAAAAGAATTTGAGGTAACTTCTGGTATAACTTCCGAATCTGAGGTCACGCCGCTTATTAGCATCGTATCAGAACAATTAACTAGTACTACAGAAGGAACTAGTGCACGAACCACAAAGACTCAGACAATAGAACCTCTATTTAGTACGACCGAATTTAAAAAACAATTTGATTCAACAACTGGTATACCTTCCGAATCTGGGTCGACACCGCTCATTAGTACGATATCAGAACATATATCCAGTACCACGGAAGGAACTAGTGCACGAACCACAAAGCCTCAGACAATAGAACCTCTAGCTAGCACTACCGAATTTATAAAAGAATTTGAGTCAACTTCTGGTATAACTTCCGAATTTGAGATCACGCCGCTCATTACCACCGTATCAGAACAATTTACCAGTACCACGGAAGGAACCACAGGGACTCAAACAAGAGAACCTCAAGTTAGTACGACAGAATTTAAAACACGATTTAAGCCAACAACTGGTATACCTTCCGAATCTGAGTCGACACCGCTCATTAGTACCATATCAGAACATATTTCCAGTACCACGAAAGGAACTAGTGCAGGAACTACACAGGCTCAGACAATAGAACCTCTAGTTAGTACGACCGAATTTAAAAAAGAATTTGAGTCAATAACCGGTATAACTTTCGAATCTGAGTCTACGCCGCTCATTAGTACCATATCAGAACAATTTTCCAGTACCACGGAAAGAGCTGGTCCAGGAACCACAAAGCTCCAGATAATAGAACCACTAATTAGTACTACTGATTTAACTACAGAAATTATGTCTGAAGTAACTGGTTCCACTTCTTCGCTTAGTTCATCCAAGGAATTGACAACCCCGATTCCATCAGAAATACAAACTTTAAGTACTCCAAAGTCCGAGCCTCAAACAGTAGAACCGCTAATTAGTACTACTGAATTTAAAACTGAGACGGCTTCGAGTAAATCTGAAACAAGTACTGACATGGAAGTTACCTCAGAAACTACGTTAGAGGTATTTGCATCAACAAAACATAGTTTCAGTACCCACGTCACACCATTTGAGACCGAAAGACCTCTAACTAGTACAACTACTCTCCAGCGTGAAGCGGCTACAACAACTCGTAGTACTGAACCAATTACAACGGATGGCCAAACAACCGGGGTGCCGTTTTCAATGACTCAGCGGGTCACAGCACTGCAGCCTCAAACCATTGAACCCCTGACTCAAATAGTTGAGTCTTCCAGCTTACCTCAAAGCCAAGCAACGGCAACTGATGAAGGAACCACTTCTTCAATGCAGGAAAGCACAGAAGTGGAACTTAACACTGAGGCTACTGTCACCACTAGTGAATTATATACAACTACCTCCAAACTGAAAACAGAAGCTTTTACAACTTCGACTATTGGTGGTGAACCAAGTGAAGCTTCCACAAAAATTGGTACTGGGAAGAGTGTAATTGAGTCAACCTTAACTCCTAAATCTGCTACAGGGTTGAGTGAGTCAACTTCTGAAACTGAGGCAACTAATTTTGAAGAGGTGGGGACAACCGAACCTTCAGTCAGTACTCAGAGTAAATTTACTACTGAGCTCTCGCCTCAAACTATTGAGCCACTGGGCGGTACTTCTGGCCACTACAAGGAATTTGACATGCCTAGGACAACCACACTTAGTTCCGTGACCGGTACCGAGAGCTCAACACTGTTGCCTTCTGCTAGTACTGCCGAAGAAACTTTGATAACTACAGTGGCTGGAATAGTACCCGAAACCTACACTAAAGGTTTAGACCATGTAGCAACTACAGAAAGCTCTGCCAAAGAGACAACTGTAGGAAATCGAACAACTATGAGTAGTGGTAGTACACGACCTTTGGAACAGACTACAGTGGAAAGTATTAGCAGCCCAGTCACAACTTCAGTTGCTACTGAGTTGCCTACTGAAGTAGCCGGAATTTCTACTAAAGCTCCTACAACTGAGATTTCTAGTACGCAAATTGAGGAGACTAAAGGAATTACTACGATTTCCCCTTACGGTACTTCAGGTGGTGCAGAAACGACGTTATCTATACATGTAAGTATCACAGAATTTACAACCACTGAGGATAGTACTGGAGAAACTAGTCAAAGCATAACTTCGTCTGAGGTGGCTGGTGGAACACCAGCAACTGAAAGTGCTTTTACTGAAAGTACTCCACAGTCTTCAGAGAAATCTATCATTACCATTGAGACATTCTCTGAAAGCCATGTTACAGAACTTAGTGAAAGTTCAACTAAAAGTAGCTCCAGTACTGAATTCAATTTGTCTACCAAGGAACCAGATTCGTTGACATCTGAGGGTGCTGTTGGTACTTCCTCAGTAACTGCGAGTATTCTACCGTTTACCTCCACAGCAGCTTCAACAGAATCTGCTACCCATGAAAGTACCATAAAATCTAGCACTGAAAGTATCCCAACGGAAGCATTCACTGTAACAGGAAGTGTAGGAAATACTCAAGGTATTGAAGAATATTCTCCAGCGATATCCACAATAACTCAACTGATTAGCAGTGTGAGTGCATTACCGGGGACAACCGAGGCTACTTCGCAGTTAACTTCTGAGTCTCCTACAGAAGGTAGTACGCCATTGACAACAGAATATCAATACACCACAGAATTTGGCACTACCGGTTTTCAAGTAGCAACAGTTACTGGAACTGCAGGAATATCTGAAGGCATAGTTGAACCTTTGAGCACTAAAACCACAGGGCTAAGTACAGAACCTCCTGGATATTATATTAAAAGCGCAAGTACTGAAGGTGAAATGTTCAGTACATCGACAGAAGGGTTAAGTACCGAGACTAATGCTGGTAAAACTGTGGAGAGTACTGAGTTCGTTAAAACCACGCAGTTTAGTGCCATAGAAGCTGGAACTACTACTGAACCAAGGCTTGTTAATATTTTAAACACCACTCGGGGTACTGAAGCGAGCACAATGCCTTCAGGTACTTTCACATATCCCACCACTTTTTCTGACACTTATAATCTTACCCAAGAAACCATTAATCCAATTACACATGCAGAAAGAGGCAGTACATTGGAAGGTGCTTCGACCTTGATTACTGACCTTGGTTCCACTACATCAATGCGCCCTTCTATCATAGTTGAGTCTCACAAAACTACTAGAGGGCCTTTGCTGGAGGAATTTCCCTCAGGAAGGCATAAGCCTGGACTCGAAGATTTTGCTACTGCCATAAGTACTGCAACCACTGAATTGTTTACCCACAAACCTGATGTAAATCAGACAGTACCAGCTAGTAGTAGTGGAACAACTTTAGCTACTACTCTTAAGTCAGAAAGTAGTAGTCCAAGTGAAATTACTATACCCACTTCTGCAGGTCATACTAGTTATACAGTGACATTTACTACGTTTAGTGAGCCTTCTACAACTCCTGCAGCGAGTAGTACTAGAAATTTGGGGAAAGCAAGTACCTTTAGTACCGTCTTAACGACTGAAGAAGTCGAAGAGATAGTTTCTTTGGGAAAAACTACCATTAACATGGGTGGTGGTGACATGGTGGAAATAACTACCTCCGAATACTTCTCAACTTCTACTATGCCAACAACTGGACATATTGTTCCCATAAGTACCACACAGCTCGAAGAACTGACAACTACAGGAAGCACGGTCGTCACTGCGTCACCTGAATTACATACAACAGTAGTATCCACAGAAACGACCCCTATTGTGGAATCGAGTACCGAAGTTGTCTTAACCACCCTGGTGGTACCCATATCGAACCAAACTGTAATTTCTTTAACAAACTATACGGAATTTACAAATCATACTGTGACGTGCCTCGTCGATGATGATTGCGCAGATACCGATGTGTGTCTCTTTAAAAAGTGTGTAAATGTGTGCTCTATCGGAGGGCTGTGCGGTCCTAATGCCAAGTGTACTGCTGAGAATCATGCAGCTGATTGCACTTGTCCCCAGCACCATTACGGAGATCCTCACAGGATGTGCTATCAAGGTATTGTACATTTGCTAAACGCTGCAAAATGTTCCTCAGTACCGCCGAGTACTGAGGGATGTATTGCATCTACGATGTATATTTTTGTATAATTATATTTTAGTTATAGCTTTAACCAGACTATAGCACACATAATAATTTAACTCTCTAAGTAAGTTGGAGATTGGTGCCACACCAAATCTCCAGTCCACATGGTTATGGTTTGCTTTAATGTAAATATATAGGTACTGTTTTGCCCGCCCTCCCAAGTCTAAAGTTCGTGTGTTAATATGACTAACTACTAATCTAGATAACATTTCTAATAGTTCCGCCAAACGAAAGGGCCAAAAAACCGTGCAAATCCGATTCGGACTGTCTCGAGTCGGAGGCGTGTTACATGTCCCTTTGTCAAGATCCTTGCGAATTTACCAGCGCCTGTGCAGAGGGCGCTCGTTGTCAGGCCAAAATGCACAGGCCCATTTGCACGTGTCCAGTGGGATACGAGGGGAATCCCGCAGTTAAATGTTCGAAATCGCCCACAAGTAAGATCGTATTGTCAAAGCAGGAAATCGTGCTGGATTTGACCTTTCCCAGCACCATTTCCTGTCAGTTATGTAAATAATTTTAATCGTCTTCTGTTAGTCTAATACTGAGTAACGAATCAAATTTAACGTTCATGACTAATGTTAACATCATTTGTAAATTTTATTTCGAAAAGTAGTACAAAGTTTGTTTCCGTAACCAGAGTTGTTGATTAGTTCTCTTACTGTAACAGTACATGTTGTCTAAACAGTACTTTTTTCCTTTTCATATGTACAATAAAGAACTTTCAGTATCGGGCTCTGTATGACGTTACCTTTCTCTTTAATCAATGTATATACTTACTGTTTCTTTTTCGTCTCTCCCCCTCCGCACCTTTTCCAAATAGTGGGTTGCACCACAAACGAAGAGTGTCCTATTAGCGAAGCATGCATAGATAGGGCATGTCAGAGACCTTGCGATGTTCACAACCCTTGCGCCCAACACGCCGTCTGTATCAACACCAACCATGGCTGCGACTGCAGCTGCGAGGAGGGGTACCAAGGCGATGGTTTCGTTGGATGTGCTCCAGGTAAGTGTGTTATGTATTATTTTCTCAGTGTTTAACAATGAACAAGACAGAAGAATGAAGATTTATTTTTAAACTAGATGGGTTGGTATGGTTATCTCAGCGGTCTTATGCGGAGGCTAGATTGAAAGGTGGTTAGTTCAGTTCTAAAGATATTGTCAAGAACGTGTGTGCGCCCATTAAAATAAGCAAATGATAGTCTACGTAACTACTTTTATCTATGACCTTAAAAGCAACGTACTCTAGCAAATTTGGGACAACGAAAATAATTACAGAAACAACGCTAATAAATACACAGTAGATTTTACCTAATTTTTAGATAGACCAGGACCATACCTTGCCACTCAATTAAACGGACATCGTAGCTTCGGCAAAAAGACTTATGGGAACAAAGGGGTGCTTCCGCCCTTCTCTTTACTTTGAAAACCAAACTTGACTGGAGCTTCTGCTGGTGATCTCGCATGGTGGTTGTTCGTCCTTCCGGCGTAACGGTTCTCCAATCCCCCAAAGCAACCCTTCTTGTGTGTCCACAGCAAGACACCTTTTTCTACTTTTTAAACAGTGGACTGGTAGCTGATGGTGGTCGTTCGTCCTTCCGGCGTAACGAACTTCAGACCAGCACACACGCGACCCCTCAATCGACTCCTCGTGAGTCCCCCAAACTGCCGTTTTTCTCTCAAAAACCCTCGTGCTAACTTTCTTTATCGTGAGCAAATTTTTCTCAAACGATTGCAACCTTCTTTTCCGTGACATCAATGAGCGGTTCGACGTACCCACACCTTGAACAAATGTCGGCCAGTCATTTGTAAGAAACTGCGAAATTTGAACTCAACTATCTCAACGTTTTGATCTCTTCTGGTATGAGGTATTTTTAATTAAGAAGGCACTAGTAGAAATTACAGAAAATCCCCTGAGTTGTCTCAAATTTTCTAGGTCTAGACACTTTAAATTAAAATCAAATTTATTGGACTTTTCGGGATTACGGGGTTACATCAGAATTTTGATACATCCTCCTCATTTTAATGATTTATTTATTCGCTTCCTGAAACAAGTTGGTCAGCAGAAATGTTCAGTTGGTTTGTTTTAGAATGTTTTTGTCAATATGCTTTATGTTTTTTCTTCTTTTCAATCTAGACCAGCGCGCCCGTATCGCCCATTATCGCCCATAATTTAGGAAATACCTGAACGCTCCTATTACCCTAAACTACCGTGAAATTAAGGAAAAAAATGATTATGTCTAAAAGTATCTGAAATATCAAAACGTTGAAAACACTTTATCTAATAGTCATAATTTTAACATCATTCGAACAAAGAAGAATGAACCTAATCAAAGTAAAAGAACTTTTATTATTTCATCCTTTTCTTTTGACATTTCACAGCCAACTAGATGACGTTTTCAAATGAACGCTACTTATACCCAATTTAGTTCTAGACCACGGGCCTCCTGTGTGCCAATACAACGAAGACTGCCCCCCGAACAAACTCTGCGACCGCCTGAACAGAAGGTGCATCAACCCTTGCTTTGAAGACTCCTGCGGGGATAACGCTGAATGCATCCCTAAGAACCACGAGGCCACCTGTGTCTGTTTACCTGGTAAATTACTACTCCAACAAGTTTTAATCACTTTCTCTAAAATACAAAATTTGTAGGTTACGAAGGTAACGCCTACGTCGAATGCCTCGGTGTTCTGGGTTGTAGACACGACGACGAATGCAGCACTAACGAGGCTTGCATCAACCAGCAATGCGTTTCGCCCTGCAACTGCGGACTCAACGCCATCTGCGATGTTATCTACCACAAACCCCAGTGCAAGTGCCCGCCAGGGTACCAGGGCGATGCTCGGGTGTCGTGTCAACCGCCTGTAAACCCTTGTGATCCAAATCCTTGCGGAATCAATGCTCTATGTGAGCTAGACAATGGCAATCCCATATGTTTCTGTCCAAAAGGTCTAACAGGAAATCCCTTTAAGAACTGCAGTAAGTACCATTAACAATGCATCAAATAATTAGGAGTTAACTTTTTTTTTCAGTTCCAGAAGGCGATGAATGCTCACCCAATCCTTGCGGTCCAAACTCAGGTTGTAGAGTTGTCGCGGGTAACGCCGTCTGCTTCTGCCTTCCCGAATACGAAGGAACACCTCCACACGTTCCATGTAGCCTACCTGCCCACCCTTGCGATCCTTCTCCTTGCGGGCCCAACACTCAGTGCACGGTTTTAGCTAATGGATTTGCAAAATGCACATGCCTTCCAGGGTTCTTGGAGAGTCCAAACACGATACGTGGTTGTATCGAACCTAAAAACCCTTGCGAACCCAACCCTTGTGGCCTTGGTGCTCTATGTGACCCCCACGGAGAGCCGGTTTGTTATTGCCCTTACGGCACCGGTGGAAATCCATTTCGCAGCTGTGGGATTGTTGAAAAGCCCTTGTGTAGTCCTGGGCCTTGTGGGGCGAATGCAGACTGCTATAACACCAACAATGAAGAGCAGTGCTTTTGTAGGTCTGGATTTATTGGAGACCCTTACGTTGGTTGTAGGATTCAACCTCCCAGTCCCTGTGTGCCGAACCCTTGCGGTCCTGGCGCTCAGTGCATCGTGACTCCAGATGGGAATTCATTATGTCGTTGTCCTGAAGGAATGGGAGGAGATCCCACAGGAGCCTTGGGCTGTTTCGGTTATGAATGCGTGGTGGACGAAAACTGTGCAGATCACGAGGCGTGCATTTCCTATAGATGCAGAGACCCTTGTCCTGGCTCATGTGGATTGAATGCTGATTGTAGAGTTGAGAGGCACCATCCTGTATGCACTTGCCAGGCTGGTCTAACCGGCAATCCGATAATAAGGTGCTTCCCAGTACCACAGTACTTACCACCGGATCCTTGTATGCCCAACCCTTGCGGACTGAACACCATTTGTCAGGTAATAAACGGAAGAGCAGTTTGCTCGTGTTTGCCAGATTTCCATGGAGATCCACAAATCGGTTGCCAACCCGAATGCTTAATCAACTCTGACTGCCCCATCAACAAAGCCTGCTTAGATCATCATTGCGTGGATCCTTGTGCATTAGGCCATCTATGTGGCATAAATGCAGTGTGTCAAGTTAGAGACCACACTGCTGCTTGCGTATGTTTGGAGGGCTTTATGGGAGACCCGTTCCTTCAATGCATTCACGCACCTCCAGTGTCTATTCCAACGTATCCGAACGTAACAAAGCATCCATGTACGCCATCTCCTTGTGGAAATATGGAATGCAGTATCTATGGCACCCAGGTGGCTATTTGCGATCCCTGTTTGGGACCTGAAGCCGCATACAACCCGCATTGCAGGCCCGAGTGTTTGACCAACGCCGACTGTCCATTTCACTTAGCATGTCTTCGATTTAGCTGTATTGATCCTTGTCCTGGATCTTGTGGAGTTAACGCTGTATGCTCCGTGGTGGCCCATACGCCCATTTGTAGCTGCCCAGAAGGATTAATTGGCGATCCATTCCAACAATGCGTATCTCCAGTTGTTGTAGAAGTAATACCTAAAGAAACTTGTGATTATCCGAGATGTGGAGTAAACGCTGACTGCCTGGAAAGTGATCATGGAATTGTCTGCGTTTGTAGAAAGGGTTTCTTTGGCAATCCTTACTTAGCCTGCCATCCTGAGTGTGTCATCAATCCCGACTGTCCTCTGGACAAAGCTTGCATCAACTCTAAATGCGCTAATCCCTGTACAGATGTCTGCGGCGTCGGAGCTCACTGCGACGTAGTAAACCACATTCCTGTCTGTTATTGTCCTCCTCAACACACCGGAGATCCGTTCGTTGCTTGTTATCAAGTAGTTATACCTGCGCACCCTCAGCTACCTCCAGAAAATCCTTGCGATCCTTCACCTTGTGGACCGTTCAGTAGATGTTTGGTATCGCATCAAGGCTACGCCACTTGTTCGTGTTTGCCCAGCTATCAAGGCATTGCTCCGGCTTGTAAACCGGAATGTATTTCCACCTCAGAATGTCCTCAAACCAAATCTTGCATCAATCAAAAGTGCGCGGATCCTTGTCCGGGTACCTGCGGGTCTGGGGCGTTATGCACGGTTATTAACCACAACCCGATCTGTAGCTGTCCACCAAACCAAGACGGTAACCCATTCGTGGGATGTCAGCCCAGGCCAATAATTGTCGAAGATAAATCACACCACACAACAGAGGAACCGCTAAATCCTTGCGTTCCATCGCCATGCGGTCCCAATTCGATATGTCAAGTGAAAGAGGGCCGACCCGTTTGCTCTTGTGTTGCCAACTACATTGGAAGTCCCCCGCTGTGCAGACCGGAGTGCGTCATCAGCCAAGAGTGCCCTCAACATGAAGCCTGCGTCAACGAGAAATGTGTGGATCCATGCGTCGCCACGTGTGGACCAAACGCCGAGTGCCACGTGGTCAACCACACACCTTTCTGCAGCTGCCACAGCGGCTACGAGGGAGACGCGTTTGTTGGCTGTACCAAAGTGATTGTGGTTCCAAGAGATCCTTGCAATCCATCACCTTGCGGCGAGAATGCTCAGTGCTCGGTCAGTGGGGAAGCGGCCAAGTGCACTTGCATCCCTCCATATATCGGAAATCCTTATTCGGGTGGGTGCAGGCCCGAATGTACCATGAACGCTGAGTGTCCCACACATTTGGCGTGTCTTTCGCTGCATTGCCGAGATCCTTGTCAGGGATTGTGCGGGGTTAATGCCGAATGCAGCGTTTTTAATCATGTTCCTGTGTGCACCTGTGCCAGGGGGCTGATTGGAGACCCTCAAACAGCCTGCAGAGAACCTCCAGTGATTCCAAGTAAGTACTTTTGTTTTTGTTGTATTAGGTTCTGTGGTGTCATAAGACCAGACTTCAACAAAAATTTCTATAGTCATTTGAGCTTATATCTAGAATAATAAAATTAGAAATTGCGTCCCAGGAATTTAATTTGAGTGGTTGATTGGCGGATTGGGACCAAAGTCAGCAATAATACCACAACTCATATAATATATGACAGGAGGTTCAATTTTGTTATAGTTACTCTACTTACAATTTTTCCAAACCTTAAAGTTGGTGTATAGTGGTCAAATCATTAAAGATAAATTGATTAAAAAACCCTAGGGCTACTACTTCTAGCCCAACATCAATACCTAAAATCCTTTAACACGAGTTGACCTAAGTATAAATATTCATACTACATTAGTATTATCTTATACGTCACAGTAACAATAACAAATGTGATGGTTATAATGCAGTTCAGCCTTGGTACTAGAAAATAACCGCGTCAAGATCGCAAAGACGAAAGTAAATGAAGCACGACCTGCCGGTTTCAAGAGCATCAGCTGACGACTACTTTATTCAGGCCAACAGAAATATAGGTCACCCACAAGCAAATGTGTAACAGTGCAACATGGCCGGCTCTAACAATAAAAAACAATTATTATGAGATATTACCAACACCCCCACTATCTCAAATAATTATGACAAAGCAACTAAACCCAACTTTTCAACAAAATACACATTTCATTAGTTTCCTGATATTTAACAGTTACCAAATTATTCATACCACACTCTCTAATAAAATGATATCGTACATCGATATGTTTTGATCTTCTGTGAAACACAGGATTCAACGCAAGCTTCTGTGCACTCCGATTGTCATTGTGGATTATGACACTTCTGTCAAAACCAGTCAACTCTCCTAAAATATTTTTTAAATATATTGCCTCCTTGGATGCCTCACTCAAAGCAATATATTCTGCCTCAGTTGATCTCAAGGCAGTTGTCTTTTGTTTTACAGATTGCCACAAAATTGGACTTCCTGAAAGTTTAAAAACATATCCCGTATATGATTTTCTGTCACAATCATTGGCCCAATCAGAGTCCACAGAACCCTCTAAATCTAAAACATCATTATTAGAAAACTTCAACGCAAAATGCTTTGTACTTTTCGAATATCTAAGAACCCTCTTAGCGCACTTCCAATGACACTCTGTGTAAGCAGTATTGAACTGACTCAACCGCATAAGTAATGTCAGGTCTCGTAATAACCGACCAATACATCAAACTGCCCAACAATGCTTGATAAGGTACATTGATCAGGTTAACATCTCAATTTTTTTATTCATCACTATTATCTGACTTAGTTGCCATTGGTGTACTAACACTTTTGCAATCTTGCATACCAAACTTAAGCAACAACTGATGAATATAACCTTCTTGATCTAAATAAATATTGTTCTGATCTCTACCAATCCTTACCCCTAAACATTGTTTTGCTTTACCAAGATCCTTAATTTTAAACTGAGAAAATAACTTGGACTTTACATCTTCAACTTTTCTAGGATCATTCGAAAAAAACGAAAAAATTGTCCACATATAATAATGCAATCAGGGTCAACAAGTTTTCCTTTTTCTTAATGAATAAACATGACTCAAACTTCGATATACTGTATCCTAGTCAGATAAAACCTCGTTTACCCTTGCAGTCCAAGCCCTGGACGACTGTTTCAGTCCATATATAGCCTTTTTTAAACGGTACACTTTACTTTTCTTATTCCTGACCACAAAGCCTTCTGGCTGCTTCATGTAAACCGGTTCTTCAAGTACTCCATTTAAAAAGGCTGTCTTTACGTCAAGATGCGTGATTTCTAAATCTAACCTTACCGCTAATGCAATCAACAACCTCAATGTAGAATGTGGTACCAGAGGCGCGAACACGTCACTGTAGTCTATACCCGCTTTTTGCACACAACCTTTAGCAACTAGCCGCACGCAATACTTAGTCTCACCACTTTCACTATGTTTGCGCTTAACACCCATTTGCATGGCACAATCGTCGAGGATTCTGGAATACTGTCCGTTAACTCCCATGCTTCATTGTCCGCGAAACTCTGGATCTCCTCAGACATCGCCATCTTCCACAAGTCAGCATCAGCTCCAGACATAGCTTCCCTCACAGTGAGTGGGTTATCTCCCAAGTTGAGCTCGTCATTACATGCATAACTGACGAAGTCTTCAAACTGTCTAGGCTTTTCCACTCTTTGAGATGTTTTCAACTCTCTCATACCAGTATCATTGGGATTTTCAGGCAATGCCTCCACAAAGTCATCAACATCGGTAAGATATTATAACTCGTTGAATTTTCAGTATCAGAAGAAACCTCTTGGTTGGTCCTTAGGTTGGTCAGCTTCAACCCCCACTGAATCTGGTCCTTCCTCTAACTAAAATTCAGTAGACTTTGATTCTTTTATGGTTTCTTCAATGACCACATCTCTACTGACTATGATTTTCTTACCAATGGGATTATACAGTTTGTATCCTTTGATGTTGTAACTGAAACCAATCAAAATCGTTTTTGACTTTTTATCCCACTTTAATATTTTTTTTTTTAGGAATGAGAGTCATAGCCTTGCTGTCAAATACTCTTATTCCACTAACATCTGGCTTTTTCCCAAACCACAATTCATAAGGAGTCCTGTCGAATCCACAAGCAGCAGAACGGTTTCTGAGGTAGATTGCTATAGCAACTGCTTCTACCCAAAATGATTTTTCTAATTTTGCATCATACAGGAAGCTACAAGCCCTCTCAACAATGGTTCGATTCATGCGTTCACTCATGCCAATCTGTTGAGGTGTATTCGTTGTCTTATGCAAAATTCCACACTTTCGATAATACTCCTTAAACTGATTGCTATCAAATTCTGTGCCTTGATCTGTTCGGAAAATGTTCACTTTGGTACCTCTCTGATTTCCCACATAATTCTTAAATTTCTTAAACATTTCAAAAGCTTCATCTTTACTTTTAAGAAAATAGGCCTGCCTTGTAAAGAAAAGCCATCCTTGTAAAGTCATCTTCTAGGATCATAAAATATCTTGAGCCTCCAAGAGAATTCACCACCACTGGACCACACAAATCACCATGAATTACCTCCAACACGGCACTAGCTCTTGTTCGTTTATGATTGAAATGCACAGCAAACTTCACATAAGTTGTGACCACTTTTAGTTAAAGTTCCATTACAGTCCAATCAATTAACTAAGCCCTGTTTCATCAAATTTAGGTCCTTATAGTTCAAATGACCAAAACGTATATGCCAATTTTCTACTGAAACTGCCAAACCTGCTAAACCTGCCACTAGATTTGCCTTTGACTTCTTAAAATTTAATTTGTAAACTTGGTCCACCAAATCTGCTGTCGCAACTACTATTATTATTGAATATGTTACAGTTTTTGTCACTAAAAACAACTTTATTTTTGTTCTTAATTTATACAGACAAAAGATTAGTTGTCAATCCAGGCACATACATTACATCACAAACAATAACTGAATGCTCCAAATTTCCTGTCATTGTCTTAAGATGTATGTCCCCTGAACATTCCACTGGTAATTTACTGTTATTTGCTACTGTTATTTCCTTAATCTTTGTTTGACTACTCAAATTTGTAAGCCAGTCTTTTCTGGAAGTGAGGTGGCCACTGCATCCAGAATCAATATACCAATCTGACTTGTCAAATCTGCCCGTAAGGAAAACTGCATTTAACACACTTTCTTTAGGTGTTTCATTACCTTTCTTAAGCTCAGAACAATTTCGCATAAAGTGTACAACTTTCTTGCACTTAAAACAAAGTGACTTTTGACTTATTTGATTTCTTGTTGCTATCGTTGCCACTATCTCGACGCTTTCGGCTATGTGTCTTACCTGCAAAGGCACCACCAGCCTGTGAATGCCTCTCAGATCCAGTCAAATGCATATCCATCAATCTAGACTTGATGGAATCTGCTGTGACATCTATACCTGAGTGTTCGATGGCAATAACCATTGCTTCAAATTTATCGGTTAAGCCTGCAAGCATCAAGCTTCCAACTAACTCATCACTCAAAGTAAAACCACTTCGGCCCAACTTTTGAGAAGTATCAATTACTTGATTCACATACTGTTCCATGGATTCGCAATTTTCAAGCCTTAGTGAGATCAATTTTCGCAACAAACTGATTTTTCGCGCAAAACCAGAGTCCTCATAAAGTATTTTCAATTTATCCTAGATCTCCTTGGCTGAACTGGTGTCCTTCACATGTATAAATAAAGAAGGATCCACAGTCAAAACTAATTTTGCCCTGGCCTTGCTTACCAAAACGGTGTCTGTCTCCGGACCATCCAGACATTTAGATAGTCCCTTCAAGATGAACACATTTTCCACAGCAAAAGACCAATCTGCATAGTTTTCACGTCACATAAGCTTTGGAACACTGTTTAGGTAGTTTACCGCCATTTTGGTTAAACGTAGCCGAATCGTAGCACTTCAAACAAAGAAACACACCGGCTTGTACACGATTTACCACTTGGTACTTGACTTTAGCAATTATTCCCTATTCCTGAGACTAGGCTGTGTCCTGGGCCCATGACCTGATGGTTCTAATGCAGTTCAGCCTTGGTACTAGAAAATAACCGCGTCAAGATCGCAAAGACGAAAGTAAATGAAACACGAGCTGCCGGTTTCAAGAGCATCAGCTGACGACTACTTTATTCAGGCCAACAGAAATATAGGTCACCCACAAGCCAATGTGTAACAATACAACGTTGTCGGCTCTAACAATAAAAAACAATTATTATGAGATATTACCAACAAAATGTTAAACCTCTTGTCATTATTATAGCCCTGATGAAGTTTAAGTAAATTAGATGAAACGTCGGCGAAGGAGTTGTAGTATTTGCTGCCTTTGGTCCCTATCCGGCAATCAACCACTCAAATGCTCTCTAATCATTAAGAGCTTATCTCCAGAATATTATTGGACCACGCAAACCTTGACACTAATGATGTTTTTAGAACCCAGACCTTGTGAACCATCGCCTTGCGGACCCAACAGCGTATGCCGTTCCCGTGACGATCAAGCCATTTGCTCCTGCCAAGTTGGATACTTCGGACAGCCACCTGCCTGCAGACCTGAATGCTTAGTGAGCTCAGAATGTAGATCGGACAAGACGTGCATCAACCAGAAATGCCAGGACCCATGCCCGGGAACGTGTGGAGTCAACGCCCGATGTCAAGTTAGCAATCACAATCCGATTTGCAGTTGTCCTCCTAATTTCGTTGGAGATCCTTTCGTGCTATGTCGAGAAGAAGGTACGCCATCTTTACTCCTAACTTTACTCCGGCTTTTCGGTATAATAATCTTTTTCTAGTAAAATCTATTGAGCCTCCTCAAACTCCCTGCATACCATCTCCTTGCGGAGCCAATGCGGAATGCCACCCAGTCAACAACCGAGCTGTGTGCACGTGTTTGCCGGGGATGTTTGGAGTGGCGCCCAACTGCCGCCCAGAGTGCTCCATCGACCAGGATTGTCCTCTCACTTTGGCCTGTACGAACCAAAAGTGTCGGGATCCTTGCGTGGGTTCCTGCGGCTTCAACTCCGAATGCAGCGTGATCAATCACCGACCCATTTGCAGCTGTCAGCCTGGATACGAAGGCGATCCATTCACTGGATGCAGTCAGATACCTGGTAAGTTGCATGCAGTTTTTCGCTCAATATGTATCTTTATTTCTTGGTTCTGTACTAAGCAATGTGCCGCCTAAAATATAATAAAACCTTATAAAAGAAAAACGGAAAGGGAATGTTTTCTAAAGGCCAGAATTAGTATGTTGTATTCTTATTGAACCGCGTCTCTCGCAGCCTTTCAAAAGCTTTCTTTGCTCTAACTCGGTTCCAAAAAGGGCCGCTGGCTTATCTCCCTTTGATGACGCGCCTTCTAGAGGAAAATTTTGATTTTTTTATATGCTGTTTTCCTTTTAATGAGACGATTTCGATCCTTCCTGAAGGGAACAAACCGAATTTAAGTGAAAGCTGAACGATAAGTTAGTTTTTTAACGCTGTGTTTTTTAAAGTTGATTTCAAAAGCGCCCAAAAATCGACCATCGAACGGGTGTGTCTCAGGCGCTACCGAACCAATAGGACTGCCGTTTACGTTAGAAGGAAGACAACAAGAAAAGTAAACCAATCGTTTCTTTTTTTTTTGGAAATCGGGAAAAAAGAAGGCATACCTCTCACTTTAATCAATTTGACCTCCGAGTCACCGGAAGTGGCTAGGAGTTTATCTTCTTGGACGAGACAAATACATAATTGCGCTTAAGTGGTAATATCAACCATAATCAACATGCGAACGTAATTTACAATTTCCATAACTCACATCAACATTTACAAGAATAAAAATGCCTTTTGAACTCAAAAATTAGAGCGGCACATTGCTTAAAATCTACTTTACGTCTATCTTAGCTCTCTTTATCTATACGACTTCAACCTCTTTTGCGATTACCTTATAGTCTACGAAGAACCGCCTCATCCTTGCAATCCGTCCCCTTGTGGTTCGAATGCAATTTGTACAGAACGTAATGGTGCTGGTTCGTGCGTATGCGTAGAGGGTTACTTTGGAGACCCGTACTCGGGCTGTAGGCCTGAGTGCGTCACCAGTAGTGAATGTTCCCACGATAAAGCATGTTTGAACATGAAATGCAAAGACCCCTGCCCCGGAACCTGCGGCGTTTACGCAGAATGCACCGTCATTAATCACAATCCTCAATGTTTTTGTGTTGAAGGATACACCGGAAACCCGTTGAGTTTATGCCGTAAAATCGAACCGAGTAAGATTTCCGCCTCAGCCAACTTGATTGAACATCAGAAAACCAAAATTGACTTTAGTTGTAGTAATTGAAGAACCGAAACGTAACCCTTGCATACCTTCCCCTTGTGGACCTTACAGTACCTGTCACATCAATAACGATAGGCCCGTTTGCTCTTGTGCACCTGGTTATTACGGAGCCCCTCCCATGTGCAAACCCGAATGCGTAGTAAACTCAGAGTGCACTCAAGATCGATCTTGCAGCAATCAAAAATGCGTGGACCCCTGCCCTGGAACCTGCGGCTTAAACGCCGTGTGTAGAGTTGTGAACCATAACCCTATATGTAGTTGCCCTCCGTCGTTTATTGGAGACCCATTTATAAGATGTGTTCAAGAGAGTAAGACAAGTTTGATTTTATTTTATGGGATACTAATGGGTTTATGGCCATTTTGGCTTACAACCGTCATAACCCGATGGGCTCATCAGCTTCACATTAACTTCAACAAATCGTAGACAGAAGGAAAATAATTGATCTAAAAAAAAACTAATAAGGCAACTAAATCCCTAACCCAAAACCAAACTCAATATCGTACCTAATATATTAACCTCCCCTAATTGAATAAACCCCTAACCCATTATCAAATTCAAACTTATGATCTGTTTTAGTACGCCCTGTCGAAGTACCCAACCCGTGCATTCCCAGCCCTTGTGGATCATTTTCCGAATGCAATGTAGTTAACGAAAGAGCAGTTTGTTCTTGCTTGCCCAGTTATTTCGGACAACCGCCCAATTGTAGACCAGAATGTGTAATAAACTCCGAATGCCCTACCAACAGAGCATGCGACAATCAAAGATGCAAAGATCCTTGTCCGGGCTCTTGCGGTATAAACGCTGAATGTAGAGTAGTGGGTCACGTGCCGGTGTGTTATTGTTTTGAAGGATATACAGGAGATCCATTCTCAGGATGTCAAGAGTGTAAGCAGCTATCTTCCTATAACCGCCCATTGTCTGAAATTGATAACCCTTTCAGTACGTCCCGTCGAAGAACCTGCTCAACCTTGCAATCCTTCCCCTTGCGGCTCTAATGCCGACTGCAAAGAATTTAGAGGGGCTGGAGCATGCACTTGTATTCCTGGATACTTTGGCGATCCTTATACAGGATGTCGACCTGAATGCGTTCAAAATTCAGACTGTCCAAGAGACAAATCTTGCGTGAATAATAAGTGCAAGAATCCTTGTCCTGGAACTTGTGGATTAAACGCCGAATGCGCTGTAAACAACCATCTACCCAACTGCCTTTGTTTGCCAGGATTTACAGGAAATCCCACGTTATCCTGCCACCCAATACCTATACTTCGTAAGAATTAAATTTGTAATTATTTCAAGTTTTCTAAGTTCCTTTCTCGTAGCTCCACCAGAAGAGCCCAAAAACCCATGTGTTCCAACACCATGTGGCCCATTCAGTCAGTGTAGAGAAGTGAACGGTCATGCTGTGTGCTCTTGTTTGCAGAACTACATCGGAGCTCCTCCGATGTGCAAACCTGAGTGCATAGTGAGTTCCGAATGTTCTCAAGATAAAACTTGCATAAACCAGAAATGCAAAGACCCTTGTCTGGGCACATGCGGACTTAACGCTTTATGTACGGCTATCAATCATAACCCAATATGTAGTTGCCCTCCAGGGCTCATAGGCGACCCTTTTATTCGATGCGTACAAGAAGAGAGTAAGCAAAGGCATTATGGTTGTGTAGTTGGTGTTAGATAGATTTTCTTTTAGAACCAGTAGTAGTTGAGCATATAAACCCTTGTTCACCGACGCCTTGTGGTCCCAATTCCCAATGCAAAGTAGTCGGTTTGCAGGCAGTTTGCTCGTGTTTGCCTAATTATATCGGTAGAGCACCAAATTGTCGCCCTGAGTGTACGATAAACCAAGAATGTCCCGGTAACTTGGCTTGTACAAACGAGCGGTGCAAAGATCCTTGCCCAGGGTCCTGCGGATATAACGCCCAATGTGTGGTTAACAATCACTCTCCTCATTGCCAGTGCCAGCAAGGATTCACAGGTGATCCATTTAACGGTTGCACTCCAATTCCAGTTGCCCCGGTGGAGGAAGAACGACACCCTTGCAATCCATCACCATGCGGAGCCAACGCAGAATGCAGAGAGAGAAATGGAGCTGGATCTTGCCTATGTATTCCTGAGTACTTTGGAGATCCCTACACCGGTTGTCGACCGGAATGTGTTACGAATTCCGATTGTCCCAGAGAGAAAGCTTGTTTGAACAACAAATGTAAAGATCCATGTCCAGGAATTTGTGGAATCAACGCTGAATGCAGGGTATCGAACCATGTTCCTTCATGTTTCTGCTTAGATGGTTATACTGGCGATCCTTCAGTCTCTTGCCACTTACCCCCACCAAGTAGGTGCTCGTAAGCCTCTAAAACTGAACAATTACTAACACAAAGTATTGTAGTACCAGTACCACAAATCGAACCATGCCAGCCCTCACCCTGTGGCCCCTACAGTGTCTGTAGAGTGATCAATGAGCACGCTGTGTGCTCTTGTCTTCCTAACTACATCGGAGCTCCTCCAATGTGCAGACCTGAATGTATGATAAGCGCCGAGTGTTCATTGGACAAGGCTTGCATCAACTCAAAATGCCAAGATCCTTGTCCAGGAACCTGCGGTCTTAATGCTAGATGTCAAGCGGTCAATCACAATCCCATTTGCAGCTGCTCGGCAGGATTCACCGGTGATCCGTTTATTCGATGTTTGCAGGAGCCTCGTAAGTTTTATATTGAAGAGTGGGGCAAAATGTGTCGTCCACAGTTCGCTGAGACTTCTTTTCAAAGGGTGGCCCGTCGAAAAGGGTTCACCCCGTTTTTCTTCCAAGAGGCTATAGACATCGAAAATCGGTCGAACACGTCAACTTTAGTTTTTAGGGGGAAGAAATAAAATTTTGAGCAGTTTCAACTCCCTAACCTGAAAGGAGAATGCAAACCATTTCGATGCAAATCAAATGCTTGTTTGAAAGACAAATTTGATAGAAAATGAACAAATCTTTATGAGACCTTCAAAACGAGGTATCACTTGACCTTCTTTTCAATTAAAATTCCAAGGTTCATTCTAACCACTCCTTGAGGGTTCAGGTTAGGGGTTGAAATAGCTATCTAGTGATGTATTTCCAGAATCGAATAAATTCTGGAAATATATATCACTTGAGACTTTGTTAAAGGTACTTTGCTCCGTGTGTACCCACACCGCAAGAGCCGTGTGTACCTTACACAATTAAAAAGAATCAAATAATTCAACAGAAACTTTTGTAAGGCTTTCTCTTAGACGATGAACAAGCATTTTGCCCCTCACCCTCAAAACCTAAAACACCAGTTTAAACACCCTCTTAACAACAGCTAAGGCAGAGCCTTTGCCTCCGGCTAACCCATGCGTGCCTTCCCCTTGCGGTCCGAATTCGAACTGCAGGGTTGTGGGGAATACCCCCGCGTGTTCCTGCATTCAAAACTTCGTCGGTCGCCCCCCTAACTGCAGGCCTGAATGCACCATCAATTCAGAATGTCCTGCCAATTTGGCGTGTCAGAACGAGAAATGTGTCGATCCCTGCCCCGGATCCTGTGGAGCCAACACAGAGTGTATGGTTGTTTCTCATCGTCCTGCTTGCACTTGCAGGATCGGATTCACTGGCGATCCCTTTTCTGGATGCATTGCCATACCAAGTATGTCTTAAAAGGGGTGCTGAAAATTATCATAAAATTGTGGTGGTAATTGTAGTTGCCCAGCCTGTCGAAGAGGAACGAAATCCTTGTAATCCGTCCCCGTGCGGGGCTAATGCTGAATGCAGAGAGCGTAACGGTGCAGGATCTTGCGTCTGTTTGCCAGAATATTTCGGTGACCCCTATACGGGGTGCAGACCGGAATGCGTCACCAACTCAGATTGTCGCAGAGACAAAGCCTGCGTCAACAATAAGTGCAAAGATCCTTGTCCGGGTACTTGCGGAATTAACGCAGAATGTTCCGTGCCAAATCACGCTCCTACTTGTGGCTGTCTACCTGGATACACAGGAAATCCATTTACATCGTGCCACCTCCCAGCTCCTCCTAGTAAGATATTTTATACGATACCAGAACTCAGAGCTTAATAGATACCTATTTTAAGTCGAAGAACCGCAAGAGCCGTGTGTACCTTCTCCCTGTGGACCTTACAGCGTATGCAAAAACATTAATAATCACGCAGTGTGCTCCTGCCTACCCGAGTATACAGGTGCCCCTCCTGCATGCCGACCCGAATGCATGGTTAGTTCAGAATGTGCCCAGAACAAGGCTTGTATAAACCAGAAATGTAAAGACCCATGCCCTGGAACCTGCGGAATCAACGCTAGATGTCAAGTTGTTAATCACAATCCCATATGTAGTTGTCCGCAGAATTATGCCGGAGACCCATTTGTACGCTGCATCCTGCAACCAAGTAAGATCCTTCACTTTCTTAAAACTAACCCCCAGTAGTTGGTAGTATGACTCACCCGGTATTCTATTTTAGAACCTGTAGAAGTGCCTAGTGGCAACCCCTGCGTACCATCGCCCTGCGGGTTGAATTCCCAATGCAGGGTGGTCGGTAATCAGGCAGCATGCTCTTGTCTTCCCGATTATATTGGTAGAGCTCCAAACTGTAGACCTGAATGTACCATAAACGCGGAATGTGCAGGAAATCTCGCATGCCAAAACGAGAAATGTAAAGATCCTTGCCCGGGATCTTGCGGATCTTTTACCACATGTATTGTACTTAAACATGCTCCAGTTTGCCAATGTCTCACTGGTTATACTGGTGATCCATTTACTGGATGTTCTCTTATACCACCCAGTAAGACACCTAACGAACGAAATCGGGATTACGACTGATCGATCGATATTTTTTTAGCACCCATAACCGAACAGCCGCCCAATCCTTGTAATCCCTCACCTTGCGGGGCAAACGCCATTTGTAAAGAGCGAAATGGTGCAGGGTCTTGTTCGTGTTTACCCGAATATTTCGGAGATCCCTACACCGGCTGTAGGCCCGAATGCGTAACAAACTCAGACTGTGACCGCAGCAGGTCTTGCGTAAATAACAAATGCATAGATCCCTGTCCTGGAACTTGCGGATTAAATGCCGAATGCACCGTGTTAAACCACGCCCCGTCGTGTTCCTGCATCCCTGGTTACACCGGAGACCCCACTAGAGCATGCAACCTCATACAAGCCAGTAAGCATTAGCTAGAGTGTTACTAACGTAGAGATAACCCCGTAGTTTTGCCATGTGGATCGATTTTAATTTATTGATAAATTCGGATCTGTTCTGAATCCTTTTGATATCATCATATACGTTTTGCGTCTTTTTACCAAGTTGAAAGAGCGGGTGTAGGACATAAGCATCAATTGACGTTTATGTGAAATTGCCAACGTTTCGACCTTTATTTTGGTCTTTCTGAGGTATGGAATAATATTCCACTCTACAAAAGAAAATCATGTAACACATGAATAAAAGTTAACTCATGTGTGTGTTGTCTTGGTGTGATCTCTGTTTGCTAAAAGTTTTCTGTCGCTATTAAATTGATAGTTTTTAGCAGAAATTACTTTGATGCCTGCAACAGCTTTCTGATAAATATTCTGAACATTCCATGTAGAAAGAGTGAACCTGCAAGTATTGAACTTTTGACTAAAATTACTAGTGAATTTCAAAAACTTTCAGAATGGATTTTTTAAAACGGACATTTTCAGAATATAATACTGAATTTTGGGAACATAATGCTGTGTTCTCTGAAATACTGAATTTACTAGACAAATTATGGAAGTTGGTTCTATGAATGTGCATAATTCTGAGAGTTCTGTTAAATAAAATTAATAGCTTTTTCACCAAACAAATGCCTGTACGCTGATGAGAATTTATTTCGTGTAGATAGAATGAGCATTCAAGAATTCACCTTTTGACTAACCAATACAAGTTAGTTTCTAGAATCTTTGACAAAAAATATTTAATTCTTTATATAAAATTGTACATTCTCAGAATATAATGATGTAATTTTAGATTCAAATTTTAAATTTACTACACAAATTAATAATAAAAGAATATTTGAGTTTGAGGGTTGTTAATAAGAATGTCCATAATTCTGTGAAATTAAATTCCAACTAACCAACAGTAGTGACTTTTGTAGAATCTTCAGAATGGAATGTTCAGGACAGAAACTTTTAGATTGGAATTCTGGAGTCCCATAAAACAAAGGTGAATTTTGAAAATCAAATACTAAATTTACTGAATAAATTATATCAAATTAATAGTTTCAGCAGATAATGCTTTATTTTCTGCAACAGTATGGTCATGATTCTTCCCAACATTCTATGTGGATATAATGAGCTGACTAGGATTGAAATTTTAACTAACCAATTACACTTAGTTACTAAAAACTTCTATTCTGAATGTTCAGAATGGAAATTTTTAGAATATAATACTGGATTCTCAGAATACAATGCTGTATTTTCAGAAAAGTACGTTTTATGAAAATTATTGAGGAATTATACACAGTTGTGGAAAATTAAAAAGAAAAAAACGTTTGTTTATTAAGGTTTGAAGAAAAGAAGATACTATTGTCCTTGGTCGAAACGTTCGCTCTTTCATAAACATGAAGTCTTATTTATGTCCCACACTCCCTATTCACCTCAAATATCAATGATAAGAAGCACACAACAAAGTGCTTTATTCTCAATAACAACAACATATCTCCCTTAATTAATGTGACATAAAATCCTTCTTAAAATCGATCACATACCAACCTTTTATAAAATTCTTTCCAAAGTTGTAGAAGAACCACAGAACCCCTGCCAGCCCTCACCCTGTGGACCGTACAGTGCATGTAGAGAAGTTAACGGGCACGCTGTTTGTTCTTGTAACGTGGGTTATATCGGTTCACCTCCATCATGTAGACCTGAGTGTGTAGTCAGCTCTGAGTGTCCCCAAGACAAGGCGTGTGTGACGCAGAAATGCGTTGACCCATGTCCAGGAACTTGCGGACTAAACGCACAGTGCAGAGTCGTTAACCACAATCCTATTTGTAGTTGTATATCTGGATATACTGGAGATCCTTTCGATCGATGTTTGAAAATTGAATGTAGGTTCTTAGTGGTTTTGGGGAGGTATATCACTTTGTAGCTATTGTATTTTAGTACCCCCACCAACAAGAGCACCCGAAAATCCTTGCATTCCGTCGCCTTGCGGACCTAACTCTCAATGTAGAGTAGTAGGAGATCAAGCTGCATGCTCGTGCTTGCAAAACTTTGTAGGTCGACCTCCAAACTGTCGTCCAGAGTGCATCACCGATCCTGAATGTCCTAATCACTTGGCATGCAAAAACGAAAAATGCAAAGATCCCTGTCCAGGGTCTTGTGGCCTTAACGCTCAATGTACTGTAGTCAATCATAAACCAATCTGCTCCTGTTTCCCCGGATATACAGGCGATCCTTCCAGCTCTTGTAGTCTGCCTCCTCCACCCTGTAAGCTACGATTTTTCTTTTCTTACCATATCTATTTTTATTTTCAGTTATTTTCTCAATGGTTTTCTTCCAGAAATCAAAGCGGGAATACAAAATTACTAATCAAATTTTAAATTAATTTATAGTGACTGAGAGACCTCGTACGCCATGTGTACCCTCTCCTTGTGGACCCAACGCTGAATGCAGAGAGAAGAATGGAGCGGGTGCTTGTTATTGCGCTCCAGGCTTCGAAGGAAATCCTTATGATAGCGACAGGGGATGCAGAAGGGAATGCGAAGTGAATAACGACTGCAGTCCCACCTTGGCATGTGTCTCATTTAAATGTGTCGATCCTTGTCCTGGGACATGTGGAACTTTAGCTGAATGCCACGTTAACAATCACATACCCACATGTATATGCCCAACCGGTTACGTCGGAGACCCATTCTTCCAGTGTAAATTGGCACCTACAGAACCGCCACCAATTATTAATCCTTGTCAGCCATCTCCATGTGGTCCAAATAGTCAATGCAGGGAAGTGAATCAACAAGCTGTCTGTTCCTGCCTGCCTCAATTTATCGGATCACCTCCGAATTGTCGGCCGGAATGTGTTGTCAACTCAGAATGTCAATTAGATAAAGCGTGCATCAACCAAAGATGTGGTGATCCTTGTCCGAACACATGCGGATTGGGAGCTCAATGTACTACACGCAACCACAACCCTATTTGCGCTTGTCCTCCGGGTTACACTGGAGATCCGTTTACCAGATGCTCACCTCAGCCGCCTCCAGTAGAACCACAAACAGAAAGACCTCCATCCTGTCAGCCGAGCCCTTGTGGTCCAAATTCGGTATGCAAAATAATTGGAAATTCCCCTACGTGTTCGTGTCTGCCTGAGTATATTGGAGCCCCTCCTAACTGCAGGCCTGAATGCGTTTTAAGTTCCGAATGCCGAAGTTCTTTAGCCTGTGTCAACCAAAAATGTAAAGACCCTTGTCCGGGCTCCTGCGGTTCGAACGCAGTTTGCAACGTGCTGAACCATATACCAATTTGTACATGCCAAGAAGGGTTTACTGGGGATGCTTTTACTAATTGCTATCCAATACCCCCATCGACGAAACAGCCTGATTTAGATCCTTGCGAGCCTTCGCCTTGTGGCCCCAATGCTCAATGCGACGACGGCATATGCACTTGTTTACCTGAATATCATGGAAATCCCTATGAGGCCTGCAGACCTGAATGCGTTCTTAGCGAGGAGTGTACTAGAGATAAGGCTTGTATCAGAAACAAATGCGTGGATCCCTGCCCAGGCACCTGCGGTCAAAATGCAAGATGTGATGTTATCAACCACATTCCGTCATGCTCTTGCCCCGATGGATACACCGGTGATCCGTTTGTTCTTTGCCGAGTCTCCGAGCCACCACCACCCACTATAATTCCATGCAATCCATCACCATGTGGACCTAATAGTCAATGCCGTGAGGCAAACGGGCAAGCTGTATGTTCTTGTCTGCCTGGATATCAAGGAAGTCCACCGGGATGTCGTCCAGAATGTGTAGTTAGTGCAGAATGTGCTCAAGATAGAGCCTGTATTAACCAAAAATGCGTAGACCCGTGTCCTGGATCCTGTGGAACTCGGGCCAGATGCGAAGTACGTAACCACAGTCCCATCTGCAGTTGTGCAGAAGGGGAAACTGGAGACCCATTCCATGCTTGTAGACCAATTCCACCTGAACCCGTTACAAGAAGACCTATTATTGAACCTTGCAACCCTTCACCGTGCGGACCGAACTCTGTATGTCGTCCTGCTGGAGAATCCTACGTTTGTAGCTGTCTTCCAGAATTCATCGGTAACCCACCGAATTGTAGACCAGAATGTGTAATCAATACAGACTGCCCGAGCACTCAGGCATGCTACAACCAGAAATGCATCGATCCTTGCCCCGGAAGTTGCGGCGACAATGCCGAATGTCATGTTATATCACACGCGGTCACGTGCACCTGCCTACCAGGTTTCATTGGAGATCCTTTCGTACAGTGCGTTATTAAAACTGAGGAAATAAAACCTTGCGAGCCATCTCCATGTGGAGCTAATGCAGAGTGCAAGGAGAGAAACGGGGCGGGAGCGTGTATCTGCCTGCCAGACTACCAAGGAAACCCATACGAAGGTTGCAGACCGGAATGTGTGCATAGTTCGGATTGCGCTCCTAACAAAGCGTGCATAAGAAATAAGTGTGCCGACCCATGTCCTGGCACGTGCGGCCAAAATGCCGAGTGCAGCGTGATTAACCACCTCCCAGTATGTAATTGTATTCCAGGATTCACCGGGGATGCCTTCAGATTCTGCTCACCTTTACCAATCGAACGTAAGTTGAGTTAATGATCTCGTATTATTAACTTTTTACAGAATAATCTTAGATTAAGAGCGCGCTTCTGACAGTGTGATAGGGAGGGTTTCTGTCTTTTTTTAACATTGAAAAACTACAGACTCAACATCGTTATTTTTATAATACAGTGGGTTCTATTTGAAACGAGCCACCCTGTAATTCGAAAACTATCGAGCCCTAACACACGTCAACTTATTTTTCAACGGGGACATATTTTGACCTAAGGATTGAATATGTCAGTCTCATTTTGACAACTCAGCAGTATTCATGTCAATAATATCAAATGGGAAGAGACCGGCACTTCATGTACTTTTTTTTAATTGATTTCTGAAAATATTTTCAAAAAAAAACAGAACAAAATACAAACAAATTTTTATTAAGACTGATTGACAGCTAAACAATGATATAAGCGGGTTTCAAGTTCTGCTCTGACGTTTTGGAAATTTTCTGGAGAATCTCTGCACTGTGTTTTCCTTAGTATTTCCTGGCTGCATCATACAGCTACACTTCAGATTTTAAATATTACCATAAAAACAAGTCTATCGGAGTTAGGTCGGGCGATCTCGGTGGCCACTCCCCGCCATTCCAACGATCGGAAAACGTGAGCTCCAGAAATTTCCGAACTTTCTACCGAGGTGCTCCTTTCTTCCCATTTGAAATTATTGACATAAATACTGCTGAGTTGTCAGAGTGACTTTTCCATATTCAATTCTTAGGTGAAAAGATGCCTCCTTGAATAATAAGTTGACGTGTATAAGGTTACTTTTCAACTTGATAGTTCTCCGAGTCGTTTTTTATGAATCGCACTGTATAATATTCGAAACAAACTACCAGGCAGTGGTTCTTATGTGTCTGTCTCCGTCGCATTAAGAATTAAGTCATTTCATACTGGATGTCCAGTTCTCAAAACATGATTCGCTAGGCGTTTTAGATCTGGTTTAGAACCTATTGATTTCTGCCTCGTCGTGTATGCAACTAACTTTTGCATTTATCCCTTTTTCTAGCGGTAACGGAAGAGCCAGTTCCCCAAAATCCATGCGTGCCGTCCCCCTGCGGTCCCAACAGCCAATGCCGCGAAGTTAACGGTCAAGCGGTATGCTCCTGCCTGCCCGAATACCAGGGGTCTCCCCCCTCTTGCAGACCCGAGTGCGTTGTCAGTTCCGAATGTCCTTCGAATCGTGCGTGCCATAAATTCAAATGTGCCAATCCATGTGTGGGAACCTGCGGCATCGAAGCCAAGTGTGAGGTTATCAATCACAACCCGATCTGCAGCTGCCCCGCAGGCTTAACCGGGGATCCGTTTACGAGGTGTTACCAGCTACCTCCTCCGCCTCCGGTACCACCAAAAATTGTAAATCCTTGTGTGCCATCCCCTTGCGGGCCAAATTCTGAATGTCGAGACATCGGAGGACAACCGTCCTGTTCGTGCAGACCTACCTTCATTGGAATACCACCCAACTGTCGACCTGAGTGTGTCGTGAATACTGACTGCCCATCCCATCTTGCCTGCATTACTGAAAAGTGTAAAGATCCATGTACGGGATCATGCGGTTTTAACGCTGAGTGTAGGGTGCAAAATCATATACCGATATGCACTTGTCCTGAAGGTTACATAGGCAATGCTTTTACGGAATGCGTGGTAAAGCCACCTCCACCGGTCAAAGAAGACCCTTGTAACCCTTCGCCTTGTGGTCAAAATGCCATATGTGACAATGGAATCTGCTCGTGCTTGCCCCTATACCTGGGCGACCCCTATGTAGGATGCAGGCCAGAATGTACCATGAACACAGATTGCTCTCCGACAAAAACGTGTATTAACTTGAAATGCGTGGACCCTTGCCCAGGCACTTGCGGAGAATCTGCCCTTTGCGACGTTGTTAATCACTTGCCAATCTGTAGGTGCCCTCCGGAATACGAAGGAGATCCGTTTGTTAGCTGCAGGCTAAAGCCCAAAATCCGTAAGGATTTCTGATGATTTGTGAATTTTTTTAATATTGTGTATATGAATTTCAGAACCTCCACCAGTTAACCCGTGCCAGCCGTCCCCTTGCGGACCCAACAGCGTTTGCAAAGTAAACAACGGTGTGGCGGTATGCTCGTGCCAACCCGGTATGATTAGCAGCCCACCTCAATGTCGACCCGAGTGCATTCTCAGCGCTGAGTGTCCCTTGACCGAAGCGTGTTTGAACAACAAATGTGTCGATCCTTGTCCGGGAACTTGTGGAGTGAATGCCCTTTGCAGGGTCGTCAATCATAACCCGATTTGCAGCTGCACGTCTGGACACACTGGAGATCCATTTACCAGGTGTTATCCGATACCACCGCCACCACCAGTGAAAGGTAAATTAATTTGCTGATTGTGCGGAGTGCGCTAAATCTACCTTTAATAAGTACTTAGTCAAGACATCATGATTTTTTTTCCAGAAGTACCGCGGCCATGTGAACCGAGCCCTTGCGGACCAAACTCTGTGTGTCAAGTGCGCGGCGAGTCTCCGGCCTGTTCGTGTGTCGAGGGTTATATTGGTGCGCCGCCATCTTGCAGGCCGGAGTGCACCATCAATCCGGAATGTCCTAGTGCGCGCGCGTGTATCAATCAAAAGTGCCGCGACCCGTGCCCGGGCAGTTGCGGCCCTAACGCGGTCTGTTCGGTAGTGAACCACAATCCCGTCTGTTCGTGTTTACCGGGCCAAACGGGCGACCCGTTCAGAGGCTGCATACCGAGTAAGTTGACCTTTAGGGTACGATTTTGTGGTGGCTGGAATGGCGGCTGAGTTAAGTCAAGTAAAGTTGGAAATTGATAAGCTGACGTGAGAAGCTAGTGACATCGTAATCACGTTATTGGCATCTGCATGGAGACGATATTGCGACGTGGAAATGTCACGTCATTCTGTAAGCAAAGTTTCGTCATTTAAACTTTGCTTACAGAATGACGTCTATAATATATAGGAGAAAAATTGAGACTAAGATATTATAGGTAGTAAGACAAGTAATCGCACAGCCCATCATTTAAGCGCTAGACGAGTTGAATCGATCTGTTGCCGCCGCGCGACAGAGAAACGTATAGAGAGATCAACTATAGAGGCCCAAATAATAAAGTATAGTATAGCATACAGGGTGAGTCATAATGGCTAATCGAAAATGAAATCAGATATTCTTTGTCGATTTTAAGGGGATCTGTGATACATTTGTGTTACCTATCCAGCTTCGTTAAAAAGTACAGGGTATTGAAATTAGAAGATCATAATGCATATGATTTGAAAAATATTTTTTATTTACCATGGATTATGGACAAATGGAATATGGGCAAATAACGGATAATTACATTTCTTGTAATGGCAATGGTGCAGAAGCAGCTGAAAGTCGACTTTGCCGCTTTGTCTATCAAAAAACTTTGTTGCGAGAACTTTGAAACAGGAGCAGCTTTATCGATATCATTTCAAATTAGTGAAATGTCTCAATCCTCGTCACTTTCGTGCTCGACAGGCCTGTGCAGAGTGGCTTCTGGAGAAAGTGACTGAAATTCTGCGTTTTCCAAAAAATTTAAAATGATCGGATGAGGCAAAGTTTACTAGAGATGGAAAGATGTTGTCAATCGACCAAGAGATTTTAAGTAGTCTGGTAACAGCCGCGAGGCACTGCAGTTTGATGAAAAAATTAAAATGTCAATCTTCCATTAATTATAGCTTGAATCATGTTGCGAATCAATACTTTTTAATCTTCAAACCATAAGAAATGGAATTGTGATATTTTGAATTTTTCTTCAAACTTACAAATATTACAAACTTACAAATGAACAACAAATTTTGGTTGTGCGAGACTAGGCTACATCACAATGGCTTTTTTCTTAAGTGGATGAAGAATAGAAAAATGATTTTTTCAAAAAACCAGTGGCGTAACGTTTTTTCTTCAAATAATATACGTCTGCGCTGGTACGCCCGCCACTGACAGAAATAACAATAGTTTTTTTTTAGAACAAGATGTGCGCCTTCCATAGCAGCCAAAAAACATACCAGATTTCATAAAAAATCTCTTGCCCTTTCAGAATAATCAAGGCATATGTATTTTGAATTTCTAACTTCAACACCCTGTAACTTTTTAACGAAGCAACCGTAACACAAATGCACGACAAACCCCCTTGAAAATCGACCAAAGAATATAAGATTTAATTTTCTACCACCAATTCTAATTCACCCTGTATACTAATTATTTTAAATAATTTAGGTGGTCTTGTGCGCACGTACTGTAATAATAAAATTGCTATCAGTCTCTGAAGAATTATGAAAAGGCGCAAACGATAGTATCATAGTTGTGGAATTCAAATTACAATAGTTACAGCCAAATACTTTGTTGCTGCCTTCGGTGATTAGTGAAATAATTTGTTTTACACAGAACTTAGCAACGTAACTTAGTCAACACGACTTGGAGGATGTTAATGGTATTCCTTGTTGCCTTAAGGTAGTCGCGCAATTTATAGAACAATCCTGGAATCACGGCGGTTTAATAAGCCTTGACACTGCTTGAGAGCGCGGTTACCAAGGTGACCGTCTCCGTGACCAACAAGAGTTGGGTTCTCACCGCCAAGATTAATAATAAGTTGCAGGTTTACCTCTTAGTGCCTATTTACAGTTAGTGCCAGGCGTCACTCGTAATATTGTTAAATGGCCATCATATGTTGTTGAATAATAGAATAATTTTAGTATGTATATACCTATGTTTTATGTATCTTGAGCGAAGAAACCTAAAAATGGTACACTTGACTTAGCTCTCCCGCCTTGCATGCATGCTGGTTTTTAAAACATCTAAAATGGGACATATAAAGCAGTAAATATTTAAGCTATTTTTGATAAAATGTTGTGTAACTTTACAAGACACAGCTTTAAATGTCCCATATTATACTAGTGACTTGCATGTCTTTCGCTGTAAATACTAATGCTACGGGGATAAAAAGGTAAGGATAATCCCCCAACGATAACATCGAGCTTCAGCGGCGGAGGCGTTCCTTCGACACCCCTTGCTATATTATTTACCCCTTGTACCCCTGCTGCTGCTATATGCTATGATCCCCCCCACCCAACACCAAACTGAAAGACAAAAATAACCCCCTTGCTTATAAACGGAAACATTAAACAATGGAGTCGGTTCACGAGCGTTACACTGAAACACTTATTACTCCCCCCCCCCTCCCCTTGCTACCACCCAAACCAAGTGCGCTTACATAAAACAATAATACAATTGCCCCTCACACCCACCCTGGCAAAAGCTTCTCCCATAAAGAAAATGCAAATAATAATACAATAATATTGATAACAGTGCAAAAAGAAAATCGCAAAGGCATAATAATGTAACAAGGCTGGCGCTAAATTGCAAAGCTTGCTATGCGAGTGAGTATTTTTTGAACATTATTCCCTGAACTATAGTGCGATCGCCTGAACCGGAAATTTTGAACCCTTGCCAACCGTCACCCTGCGGTATTAATGCAGTCTGTAAGGAACGCAAGGGCGCTGGAGCCTGCCAATGCTTACCAGAGTATAGAGGAAATCCTTATGAAGGCTGCAGGCCTGAGTGTATCCATAATTCGGATTGCGCCTCTAACCGAGCCTGTATTAGAAACAAATGCGCTGATCCTTGTCCTGGTACTTGCGGCACGAATGCCCAATGCCAGGTAATCAATCACGCTCCGTCTTGCTCGTGTATTCCTGGATACACTGGTGATCCATTTAGATTTTGCCGCCTACCCGAGCCGGAACGTAAGTTCTTTTATTACACTGTAGCTTAATACTACCATTTTTAAACCTTTTTAGCTGTAGTAATACAAAATGAAGACCCATGTCAACCCTCACCATGCGGGCCTAACAGTCAATGCAGAGTTACCAACCTGCAGGCTGTTTGCTCATGTTTACCAAATTACGTAGGCAGTCCCCCAGGATGCCGGCCCGAATGTGTGGTGTCTTCTGAATGTCCGATGAATAGAGCATGTATAAACAACAAATGTACGGACCCTTGTCCTGGAACCTGCGGCTTGCAGGCCCAATGTCAAGTAATCAATCACAGTCCAATTTGTACTTGTCGCACAGGATTCACTGGTGATCCCTTCGCCAAGTGTTCCCCCATACCTCGTAAGAGTTTTTTGTGTAAACTTTATTTTAACCTGCCTTTCTACCTTTGAATCAAATTTTAGCTCCCCCGGCACTTTCAGTTGTAGAAGTGGAGATTAATCCTTGTGTTCCTTCCCCCTGCGGTCCTTTCTCGCAATGTCAGAATAATGGAAGAACACCTTCATGCTCATGTTTGCCACAATATACAGGAAGCCCTCCCAACTGTCGCCCGGAATGTGTTATAAATCAAGATTGTCCCAGTTCATTAGCATGTATTCGGGAAAAGTGTACTGACCCCTGTCCAGGATCTTGCGGATTTAACGCTCAGTGTATTGTACAAAACCACAACGCCATCTGTAGCTGCTTGGGTGGGTACACTGGAGATCCTTTTGCTAGCTGTCATTTGAAACCTCCCGAGGCTGTAGTGCCTTTAGAAGAAGACCCCTGCAATCCCAGTCCTTGTGGAGCAAACGCTCAATGCAATAACGGAGTTTGTACATGTTTACAAGAATATCTGGGAGATCCGTATAGAGGCTGTAGACCAGAGTGTACACTGAGTAACGACTGTTCGAAAAACAAAGCATGTCTTAGGATGAGATGTGTTGATCCCTGTCCGGGAACATGCGGAGAAGGGGCTATTTGTCAAGTCATCAATCACATCCCAACTTGCAGTTGCCCTAGCGGGTACATTGGAAATGCCTTTATTTCTTGCAGATTGGTAGAACGTAAGTCGTAAACCATATACCATTAAATTTCTTTCTATGTTCGTTCGTATGTAGCTCCTCCGAAATCGAACCCATGCAATCCCTCCCCCTGCGGTCCCAACAGTCAATGTAGGGAAGTTAACGGGCAAGCTGTCTGTTCGTGTGTGCCCAGCTTTATTGGTAGCCCTCCAGCTTGTAGACCCGAGTGTGTGACCAGCTCAGAGTGTCCCTTAATCCAAGCCTGTGTCAATCAGAAATGCGTGGATCCTTGTCCGGGTACTTGTGGACTTAATGCGAAATGCCAGGTTGTGAATCACAACCCGGTCTGTAGCTGCCCTCTGGGTTATTTAGGCGACCCCTTCATTAGATGCACAATAAAACGTAAGTGCACGAATCAGGGTTAACGGCTTTGTTATCAGGGTTAACCATTGTTAACGTAAGAAAATTCGTCAACGGGTTTTTGACGTTTGGTGTCGTAATCTATTAATAAAATAGGAACTTCACCTTCCTTTGTCCCATTTGAGACAGGGTTCTTACTCAAATTCCTATTGGTGAGGAATTTATCATTTCTTATGATCGGGTCCACTACATGCCATATGTGCATCTAGATTGCAAATTGCAAATTAATTTATTCCATTTCCTATTTCACTACAACCTTTGTCTTTAAATCTTTTTTATGCTATGTGATCACCATAGTACGATTTACACAATGTTTTGTTAAACGCCTCTTTAAATAAAAGAGTTTTTTACCGATATTATTACCTTAACAATAGTCACAATAGTAAGTCCTTAAGACTTCTCTTTAATATCATTCCTAAATGACAACATCGCTAAATTCACAATACTGGTAGTGAAACAAGACCATGCCAAGACCAAAAAAAACCCGCAGATTGAATTTAAGTGTTGTTCCAAAAGTGATCTTACGTTTCTAGCGTCAGAAGAACCAGTGGTGACCCCGACCAATCCCTGCCTACCTACACCCTGCGGCCCTAACTCTCAATGTCACGAAGTTAAAGGCATACCATCTTGTTCGTGCCTTCCTGACTTTATTGGAACGCCACCAAACTGCAAACCGGAATGCGTTAGCAACAGCGAGTGCCCTATTAATTTAGCGTGCATAAACCGAAAGTGCAAAGACCCTTGTCCTGGCGTGTGTGGCCTGAACGCTGAATGTAGGGTGGTCAGTCACACGCCAAATTGCGTGTGCCTTAGTGGCTATGAAGGTGACCCTTTCAACCAATGTGCTATTCCATTAAGGCCCCAGGAGGTGATGAACCCTTGTCAACCTTCTCCTTGCGGATCCAATGCAATTTGCAAAGAGCGAAATGGTGCTGGGTCTTGCATATGTTTGCCTGAGTATATAGGAAACCCGTACGAAGGGTGCAGGCCTGAGTGTACTGTGAACTCAGATTGTCCTCAGAATAAGGCTTGTCTAAGAAATAAATGTTTAGATCCGTGCCCTGGTACCTGCGGACAAAACGCTCTTTGCCAAACTATTAATCATCTGCCTTCATGTACTTGCATGCAAGGATTTACTGGTGATCCATTTAGGTTCTGTCAGCCAATACCCATTTTACGTAAGTTCGTTCTTTTTTTTTTGAGCTTCGAGATGATAACAACATATTTTAGCTCAACCGGTTGAGGAACCAATCAACCCTTGTCAGCCTAGTCCTTGTGGGGCCAACTCACAATGCAGAGAAGTTAATGGCCAAGCGGTGTGCTCTTGCTTACCAGACTTTATAGGAAGCCCTCCAGGCTGTCGCCCTGAATGTGTTGTTAGTTTTGAATGCTCTCAAACTAAGGCATGTATAAATCAAAAGTGCAAGGACCCGTGCCCAGGAACGTGTGGGCTGAATACCAAATGTCAAGTGATAAATCACAGCCCCATTTGCAGTTGCAGCTTTGGACATACCGGTGATCCTTTCACTCGTTGCTACCCGTTACCACGTAAGGAGGTTCTTGAGTGATCTTAGTGAACTAATACTGAAAGTATTAATAATTCTAGCTCCTCCCCCTGAACCAGTTATTCCGATCAGCATAGATCCTTGCCTTCCATCACCTTGCGGCCTGAATTCGCAATGCCGCGTTATTAACGCAAATCCATCATGTTCTTGCTTGCCCAACTACATTGGTACTCCGCCCAACTGTAGATCCGAATGTTTGATAAACGCAGAATGCCAGAGCAGCTTGGCCTGCATCAATGAGAAATGCCGAGATCCATGTCCGGGTTCGTGTGGAACCAATGCTCAGTGCAGCGTCATAAACCACACCCCAATATGCACCTGCATCGAGAACTATGTAGGGGACCCGTTCAGTTTCTGTTCCCCTAAGCCTCCGGAACCACCGACGCCCATCGAAACTGATCCGTGCAATCCATCTCCTTGCGGTTCCAATGCCCAATGTAGCCAGGGTATTTGCAGTTGTCTTCCGGAATATCAAGGAGACCCGTATCGGGGCTGTAGGCCGGAATGTCTGTTGAACAATGACTGTTCTAGAGATAAGGCGTGCTTACGGTTGAAGTGCGTGGATCCCTGCCCGGGAACTTGCGGCACTAACGCCATTTGCAGCGTCATCAATCACATTCCTATGTGTTCGTGTCAGCCGGGTTTCGCTGGGAATGCTTTCGTGATGTGCAATCCGATTAGAGGTAGGTGTGGTCTTTTTTCATAAATGTCGTTGTTAGAAGGATAGCAAATATTACTGTTCGTTTTTGTATTCTCGTTGGGTATTGAAGAGTAATCAACATGCCACTTTTTATGGTTAAACTTTGCCATCCCCTGAGCACAAAAAAAAACAAAATAACATTTTTCAAATAAAACAATAATTGCAAGTTAAAGGACTTGTTAAAACCAGTTTCCTGCATTTAAAAATTAAAAAATGGCCTTTTAGTTGAATCTCCAACGAATCCATGCAATCCATCACCATGTGGCCCTAATAGCGAATGTAGAGATATCAATGGGCAAGCAGTATGCTCTTGTTTGCCTGGTTACTTTGGAAATCCTCCAACTTGCCGACCTGAATGTGTAACCAACTCCGAGTGCGCCCTAAACCGAGCTTGTGCCAACCAAAAGTGCATTGATCCATGTCTTGGAACGTGCGGACTGAACGCCAAGTGCCAAGTCATTAACCACAATCCCATTTGTAGTTGCCCTGTCAGGTATACTGGAGATCCCTTTACCAGATGTTTACCCATTCGTAAGTGCCGTTTTATGAAACTCTATGGATAAGTCTAACTAATTGAGTGGTTGTAGCCGAAGAACCTCAGCAACCAGCTGTGGCTACCGATCCTTGTCAACCTTCACCATGTGGTCCCAACGCTGCATGCAGGGTTGTAGGGGAATCACCTTCCTGCTCCTGTTTGCCAGATTTCCAAGGAACTCCCCCCAACTGCAGGCCTGAATGCGTCAGCAACAGCGAATGTCCTACTCATTTAGCCTGCATGAACAGAAAGTGCAAGGACCCTTGCCCAGGCACGTGCGGTCAAAACGCTGAATGTAGAGTAGTCAGCCATACACCAAACTGCGTGTGCCTTCCTGGATATTTCGGCGACCCATTCACCCAATGCAACATACAACAAGCTACTCCTCCAGAAATAACAAATCCATGCAATCCTAGCCCTTGTGGTGCAAATGCCGAGTGTAGGTCGCGAAATGGAGCAGGTTCTTGCACGTGCCTGCCAGATTACGTTGGAAACCCTTACGAGGGCTGCAGGCCCGAATGCTCGTTGAGCTCAGATTGTCCTCAAAATAGGGCTTGTATACGGAGCAAGTGTCAGGACCCGTGTCCGGGTACTTGTGGACCGAATGCCCTTTGCCAAGTCATCAACCATTTGCCTAGTTGCAGTTGTAATCCCGGGTATACTGGAGATCCATTTAGGTTTTGCAGCGTTATACCACAGCAACAAGGTAAATATGGTTTTTATACACTTTAGAGAAGGACAACTTCAACATAAAATAATCATGATGTTTTGCTACACACCTACACTAAAACATCGTCTATTTCTTAAAGCCGAGGTGCCTCTTGAGACTAGTCTATCAACGTGTCAACCAAGCAAAATGTGTATATGCATCTGGAGGCAACAAACAATTTTGTTTTTATAAATAGTGAACGTTATGTGCCCGATATCGTCTTGTCTTGAGCGTGATGGCCGTCAGTTTTCGTTTTTTAAACTAAATTTGCCTATTTTTGTGGAATTTCAAAATCTATCTATCAATAAATTGTGTGTGGTCTTTTAGTTTCTATTATATTAAAAAAATAAATTGCCTTCCTACCTTGTCACGAATTGTTTTATAAATAGTTTCATATTGTGTTGCTTGGAGTCATGTCTTTTCGTTTAGCTCAATCAATAAACAAACAAAAAATCAAACCGTTACACACAGCAGTTTTCCAAATTATGTACACATCGACATCTTGTACTTCAAAAAACACCACAGCCTCTAAAAGACAGCTCTCAGAATTACACCAAATACGCTCATTATCTAAAATTAATTTTTCAACAATTTTTAAATTTAGTGGTAACCGAAGATGTTCCATCCCACCCATGCCAAGCGTCGCCTTGTGGCCCTAACAGTCAGTGTCGCGAAGTTAACTCACAAGCTGTATGTTCATGTTTACCGAATTACTTCGGAAGCCCTCCGGGATGTAGGCCAGAATGTACTGTTAGCTCAGAATGTGCACGCAATAAAGCTTGCATCAATCAGAAATGTGCCGATCCTTGTCCTGGAACATGTGGACTTAATGCCTTATGCAACGTAGTCAACCATAGCCCCATCTGCAGCTGCAAGAGTCAATTCACCGGAGATCCCTTTGCTAGATGTTATCCCATCCCACTACGTAAGATATTTCTTTTACAGAAAGCCCCTGTTTTACTGATGAAGTAATGAATTTTAGCACCTGCTCAAGAGGTGGCTCCAGTTATTGTCACTAACCCATGTGTTCCTTCTCCCTGTGGACCCAACAGCCATTGCAAAGACATCAACGGATCACCTTCATGCTCTTGTCTTCCCAACTACTTGAGCAGCCCTCCTAATTGTCGACCAGAATGTTCTATAAACTCTGACTGTAACAGTAACTTGGCTTGCATCAACGAGAAGTGTAGGGATCCTTGTCCAGGCTCCTGCGGTCTCGGAGCCGTGTGCACTGTTACAAACCACCTACCCATATGTACCTGTCCCGAAGGTTTCACCGGAGATCCGTTCGGCTATTGCAATCCAAAACCTCCAGAAACAGTTGTACAGGAAGTTGATCCATGCAATCCATCTCCATGCGGGCCCAATTCCCGATGCAACAACGGAATATGTACGTGCTTACCAGAATACCACGGTGACCCCTACAGGGAGTGTCGCCCTGAGTGCGTACTGCCGAATGATTGTTCCAGAGAAAAAACCTGTATCAGGAATAAATGTCAGGATCCATGTCCAGGAACTTGCGGACAGAATGCTGTATGTAGCGTGGTCAATCATATTCCCATTTGTTCTTGTATGGTGGGGTACTCTGGAAACGCATTTGTTGTGTGTTCACTTATAGCAGGTTGGAAATTCCTTTGAATTCAATTTCAAGTATAACTGAAAGTCTGCATTGTCTGTCTAGCTGAAATTCCAAAGAACCCTTGCAGTCCATCGCCTTGCGGTCCAAATAGCCAGTGTCGCGAAATTAATGGTCAAGCCGTTTGCTCTTGCGTCCCTGGTTACATCGGAAGCCCACCGAACTGCAGACCCGAATGCGTGACCAGTCAAGAATGCGTATTAAGTCAAGCCTGCGTCAATCAAAAGTGTATCGATCCATGTCCAGGAACGTGCGGAATTGGGGCGAAATGTCAAGTGGTCAATCACAGTCCCATTTGCTCTTGTCCAGAGCGATTCTCTGGGAATCCTTTCGTTAGGTGCCTTCCGGTGCAAGGTATTTCAAATTGCATCTACAGAGTGTTCGAAAATGAATTCACCAGTCGGTTCACTCATTCTAAAGTTACAGGCGTTTAAAGTTGAAAATTAAGAATGAAAAAATTTTTTCTCTCCCCGTTGATCAATTCGAAAGAATTTTGGGGACTTTTTTGCTGTTTTTGTTCGGAGTTGGCCGTCAGTAGTCCCCTAAGAAGGTAACAAACTTAATTTGAAAACAATTTACAATAAAGTAATTTAAAAAAAAAAAGCAAAAAAGTTGAATCTAAAAGTGTCTAAAAATCCCTTAAGGTCTCCAGACTTTTCTTGGCGGGAGGAAATAGAGGACGTGTAAAAGAGCAGACAAACCGTTGGAATCGTTACAATCTGTCCACTCGTTCTAAAGTTACAGGCGGTCACAGTTAACAATTGAAAAAAAAATAAATGACGAAGAGAGAATACAAAATTTTAGACTCAAGTGGCCGCTGAGGGATTCGTTTGTGACACTCTGTATGCTATATGCTATAGTATTTCCGAGCGAACTAATAGAATGTATACGTCTAGAAGAACCACTTGTGATACCAACAAACCCTTGTCAGCCTTCGCCCTGCGGCCCTAACGCCCAATGCAAACCAATCGGTGATTCGCCCTCCTGTTCATGTTTACCGGAGTTTGTGGGTTCCCCTCCAAACTGCAGGCCGGAATGTGCCTCGCACTCGGAGTGCCCATATAACTTGGCCTGTATTAATAACAAATGCAAAGATCCTTGTCCAGGTACATGTGGACAAAATGCTGAATGCAGGGTGGTCTCTCATACACCGAATTGTGTTTGCCTGCCCGGATTTATTGGAGATCCTTTCCGCCAGTGTACCCCTCAACCCAGTAAGTTCTACAACCTTTAACTACCTACTAATCTAAGGCAAGTTCTAATGCTTCTTGGAGTCAAACTGGAGCAAAAGATTAATAATTTGGTCTTTTTTAACCACTAAACCCACTTTTGCCCTAACTGACATAATTTTTACTCAGCAGCAGCTGTGCAAGAAATACTACGCCCCTGTTTCCCCTCGCCCTGCGGTGCCAACGCTGAATGTAGGGAACAGAATGGGGCCGGTGCGTGCGTGTGTTTGCCAGAATACATCGGAAATCCTTACGAAGGATGCAGACCCGAATGCGTCCTTAACACGGATTGTCCCTACAATAAAGCCTGCATAAGAAACAAATGTCAAGACCCTTGTCCCGGCACCTGCGGTCAGAACGCCGACTGCCAAGTGGTCAATCATCTGCCAATGTGCACCTGCAAACCTGGATATACTGGGGATCCGTTTAGATATTGCAGCATTCCCGAACGTAAGAAATAAAGACTGTCTGTAGTCAGTGTTTTCTAAGTTAGTTCAAGGTTTTGTTATATTTAACCCCATTCAGGAGTACAACCACTTTCAGTTACCATTATTTCTTCCTTTAGCTGTAGTGGAAGAGCCCTTACCTCAAAATCCATGCAATCCAAGCCCTTGCGGACCCAATAGTCAATGCCGGGAAATAAATGGACAAGCCGTTTGTTCGTGCCTGCCTTCCTATATTGGTAGTCCTCCAGGCTGCCGACCCGAATGCACAGTCAGCTCCGAGTGTTCCCTCGCCAAAGCCTGTATCAATCAGAAATGCGAAGACCCTTGTCCGGGACAGTGCGGCTTGAATGCCAAATGTCAAGTGATCAACCACAGTCCCATCTGCAGCTGCAACCTCAGATATACCGGAGATCCGTTTACTAGGTGTTACCCAATCCCACCTCCACCTGTTGAGATTCCCTTACCGGTGGTGCCCAGTAATCCGTGTGTACCTTCACCTTGCGGCCCTAATAGCGAGTGTAGAAACATCAATGGAGTACCATCATGCAGTTGTTTACCTGAATTTATCGGAGGACCACCGAACTGCCGACCCGAATGCATCGTTAATCCTGATTGCCCCAGCAACTTGGCCTGCATCAGGCAAAAGTGTAGCGATCCATGCTTAGGGGCTTGCGGAGCCGGTGCTCAATGCTCCGTGATAAACCATACACCGACGTGCACGTGCCCAGAAGGCTATACCGGCGACCCATTCAGCTATTGTAACCTTAAACCTCAAGAAATCCAACCACTTGCCGAAGACCCTTGCAACCCGTCCCCCTGCGGGGCGAATGCCCGGTGCGACAACGGAATATGCACGTGCTTACCGGAATACCAAGGCGACCCTTACAGAGGTTGCAGACCGGAATGTCTGCTCAACAACGATTGTCCTCGTCAGTTAGCTTGCATAAGGCAGAAGTGTAAAGATCCTTGCCCAGGAACGTGCGGGCAAAATGCAGAATGTAGTGTTTTCAATCACATTCCGATGTGTGCTTGTCAGCCCGGATTTACTGGAAATGCGTTTGTGCTTTGTAATCGAATTGAAAGTAAGTTTGAGAAACTTTTCTTCTTGTTTGAACCAGATTTTTGGGTACAGGACGGAACAAAACCAGCTCATGTTTAAAACTATGCCGACATTTCAAATGTTTATTGCAGTCTCCCTCAGGGTAGGCAGCAGTTGCTCTAGACTTCATGGCAACAACCCAGCGTTTTCCCCATCCTAGTTTTGAAGAATAAAATTGAGGCGGGAAAAAGCATTTTTCCATTCTCCATTTTGTGTGCTGGTGCACTGAATGCTAGTGACACTACTACATTCTCAACCTAAAAAATCTCTGAAAAAGATTTCGTTACACAATCGAACCGCCGGCCTATTTCAACACGAGAGCTGGTTTTTATTAACCTACCACTATCAATATTTTCTTCTTCCGTCAATATTCAAGATAAATTTTGAATAACTGAGTAGATGAATTGATTATTTCTTCCATATACACCAATTTTAGAGCCTCCACCACAAAACCCTTGCTACCCAAGTCCCTGCGGCCCCAACAGCCAATGCAGGGAAGCCAACGGACAGGCTGTATGCTCTTGCGTGCCCGGCTTTATCGGCAGTCCCCCCACTTGTAGACCAGAGTGCGTTTCTAGTGCGGAATGCTCTCTTAATCAAGCCTGTCTGAACCAAAAATGCATTGACCCCTGTCCTGGAACCTGTGGCATAGGGGCCGTTTGCCAAGTAGTCAACCACAATCCGATTTGCAGTTGCCCTCAGCCTTTATCGGGAGATCCTTTCGTTCGATGCGTGCAACTTCGTAAGTAGCCCATTTTACCACAGTGGTAAAAAAGGAAAAGAGTGAGAGTAAATAATGTAGTCAAAGAAACATGTGCTGTAATTGCTGCCTTGAGTCCTTCAAAACCTCTAAAAAGGTAAGACTAAGTTTTTCTAGGGCATATAAATTTCCCTTCGAGTACTCATTTCTTTGGTTACATTTGTATTGCAACACTACGCAAAATAATTATCTAACATACTTATAGAAGAACCAGTGGTTGTTCCAACAAACCCCTGTCAACCGAGCCCGTGTGGTCCCAACGCTCAATGCAAACCTGTAGGAGATAGTCCATCTTGTTCCTGTTTGCCCGAATTTGTGGGCAGTCCCCCGAACTGCCGACCTGAATGTGTTAGCAATGGCGAGTGCGCCAATCATCTCGCATGCATAAATCAAAAATGCAAAGATCCGTGCCCAGGCACTTGTGGCCAGAATGCAGAGTGTAGGGTGGTCAGTCACACCTCTAATTGCGTGTGTGTTCCGGGCTTTGTAGGAAACCCCTTCAGTGCGTGTCAGTTACCTCCTCCCGTGATTGCGGAAGTTATAAATCCCTGCAACCCGAGTCCTTGCGGGGCCAACGCTCAATGCAAAGAACAGAACGGAGCTGGTGCCTGCATTTGTCTTCCGGAGTACCTTGGAAACCCTTACGAAGGTTGCAGACCCGAGTGCACGGTTAACACCGATTGTCCAGCTAATAAGGCTTGTGCCAACAATAAGTGTGTGGACCCATGTCCAGGCTCGTGCGGACAAAATGCGTATTGTCAAGTGGTGAATCATTTATCGTCTTGTACTTGTCAGCCTGGATACACCGGAGATCCGTTTAGATATTGTCACGTGATACCTTTGCAACAACGTAAGTTCATTCGTGTATAAAATCTCCTTTGGCACATATTTGGAATCAAATGTCACCAAATATGGAAGAAGTTTCTTACTAAGACATACCCTTATGTTTAGCTATTGAAGAAGAACCCTCAAACCCATGCCAACCGTCCCCTTGCGGGCCTAACAGCCAATGTCGCGAAGTAAATGGCCAGCCCGTTTGTTCCTGCTTACCCTCCTACATTGGTAGTCCGCCGGGCTGTCGCCCTGAATGTATTGTAAGCTCGGAATGTCCTTCACAACGGGCTTGTCTAAACCAAAAATGTGTGAACCCATGTCCCGGAACGTGCGGCACTAACGCCATTTGCCAAGTGATCAACCACAGCCCGATATGCAGCTGTCGGTCTGGATATACTGGAAATCCTTTCACTCTATGTTTTGCAATTCCACGTGAGACCTCTCATAGCTATCAGTATTGCACAACATAAATAAAACTTTTTTTCTAATTTAGCACCTCCACCTCCGCCATCTCCTCCGGTACTAGTAAACTCTTGCGTGCCTTCTCCATGTGGACCAAATAGTGAATGCAGAGATGTAGGAGGAGCTCCTTCTTGCAGCTGCAAACCCACTTACTTAGGAAGTCCGCCGAATTGCAGACCGGAGTGTGTGTTAAACTCTGAGTGTTCGAGCCACTTGGCTTGTATCAGAGAGAAATGTCAGGATCCTTGTCCAGGATCTTGCGGTCTTAATGCTAAATGTTCTGTGATAAACCACGTGCCCATTTGTTCCTGTTTTGAAGGTTACAGCGGAGATCCTTTCACTAGTTGCTCACCTATACCACCAGGTAGTCATAAATTACCTTGAGGTTGCATTTTACAATATCCCGTTAATTATAGTTGTAGCCCTAGAAGAAATTGACCCATGCAATCCTTCCCCATGCGGTGCAAACGCTCAATGCAACAACGGGATTTGTACTTGTCTGCCCGAATTCCAAGGAGACCCATACCAAGGCTGTAGGCCTGAGTGCGTGATAAGTGACGATTGCTCTCGGGACAAAGCCTGCATAAGAAAGAAATGCGTTGATCCATGCCCAGGAACGTGCGGTCAAAATGCCCAGTGCAGTGTTTATGACCACGTTCCCATGTGCTCTTGCTTGCCTGGATTTACCGGAAACTCCTTCGTTTTATGTTCGGAAATTAAAGGTACTATAAAACATTTACTCAACGGCGCTAAAACAATATTTTTCTTTATTAGTTCCACCACCAATAAATCCCTGCTCACCATCCCCATGCGGCCCTAATAGTCAATGCAGAGAAATTAACGGACAAGCCGTGTGTTCTTGTTTACCCACATACATAGGCAGTCCACCCACGTGCAGACCAGAATGTATTTCTAGTTACGAATGTTCGCTGAGTCAAGCCTGCGTAAATCAGAAATGTATAGACCCATGTCCCGGAACCTGCGGAATTGGTGCCAAATGTCAAGTAGTTAATCACAATCCGATTTGTTCTTGCCCATCTGGACAAACTGGAGATCCCTTCCTCAGGTGTCGACCCATTCGTAAGTGGTATTTTAAAATGCAAGAATCAAAATTAGAATTTTTTTTTTTTATTAGCTCTAGAACAACCTCCTGCGCCACTAAACCCTTGTCAGCCTTTCCCTTGCGGACCCAATGCCCAATGCAAAGAAATTAACGGCTCTCCTTCGTGCTCTTGTATACCAGAATTTGTAGGTTCTCCTCCAAATTGTAGGCCCGAATGCATAAGCAACAGCGAGTGTGCGTCGCACCTCGCCTGCATCAACCAGAAATGCAGAGACCCATGTCCTGGTACCTGTGGACAAAACGCTCAATGCAGAGTAATCAGTCATACGCCCAACTGCGTGTGTCAACCTGGATACACGGGAAATCCCTTCACTCTGTGCTCAGTGGTACCTTTACCTGCTCCTGTGGAAATTGTAAATCCTTGCGTTCCCTCACCGTGCGGTGCCAATGCAGAGTGTCGAGTTCAAGATAGTGCTGGTGCTTGCCTATGTTTAGCAGAGTACATAGGAAACCCCTATGAGGGCTGTAGACCGGAGTGTTCCCTCAACTCGGACTGTCCATCTAATAAGGCGTGCATCAACAGCAAGTGTAAAGACCCATGTCCTGGTACTTGCGCTCAGAATGCCCAGTGTCAAGTCATCAATCACCTGCCAGCTTGCACTTGCAACCCAGGATATACTGGGGATCCATTTAGATACTGCAGCGTCGTAATTGTTCAACGTAAGACTTATTTTTCGTGACCTCGATTTGGTTAATAGGTTGAGGTTAATAATAGAAAAAGGGTTTTTCTGTCAAGACTTTTCTACTTATCGTACCAATGGTTTTTCTTTATTTCAAGCCGAATAGAAACTTCTCTTTCTATTGTTGTGCCATCAGCATATTTCTACTCACTAGTTTATCGAGTATTAATACTATAAGATCTCGCTATTTCAGCTATCGTTCAAGATATACCCCAAAACCCTTGCCAACCGTCACCTTGCGGACCCAATAGTCAATGTAAGGAAGTAAACGCACAACCGGTGTGTTCGTGTTTACCGTCCTACATAGGAAGTCCCCCGGGATGCCGTCCCGAATGCACAGTGAGTGCCGAATGTCCGCAGAATAGGGCGTGTCTAAACCAAAAATGCGTCGACCCTTGTCCCGGGACTTGCGGGCTAAATGCCAACTGCCAAGTCGTCAACCACAGTCCGATTTGCAGTTGTAGGGTTAGTTACACTGGAGACCCCTTTAGTAGATGCTATCCCATACCTCGTAAGTTGGACAAAGACATGAATAGATTTCTGCCGCTGTCTGAGATTAGTTCAGTCGTGATTTCTTTATTTAACTAGTCGCAACTATTACCAAAATTCAACTATACAGAGTGAGCGTTTTTTTTTGGGTTTATCCATAGAGATCTCAGTTATTTGTAGAGATGCGAAAAAGGTTAAATTAGGACAAAGTTACGCAGTTAGAAGTTTATAAAAATAACGTTTCAAAAAATCCACCCGTCCCTCCACTGCAGCGCGACGGCGAGAGAATAAATACCACCGAGCGCACCACAGTCGAATCGGTCAAGGTCGGGAAGCACGGGAGATCACTTCGCCCGTTGCCTCATCGCCTTTGATAATGTAGACGAAACGTCAGGAAAAAATCTATTTGGACCACGGCTTCAAAGCCCGGAAAACACTTTAGATTGACCCACCTTATGTTTTTATTTAACCAAAATATGACGCAATACAGTATTAAACATAGTGGATTTAACATAGTGTGTTAAACATAGAGAGCATCCCTGGTATAGTAAGCGCCGATGAATACATGACATGAATTTAGGACAAGGATACAACATCGTTTCTCTTTCGTTTCAACCAGTGTATTTAATCTTCCTCAAGCCTATTTACTGGTGAGATTGTAATGATTGTAATGGTATGATTGGTAAAATTCTAACAAGTATTATCAGGGCTGCAAGTTTGCTGCGGACGTTATATCGAATTATCAGTCTCTTGTTGCCATGTGATTATCCCTCTGAGGAAAGCAATGGGGTTTAAAATCTTATCATCTCGACATGGTTTCCATAGAGTGAATAGCCTTGAAAAAGATCAAATGCATTGATCAAAAGACTAAAAGTTGTTTAATTCTTGTCCTAAAACCACAATTTCACTGAGCTTTGCAGTATTAAAGCCTCGCGAACTGTCGTAGTTGCTATGAAGGACTAATCTCAGAACAAGCGTTTTCTCTCTCTTCTGAAATCGACACTGTTGAAAATTTTCAGCTCCTCCTCCCGCACCTGTTGTCGAGCCTGTCAAAGATCCCTGCGTACCGTCACCTTGTGGCAACAATGCCCAATGCAGGAACGTCGGAGGCTCCCCCTCGTGCTCTTGCCTCGCGCAATTTATGGGAAATTCTCCCAGCTGTAGACCCGAATGCACCATCAACTCAGAATGCCCCAGCAACTTGGCGTGTATTAATCAAAAATGTAGGGATCCTTGCCCTGGCTCGTGTGGTATTAGTGCTCAATGCTCGGTGATCAATCACACACCCATATGCACTTGCATCGATGGATACGTTGGAGATCCGTTTACTTACTGCACACCAAAGCCACCGCCACCGTTGGAGGCTGATATAGATCCTTGCAACCCCTCCCCTTGCGGTCCAAATGCTCAATGCGATAACGGTGTGTGTACGTGTCTTCCCGAATATCGTGGAGATCCTTACAGAGGTTGCAGACCCGAATGTGTACTGAACAACGACTGTCCCAATGATCGAGCTTGCATTAGAAACAAGTGCGTGGATCCATGTCCAGGAACGTGCGGTCAAAACGCTGAGTGTACCGTGTCGTTCCACATCCCAATTTGCACTTGCTCCTTGGGATTCAACGGAAACGCTTTTGTATTGTGCACACCGACACCCAAACCTGTGGTGACCAACCCTTGCCAACCATCTCCGTGCGGTCCTAATAGTCAATGTAGGGAAATTAACGGACAAGCTGTGTGCTCCTGTGTTCCAGGCTATATTGGAAGTCCTCCAACATGCAGACCGGAGTGCGTCACCAGTTCGGAATGTGCCTTGAACAAGGCCTGCTCGAACCAGAAATGTATTGATCCATGTCCGGGTACTTGCGGACTGAACGCTCAGTGTCAAGTGGTCAACCATAACCCTATTTGCACCTGCTTGGCCAATTATGTTGGAGATCCGTTTGTGAGATGTCTACCAAAACGTAAATATTTTTTGACCAGTACTTGCAGAACTAAAGAGTTGGAACATTATCAAAATTTAACAATTTGACTTGGATCTTTTGGGGGAACGCAATGACTCAAGTTATAGAGGTTGACCCAAGTTAGCCCAAGTCATTATTTTTTCCTTTTATTCAAAAAACTAATGCTGATGATTGGATAATATGAAAATAGCAGCCAATCAGAAAAAAGTTCCTTAATCCGAAGTATAATTTTGTCTTTCTGACTAAAGTCACGTAGGGGCAATTTGATCTTGAAAATTGCAACAGTCCTGGGCCAAATTCTCAAGATTCAAATATTCAATTTTAGTCCCCCTACTGTTTACCACCTATTTAAGAGGGCTAAAATCACTTTACGTACCCAACACCAAACCACAAAACAGATGTGTTCCAACTCTCTTTACTTCTTCAGAAACAGCCACAAATCGACCCTTAAAACTTGAATTAATGAATTACTCTCTTTAGCTCAAGAAGAACCTGTTATTACCGACCCTTGCCATCCATCCCCTTGCGGTCCCAACTCCCAATGTAGAGACACCAACGGCAGTCCCTCCTGCTCTTGCTTACCCGAATTCGTGGGCTCACCTCCAAACTGCAGACCCGAATGCGTTAGCAACACGGAATGTGCCAACCATCTGGCCTGTATAAACCAGAAATGCAAGGACCCATGTCCCGGAGTATGCGGGCAAAATGCCGAATGTAGAGTCGTCAGCCATACTCCCAATTGCGTATGCCTGGCCAATTACGTGGGAAATCCATTCATTGCGTGCTCACCACCTCAACGTAAAGACATACCCCAATTGCAGTGACCGCAAATAGTCACATTTTCTTTCCATTTTAGCACCACCAGTAGCGGAGATTATTTCCCCTTGCTCACCATCGCCTTGCGGTCCCAACGCAGTTTGCAAGACACAAAATAACGCTGGAGCGTGTTCATGTATTGCAGATTATGTTGGTGACCCCTATCAGGGTTGTAGGCCTGAATGTACCGTTAATTCGGACTGTCCCTCAAATAAAGCTTGCGTGAACCAGAAATGTAAGGATCCATGTCCCGGAGCTTGTGGGCAAAATGCTGAATGTCATGTGAGGAACCACTTGCCTCAGTGTACCTGTTTGCCTGGATATACTGGAGATCCATTTAGATTTTGCAGTGTGGTTCAAGGTACCTAGCCCTGGTTGATACCCTACAGAGTATTAATCTAAAATTTATTTAGCTATAGAAATACCGCCCCCAGAACCTCAAAGCCCTTGCCAACCATCTCCATGTGGTCCCAACAGTCAATGTAGGGAAGTAAATGGACAAGCAGTTTGTTCTTGCCTTCCCGAATACGTAGGATCGCCCCCAGGCTGTAGACCAGAGTGTACTGTCAGCTCTGAGTGTGCTCAAAATAGAGCCTGCATCAACCAAAAGTGTAAAGACCCTTGTCCTGGAACGTGCGGTTTGAATAGTCAATGCTCAGTCATCAACCACAGCCCCATTTGCAGTTGCACGTTTGGTTTCACTGGTGATCCATTTACCAGATGCTACCCAATACCTCGTAAGTTAAGGTTTAAACCATCGGTTATTATTTATTAAAAATGTTGTCTACCTTAGCTCCCCCTCCGGTTCAAGAGGAAATACCCTACAGAAACCCGTGCGTACCCTCTCCATGCGGACCCAATAGCGAATGTAGGGACCTAAATCAATCTCCTGTCTGCACTTGCTTACCAACCTACATAGGAGCGCCGCCCAACTGCAGACCTGAGTGTTCCATTAACTCAGAATGCTCCACCAATTTAGCTTGCATAAGGGAAAAATGTAGAGACCCTTGTCCAGGGTCCTGCGGAACAAACGCCCAATGCAGCGTTATCAATCACACCCCAATATGCACTTGTATAGAGGGCTATGTGGGAGACCCATTCACCTATTGCACCGTCAAGCCTCCGGCCCCCCCAGCACCCATCGAGTCTGACCCATGTAATCCTTCGCCTTGTGGTCCAAATGCCCAGTGCAGAAACGGAATTTGCACTTGTATTCCCGAATATCAAGGGGACCCATATCGGGGTTGTAGACCGGAGTGTGTCCTGAATAACGATTGTCCCAGGGATAGGGCGTGTATACGAATGAAATGCGTGGATCCTTGTCCGGGAACTTGCGGACAAAATGCCGAATGTGCAGTAGTCAATCACATTCCCATGTGCAGTTGTATTGCTGGTTATACCGGAAATGCGTTTACGTTCTGCTCGAAGATACCAGGTAACTATAAGGCTTGGTTTATGGTGAAAAAGAAGGAATTCTCATTGAGAGTTTTACTTTAAGGAAAATTTTTTAAACCACTTTAGACAATTTGGAGTCAGTTTCACATCTTAGGTTTAAACCATACCTGAGGTTTTATCTTCAGATTGACGTATATCCCAAGTAACAAATGAGGCTATAATATAATAACTGACCTGGAAAAATTGAACTAATTTTGGTCGAAAGTGAGTAATTTTTGTCTTGAAAAATGAACCTATTAGGCATGTGAACGTATGATTAGAACTTATTTTCTAATTATCGGGATCTAATAGAGAAAAGGGCTTGTGGTAAGTCGCAAATTACTTATGAATTCAACTTCAAAGAATAATTGACCAACACGCGTCTAAATAGTTATTTTATCACGTTCATTATATTAACTTTTAGTTACTTCCTTTAACATACTTACAGTGCAATTTTTGTCAGTTATAATGCCAAAAGTTATCAAATAAAAAACCAAAACCATATCGCCATACTACACAACTTTACAGAGTTGTGAAAAGCCTACAACGGTGTCATATTTCTGAAGAAATATCTATCCATGGATCATTGTTCTTTGTTTCACGTTCGCCTTAAATAGATGTTACCCCTTTAGGTCGAATAAAAGACATCTTGAAGGAAAATCGACGTCTACCTGGCCAATTTTTACCTTAAATAAATCCATATTTTCTTATTTTTCTTCCTAATGTTACACTTCTAAATTACTTTGTTATCTTTCCCCACATTGATAGGAAAAAGAAATGCAATTTTCAGTAATTTGTTCGCATTGAGATGTGGTTAGAAAAAGGTTTTCGACGTGTGACAGGTTGAATCTTCGTAATTTCTACTTTATTTTTCACTTGGAATTTCATTACTATGTGTCAAAATATGTCGTTAAACCTTACGTGGAGTTTAAACTTGAGATGTAAAAGTGGTCCTTAGCACTTCTGCTAGGACTTCTAGTAATAAAGCTTGTTTTTAGAAGCCAAAAAAAAACTGAATTTTACCATAAAACATAGAACAAACTTTAGTTTTTATTTAAATGTCATAACTCTCTAGAAACAGTTCCACAAAACCCATGCAACCCAAGCCCGTGCGGTCCCAACAGCCAATGTAGAGAAATCAACGGCCAGGCCGTGTGCTCATGCGTACCAGGCTTCATTGGGGCCCCGCCAACCTGCAGACCTGAGTGTGTGCTGAGTTCGGACTGTGCCCTAGATAGGGCATGCGTAAACCAAAAGTGTATTGATCCCTGCCCGGGAACTTGCGGTATCGGTGCAGTTTGTCAGGTGGTAAATCACAATCCCATCTGTAGTTGCCCACCCAGACAAACCGGAAATCCGTTTGTCCGATGCCTGCCTATACGTAAGAATCGGTTGTGCTTTTATTAATTAACAAGTGCAATTATCGGTAACGTTTTGTAGAAGAAGAAGCAGTGGTAGCATCTCAGCACCCTTGTCAGCCCTCACCTTGCGGTCCTTACTCTGAGTGTAGGGAAATTAATGGTCAGGCATCGTGCTCGTGTTTAACGAACTACATTGGGTCGCCACCTAATTGCAGACCAGAATGTTCGAGTAACAACGAGTGTAGCTATAATTTAGCCTGCATCAACAAGAAGTGCAAAGACCCATGCCCTGGTGTATGTGGTTCAAACGCCGAATGTCGCGTTGTGAGCCACACACCAGAATGTTACTGTCTACCGAGCTTCAGTGGAAATCCTTTCATTTCTTGCGCCTTGCCTCCACGTATGTTATTATGCCTTTGTTTACACTGTTATCATAAAATCATACTAATAATTGCTTCGGAAATTAAAAGGTAGCAATCCAAAAACCATAAGCTTGTTAACACCCAAACGCACTAACACAGAATTGTTATTAAATTGCGATATGATGATGTTTTAGCTCCTCCACCCCTTGAAATCATAAACCCATGTGTGCCATCGCCCTGCGGAGCTAACGCTGTATGTAGGGAACAGAACGGAGCTGGTTCCTGCATCTGCCTCCCCGAATACATCGGAAACCCTTACGAAGGCTGCAGGCCGGAATGCGTCCTAAATTCCGACTGCCCTTCGAACAAGGCCTGCGTGGCCAATAAGTGTAAAGACCCTTGTCCAGGGGCCTGCGGTCAGTACGCTGACTGCACGCCGATCAATCATGTCCCTGCTTGCGTTTGCTTGCCAGGATACACTGGAGATCCTTTCAGTTTTTGCAGGCCAATACCAGAACGTAAGAAATGTTGCAAATTGTATAAAAGAGCGTTTGTCAAGGATTTGGGTTATTTTTAACGTTTTGTATTTACCATGATTTTGGTAAAATGGTAATGATACTGCACCTCAAACCACCAACTTTGACTTTTTTTTTAGAAAATTTCGGAGTCACCTTCATTCATCCAGAAAGTATATTATAGTAATTAAAGCATTCGGATTGTATGAAAATCCAAATACAAGCACAAATGCTCGCATTCTCGTACCGATTGAACTCAAACGTGTGACCAAAGAGTACATAATTTCATAAAGAGATGGCAATAAACAAAAAAACTTAGGTCGTTTTACTATCCTTTTAAAAAAACAGAATCTGTTTAATGATGTGTGGATGAACTAAAAGGGAAGCACAGTGTTGCCAAGAGTACTAACTTATCCGTACTGTCCCTATAATAGGTTCCTTAACATAACCAGCGAAACAGATATTTTCTACTGTCAAAGGGAGGTTATTTCGGCTTACTATTCTTATATTATCTTAGACACTGCATTGTATTAAAGGGCTAAATTAAATTGAATAGGTAAACACTAGAGTATCCGCAGTGACGCCAACTCGTCAAGTAGATGAAAAACGTCCGGAAAATGAAGTTTGAGTCACTTTGGGAAATGCATTTTGCGGATTGTCCCCTCTTTATGAAATTGTGTAATCTTTCGTGATTGACACTATGGTTATCATGAAATCCTCACTAGCTATTGAAGATGTCGAACCCATCCGAAACCCATGCCAGCCGTCCCCTTGCGGACCCAACAGCCAATGTCGCGAAGTGAACGGACAGGCGGTCTGCTCTTGCCTGCCTGAATTTGTTGGCAGTCCTCCAAGCTGCAGACCCGAATGTGTAGTTAGTTCCGAGTGTCCCCTGAACAAGGCCTGTATTAACAAGAAATGCGGAGACCCTTGTCCCGGAACTTGCGGCCTTAACACTCAATGTTCCGTGATCAATCACAGCCCTATTTGTAGTTGTACGTCAGGGTTTACAGGTGATCCGTTTACCAGGTGCTATCCAATTCCTCGTAAGTGCCATTGACGGTTTTATAGATCGCGGCTTAAACCAGAAAGTTATTTTTAGCACCCCCAATAGAGCCGCTGGTACCCGTCGAGAGAGACCCTTGTATACCATCACCTTGTGGTCCCAATGCAGAATGCTCCAACGTGGGTGGTTCTGCAGTGTGTAGATGCTTGCCCACATTCTTCGGAAGTCCGCCCAATTGCCGACCCGAATGCACAATCAACCAAGATTGTTCAAGCAATTTAGCTTGTATCAGACAAAAATGCACTGACCCATGTCCGGGCTCTTGCGGATTCGGAGCACAGTGCTCCGTAATCAATCACACACCAATATGTACCTGCCCAGACGGATACACAGGCGATCCGTTCACGAATTGCGTGCTCAAACCTCCCACTCCTGCACCTGTCGAAACTGACCCTTGCAATCCATCACCCTGCGGGGCTAATGCTCAGTGTAACAACGGAATTTGCACATGTTTGCCAGAGTACCAAGGAGATCCTTATAGAGGGTGTAGACCCGAATGCGTGTTGAACAATGATTGTGCCTGGAACAAAGCCTGTAGCAGGAATAAGTGCGTGGATCCTTGCCCGGGTACTTGCGGTCAAAACGCTGAGTGTCAGGTGGTCAGTCATATCCCAATGTGTACTTGTCTGGAGGGCTTCACTGGAAACGCCTTTGTTTTATGCAATAGAATACCGGGTAAGTTGGGCTTTGAACCAAAAGGTTGAATTTATTAAGACACACATTGCAGCACCAATACCAAAAAATCCGTGCAATCCATCCCCCTGCGGTCCCAACAGCCAATGTAGGGAGACTAATGGGCAAGCGGTATGCTCTTGCGTACCTGGCTTTATAGGTAGCCCTCCAACTTGCAGACCTGAATGCGTTACTAGCTCAGAATGCCCTCTGAACCAGGCCTGCGTTAACCAGAAGTGTATCGATCCTTGTCCGGGAACTTGCGGAATTAACGCCATTTGTCAAGTGGTTAACCATAATCCGATTTGTAGCTGCGCTCCCCGATACACAGGGGATCCGTTTGTTAGGTGTCTGCCTATACGTAAGTCTTCATTATTCTAGTTTGTATTTATATTTTGTTTTGTCACCAAGTAAGTTTTGCGTTATATATCTATAGTACCTTTTACCTAGCAATGAAGCAACTGGTTTAATGTCAAAAAGGGCTTTGTACTATGATTATATTGTTGGGTATTAAAAGTTCATTTACTGACAATATAGTGAAGGAACCTTCTTTAACCATGTTGAGCTGGTTCTTGCTCTGATAATATTTGCGGACAATATGGCGAAGGAGTATTTTTTTTGACCATGTCTATCCGACTCTTGCCCAACTCTGGAAAAGAAGACTTTCCCTGTTGATCATATTGTTGGCAATATGGTGAAGGACTATTCTTTAACCATGTTGAGCCGGTTCTTGCTTTGATAACATTTGCGGACAATAAGGTCGAACCATGTCGATCACACTCTTGCACCAACTCTTTCCACCGATCTATTTTCTTGAGACTTGTCTCATTTGATAGATAATTTGATGCACTTTCAGCTTGCAGAACCATCATTTTGACAAGTCTTTCTGTTAAGTGTGTTGTGCTGTTAAATGTATGTGCTGTTTAATCCTAGAAAAGAAGACTTTCCTTTTGATTTTACTGCTGAGTGTTAAAATCTCTGTTACTGAAAATATGGCGGAGGATTACCATTTAACCATGTTGATGAAATTCTTGAAGGACTGTTGCACCAACTCGTCCCTCGGCTCCATTCTCTTGAGACTTGTCTCACTGGATGCACTTTCAGCCTGCAGAAATCTAATTTTGGCAGGTCCTTTTGTTGTTAAGAATTGAGTTTAATAAATGCAATCTCCGGTGCATATGTCCTGTTTAATCCTGGAAAATAGGACTTTCCTGCTGATATCGTTGGGTGTTAAAATTTCAGTTACTAACTATATGGTGGAGAAATATTCTTTAACTATATTGATCCGATTCTTGCTCTAACAATAATTGGGGACAATATAGTGAAGGAGTTTTTTCAACTATGTCTATTCCACTCTTACACCAACTTTTCCACTGTTCCATTTTCTTGAAAATTTTGTCATTTGATAGAGAATTGGATGTACTGTTTTTAGGTGTTAAAATTCCAACTGGTGACTATATGGTCAATGAAAATTCTTTAAACATGTTTATGCGATTTTTGCCTTAATAACAATGGCGGACAATATGCTGAAGGAGTATTTTTCGATCATGTCACTCCGACTGTTGCACCTACTCTTTCCATCGCTCCATGTTTTTGAGAATTGCCTCATCTGATAGAGAATTTGTCGCACTTATGTTGAGTGTCAAAATTTCACTAACTGACAATATGCTGGAGGAATATTCTTTAACCGTGTTGAACCGATCTTTGCTCTAATAACAATTGCTGACAACATGGTGAACGAGTATTTTCCACCAATTTTAATCCTACTCTTGCACAAGTTTGTCCCCGGAGAAAACTCTTTCCTCCCTGCAAAACTCTGCATTTTCTTGAGAATTGTCTCGTTTGATAAAGAATTTGTTGCACTTTTGTGAGTGTAAAAAATTGCATTTACTAACAATATGCAGAAGAAATATTCTCTAACCATGTTGATCCGATTATTGTTCTTATAACAATTACGGACAATATGGTGAAGAAGTATTTTTCAACCACGCGGATCCGACTGTTGCACCAACTCTTTCCACTGCTCTATTTTCTTGAGATTTATCTCATTTGATAGAGAATTTGATGCATTTTCAGCTTGCAGAAACATAATGTTGCCATGCTTTTGTTGTTAAGGACGTCGGTAAATAGTACTAGTCCTTGTAAATAGGACTTTCCTATTAAAAAAACATAAAAGAAACTTAATTTCGCAGAAACTGCTGACATTTCAACGTCTATTTTACACCTACATCGAAGCTATTCTACAAAAATTGCAGACGTTTTCGTCATTCCAGATCTACTAAACAGTAGAAGTTTTATTTTGTGTCCACAGAGCTCTATTAAGCCTTCATTCAACTTTGCAAACTTACCAATTTTACGTTTTTAGACACTTTCAGTATAAAACAGGACAAAGTGTCCTGTAGAAAAATCAAATCGATTTCCAATATTATACGATCAATAAAAACTCGAAACCAAATTGCAGCTGAAGAACCTGTGGTAGTGCAAAACCCATGCAACCCGTCCCCTTGCGGACCCAACTCCCAATGTCGCGAAATCAACGGACAGCCTTCCTGTTCGTGTCTGCCAGAGTTTGTGGGACAACCCCCCAATTGCAAACCCGAATGCGTCAGCAACAGCGAATGTCCCAACCATTTGGCGTGCATCAATCAAAAATGCAAAGATCCCTGCCCCGGAATTTGTGGACAAAATGCCGAATGCAGAGTGGTCAGTCATACGCCCAACTGTGTGTGCTTACCTAGTTTTGTGGGCAATCCCTTCTCGGTTTGTGCGCAAGAAGGTACTGAGGTCAATTGTAAATTGTAGGGCATAGTTATAATTCTGTTGTGTTAGATACTCCACCACCTGAACGACCTACGCCTTGTCTACCATCGCCTTGTGGAGCAAATGCGCAATGTAGAGAACAAAACGGGGCTGGAGCCTGTATTTGCTTGCCAGAATATATCGGAAATCCATACGAAGGGTGTAGGCCTGAGTGTAGCATTAATTCCGATTGCCCTTCAAACAAGGCTTGCATAAGAAACAAATGCATAGACCCTTGCCCCGGAACTTGCGGACAGAACGCCGAATGTCAAGTTGTTAACCACCTGCCTTCTTGTAGTTGCTTCCCGTTGTATACAGGCGATCCGTATAGATATTGCAACCTAATCCCACCACAACGTAAGTTACTCCCATTTTTAACCGTCGTGTCAAGTGAAAGTTAACCAACTTATTCTAGCTTTAGAAGAACCACCAAGCAACCCTTGCCAACCATCTCCTTGCGGTCCTAACAGCCAATGCAGAGAGGTCAATGGTCAAGCTGTTTGCTCGTGCTTGCCCACGTACATAGGAAGTCCTCCGGGTTGTAGACCAGAATGCGTCGTAGCCTCTGAATGTCCTTTGACTCAGACATGTATCAACCAAAAATGTGTAGACCCATGTCCAGGCCCTTGTGGCTTAGATACCATTTGTAGGGTGGTAAATCATAGTCCTATTTGTAGCTGCTCACCGCAATATACTGGAGATCCTTTCACTCGCTGCTACCCCATACCACCACCTCCTCCAGAACCTCAACCGTCACCACCACAAAATCCTTGCTTCCCATCGCCTTGTGGTCCTAATAGTCAATGCAGAGATATCGGAGGCAATCCTTCCTGTTCCTGTTTAGCCACATTTGTAGGAAGCCCTCCCAACTGCAGACCGGAATGTTCAATAAACTCCGAATGTCCCAGCAACCTGGCATGTATTAACCAGAAATGTAGAGATCCTTGTCCTGGATCCTGCGGCGCTAATGCTCAGTGCACGATCATTAACCACACACCCATATGCACATGCTTAGAAGGGTATGTTGGAGACCCGTTCAGCTACTGCTCCCCGAAACCTCCACCTCCAGTGGAACCCCTTGAAACTGATCCCTGCAATCCGTCACCCTGCGGACCGAATGCACAGTGCAATAACGGAGTCTGCACGTGTTTGCCAGAATATCAAGGCGATCCGTATCAGGGATGTAGGCCGGAATGTGTACTAAACACCGATTGTCCAAGGAACAGGGCGTGTATTAGGAATAAGTGTGTGGACCCATGTCCGGGTACTTGCGGTCAAAATGCCGAGTGTTCTGTAATAAACCACATTCCAGTTTGTTCCTGTTTGACCGGATATACAGGAAATGCTTTTGTCTTGTGCAACCCCATACCAGGTAAATTGCATGGTTTCCTCGTAGAGAAAGATTAGATATGTCATTATACATGTGGTCCTAAAAAAAGTTTCCCCTTGAAGTGGAACCGCTTACACGGTAATTTCCAAAATTGCCCCGTAAGTAAGCCTGACAGTGGATTTGGTGATAAAAAACGATAGTTTATGCCGCTTCTAATGTAATTTTTATGCATCATCTGCATACATTACATTTTCCAGGTATAGATCGCGAAGCTCAAATAGTGAGGTCAATGAGAGTAATGGACAAAAAATTAAATCATTTCTTCTATAGAATGACTTAATACCAACTTTTATTTCTAGGGATATTTAAGGTTCTATTCCAGCTCTGATAATAACCGAATTTGCCGACAAAACCAATTCTGCAATAATTATTTGGCTTCAAAACTAAATGTCTTTAAGTGCTTTAGATTTAAAATTAAAGGCAGTTACAAGCAGCAACCTCTTCAAGCCTCTTCATTAAAAGGAGCATCAAGACTTAGTTTTCGTAAAAGATGTTTTTTCACCGAATTAAAAAAATAAGCATTTCTCAAAAAGAGTTTATAGCGGAAGCCCCTGTAGCCTGTAAGAATTTAAATTAATTATAACAATCTCAAGTCTTAATACTAATAAATATAATAATAATGGCTTTAAGACTGTTCAGTGTTGCAATAATAACTAGAGCTTCAAGACCAAGTGTTGTCAACTTTTTAAGGTTTCAAATTAAAAATATTTTTGTTTTGAGGCTGCAGATCCTTCAAGCCTCGTTATTAACAAAAGCTTCAAGACTTAATTTTGTAGGTTCTTAGTGTCTTTAGCTTTTTCCAGTTTTCACCTATTCAATAATGGAGTTTCTTGAAAATAAAGTTATAGCGATAATAATCTTAAGTTTCCTGTAGCTTCTAATGTTCTGAATTCGTAATAACAGTCAATATTGCAAGAGTAACAAGGCTTCAAGTGCTGTTATGTTTTTTAGTTTTCAAAATAAAATAAAACTTTCCTATTGAGGCTTCAAGACTAAATGTTTCTTCAGGTTTTTTAGTTTGAAAAAGGAAAATGTTGTGCTGTTCGAAGCTATACCACCTTCAATACTCGTTATTAACAAACGCTTCAAAACTCAGTGGGATCCTTATTGGTATCTCAAAGATCTTTTTCGTCAATTAAACTACAAAGCGTTTTCTTAAAAAAGAATTCTTAGCGGAATATCTCAAATTCCCTACAGTATTTAATATTCTTAACTAACCAATTTTGCAATAATAACTCGAGCTTCAAGAAGAAGAATTGTGAGCTTTTTTAGTTCTTAAATAAAAAAATCTATTGAGGCTGCAGCTTCTTCAAACCCCGTTATTAACGAAAGTTTCAAAACTGAGTTTTTGTACATTCTGACTGCCTCAAAGGTGTGAGTGCTTTTCACTTGAAGTTATCTACGGACTGTAATGTTTTTATTTAGTAATAACTATCAAGCTTGCAATAAAAACCAGAGCTTCAAGGCTAAGTATAGTCGGGTTTTTTAGATTTTAAAATAAAAATGCTTTGCCATTCAAGGCTGCAATAAACCTTGTTATTAACAAAAGCTTCAAGACTGAGTTTTCGTAGGTTCTAACTTACTTCAACTTTCCCACAGTCTTTAGTGTTGGAAATTGGTAGTAACAGCCAAGCTTGCAATATTAACCAGGGCTACGAGACTAAGTATTGTCAGTTTTTTTTTAGTTTTCAAGTTGAAAATCCTTCATTAGTCAAGACTGTAACATCATCAAGCGTTGTCATTAACGAAAACTTGAAGACGTTTTTTTTTTTCGTTCTTACTGTCTCAAAGCTTTTTATTTCGCCAATTTAACAACTAGGTTTATAGCGGAATACTTCAAGTTCTCTACAGCCTATAGTGTTTGCATTTAGTAATAACTGTCAATCTTGCAATGTTAGCCAGGGCTTCAAGACTAAGTATTATCAGGTTTTTTAGTTTTCTAGTTTCCAAAGTGATAATGCTTTGTATTCGAAGCTGTAACATCTTCAAGCCTTGTATTAACGTGAACCTCAAAACTGATTTTAAGCTGTATCTTTCACCAATTTAACAAGTAGGTTTATAGCAGAATACTTCAAGTTCCCTACGGCCTGTAAGGCTTCTATTTAGTAATAACAGCCAATCTTGCAATGATAACCAGGGCTCCAAGACTAATGGCCATTTCTACCAAGCAAATTTTAAGTAAACTTAACGTTAGGGGCCCTTAAGCCATAGCTGTTAGCATAAGTAATCATGGTAATAATGGAAGCCTTAACTAAGTGTACTTTGCTGTTCAATGCTGCAACATCTTTACGCCCCATAATTATCAAAAGTTTTAAGACTGAATTCTGGCTGAGGTTTTAGCTTACTTCAAGTTCTCTACAGTCTTTAATGTTCTAAATTGATAATGACAGCTAAGCTTGCAATAATAACCAGGGCTTTCAGACTAAGTGTTATCGGTTTTTTTTAGATTTCAAATTAGAAATGGTTTCCTATTCAAAGCTGCAACAGGTGTTCAAGCCTCGTTATTAACAAAAACTTCAAGACGGAGTTTTTGTAGGTCCTAGCTTATTTCCAGTTATCTAGCGACTTTAATGTTTTAAATTGGTAATAGAAGCCATTTTGCTATCACAATCAGGTTTTTAAATAAAAAATGCTTTGCTATTCAAGGCTGTTGCACCCTCAAGCTTTGATAGCGGTAACTTCAAGACTGATTTTTTGTTTAAGTCCTTACTGCCATGAAGTTTTTCATCAATTTTTAAGTTCTTCTGCCTGTTTTTTACATTTTTACAGCCTCTACAGTTTTTCATCAATTTAATAATAAAGCAATTTCTTAGAAAGCTGAACTAACCTTTGGCGCGAATACATACCTCACTGTTCTCTAAAATTTAACTTAGAAGCTCATTTTACAATAATTGAAGTGACGTTGTTTATGTTTCTGAATTAAAATGTTCTTTTAATGAAATTTTTTTTCGTGTATGTGGTTTATTTGTTTTATTTTTATTTTGTTTCTCTTTCAAAATAAACAGGAAAATGATCATTTCATTTTGACAAAAAGTTGTGTCTGTTACCGTTCAAGTTCAGTGCACCAAATTAGCAGCAATATTTGCATTCAAAAGGAAACTTTTTTCTAGAGACGTATGGTAGAACAAAGATATTCTTTTCTCAATTTTAAACCACGTTTCAAAAATGCTGGAACTTTACTACAACCAAACGGACAATTTTAGCGGATATACCCAAAAACCCATGTCAACCGTCGCCCTGCGGCCCCAACAGCCAATGCCGCGAAATCAATGGTCAAGCCGTATGCTCCTGCGTACCTGGTTTCCTGGGAAGTCCCCCCGCTTGCAGACCCGAATGTGTGACAAGTTCAGAGTGTGCCCTTAACAGGGCTTGCGTGAACCAAAAGTGTATTGACCCTTGCCCAGGAACTTGCGGTATTAACGCACAATGCCAAGTGGTTAATCACAATCCAATATGCAGTTGCCTACCTGGACAAACCGGTGACCCATTCACTAGATGCTTGCCTATAAGTAATATGACACGTAATTTTGCCTTTCAACTCTTACTCGAAATAATAATTTTTTTAGGAGAAGAACCGCGCCCTATACCCACCAATCCTTGCCAACCAAACCCTTGTGGACCAAACGCTCAATGCAAAGCCATCGGGGATAGCCCCTCATGTTCTTGCTTGCCAGAATTTGTTGGAACTCCACCCAATTGTAGACCAGAATGTGTTAGTAACTCAGAATGCCCTTCGCACCTAGCTTGTATAAATCAGAAGTGTAAAGACCCTTGCCCGGGAACTTGCGGTCAAAACGCAGACTGTCGAGTGGTCAGTCACACCCCGAACTGCGTCTGCTTGCCAGGTTTTGTTGGAAATCCTTTCGTACAATGCGTGCAGAAAGTTGAGGAACCCATCCAAGAAAGGCCGACGCCTTGCATACCATCTCCTTGTGGAGCCAACGCTATCTGCAGGGAACAGAATGGAGCTGGTTCTTGCCAATGTATTGCGGATTATATAGGGAACCCTTACGAGGGTTGCAGACCTGAGTGCACTCTGAACTCAGACTGTCCATCGAACAAAGCTTGCATTAATGCTAAGTGCAAAGATCCTTGTCCTGGTGCGTGTGGAACCAATGCCCAGTGTCAGCCGATTAACCACTTGCCTTCGTGCAGTTGCATAGTGGGATACACAGGGGATCCGTTTAGATATTGCACCGTTGTGATAGCCCAAGAACGTAAGTGCACCCCGTATTTAAATTGTGTTTTGAAGTTTTACTTGTAAAAGCTTTGTCTTTGAGGCGTGTTTCCTAATTTTGGAAACTTTCCTAGTTGAAATGCTTACTTATGCCAAAATCAATTTTTACGGTAGGATCTAGACATTTTAGGATTTTGTTTAAACTTCTAGCGGTTGTTGAGCCCCCAAAGAACCCGTGCCAACCTTCACCTTGCGGACCAAACAGCCAATGCAAAGAGATAAACGGTCAAGCGGTTTGTTCTTGCCTGCCCGAATATGTCGGTGCTCCACCAGGCTGTAGGCCGGAATGTATCGTGAGCTCTGAATGTCCACAGGACAAGGCTTGCGTTAACAGAAAATGTGTCGATCCTTGTCCCGGCACCTGCGGCCTTAACACCAATTGCCACGTAATTAACCACAGCCCCATTTGTAGCTGTTCGAATGGGTTCACTGGAGATCCCTTTTCTCGGTGTCATCCAATTCCAGGTAACTATCAACGAGAAGCTTTCCAGGTAGCAATGCTGAAGTGAATATTACGTCTTTAAAACGTGTCACTTGAGTGTGGTGTCGCGTTGACTTTAAATTGACCTTAAAAAAACGCTCAAAGATCTCAGACAAATGAGGTCATAAGCACGACGTTACAATCACGGAATACAGAACGTTATATTTAAGTCATGAGGACGTTCTCTTTAGGGAACACGCAGCGTTATAGAAACGTAAAACGTAATAGATTCCAAATCTATAAATTTGGTGCCATAAAAAGGTTTTCGTTTCTCGAAAGAGCAGTAATCTAGTATGTGTAACCGTAAATCGCGCTCCACTTTTAAAAAAGGCAAATGAAGATTTCGAATCATTTGGCGTAAGACTTCAAGTGGCGTCACTTCCTAATCCTATCCCTCCCTGCTAAAAACGCTAAAAAAGGGAGCCAAAACTGTAAAACACGAGGGTCTCTTCATATGTAATATGAAGCTGATTCAACGACCAGCTTCATAAACTCCAATATTACATTTGGAGAAATTCCTGTTACAATTTTGGCCCCTCTTGTTCAGGATGACGTCACTTCCGACGAATTGACGTCATCCTGACGTTTTACGTCAGTTAATTCAAAATCGCGATTTGCCAATTTATGTGCTTTGACGAAATAATGAACGTCACTTTTCAGTCAGGTGAGATCTTAAACCCATTAATGACGTAACTGTGACGTCAGCCTGCTGCTTGGGTTGCTTTCAAGATAACAGTACTATGAATGAGGTATTCTTTAATTTTCTAGCTCCTCTCCCCGCACCTGAACCGCCCCTAATCCGGAACCCGTGCGTACCATCGCCCTGCGGCCCCAACGCTCAATGCCAGGATATTGGGGGGTTGCCTTCTTGCACTTGTTTGCCCAACTATTTCGGCGCTCCCCCCAACTGTAGACCCGAGTGTACCATCAACTCTGAGTGTCCTACGAACCAAGCTTGTATCCGACAAAAATGCCGAGATCCTTGCCCAGGCTTGTGCGGTACCGGTGCTCAATGCAGCGTATTCAACCACGTTCCTATTTGTACTTGCCTGGAAGGATATACTGGAGATCCGTTCAACTATTGCCAGATTAAACCTCCAGAGCCAGTGGTGGAGCAAGATCCTTGTAATCCATCGCCTTGTGGTCCCAACGCTCAATGCAACAATGGAATTTGTACTTGCCTACCAGAGTATCATGGAGATCCTTATGTTGGGTGCAGACCCGAGTGCGTTCTAAATAACGATTGCCTCAGAGATAAGGCCTGTATAAGGCAAAAATGCGTGGATCCTTGTCCAGGAACGTGTGGAACAAATGCTGAATGTTCAGTGGTCAATCACATCCCCACTTGTACCTGTCTTAAGGGCTACCAAGGAAACGCTTTTATCGGCTGTCAGCTGATACCTCCAGAGCTGCCCAAGAACCCGTGTAGCCCATCACCGTGCGGTCCAAACAGTCAGTGCCGCGAAATCAATGGTCAAGCCGTATGCTCTTGCGTACCCGGTTTTATTGGAAGCCCACCATCCTGCAGACCTGAATGCGTATCCTCCAACGAATGCTCTTTGGACAAGGCTTGCGTCAATCAGAAATGCGTCGATCCGTGTCCGGGAACGTGCGGTTTTAACGCTCTCTGTCAAGTGGTCAATCACAATCCAGTTTGTAGTTGTCCGACCAGGTACACGGGAGATCCGTTTACGCGATGCGTTCCTATTGGTGAGTCTCAGATTCTTGAAACATCGACCAACTCTCATACAGCATAAAAATTTAACTTACTCTGATTGACTTAACATCTATGTCGAAAAGTTTCTAGCAAAATCAACAGTTTGGGTAAAGTTAGCCATACACTTTTTAAATATGGTAGAATCACCCATGACCTAGTAAAGTTACAAAGTTACAGCCAATCACTATTATAGTTCCATTAGTGGAGGTCTAGAGAATGTTTAAGTATACATCCCATAGAATGCTTCATCGTCTGAGGTATTAAAAACATTTTAAAACTATAAATGCCATGTTAGTTATCGCAATTCAGAGTGTCCTGGACACTTTTAATGTCCGCGTTCCGAATCTAAACAATTTTAGTTCTACAATCTAAAGTGGTTTCCGGTCTTTGAAGCCCTGGTTCAATGGAATTTCTTCCTATCGTTTAGTCTGCAGCTGCGGGAGACATTATCAAAGGCGATGAGGCATTAACCGAAGTGATCTCCCGTGTTTCGGGTTTTCGTTTCAATCAAGGGAAACACGGTTCTATGAACGCAAGTTTATGGCTGTATGTTTATGGCTAACTTCACGCAAACAAATAATTACACTGTGATAATTTGTTGATTCACTGTTTGTAAAAAAATACAAAATATTTTAGTTGAAGAACCCGTAATAGTCAACCCATGCAATCCATCGCCCTGCGGGCCCAACGCGCAATGTAAGGAAATAAACGGCTCACCTTCCTGCTCTTGCTTGCCAGAGTTTATAGGGCAGCCGCCCAACTGCCGCCCCGAATGCGTTAGTAACAGCGAGTGCGCCTCACATCTGGCATGTATAAACCAGAAATGCAAAGACCCATGTCCTGGAACGTGCGGACAAAATGCAGACTGCAAGGTCGTCAGTCATACCCCCAACTGTGTGTGCTTGCCTGGGTATGCCGGTAATCCGTTCGTACGCTGCAATGTCATTGAAGGTAAAACGGTATTTAAAAAAATTCAGAGAACATGTTAAAACTTGTTTAACGATTCCAGCGCCAAAGCCTTTCGAACAAATTAATCCTTGCTATCCATCTCCTTGCGGCGCTAATGCCGTTTGTAGGGAGCAAAACAACGCAGGGTCATGCACATGCATTCAAGACCACATTGGCAATCCTTATGAAGGGTGCAGACCCGAATGTACCTTGAATTCCGACTGTCCCTCGAATAGGGCGTGTGTTAGGAATAAATGTGTGGACCCCTGTCCGGGAACATGCGGGCAAAACGCCGAGTGTCAAGTGATCAACCATTTACCTTCGTGTAGTTGCATTACCGGCTATACTGGGGATCCGTTTAGATACTGTCATGTCATTCCTGTCATTCCATGTAAGTGTTTCTATAGTTTTAAGGATAATTTGGTAATTTTTAATAAGAATAATGATCATTGCTCGGTTCATTTTATCTGCCCTCTTTAGCACAGTAGGTACCCGTAATGGTTTGGAAATATAAAAAAAGCAGGTTTATACAATATACCGACGTTTCGCCTTCGTAGCTTTATTGATAAATCTTCAGGGCAATTTTTATTTTCACTTATTTTGTTCCTTCTTAACCTAAGTACGATTGTGGAGACACTGAACAATGAAGCATAATGTAACGGGGGTTTGTGTTTTCCTTTCTTCAAGTTTTTTCCTTATATAGTACTCAAATATCCTTTAAAATTGTGTTCAAAAAATCCAAGAATGATCTTGGATTGTTCCCTATAGAATGCTAAATATTCCTGCCATTCCATATAAGATTTTCAAATTTCAATGTTTTTTATGAAATGTATAATGAAAAGGGCATCAAATCAAGTAGTTTTAAGTAAACAAAATAGCGAATGATTCATACTTGTGAGCAGCGTCCTTGAAAGGCTGGTTAGATTAAGAAGCGGCCGCTGCGACATAACACAGAGGTGGCCCTCGATGGCCGCCTGAAAAGACCAGTAGAACTGAACTAACCTGGCCAAAAAAAAACATAACTGATCTAACCTGAGCTAACCACAGGAAAAACAGAACTGTCAGAAAGTCCCACTGTTACAAGTTCAGTTTAAACTTCCGTTTGAAGATAAACATAAGAGTTTGACAGATAAGCAATGGAGTTTAAACTTCAACATGAAGTTTTACTGGACGTTGTAAAAGTCATCCCAAGTGCCACTATTACAACTTCTGTTTAAAATTTAGTTTGAAGTTTAAGCTCCAGATTTGACGTACGCTGCATGTTTTATCAGTCAAAATCTTTGGGCCTCCTACCGACAAGGACAAGTACAACTGAAGTAACTTGACTAAAAGAAAACAAAACTTAACTAAACTAATCTGAACTAACCTAATAAAAGAGAAACTGAACTAGACTAACCTGAACTAACCTAATTGTAGGAACAGTAAAACTAAACTAACCTAAACAATATGGCCCTCAAGTTGCACATCCTCCTGCTGGTTATGATATATTATTATAGGGGGTATTCATTATTATAAGGGGTGTAAAACGAAAATCTATTTACTTTAATTATGTCATCCTTTTCTGTCAAAAATGCATAGCCTTCTAGATAACGTTTTCTAATGAACACCCTGTATACGCTATGATATATTGATGATAATCATTCGCAATTTTTTTGTTTTAATCTACTCAATTGGAGGCCCTCTTCGTAGTAAATTAAAAAAAATTCAAATTTCCTATTATTTTAATCACCCAGAACCATCGTTTCATTAATCGAAAAGTTTGTGAAAAAAAGCGCTAGGCAGCTTTGTAAAATTGTCAAGGTTCGGTTTCTCAGCTTTATTCTTGCATCTTCAAGGCAAATTTTATTTTCACTATTTTTATCCCTTTAGTAGTACGAATGTGGAGGTACTGAACCATTACGCACAATAGAATGGTATTTGTGTTTTCATTGCAAGTTCTTCATTTCAAAATGCTAAATATTCCAGGAATACGAAGTGGTTATGCCGAGTGCACGGAGGTGGTTGTCACGACACCGTGCACAAGGATAAATAACCTGTGGAATGCCATGCATAATAAGTTTGCAGGATTATTTATAAAATGTTCGACATAAATATTCTTGGAATATTACAGGTGTATGTATGCAAAAACTATATTCGATTGTTGGAATATTCTAAGAATATGTGGCATTATCTAAGAAAAGACTTTTAACTACTCATTGTCTGCGTGTGAACAAGAATTGGGCTTCTTGTTCACTGTCTGTGGGAAAGAATGCACCGGGGCATAAGTTATCATAATTTTATAAAAACTTCAAAAACGTGGGCTGTAGGTCTAGATGAAACTAAAAGCTCCCTAATTAACAATTACAGTGGAAGAAGAACCTCCACAAAACCCATGCCAACCATCCCCTTGCGGTCCCAACAGCCAATGTCGCGAGGTCAACAAGCAGGCTGTCTGTTCATGCCTGCCCAATTATATCGGATCGCCTCCTGGCTGTAGACCGGAGTGTACAGTTAGCGCTGAATGTCCGCAAAATAGAGCGTGTATTAATCAGAAATGTGTCGATCCTTGTCCCGGAACGTGCGGCCTTAACGCTCAATGCTCCGTCGTCAACCACAGCCCCATTTGCAGTTGCTCTCCCGGCTTTACCGGTGATCCATTTACTAGATGCTACGCAATTCCTCGTAAGTTACCGTATTACATAACTAATTGTTTTTTTAAAAAACTGTTCATTTAGCACCCCCACCAGAGCCTATTGAGCCAATTGTAGCCAACCCTTGCGTACCTTCACCCTGCGGACCTCACTCTATTTGCCAAGACTTAAACGGATCCCCATCGTGTTCTTGTATTTCTGGATACTTTGGAAGCCCTCCCAATTGCAGGCCCGAATGCACCATCAACTCCGAATGTCTAAGCAGACTGGCATGTATTAGAGAGAGATGTACTGATCCTTGTCCAGGATCCTGTGGAATTAATGCATTGTGTTCGGTTATCAATCACACACCGATTTGTACTTGTCCTGAAGGCTACACTGGAGATCCGTTTACTAGTTGCCAACCTAAGCCACAACCACCACCCACTCCTGTGTTGAACGACCCATGCAACCCATCCCCATGTGGTCCAAATGCACGTTGCAATAACGGCATTTGCACGTGCATACCAGAGTATCAAGGAGACCCTTATCAGGGCTGTAGACCAGAATGTGTTCTTAATACCGATTGCCCTAGAGATAAAGCCTGTATCAACCAGAAGTGCCGCGATCCGTGCCCTGGTACCTGTGGTCAAAACGCCGATTGCGCAGTAATCAACCATATCCCTACTTGTTCCTGCTTACAAGGCTACACCGGAGATCCATTCGTGGTGTGCTCGAAAATTCCACCAGAAATGCCGAAGAATCCTTGCAATCCCTCACCCTGCGGACCGAACAGTCAGTGCAGAGAGATCAATGGTCAAGCAGTTTGTTCTTGCGTCCCGGGATTCATTGGTAGTCCCCCAACTTGTAGACCTGAGTGTGTCACAAGCGTGGAGTGTCCTTTAAATCAAGCTTGTTCCAACCAGAAGTGCATCGATCCATGTCCGGGAACCTGTGGGCTGAATGCCTTGTGCCAGGTTATCAACCATAATCCTGTGTGTAGCTGTCCAGTGGGACAAACTGGCGATCCATTTACGAGATGTATACCCATAAGTAAGTTGGCCTATTATTATTCCATGACTTGCACAAGGCTTGTGTTTTTTTTCGTGAGTCCCAAAACTATGTGATTAAATATGTGAGTTTCCAGAATAACTGCAAGAAGATGTTCTTCTTTTGAAGCACGCCGTGGTTAGTCTTCTGCTTTTCAGGGTTGAAAGGTATTAAGTATGGGTTCTATACTAAAATGGAAAAAATGTGCGCATTATGCAGGAATGTATATATTTATTTAAAAGTTGAAAAATCCATTGTAAACTTGGAACAATCCGGTAAAAGACGTTACCAAAAATAAAAAAACGTCGCAGACACAAAACTGCTATGAAACAGTTTATCTGTAGTTGCCTTTAGGTACGGACGTGCCATCTAGATCTAGATGGGAATCTTTTCAAAACATTAGTTCTGTGGCAGCTACAGAATTCATATGTACTTTCCCGACTAGTTTTGACCACTCATTTGTACCTTTGAGTTTATCCTGGACCTTACAGTGAAGAACGAGAGAGATAACTTTTATCAGAAAATCGTATTCTAAAACTAGATCTAACTTTAAACATACATGGTACAGTGCCCAAGAAGTAATTTTAAGATTACCAAACTTAGGTTTTAAAGTGGTTCTAAAACGTGAAGTAAATTTATATCAACTTTAAAACGTCCTTAATGTATGCTCTTTACACTTTAAGACCGTTTACTTTGGTAATCAGTTCTAAAGAAGTCCAAAAGCCAAGTCTTTAAGTCGTTTTGGGTTTTGGTCTTAAAAGAACTTACTTCCAGTCTGCATTTAGAAACGCAATTTCCTCCTTCCTGATGAAATTGTTGTCGTGTTTAAGGATCTCAATGACCTATCGCGTTAGTCTCGAATAGAAACGCTGCGATTGAAATAAGATATCCACCACCTTGAAAAGGATCTCGTAACCTTTGGAGAGAGCGTGTTCTGCTACTGCTGACTTTTGTGTTTGTGCCAGCCTGCAACTCCTTGTGTATTCCGTAATCCTCATGTTGACACTGCGTTTTGTGGTGTCAATGTATACCGATATACCACAGCTGCATGAAACCCGTATCGGTAAACTCCGGGTGCCGATAGGGGATCTCTGTGGTGTTTGGCCGATCTCAAGTTCTGTTGTATTGTACGAGTGAGTTTAAAGATAGTTTTAACATTGTGCTTTTCCAGTAGCCTGCCGATCCTGTCCGTTACTTTGTAGATGTATGGTGGACTAGTTGATCCGCGCTTTTCTTTATCTTCTCCCGTTGTTCCTTCTCGGTGCTCTACATTCCTTGGACGGAATCGTGAGAGAACTCGTGCTTATTATGTGCTGTGTATCCAATCCAATCAAAGTCTATTTCCAGATGCTTCATTTCCCGTTCCAATTCAGCCGGCAGTTTCAAATTCTCTTGGCTGTCACAGACAGAGTCTTTATGACTCCCCTTTTCTGTCTGGGATAATGATTTGATCCGTTATTGAGGTATCAGTCAGAGTGTGTTGGTTTTCTATAAAGGGTGTACGCAAGCTTCCCATTCGGCTTCCTCGATACTAAAATATCCAAAAACGGTAGCCATCCTTCCTTTTCTATCTCCATAGTGAATTGAATTCTTGAGTTGATAGAGTTGAGGTGTAAAGCCTTTGAGACCTACATATTCTGTTTAGTAGAAGCTTTACCTTCATTAAATTCGTACCTTTCTCCAACGACATCAGAATTGTCGCTTATTGGAATAACATTGGTAAACTTCTTCGATTTGGCAAACAAAAAGTCTGTCCATATTATGCTCTTGTGGGTAAAACCTTATTTTAAAATTTAAAGTTATATATTATACTGATCATACCATCTCATATAGGATGCTTTTACGTAATTGATTTTAGTCCGGCAAAGAGCTGTTTTTTTAAATATTTCCACTGTTCGGCCCTAATTGAGGGCTCTTGTTATTCAGGAAATTTTAAATGCTTAGTAAGAAGAAAATCTGTGAAACTTTACATTAATCCACAATTCGTTGCGCGGCTCGAGAAAGAAGTCTTGTGGTAGTTTTTCTGGAAAACTCAAATATCAAGTAATTTTCAATTTACCACAAAAATAGTCCTTTAGACCCAAAAAATAAAACTATCTCGATACTGGGAAATTTGAACGTTTTTAGGAGAAGAACCGGTGCAAATTCCATCTAACCCATGCCAACCGTCCCCCTGCGGACCCAACTCCCTATGTCGCGATACCAATGGCAGCCCCTCGTGCTCCTGCTTGCCAGAATTTACCGGCACACCACCCAATTGCAGGCCTGAATGTGTCACCAACGGCGAATGTGCCAATCACCTGGCCTGCATAAATCAAAAGTGCACAGACCCCTGTCCAGGCATTTGCGGTCAAAATGCAGAATGTAGAGTAGTAAGTCACGCTCCTAATTGCGTTTGCTTACCTGGTTATTTCGGTAATCCCTTCCAACGGTGCGATGTGGCGGAAGGTAAGTGTTAATTATTAGCTATTCACCAAAGTTTCTCATCTCGTTAGCCTTGGATATTTGACTTTGGCGTTGTTTGCCAATTTTCTGATATGAGCAAGAGCGAGATGGGTAAAGAACAAATGAACATTCTACGGCTATAAAGGTGCCAAGAAATGCTGAATGGGTAATACATAATGTCCAGAGTTGGTGACAAATTATTCTTATAGCTCCCCGTCCGGAACCTACTCACCCCTGCGTACCATCGCCTTGTGGGGCTAACGCAGTTTGTAAAGAACAGAATGGTGCCGGATCCTGCACTTGCATTCCTGAGTATATTGGAAATCCTTATGAGGCTTGCAGACCCGAATGCACTTTAAATTCGGACTGTCCATCAAACAAAGCTTGTATAAATAATAAATGTGCCGATCCTTGCCCAGGCACATGTGCCACCAATGCTCAGTGCCAAGTCATAAACCACTTGCCATCTTGTAGTTGCACCGTAGGATACACCGGTGATGCTTTCAGATTGTGTTATCCCATTCCCCAAGTGGAACGTAAGACAAATATTGTTAATTTTTAATTGTTATAATCAAACTGTTTTTGTATAGCTGTCGTGACCCCTTCCAACCCTTGCCAACCATCTCCATGCGGTCCATACTCTCAATGTCGGGAAAGTAACGGTCAGGCAGTATGTTCCTGTTTGCCAACTTACGTAGGATCTCCTCCTGGCTGCAAACCCGAATGCACTGTTAGCGCCGAGTGCCCTTCAAATAGGGCTTGTATTAATCAAAAGTGTGCGGACCCATGTCCGGGAACATGCGGTCTTAACGCCCAATGTGCTGTCATTAACCACAGCCCTGTGTGCCGTTGCGCCCCTGGACAAACTGGAGATCCCTTTACTAGATGCTACCCCATTCCTCGTATGGTTTTTGTTACTACATTACGTGTATCTACTGATAACATTAATTTTACAGCTGCTCCACCGGTTAAACCTACAGTTGTGGAGCAAAATCCTTGTATGCCTTCACCCTGTGGCCCCAATAGCGAATGTAGAAATGTGGGTAGAAACCCATCCTGTTCCTGCCTACCTCAATACGTAGGTGCACCGCCGAACTGTCGTCCAGAATGCGTGGTTAACTCAGAATGCCCCAGCAACTTGGCATGTATCAATGAGAAATGCAGAGATCCGTGTCCAGGTTCCTGTGGAATTCAGGCAATATGCGAAGTGAAAAACCACAGTCCTATTTGCATTTGCCCGCCAGGTTACACTGGAGATGCTTTTGTCGCTTGTACCCCACGACCTTTACCTCGTAAGTCATTAAAACCTGTTTTAAGAGTTTCAGTTTGGTGAAAAATCGCTTCTAGCTCCGAAAGTTACGGACCGTTGCGTTCCGAACCCTTGCGGACAAAACGCCCGGTGCGACAACGGGACGTGCGCCTGTTATCCAGAATACCAGGGCGATCCCTACAGGGAATGTCGCCCCGAGTGCGTTATAAACAGCGACTGCCCTAGAAATAGGGCGTGTGTTAATCAAAAATGTCGAGACCCTTGCCCTGGCGTTTGCGGCCAAAACGCCGAATGTTCGGTGTTCAATCATATACCCACGTGCACCTGCCAACAAGGATTTACTGGCAATGCTTTCGTTATATGTAACAGGATACCTTGTAAGTTTTGTATTATTTACAATATTACTGCGCAGTAGGTAATGGAGATTTGATGTTTTACCCCCTTTGCCATGCATTGTCATGTCATAAAAAATAAAAATGTAAGGGATTTCCGTATACAAAATACCTACGAACTATACTTCTTAAGACTGGTTTTTTATAGACTCACTTACCTCTAGTGCGGTATAAAACCAGTGTAGACTCTGATTGTTCTTTAAAAGTTTAAAACAAACACATTTTTCTTGTATAGCTCCCCCTCCACCACCGGCTCCTTGTAGCCCCTCGCCTTGCGGCCCTAACAGCCAATGCAGAGACATCAACAGCCAAGCTGTTTGTTCCTGCTTACCCGGGTATATCGGGGCTCCGCCCTCTTGTAGGCCAGAATGCGTTTCGAGCCTCGAATGTCCCCTCAACCAGGCTTGTGTCAATCAGAAGTGTATAGACCCCTGTCCCGGAACCTGCGGAATAAACGCTGTCTGTCAAGTGGTCAATCATAATCCGATTTGCAGTTGCCAAGACCGGTTTTCCGGTGATCCGTTTGTTATGTGCAGACCGGTTATTGGTATGTTTTTGTGTTGAGTGAAGCGGAAAAAAATTGTTATTATTAAAAAAATAATAAATAGTTGAATCTCCACCACGGCCACCACCCCCTGAACCGCGACCCTGCGTACCCTCTCCTTGCGGACCCAACGCTCAATGTGAACCGACTCCATCGGGAACCGCCAAGTGTTCCTGTCTTCCCAACTATCTCGGTGCCCCTCCAAATTGCCGCCCTGAATGCGTGACCAACAGCGATTGCTCCTCCAATTTAGCGTGCATAAACCAGAAGTGTAACGATCCTTGTCCGGGATCGTGTGGGTTGAACGCCCGTTGTCTGGTAGCCAACCATGTACCCAACTGTATTTGCATCGATAATTACGTGGGAGATCCCTTCACTTTATGTTCTCCCAAACCACGTAAGCATGTTTTTCAGTGTGTAGGTGTAAGTCTTGGTTTTATGGTAATGAGGCTTTGTTAGAGGTAGCTTAGAACGCATGAATGCTTTCAGACACTAGGTAGCTGATTGACATGTCAAATATACGATGGGTTTTTGTGGAATTTCCATTATCCAACGTGATTTTTGCTGTTTATTATAGATACCAAACTATAGTGCAGGACATTTTTATAGACTAATGGCTCAGAGCCGTCTTGATTTTCAACTTAAATTTTTGATGTTTAAGGAAAAAATGTAATGTTTACAACAGCAACATGTTCACGGGATCCAGTAGTGCAAATCGACGTCAAAATCCATCATAAATTATATAGTCCTGCTGAAAGCCTTTAGGGCCATTTTTACGTCTCAAATTTAAACCCTACCTGGGATTTAAACTCCGGATTTGACAGATATTGCGTCGCTTTATATAGTGTTTAAAAAAATAAGTTTAAAAGCTTCTAGCGCCATCTACTAAACTTATTTTTAAATCAGAATTTCTTTAAATCACAAACTGGTACCTTATTTTTGCTTAGGTACTTTGGTTGGGTTGTTTATGTGTTTGTTAAACTTAAACTCGACCTTTAAGAAGAAGGTATGTTTGACACTTGATATGGAACACCAATCAATAAAACACGACCATCAACAAATAGCCAACGTTTGAACCTTTTTGGTGTTTTAGGACCATTGTTAAAATTGTGATGGTTAGTTTCTTGAGATGCGGTCCTTGGGTAAAGCAAAGTGCTTACGCTTTGGATTGTTTGTTAATTTTGTTCTGATCAAGCCAGATTCGTGCCGAAACGTTCATAAACAATACCAGAGTGTAAGCAACAGGGAAAAATTACTTACAACTGTTTGTCTTGATGAAGCGGACTCTTGATGACGCCACAAATACTAATAAAACATTTGATTGTTCATTTCATGTTTTCAAAATAAACTTCTAACGGTAAAGATCGATACAGCAAAATTTTTTGTAATTTTTAGGGGTCTGTATCTCGGAAATGCCTTAGCCGAAATTTACAACCTAAAGAGGTTTTGAAAGGTCGTTTCTTCTAGAATCACGGCAGGAGATTGTTCTTAAATAGCTTATTCTCTAAAGGATATACAGGGTAAAGAAAAAAGCACTGCAAAATGATTGTATTTCAGCCCACTGCATTTGGTAGGTAGCGTAATATCAGAACATTCATTGTTATGACATTTAATGACGTTAGTTAGTATCTCGGGACATGTTCGGCAGTTTACGGTTTTTTGGCCTACAAAATAAATTACTGGGGTTTTTCAAACAGTTGACGCTCTTTTGTAAGTCACTGTATATCGCGAGAATGCCGCAGCCGATTTTGCCGATTCAGACGATAGCAGGTTTCGGTTGTGGCACACCGTTACTACAGTTTTACGGTATTAAGTAGATACAAAGTGGTTTAAAAGTAAATATTGAAGTTTAATAATAATAACTCTCTCTTTAAGTAGATATTTGTGGTCAAAATTAGAAAAAATCTTGTATGAAACACGTGAAGAAAAGCCTTTTTTCTAATTTTGACATATAAAGTGGCACTTTTCGATACTGATGACAGTGACGTAACGTCCTACTTTTCGTAACTAGTTACGAAATGTAAAATCTTTCGTAACTGGTGATGAAAATTTCGTTTCACCACCAGTTGCAGGTTTCGGTTGTGGCACGCCATTGCTATAGTTTTAAGCCCAGTGCAGACGATGCAATTTATCGCGGGGATTTCATCCCTGCGACAAAAGTTGCAGTGATTTTTTCGTTCAGACGGTGCATTTTAGTTGCTGCAATTAATTGCATAGCAATAGAAATTGTTCTATTTTCCATGCGATTTGTCGCGGGGATTTGGTTACGTTTCTAGTGCCTTTCCAGCGAAAACTTAAAATTTTAGGTTGAACAAAAAAGTGTGGTTAGGTGAACACTCTGAATCATCAGCTTTTTCAAACTCCTCATTAATTAATTGAAAGGCCCCCCCCCAAAATCTCATTTAACACCCAGGGCCTCACCCATCAACTTTTAGGCATAGAGATAGTTTACAAAAATAATAAGACAGAATGGATTTTTTTGATAAGTTGGTAGCAGTCTAGTAAAGTTTCTAAAAAATTGCATAAAAAAAGTTGCACTGTCTGAACGCAAATGCAAGAAAACGCGGGGATTAAAGTTGCTGCAACTTTGCCCCCGCGATAAGTTGCATCGTCTGCACTGGGCTTTACGGTATTAAGTAGATACAAAGTGGTTTAAAAGTAAATATTAAAGTTTGATAATAATAACTCTCTCTCTAGGTAGGTATTTGTAGTCAAAATTAGAAAAAATCTTGTAAGAAACACGTGACGAAAAGCCTTTTTTGTGTATCTCATTCAAATTGCGGGAACTCGCTGCGCTCGTCCCGCAAACATTCATTCGTTACACGAAATCGGACTTTTCGTAACTGGTTACATAAATAGCTATTATTCCATTTTGTACAAGGATGGAAAAAAAATCTAATAAAAAACTGATTAAAATTTTGTTTACTACGATGTCATGACGCGAGTCTCAACTTTAAGACTCTTTTTGTAATGACATTTAAGAGCTATGGTCGATATCGCGGGACGGTTTTGGCGGTTTTTTGGTTTTTGCTTACTAAATCAGTTACAGGGCGTTTACAGAAAGTTTGAACTTTCTTGTAAGTTACAATACAATGTATACTGAAATTAACTGGGAAATCTCTAGGCAAAAATAGGGCACAATGTTCATACAAACATAACCCGCAAACGCTTCGTCTCCGAGATACTACTCGTTGGATATACCAACCGTTAGCCAAAATCGGTACAGGGTCTTATTTTTTCTCGGGTTGTATCCTTTCTACCCTCACAAACTTCATTGTAGCCGCCACTGACCGTTTTTTCTTAAGTCTGAATTCTCTATTCAATTTAGAAACTTTCTTGCCTCCTCTTGCATCCTTGTCTTATCGCCCACCGTTTTCGAGAAATTTGCAGAAGTATCTAGAAATGCACATAATTTTTCCATAAGCGACTCTTTTTCGTTAGTATCTGGAAATTTAAATAGGAGACTTTAACGCAGAAAGCAGACATTTCTTATGGAAAAATTATGTGCATTTCTAGACACTTTTGCAAATTTCTCGGAAACGATGGGAGATAAGACAAGGATGCAAGAGGCAAGAAAGTTTCTAAATTGAATTCAGAATTCAGACTTTTAAGAAAAATTATCAGTGGCGTGCTACAAAAAACTTTGTGAGGGTAAAAGAGCTACAACCCGAGAAAAAATAAGGCCTTTTCGTTTTTGGCTAGCGGTTGGTATATCCAACGATGTAGATAATAAATGGTTACCTACATTCAAAATTTGAGAGAACTCAAAAACTCTAAGAGCTATAAAAGAAAAATAAAAAAAATGCATCACCCCGTATCTCGGAGACGAAGCGTTTGCGGGTTATGTTTGTACGAACATTGTGCCATATTTTTGCCTAGGGATTTTCCAGTTAATTTCAGGATACCTTGTGTTACAACTTACAAGAAAGTTCAAACTTTCTGTAAACGCCCTGTAACTGATTTATTTTTGTATAACTTTATTTAAATTTAAATATTACCATTTATTTTATTTAAATTACCTTACATTTATTTAAATATAACCAGTTATATTTTAGAGATCATTTATCTTATTAAAATGGGCTGCGGCATTCTCGCGATACAGAGTGACTTACAAAAGAGCGTCAACTTGTTGAAAAACCCCAGTAATTTATTTTGTAGGCCAAAAAACCGAAAACTGCCGAACATGTCCCCAGATACCAACTAACGCCATTAAATGTCATAACAATGAATGTTCTGAAATTACGCTACCTACCAAATGCAGTGGGTTGAAATGTAACCATTTTGCAGTGCTTTTTCCTTTACCCTGTCTATCCTTTGAAGAATAACTTATTTAAGATCAATCTCCCATCGTGATTCTAGAAGAAAGGACCTTTCAAAATCTCTTGAGATTTTTAATTTCGGTTAAGGCGTTTCCGAGACACAGACCCACAAAAATGGCAAAAAATTTTGCTGTGTCGATCTTTTCGTTAGCAGTTTATTTTAACAAGATAAAGTAAGGTGGGTTAATGCCAAAACGCTGTGGATGCCATTATGCGCACTCTTGATGAAGTCATAAATACTAAAAAACTTTTGTTTGGTCATTTTGTGTTTTCAAAATATTTTAACAAGCTAGAGTGAGATGGGTTTAAGTCCAGAGCGTTCGGGATGCCCACTCTTCATTACGTCACAAATATTAAGATTCGTTTGATTGCTCGTTTTGTGTTTTCACAATATTTTAACAAGCTAGGGTGTGATGGCAGAGCGCTCGGGAAGCCATTATGCGCACTCTTGTTGACGTCACTAATACCAAGACAAATTTAATTGCTCGTTTCGCGTTTTCACAATATTTTAACAAACTGGAGTGAGATGGGTTTATGTCCAAAGCGATCGGAACCGAATTTGAAAAAATGAAATTGATGATGGTTGTATGGTAACGAAACGTTGGATTTTAAATTTGAAAATACTACGTTGAAGAGAGCAGGAAGTGGCTATGAAGAAGCGACCATTATTTTTTTAATTACCTCAATTAAATTAAGACCAAAAAAAATGAAAACGTTTTATTCAAAATTCCTATTTTTGCGAATATTTCCGAAACCAGTCGGAATTTTCGAAATTTGAAAACGTCATTTTTATAGGCCTCCAATTTGCGCAACTTTGCCCTAATTTAACTTTCGTCGTATTTCTTCAAATAACCGAAATCTTCATAGTTAAACTCGAAAAACGCTGTAGTGGGTGGAGGACAAGAAAACTCTATATCTTTGATGAATACCGCCAACGTTTCGACTATAATTTAATCTTTCTCAAGGGTACCTTCCTTGAAGAGAGGTGGTTATAGTAGTGGTTATGAAGTCCATGCTCTCTTGGGTAATTAATAAGTAAAAAAGGGGTCAGAAGGATTTTTTTTCAGCTGCGTTGTATACGTTTTCACCAGGGACCACATTTCAAGAAACCAACCGTCACATTTAATTATAGAATACCTTGTATATTTAAAATGGTTCTGCCTGCCCAATGTATCAAAGCGGATAATGGTACTGGTAAGTAATGACATATCAACCTGACAGCCGCCACGATTGGACGTATATTAATTTCATGTTAGAATTAGTAACTTAAAAATTCACTTTGCAACAAAAACCTATCTTTTTGACGTGTCAACGGTTTTTTTGAAGAGATGTGCAAGTCGATGCTTATTGCTTACCTACTTATGCTGCCAAGTAAAAGACAATTCGTTTATACATCTCCTCTTAAAACTAGCACCACCACCCCAGCCGCCAATCAGAAAGGACCCTTGTTACCCGTCACCGTGCGGTTCCAATGCCCGATGCCGAGTGGAAAACGATTACGCTGTCTGCGAGTGCATACCGGAATACCACGGCAACCCCTACGAGGGTTGCAGACCCGAATGCCTCTCGAACTCAGATTGCCCTAGTCATACCGCGTGCATACGTACCAAATGTCAAGACCCTTGTCCCGGAACATGCGGAGTCAACGCCCTTTGTACCGTGACCAACCATTTGCCCGTTTGCACCTGCCAGACTGGTTTCACTGGAGATGCTTTTAGGTATTGCAGCGTCATTGTGGAAGGTATTTAGGTATTCTGTGTATACACTCTCGTGCTTATGGCTAAACCTTACTCAGAACCGCCGAAAGATCCTTGCAACCCTTCACCCTGCGGTCTTAATACCGTGTGTCGCACTTCAGGAAAGTCGGCAATTTGCGAGTGTCTGCCTGGTTTCTTCGGAAACCCCGATTTAGGAGGATGCAGGCCGGAATGTACTATCAGTTCCGATTGTCCAAGTAATAAAGCCTGCGTAAATACCAAATGCGTGGATCCTTGTCCTGGTGTATGCGGATTCCAGGCCGTTTGCAACGTCATCAACCACAGTCCAGTCTGTACTTGTCCCGCACCCCTAGTTGGAGATCCGTTTACGCTTTGTGCAGAGCCGGTAAGTAAAATCTTTACTTTTCCACTAAAAACCCTAATTAATGACGAAGCAGGTCGAGGAAAAGGATCCTTGCAATCCATCCCCATGCAGGGTTAACGGCCAATGCAGGGTGGTCAATGGAGCCGCCACTTGCATCTATCCAGAATGCGTCATCAATCCAGACTGTCCTCGCGATAAAGCCTGCTACTTGCAGCGATGTCAAGATCCGTGCAGGGAAGCATGCGGTCTTAATGCTATTTGTCAGGTGGTCAACCATCAACCTGTGTGCACTTGTCCTGCTGGATTTACTGGCTCTCCGGAGGTTCAATGCAGATATATTCCACCTGAACGTAAGTAGAAAAGTTAAAATGTAAAAAAGTACTACATAATAAAAAAAATTTTAAAATGCAGATAGAATTTTTAGCGACCACTATGTTTAATTTCATTGCTCTTTTAGCGGGTTTACATTAGAAAACGTCATCTAGAAGGCAAAGAGTTTTTTATAGAAAAGGATGACATAATCAAAGTAAATGGACTTTTATTCCTCCATCCTTTTCTTTTGACATTTCACAGCCAACTAGATGAACAACGAATTCTAATGAACAGTGCTTATAGTAATCTTAAGGGCGCGAGTTAGTAAACACTTTTCGTTTTCTTTAGAACCTAGACCCAGTGTGGAATGCACCCAAGATTCCGACTGCACCAATGACAAGGCGTGCCTCAACAACCGGTGTCAAAACCCGTGCTCTACAGCCTCTTGCGGTTTGAACGCCGAATGTCGCGCTCAGCTACATAGAGCCATCTGCACCTGCCGAGATGGATTCACCGGAAACGCCCAACACTCTTGCGTAGAGATTGGGTGTCGCTCCGACTCAGACTGTGCGCCTATTCACGCCTGCGTAAACAGAGAATGTACCGATCCTTGTTCGTACACCTCGTGCGGAGCCAACGCTCTGTGCGTAGCCGACGGCAACCACAAGGCCCGCTGCTATTGCCCCGAAAGCTTCCGCGGCAATCCATTGATACGCTGCGAACGGCCCGAGTGTACAACGGACGAAGAGTGTCCATTCAACTTGGCTTGCCGCAACGAACGTTGCCGAGATCCGTGCGATTGCGGCCTTAACGCCATCTGCAACGTGATCAACCACAGAGCGCAGTGTTCTTGTCCTCCTGGTTATGTGGGAAATCCGGCTCAGTCGTGTCGAATTGAAGAACGCACCCCGCAACCTCAGTGCAAGATGGACGCCGACTGCCCCAGCAAATTAGCCTGCTTCAGGGGCGTTTGCAAGAATCCTTGCGCGGAAACCAAACCGTGCGGCAAGAATGCGGAATGTCTAGTCGTCGACAGTTTGCCCTTGAGAACTATGTCTTGCATGTGCTTGCCTGGATACGTTGGCGATGCAGATGTCGACTGTAAGCTGGGTAAGTGTAGTTCAGTACCTTGTAGAGGAGAGAGTGGAGATCACGTCACTGGTCACCAACCAATTTGAGTGTGAATAGCGGTCTTAACGATTTGTTAATAAAGAAGGGTTTGAAGGTATTTCGGTATTGCAGAATAGACCCACCGGTATGATAGAATACCCGCTCAAAACTTGTAAAAAAAAATAATTATTTGGGAATGGGTCCATCCTTGGCTCCTAGGTTACATTCAAAGAAACTTAAAAATCGCCTTTCGTTGTTGAATTGGCAAGTACCAAAGGAGAATTTTGATAATGTGTAGCGTGTTTTCAGTTTGATAATGTCATAGGGCCAAACCCGTCCCAACTACTAATATAATGTTTCATAATGGTTTTAAGAACGTTTCTGCAGCATTTTTTTTATGGAAATAGATTAATTATACAAGCGCTTATACAGGTTGTCCGGAAACAAAACCGACAAACGAAGACAGCAAATTCTAGAGATTATTCATGCTGATTTGACGTAAATTGTCTTATCCGAAAATGCCTCCCAAAGGAGCTAGGGCTCTTTGAAGATGGCCCTTCGACCTTTTTTTTTAATTCCTCAAATTGCTTTTTAACTACAAAGATCAAAGTTAGGATATGATCTTAATCTTAACTCTTACATGAGCGACCTTTGATGTAAATGATAAAGAAGTGATCTTTTAGTTGTAACAATAGGCCTGAGGTGGAAGCGGTGGCTGAAGGTGAAAGAGAATACCAAAAGTTAGAAAAAAATAGACCAAAATAAAAAATAAAATTGGTTAGAAAAAGTATTCGCACGAGGATTGTTTTAATTCGTAATACCACAAAATCACAACGACCAAATTGGCTAGTGACTTGGTGAATTCGTTAATAATTAAGGATGTTGGCTACTATGTTCAACATATACTGCTTCAGCCCATAATAAATAATTTTCTTTTTAGTTTCAGGTCATAACGCTATGAATCTAATGCTTTCCTTACAGCATACATCTAACCCTTTTATCACAGCAACACATAATATTATCAACATTTTTAAAAGCATTTTTCCCATCACCTAATCGAACTTTAATTTTAAACAGCACCTCAAGAAGAACCCGGTTGTAAAACCAACAAGGACTGCGCCCAAAGTGAAGCCTGTCTCAATCGACAGTGCGTAAACCCGTGCGTAATTGGAAACCCGTGCGCACCAACCGCTGAATGCCAGGCGATAAACCACAATGCACTGTGCAAGTGCCCAACGCCCCTGGTTGGAGATCCATTCCTCGGGTGCTATGAAGAAGAACCGAGACGTCCAACTCCTGAATGCGTACACGATAGTCAATGTTCCAATGATAAGTCTTGCATCAACGAGCGATGCGAAAACCCATGCGCCTTGGGCAATCCCTGCGGAAGTAATGCGGAATGTGAAACTAGAACACACAGGCCAATTTGCGTATGTCCCGTTGGATGGATTGGAAATCCACAAGTTTTGTGTTACAAACGTAAGTGAATTACTTTACAATTCTTTATATACTACAGTATCTACAAGTGTTTAGTGTCCCAATATCAATGTAGATTGTGTGGATTAGTGGAATGAAGACGAGTAGTAGTAGTAGTAGTAGTAAACAATGGGGAAGCCGAAGCCTTGCGACTAGATCTTAGAGGCCCTTTTTACAGTCCCCCGGTCATCATCAGGGCCCTAATTCCCTCCACGAGTCGACCCGACTCCCTAATGAAAGAGAGTACCCCGTCCTATTTTAGAGTCGGAAGCTCCTCTCGATGAAGAAAAGCGGCTCCCAGTGGTATGACGACTCTTCCCCTGCCCCACAATGGGTGCCGAGTGGGCTGTCAGCCATTCCTAGGAGGTGCATGTGCCTGTTCAGCCTGTAGTGTCCAGTAAGGATTCCTATCCTTACTGGATATCTATTCGGGTTAGGGTAGATTTCCTTGGTCTGTCTACATCTTCCTGACTGTGTTCAGTTTGTCCTTGTTATACAAACTGCTCAAGCTTTTGCTCATGAGCAAACCATGAGCAGTTTTGCTCCCATGCCCACTTATTCAGAGTGTTAGAGACGTACCTTTTACTTTCTCCTAGAAATGGCTCTGGTCCAGTAAAGCATGTCTGGGAACCACGCTTGACCGATTTGTCGGCACGCTCATTCGCTTATGTCCAGGAACCCATACCAGAGCTAACTTTTTTGTTCCTGCCAGTTACTCTAGAGCATCACTGCAGTCCTCAACGAGCTTTGAACTCGTTCCGCTCCTGCAGATGGATCGCAGAGCCGCCTGACTGTCGGAGTAGATGTAGATGTCCTGCTCTACTCCCTCTCTGACTTCTGTTCGTGTCGCCACCTCGTGTATTGCAAACACCTAGGCCTGGAAAACCGTCGTGTGGCTTCCCAAGGCGAAGCCCTCGCCCTCTACATGGCCTGCTTTGTATATTCCGGCTCCTGACAACTGTGTATTAGCCATTCTTGATCCGTCTTTATACCACACCTGATTACTCTCAGAAGGTTGCTGAAGCAGCTCTTCCTTGAATTCGTCCCTTGTTGGTATGGTTATCCCAAATGGCTGTTTCAGTCTCATCTGATCGCGTAGGCGTCCGTCCTGCGACAGGACCCTCTTAATTCAAATTGGAAGCTCGGGCAGACCCAGTAAGGCAATGAGTGCTGCTCCCGGTGTTGTTCTGAATGCGCCCGTTATGGCTAGGTATACTGTTCTCTGCAGTCTGGCCACCTCAGCACATAGCATGCCCTGTTCACCGCTGGTCATCAGACCACGGCCCCATAGCTTATCCTCGGTTTGATTACCGCAGTGTAGAACCAGTGCATGACGTGTGGCTTTAGACCCCACTTCCTGCCCACTGCCCTGCGTAGTTCCCATGTCAATGCTGTTGCCTCATTGCATGCCTTTTCCACGTGACTTTTTCAGGTCAGCCCGCTGTCGATGGTCATCCCCAGGTACTTAGCTTGAAGCTAGTAGCAGAGGTTCACCGTACAGCGTGGGCGAGAGGAATCCTGTAGTTTTCTTTCTTTTTGTGTAGAGCACAAGCACAAGTCTTGCCAGGATTGACCGACAGTCCCGTCTCCGTACATGCCTTTTGCATTCGATCACAAACGCTGCTTAAGAACTTTCCTGGTATCATGACCGGTCCGTCGTCCGCATACGCTTGCGCACTGAACCCCTCGACTTGTAGCCTCTCCAAAACACAATCCATTAAGAATGGGGACGAACTAACAACTTCAGTTTGTTCTCAAATTGCCAACGTTTCGAAAGTATTGTTTTGGCCTTGATGAAGGCTGCAAGAGCCAACCAATCCCATTTAAAATAGAGCTTTCACTTCACTGGTTATGGATGAACTAATATTTATCCACTACTTTAACCTCCTTGACATTTAATGTACCTTTTTTGAAGCTGCATGTTAACGACACCATTTTTAAGTTATGTGGCTTGTCCTCTAGGCAATCCGCAATAATTCTTTAACACACTTCAACCGGTTTTCAGTTCAGCGATGAGCGTCCGCAGGAAAGTGTATGTCTGGGCTCAATTGCCAGCAGAACCTTCACTTCTTCTTTAGTACCCCGTGTTCATTATTTAAAACTTCATCTAGTTAGCTGTGAAGTGTCAAAAGAAAAGGATGGAACCCCGTATAAATTATTATGTCCAAATCGCCATTTAAATTTTTGCAACTTCAATTCTTATATGGACGTTAAATATGTAACTAAATAAGCATTAAAAAAACACAGGCTTCTACCGGAGATTAGTGTTTGTCTTTTCAAAATGTGGGTGAAGTCAACAAACACATTTGACGATCCTGTAAAAATGAGGAAATGGGACTCGACGGTTTCTGGTTGTAAATGTATTGCCACTCCCTTCTAACATCCAAGAATGGTAATACTAACTGGTTTATACTAACGAAAGAGTTAGGCTTCCATCTGGTCAGAACATCCGCCCTGAAAGTGGAAGGTCTGGGTTCGATTCCCAGCAGAACTTTGATTTTTCCTTTAATATAAATTATTATGTCCGAATAGCCATTAAAAATTTTTTCAATTTCAATTCTTATATGTACATTAAATATATAACTGAGCATACTACAGTATATTTTTTTGGAATTTCAGCCGAATGTAAAATCGACGACGATTGCCCTTACAACAAGGCCTGCATCAGCGAGAACTGTGTAAATCCGTGCGCCAGCATATCTTGCGGCCGGGGAGCAGAATGTGTCGCCCAGAACCACAGAGCACAATGTCTATGTCCTCCAGGAACTCAAGGAGACCCTCTCCTGGCCTGCATCACAGGACAGTGCCAATACAATGAAGACTGCGCAGATCACGAGGCTTGTGATCGCCTCAACAGAGTGTGCAGACCTGTCTGCGATGACGAAACTTGTGCGACAACTGCTCAATGTATCGGACAAAACCACCAACCGAAATGCGTGTGCCCAGTGGGAACCTCTGGAAATCCTTTCGTTGAGTGCAAGTTGCCGACTGTTAAACCCGTTTGTACTGTCGATTCAGATTGTCCGCCTCAATTGGGTTGCATCAACGACTTATGTTTGAATCCTTGCCATCAAGGAGACATGTGCTCTGTGGAGCAGGAATGCCGAGTAGTCGATACGGCTCCGATGCGTACGGTAATCTGCGCTTGTCCACCTGATCAAATTCGTGATATCTCCGGACACTGCAAGACTATAATACGACCACAACCCGAATGTACCGTGGACACCGACTGTGCCAATCCACAAAAATGTTACGCAGGAAACTGCGTGGACGCTTGCCGCCTGGACAACTGCGGAGTTAACGCCATTTGTAGAGCCTCGAACCATCTGAGTCAATGCTCTTGTCCTCAAGGGTACACAGGAAACCCGAGACTGGAATGCAACCTGATCGTGCAGGAGGTCGTTCCCAGAGTAGAGTGCAGCTCGGATGAGGAATGTCCTCAGGACAAGGCTTGTAGAAACCAGCAGTGTGTGAATCCTTGTAGATCGGACAAACCATGCGGTACCAACGCCTTCTGTTCAGTTAACAGGCACCAGCCGATTTGCAGGTGCCCAGAAGGCTATAAGGGAAGGCCGGAGGTTGAATGTCTTGCTCGTAAGTAAATGATTCGTGAGCTGTATGTAAAATACTTCTCTAATTCAAGTTATTTCATATATGTTTTGCGTCTTTTTTACTAAGTTTAAAGAGGTGAATAGCGGATGTAAAATGTTTGTGAAATTACCAACGTTTCGACCTTTACTGAGGTTTTTCTCAGGCACAATTAAACTTATTATTAAAGGGTCTCTCTCTTTTGATCGATTTGGCCCGCAAATTTTGGTTCCGCAGCCAGCGATATATTTTGGTGATTTTTATAGTTTGATACGTCTTATATTGTAAAACCAGACTTTATCATCTCCTCGTTTCTCTTGAGTTACTAAAATAAGCTAGGCTATCCTTAGTAATTCATTTTGAGGTTTAATTGCGTATTTATTAATAGTAGCAAAATCCAATTTAATTTTTGCCACATCTTCTTCGATTTAAATGAATATCTCGGGCAGTTAATATGTCCATAATTTTACTAAATGGTGTGATGGTTAATTGGCGATTAGGGACTAAAGGCAGCAATTATACCATAATCTCTTTGCCGACGTTTTATTTAATCCACTTAAATATCTTCAGCGCTACAACAATAGAGAAAATTTGGACCTTTGTTTGTTATTACACATTGCGGAAGAGCGGTGGTGAGATGTACAGAGCAGGAGCAGGCGACATCCACCAGAAGTGTAAAGAGTAGGTGGTCACCAATTTGTAGATCAACTCATCTGCATACTAGTTCCGGGGTCACCTCTCATCAGTACAGCTTTGGCTGGTCGATAAATTGGAGACCGTGAGTTCGCGGCTTAGAGACAAAAATCTACGGAAGAGCGGTGAGATGTTGTACAGAGCAGGAGCAGGCGACATCCAAGATTGTGTGAAAATTCTTGAAATCAGGTTATTTTATGGTTTTCCCTCCAACTTACTGTTATGTTTAACATCCTCAGGTAGATCTCGAATTGGATATTCCGATTGTTCAGTTCCTTCTTCAACAATAACTGTTGTGAGTTCCTGAACAAGAAAATTTAGCGATTTAAGTGATTATTTCCTCCTCAAAGTAACCAATCCGCCAGAAAAATCCGCATTCCACAACACAAGCGAGTCGGGGAAAACAGATAATCATGGCACATGACGTTAATAAAGATGGTCAACACCCACAGATCTTCACTTTCCCTCCCAATACCGTATTAAAAACTGTAGCAACCGCCAACTAACTTGAACCAGTGAAATTGATCTGTGGGTGGGGGATCAGACTAATTTCACTGATTGCCGGTTCAAGTTGGTTGGCGGTTGCTACAGTTTTTAATACGGTATTGAGAGGGAAAGTGAAGATCTGTGGGTGTTGACCATCTTTATTAACGTCATGTGCCACGATTACCTGTTTTCCCCGACTCACTTGTGTTATGGAATGCGGATTTTTCACTTCGCTGAAGCGACTTCCTAACTTCGATTAGCCCTGAGGAAGGCTCAATATAGAGCCGAAACGTGGGCGTGTCGAGAAATTGGAAGTTTTATTTCCAGTCCTAAACCTGTTACTTTTCACAATATTTATTGTTGTTTTGCAGTTGTTACCTTCCTCTTCTACTAAAACTATTTACGTCTTATTTACGTCTACTCTTGTCGCTTTTTTTCTTTTTTTCAAGTTTTTTCTTAGCTTTGTTTCATATTTTTATTACACTTTTCCATGTTTCGTTCAACTTTTTGTTTTTTTATCGTTCTAAATTAGATATTTTACTGGATTTTTATTCAGACCCAAACTTTTGAGTTTTCCTATCGTTTTATTGTGTTACTTCATTATTTCCATTAAAATAGTCTAATAGTCTTAGTCTTAGAGGTGTTTATTTAAAACTTGAAACGTCAGCAATATGAAGTTAAATAAAGTGACCCTATTTTTCTGAAAACAATATGTTATGCTTGGATAAAGGTGTAGTAGGGTGATCACACCTTTACCCCTAAACGTTAAAGCAAAGAGAATTGAGAGATGCCTCATTTGAAAGGTCGGCTTGTTCTACATTTTAAACGAAAAAAACTTTACGACTAAACTTAAATTTATTACGGGGTTTAATTTACGTATACCTTATCTTCCTCAGCAACCACTCCTGGAATCGACTGCACCACCAACTCCGACTGCCCCCTGAGCGAGTTCTGCTTGAACAAACTGTGCATAAGCCCCTGCAACTGCGGGCCCAACGCCGACTGCCGTGTGGACAACCACTACGCTATCTGTTTCTGCAAAGCCGGTTATTCCGGTAACCCACAAACTGGTTGCTTCAAATGTTCGTATATATCTTTTATTGCTTTATTATAAGGAATATTAATTGTTTATGTTTTTAGTGGGTTGCCAATCCGACAGCGAATGTGCTGACGATCTGCAATGCTTCAACCAACAGTGCGTCAATCCTTGTATTCTCGGAGATCCTTGCGCTAGAGAGGCGGAATGCTTCGGACGCAACCACAAGGCCAATTGCCGATGTCCTCCAGGTCTCAGTGGGGATCCGTTTGTGCGATGTGAAAGACTGGAGTGTTATTCCCATCAAGATTGTCCCAACGACAAGGCCTGCCTCGATAACCGGTGTGTTAATCCTTGCTCGCCAATAGCCAATCCGCCTTGTGCCCAAAATGCCGAGTGCTTCCCACAGAACCACGGGCCAGTTTGCGTTTGTCCCGAGCACTTACCCGAAGGCAATCCGTTATCTTACTGCTTGCCAAAACCGGTAGAACAACCAGTATGCGTTTATGACTCGGATTGTCCTAGTAAATTGGCTTGCATCAGAGAGCAATGCGTGAACCCCTGCATAAGCATTTCACCCTGTCACCCTACTGCCACCTGCAGCGTCATAGATACCACCCCTGTAAGAACCATGGCGTGCACTTGTAGAGAAGGCTGGGTTCCTAACGATAATGGAGAATGCCATGCCATTATTATTCCAATACCTCCAGGTTGCAGTAAAGACGATGACTGTCCCAGCAACGAAGCTTGTATTAACAGAGTTTGTAGAAATCCGTGCGATTGTGGTATCAACGCCATTTGCGATATTCGTAACCACAAACCTATATGCTCTTGCAAAGAGGGCTTCGAAGGTAACCCCAACATATTCTGTCGAACAATTGGGTGTAGAATTGACTCGGAATGCGACTCTGGAACTGCTTGTATTAACGGTCAATGCGTGAACCCTTGTCTGGTAAAGAACCCGTGCGCCCCCAATGCGGAATGTTTTGTGAATCAAAATCAGCCACAGTGTAGGTGTCGCAGTGGCTATAGAGGAAATCCCTATGAGAGGTGCTTGGTAGTGGGTTGCGTGTCCAACAGCGAATGCCCCAACGATAGGCAATGCATTAATGCCCAGTGTATAAATCCTTGCCTATACGACAATCCTTGCTCCACCCGTGCGGAATGCCTCGTTCAAAACCACATGGCCCTTTGCAAGTGCCCTCCCGGTTTCATTGGTAATCCGTTCGTAGACTGTAAGCCACAACCCCAACCGGAATGTCGCGAAGACGGAGACTGTCCCGCCCTTTTGGCGTGTATCAATAGCAAATGTCAAAATCCTTGTGCGGTAATCGAACCTTGTCAAAACCCGGCTAGATGTCAGGTAGTCAATTCTCTACCCGTGAGAACCATGAACTGTGTATGTCCTCCGGGATACATAAGCAGCGGCAGCGGCACATGCAAACCCGTGACCGCTATAAAAACAGCGGCTTGCACCTCTGACAGCGAATGTCCTTCGGACAAAGCTTGTTTCAACGGAATATGTAACAGCCCGTGCAATTGCGGTCCCAACGCAGAATGTCGTATCAAAGATCACAAACCTATTTGTGCTTGTCAACCAGGATTTGAAGGCAACCCTGAAATAAACTGCAGGCCCATTGGGTGTAGAAGCAATGACGACTGTTCCCCACAACACACTTGCATTAACAGACAATGCGTACCCGTGTGTCTTCCAGACAACAAGCCATGCGCCGACAACGCCACTTGCTACGCAAACCATCACCGCGCCATTTGCGAGTGCCTGCCGGGACGTGTGGGCAACCCTAAGGTGGCATGCGTTTTGGTGGGTTGCAGGTCCGATTCCGAGTGTCCTTCGACCACTGCCTGCATTAACAACGAATGCAAGAATCCTTGCGTGGAAGCCCACCCGTGCGACGCTCCTGCCGAATGCAAGACCTTCAACCATGTGAGCGAATGCGTGTGCCCCCCGGGAACCGTGAGCGATGGTAAAATGGGTTGCACCCCGGTCGAGACGGGTTGCACGTACGACCGGGACTGTCAGTCCGGATTAGCCTGTATCGGAAACGCATGCGTGAATCCTTGTGCCACCACCGAACCCTGCGGTATCAATACCGTTTGTAAAGTTGTCGACACTGAGCCCGTTAGAACCATGTTGTGCGAATGTTTGCCCGGGTACCATGGAAACGCCGCTGTTAGATGCGATCAAGGTAAATTAAAATATATTCATTTATCTAAAGCTTTCTCTCTGAATTTCCTTCTACTTCAGTTTCTATTTCGCAAATTATAGTTCCTCCCAGGAATCCAAAACCAGTTTGACGTATTATAATAAGTATAACAACTGTCGGTGATAGTTCCTACTGCAGTTTTCTAACATTAGTTTTATCTTAATTGGTGGTTGTTACTAATCAGATTCGTGTTTCTTTGCAATTCTAACTATATTTTTTTTAAAACCTTGCTTCTTCATTGGAACAAATTCCGGGCAATCGGAAATCTGCGCAGTAACCATTTGGAATGCCTTGCGCATAGTTTGAACTGTTTTCTGACGCTTCTGGACCAAATTGACTACCTCTTAGCATAGATTTAAAGTTGTCCTTGTCATATTTAAAATATACAGGGTTAGTCATAATGGGTCATATACTTTCGACGATTTTAAGGGAGGGGGGGGGGGGTCTGTCATACAATTGTGTTACTTATCGAGCTTCGGTCAAAAGTTACAGGGTGTTGAAGTTACAATCAAAATACATATGTCTTGGTTAGTCCGAAAGCGTTAGAGACATGTTAATGAACCTTGATAGGTTTTGACTGCTATGGAAGGCGCACATTTTACAAAAAAAAATATTTTTATTTCTACCAAGCGTACCAGGACGTCGCAACATATTATTTGAAAAAAAATGGTACGCTACTGGTTTTTCGAAAAATAAAGTTTTATTTTTCAATTCCCAATCATCTCTGAACACAAAAAGTCCACAACAGGTTTTTTAGTAACATGCACCGTTTTTGAGTAAATAAATAAAAACCATTCTAATGTGGCCTAGTACCCAACGCATGTACCTAAGTTTAATGAAAACTCTAAAATTAAAAATGCCCTTTTTAATGCTTGGCGATTGTGACCACCCTGTATATAGAACCTCTTTGTATCAAGACTACTATCAAATCAAACTATCCTGCTCTAAATACTAATATCTCTATTGCAGTTTCTGCTTTACTCTTGTGTGATTTACATTATTTTATTTCCAATAGTACCAGCCGTCGAATGCCGAACAGACAAAGGCTACGTCCTCCTACCGAACGGAGAATGCGTCTGTCCACCGGACACAGCCCTTAACAGCAATGACGATTGCGTACCATGTCCAATCGACAAGGGCCTGGTGATTGACGAAAGGGGCCGCTGCGTTTGCGGACTGGAAAAAGGACTGATCATCGACGAACGAGGCAACTGCGTCTGTCCCGTCGAATTTGGTTACCGCCTCGATTCCAAAGGAAACTGCGTACCAACGAAAGTACCGGAATGCGAAACTAATGACGATTGTGCCGATAACAAGTACTGCAACTTGAAGACGCAAACGTGCGACAATCCTTGCTCGATAAAGCGATGCGGAGTGAGCGCCTTCTGCAATGCCACCAATCATCAAGGCATTTGCCAGTGTATTACCGGATATACCGGAAATCCTGAAACTTTTTGCAGTAAGTAGTACTTATGTTTTTTTATCAAACATGCGAAAGGAACAAAGATGGCAACTTGATTTTGTATGGTTTTTTGGACTTCTGGAATCTGGAACGCGTTCATAAATATCTTTGGACGTGTATCGTGTAATTTATCGAGCGTGCCTGGCAAACAGCGTCGGACTGTGAAAGCGCAAAGTGTTTTTGTGGCTCTCGAGTGACTATCTGCGCTCCGCTTTGCCTCTTGCGTCTAACGTTTCTCGGCGAGCGACCAAATATCACTTTTCGCTGTGAATACACAAATAACTATTGCGTATTAAGAGCGTAAAAGGATATTTTGTCGCCCGATGATTAACGTTAAGCGCGCGACGCAAAGCGAAGCGCGGATAGGTACACTTTGTGCTCGAATTACACACATTAATTTTTCTACGAATTATGCCAATAATTACACCCAAAAACGAAAAAAAATTTTTCCACAATCAAGCGTAAAACAGCATTTTGAGCTTCCCAACGAAAGCACGAAAAGGTGCTTTGCCGGGTAATTAGTGAGGTGTTATTGTGTCAAACGTAATGACTGCTATTTAGTTGTTGAGTTGCTTTGTTTGCTTTTGACTTTAGAAATATTTGACATTGTCAATTTAAATTATTAGCGAATGTATCATGGGTGTAATTTATTGGCATGATTTGTAGAAAAAATTATATGTGTAATTCGAACGCAAAGTGTTTTTGTCGCTCTCGAGTAACTATCCGCGCTGCGCTTTGCGTCGCGCGTCTAACGTTTCTCATCGAGCGACAAAATATCACTTTTCGCTCTGAATGCACAAATAACTATTGCGTATTAAGAGCGTAAGGGACACTTCGTCGCCCGATGAGTAACGTTAAACGCGCGACGCAAAGCGAAGCGCGGATAGTTACTCGCGAGCGACAAAAACACTTTGCGCTCAAATTACACACATGATTTTTTCTACAAAGTACGCCAATATACACTCAACAACGAAGCTATTTTTTTCTACAATCAAGCGTAAAACAGCATTTTGATCTTCCCAACATAAAGCACAAAAAGGTGCTTTGCCGAGTAATTAGTGAGGTATATTATCCTATCCTACGTTTGAGTCTAACGTTTCTCATCGTCTATTACTATTACAGCGTTCTTATTACGCCAATGTGAATTATTTGAGTAATCAAATACACCAACGCAACAACTAGATACCAGCGTTCCTTTGTTGCTCCCCGCGCGACAAAATAACACCTCACTAATTACCCGGCGATGCACCTTTTTGTGGAAATAATCAAAAGAATTTGGAAGCGCAAAATCTGATTTTGCGCTTCATTGTAGAAAAAGAGTATTTGCTTTTGTTGTTTATTTGCAAACTATTAAAGTGTATCAAGCCAAACTTCACGCTCACTATAATGTAATAGCTCAGGTTAGTGTAGGCAGCATTGCCTGATATCTAGTTAGGAGATCCACCAGTAGTAAAAATACTGATATTAATTGGTGTTGAATCGAAAGAGGATCAATTATCAGATTTATTTTTTGACAAATTTACAAGATAGTGACAATATCACTGAAAAAAAAACTAAATTGCTTGATAAAGAGCATGGTGGTCACCAATTTGTCTTGATACCACAACGGCCCGGTGAATTTTATGAACGCGGTCTCGAAAGTGATTATTTATTAGTTCTAACTCGTGAGTACCTCTCGTACTTTAGGTAAAGAAGGGTTCCTGCGAACGGACTTCCCCAAACCCGAAATGATGGTAAGCTGTCTATCGGACGGCATCCAAGTGCAAATCCACGTAGTAGACGAAAAAGAAAGCTTCAACGGCCTTCTCTATGTGAAGGGACACAGCAAAGACGAAAAATGTCGAAGGGTGCTTACCCTTCCCCCGAACACTCCTTCAAATGAGGTCTTTAAGGTCCAGTTCGGCAACTGCGGCCTTATCCACGTAAACGTAATGAGCCCCTTAAACTTATTTTCACTCATAATAACGATCAAAATATTTTTTAGGGAAAAGCCAGTTTCGTGCTGGTAATTCAAAAGCACCCCAAATTGGTGACTTACAAGGCCCAAGCCTACCACATCCAGTGCGTCTACCAAACGGGCGAACAGAACGTCACCCTCGGCTTTAACGTTTCCATGTTAACAACCGCTGGAACCATAGCGAACACCGGTCCACCGCCCACCTGTATCATGAAGATCGTAACACCCACAGGCCAGGAAATCAACTCTGCAGAGATCGGCGACAGTTTGATCTTGCAAGTGGACGTGCAGCCGGGCTCTATCTACGGTGGATTCGCCAGGAGCTGCGTGGCAAAGACCATGGAGGACTCGGTGGAGAATGAGTATTTGGTGACCGACGAGAACGGATGCGCCACCGATCCTTCGATATTCGGGGAATGGAGCTACAATCAGGACACGCAGAGCTTGTTGGCGACTTTCCACGCGTTTAAGTTCCCCAGCAGCGACAATATCAGGTTCCAGTGTAATATTCGGGTCTGCTTTGGACGGTGTCAACCGGTAAGTTGGTACTATTGTACACGAACAAATAACTCGAAAGGGTTTGCTTATATCTCAGTTGAATGACGGAAATCAGTGAAGTTCACAACCAGCAATTTATGTAGAGATAAAGTTAGAATTGCGCCCGTCCATAATCCGATAAATGAATCATACTGAAGCAGATATGATTTGTTACAGGTTAATTGCCGTGGAAGCGATGCCTTTGGTAGACGTAAGCGCGCTATATCTGAAGACAACGACGTCACCGATCCAGACAACTTATTATCAGGCCAACTCCGAGAAGAAATTACTATCCAGTCAAATGCCATATTAACCTTAGAAAGGAGAGAAGAACGACTCAGCGACGCCTCACTCTGTAAGTTCAAACATAATATATATCTCTTTAGGGCAACTTTTACAACTACCAGTAAAACTTCAGTTTGGAAGTTTAAACTTCAGATCGACAAATATTTACGTTTTACAACCTATCGTATTCTCTAAACTGAAGTTTAACTGATACTGACACGACAGAATATTTTTCTTGTTGTCACCGTATTCAAGTGACAGTTGAATTCATCATGACATTTTCAGTGTTAGTCCAATTGAAATCTAAGGTTTGAACTAAAAATACCTTCTATAAACGAGAGCCTACAAACGCTTCGTTACAGAAACACCCTGTATATGAGAAGAATAGCACTCTTGTGGGAAGGCTGCAGATTAGTTTTTTAACTGCATGATTGTTATTGTCCTTCTCATTGGAAACGCCAATAGCAATTTAATTTAAAAAATATGTTTCTAACACCCTGTATCCAAAAAAAGGCGCATTAGGGTTTATAAGCAAAAGTTGGATGATTTTATGTCTTCTATAATCCCCTAAAGTTTGTCAGCACTTTTTTGAAACACCCTGTATAGGACAAAACAACCGTACTAGGGCGACTTTTACAAGTTCAAGTAAAACTTCAGATTGAAGATAAAGGGCCTCTTTTACATCGACAGTTTAAACCCTATCTGAAGTTTAAACTCCAGGTTTTGATAGAAAAACAATGCAATATAAATCAAATCTGCAATTTAAACTTCAAACTGAAGTTTTACCGATACAATCTAAAGTGTTTTCTGGACTTTGAAGCCGTGGTCCAATGGAATCTGTTCCTGGCGTTTCGTCTACAGCATATCTCCCGTTCTTCCCGACGTTGACTGATTAGACTGTGGTGAGCTCCGTGGTATTTATTCCCCCGCCGCGTCGTCGCACTGCAGTGCGTGGGGTTTCGTCGCACTTGAATTATGTCATAGAACTCGCTTCCAGTCTGCATTTAAGAAACGGAACTTCCTCCTTCCTGTAAAAATTGTTGTCATGTTTAAAGAACTCAGTGCCCTCCTTCTTTGGTCTCGGATAGAAATACTGCGATTGATAGTATCGATCAATCGCATTTTAACAGGAAGGAGGAAATTACGTTTGTAAATGCAGACTGGAAGCGAGTCCTACGACATACTTAAAGTGCGCCGAAACCCCGCGCCACCCCCTACCTCAGTTCCTCCAGTGCATAATATCACGGAGCTCACCACAGTAGAAGTCGGGAAGCATGGAGGATCACTTCGCCCGCAGCTGTAGACGAAACGTTAGGAAGAAGTTCCATTGAACCACGGCTTCAAAGCCCGCAAAACACATTAGATTGTATTTTGATCGGCCGTGAAAGCCTTCACAGTTTTACTGATAGTTCTAAAAGTATCGTCCTAAGTAAAAAAGTATAAAAACCTTCTGTAGGACCTATAAAGCCCTCTCTGAACTTCATCTTCGACCTCTCACCTTTCTGCTTTTTTAACGTCGGTCTCTTTATCGCAAAATTAACGAAAAGGGCAGAATAAAGTTCCGACTTAAGATTGTGGACAGAATAGTGAAGGATAAATTTATGAAATTGACAATTTTTTTCAGCTCCAGACGCCCAACGTGGCTCAGAAGACATCTGCGTCTCGATGATAGGTTTCATCATTGCCTTGATAATCACTGCCCTACTGGCCTTGGTGGCCGTGGCGGTTGCGGTCTCCTGCTGGTTGATGGCGTATCGCCGTAGGCCGAAATCTACCGGCCCGCTGCCACATCCGCCCGAGTTCCCCAACCCCCTGTTTACCACCCCCGAGCCCATGGCCGAACCAAGTCCGGACTACCTCACGTAGTTTTTATGTTTTACTAATTAATACTCTTTATTTTATTTACCAAGATTGCGTCTAATTTTTTTTTAGCAACGAATACTCGACGAAAAATAATTATTTATATTTTTGTACATTTTTTATTTAAGTTGGTCTCGGGGCGCGTTCGCCGTCTTTTTGTATCCGTCCTCGAATTAGCTACTCACTCGATAAATGTGTTATACTGCCAAAAAGAGACAGTTGGAATGCGCCTTCCAGGACCTTCAAGGTAGAGAATAGAGTTTTAGATGAAATTTTGATTATTTTGGAAAGTTTGTCAGTAGCCAGAACCGTCCCCTAGTAATATTATTGAAGAAGATATTTACACGTAGAGCGGCTGCCGGGCTTTCCCGCTATCTTTTCCAAAGGCTGTTCTTTCCTAAGCGCATTGTTACACGATCAAGGGATTTTCATTAACGGTGGTGGTTCTTTTTCGCTTTAACAAAAATTATAAGCGTTTCTTTTTATTAACGCCCCCTTGAACACTCTGTTGTACATATTTAACTCAGTCTGTTCCTCTTCGATTTACACAGCCTCTGGAAGACGTAGTTATTTTTTGTAAGACTATACATATTTTACGAAACTTTTTGTATAAAGTGAATGAATGCGTATGATGATGAGTGTAGGTACAGGAGCCGAAAGCTCCTCAACTCGGTGCTGACTGATTTACCCTTAAAAAAAAAGAAACCAGTCATTTTTAGTCAATTTCCCTTTTCTTGTTAAGTATAATTATAAGACATGATTAATTTTGTAACCAAAAAATTTCACTTTAGTACTTCCTTACTGAGTGTTTACTCGAAATAGAAATGTGTGTTTCTGTACTAATTAATAATAATAAATTATTATTTATAAAATCATTTCCGAATTGTAACTGATGATTCCTTAACTGTCATATTTGTGATAATCGCTTCTTTAATAAAACTGTTTAATAATAAATAACGTATTTTTGCTTATTTTCTGAAAAAAAAAGGGCATGCAACGTCCATATTCCTACAAGTTATATAGACTGTCCACCTTTTGCCATAGATTGCAAGTGCTGCATCGAGTGGAAATCAAAACCAGGTCAAATTGACTACACTGAGCAATGACCTAGCAGATATAGACAGAACAACCAAATGCCGATATTTCCCTAAAAATATTCCCGTCTTTTTGTCCGGAAGTCCGCCATTTTTAACGGACCCATGACATAATTTCATCATCACAACAAAGGAATGAAAAAATGGCCGCCGAGTCGGGTAATCGGTGAAAACATGATACATGCACTTACCTCTGATACGGAAGGCTTCTGTCCCACTTTTATAACTAGGAGTCTTGCATATGCCACAATATCTCACCATAATGATAAAATCTTTAATAAAACACCAAAAAATCGCTCAAAACGTTCGCAAGTACTGTCTCAACTTCAAACACGAAGGAAACACGTTTTGACGTTTTGTGGTTGACATCAGTTCAATGAGCTTGACACCCACTGAATTGACAGTTGCCAATTCGTCAATTAAGAAGATTTTCTACTTATGTTTTGATCGTGCTGTACCGCTACATTTGGTTACACAACATATAAACATATGGGTTGTGTGGTTGGACCCTGAGAGCGGGCAACATAGCACCGAATCTTTAGAAATGATGCCAGACAAAATTTTGTAAATAAAGGACTCTAGTTAATTCTTCCTCTATGGTCACAACACATCAATTGGCGAATCACGATTTCGAATTATTTGACGTAAGATGACACGTGACGTCACTTTCGCCGCCATTTTTAAGGGACCCACTGCTAAAAGAAGTGAGCCAAAATGTAAAACAGGAGGGTCTCTCCAGATGTAATATACTAGCTCGTTGGCACTGAGAAAATGTCCGTCCTTTCTTTTCTCAATAAGAATATAAAGATTGGCAAGTATTCTCCGAGTTTCTCAAAATTAAGTGGTGGAGCTTAGCAGCCGGCGCATGTGCATCTGTTGCTTTTCGACCTGGCTTTGCGAGCTGCACTTTCCAATGTTATGTTCATATTATATTCAATTCTTAAATATATGGCTAAGATCGCGTGCATGAAACATGTCCGTGTTGACACAAACCAAAAGCTGTTTACTACAATAGGGATATATAAAAAGTCCTTTGTATAAGCCATTCACTTATTATTCTCGTCAAGTAGGCGTTGGAAATTTGACTTTGAAATTTTTATCGTATCTTCTCAACATGTGCTGGAAAAGGAGATGTGTATAAAAAAAAAGAGAAGGTTTCAAAGGTAACTAGATGACAAAAATAAGTGAATGGGTAATACTTGCAATTGATCTCAGCCAAAATATTTATATTCTGAAATCGAGTATTATACATATTATAAACTTTTGCTATGTGGGCGATGACTTATTATTGTGAAATGACAAACTTAATAACCATAAACGCTCTGAAAATTGTCTCAATACAGATTAAAACGTTCAACATTTTCTTAAAAATAAAGCGAATACATATTTATTTAAATATATTCTTTTAAAAAAAGACGCAAAGTGCATTATAAGAAATATAGAAGTTATTAAGTACCTAACTATGCAGTGCCTAAATTAGCATTAATAAGTATTGATAGCAGTCATCTCTGTCGTGCAATATTAAATAACCCTGATGGATTTATATATACAGGGTGAGTCAGGAACAGTAATACGTAAGCCACGCATATGGAAATGGATTTTAAGCGGAAACGTTGTTACCAAGACGCAGAGAGATAAAGTTTCAAGTTTTTTACAGATTTTAATTCATAGCTGCTTGTCATAGCAAGTTTAAACCGTTTTGTATAAAACGGTGACAACAAATTGTATGAAAAAATTACAAATACAAATAATTTGTATTTACAAATATTATTTTAAAAAATAATAACTTAAAAATAGTGATAGATAGGATAAAATGCAAGCTGCTGCAAAAAGCCACTCATGAAAAAACACAGTAGGCCTTGTTGACTTAGGTTATTGTTGACATGACAATTTATTAACACATGTCATGCCAATGCAGATGACTAGGTGGATATTATGTTTGTTTAGGTCAATGACCTAGGAGATACGGCTACAGAGCCGACAAATGAAGATATTTCCCTAAAAATGCTGTTTTTTTTATGTGTGCCGTTTTTTGGCCGCAACTCCGCCGATTTTAAGGTTCCCATGACGTAATGTTGTCGCCAGCGCACGTCATACAAGCGCCATAGCAGCTTAAACCCAGACCGGACATTGTCGATTGTTTTTGGTTTTTGTTAGTTTATTAAGTTTTAGAAAACTTGAAGCTAGGTCAGCCAAGGGTTAGGAGTCCTAGCTAGAAAATGCGTATAAATTCGATATTCGATTGGATTGAAAATAAGAAGTAATAAAAATAATGAGAGTGACAATTGTTTTGCAATAATTTTACGTAAGACATCATGACGTCGCTTCCGGCCGCCATTTTTAAGGTTCCCACTCCTGCAAAGGGGGGGGGGGGGCAAAACTGTGAAACAGGAGCGGTCTCCAGATGTAATATACTAGTTCGTTGGTTTACGCATACTGGGATGGTAATGCGCGCGCTTCAGTAACTGAGTGCCCTCGCAAATTTCCTGTAAGGAGATTGCTCAACAAGTCAGTATTTTCCAATACTTTTGAACGTCTAAGAGCAACAGGATCAATTTCATTGCAATTGCGAGCAGAAGGGATTTCTGTATCCCTTCAACGGGTGGAAAAGATACTTTCCGCAAGTGTTAGGAAAATAACTATTTCGCTTGCTATCCTGGGCAACGCGCGTAAAAGTAAACTCACATTCTAATGCTCAAAAAAGGTTAGGTTTTCGTTTGTGTAATAAAAGCGTATAATGCGTCATTATTGGAGGTTTGTAGACAAAAATTCTTAGATGACTCACATTTGCAGAAAATAAACACCAAAATATTTAAACTAATTATCCATTTAAACTCATGGGTCATACGAATTCATTGAAACTGACACCATACCACGATGGAGAATACAATATACAGAATTACTGTTTAAACTAGTGACCATTGGCGCACATCACTATCAAGTCCCGGTCAAAAAACGCTTGCGCCAATGGTCAGCATTTTACATGCAGAATCTACATGTTTCGAATTTTCCACTGCTGAGAGTGAGATGATTCATATAAATTAATTGAAACTGAGCACCATGAACAGAATGAGTACACATACATCCATACAATATACAAGATGATGCATTAAATAGTGACCATGGGCACAAACGTGCTCTATCCGAAAATACAAGGGTGTCACTATCAACTCTGGGTTAAAAAACGTCTGCGCCAATGGTCATCATTTTACATGATTATACATGATTCATATAAATTAACTGGAACTGGGCTGAGTATACATACGTGCATATAACATACAAGATGATGCATCAAAATAGTGACCATTGGCGCAATTGTGGTTTATCAGAAAATACGTACTATCAACTTCCATCTTGCTATGTCAAGAACTGAAACAGTTATTTTATCATCCTGTATCTTGGTAACAAAGCTATTTCGGATAAACTTTATTACAACTTTCGGCTGAAAATCCATTTCCCTATCTCACCCTGAAGATTTATCGGTTTACCTCAAATAAACGATACGACCATATCAATCCACTGTAAGCTAGCAGACCTTTTCGGGCTCGGTAGTATCATTACTATCACCAATCGAACTGACATACCCAACAATACGAATGCGCAAAAATCAGCTATAGAGATCAATCTGATCCAGGTTGACCAAAAAGTGCTATTATAAACGCGCCTTAATCGTCATGAAAATGTCATGTCACGTGATCTATACCTCATTCTAAACCGGCAAACAATTATAATGCGACAATTTGGATTTTGGATCATGTTGAATCAATTACGACTAATACTAAATACGTATTGACTAATAATATTTTATAACTCATTTACTTATTTTTGACATCTCGTTACCTTTACCTTTGTAATCATAATTTTTTATATACCTATCTCTTCTCAGTACCTGTTGAGAAGAACGTCAAAGTCAGATTTCCAACGCCTACTTGATGTCAATAATAAGTGAATGGTTTATATAGGTAAATTCCCTACCTTCATTATTATCTCATAATATATAGAAATACCTTTCAAAAAAGTATCTCTATGTAGATATTCGTTGTGCGCGTGCAAAGTTTGCTCCGTTTTGTTCATCGGCGCAAACCCAATAGCTGGAATGCCTTGCTGCCTCACGTACCTGGCATCAGTACCACCAGGACAAACCACTGGATCTAGACGCAGATTGCTGAAAAGCAATATAAACGTGTAAGAAACGAAGCTGCCGAATACAGGGTGGGTCATAATGGGTGGTCGAAAATAAAATTTCATATTCTTTGGTTGATTTTAAGCGGGGTCTGTCATACAATTGCGTTAGCTATCGAGTTTTGTTAAAAAGTTACAGGGTTTTAATGTTAAGATTTTGAAATGTCTTGATTATAAAGACTGTCAGGGCTTTCACGGCCAGTCAAAATACAATCTAAAGTGTTTTCCGGGCTTTGAAGCCGTGTTCCTGTTGAAATTTTTGTCGTGTTAAAAGATTTCAATGGCCTCTCTCGTTAGTCTCCATCTAGTTGAAAAGGATGTCGTCACCTTCGGAGAGAGCTACTGCTGACTTTTGTGAACTCAAAAACTCCGGGTGCCGATAGGGGATCTCTGCGGTCTTTGGGCGATCTCAAGCTCTGTTGTATTGTACGAGTGGGTTTAAAGATAGTTTTAACATTGTGCTTACCATCGTGATCACCATAGGAAGCCCGACCTACGAAATCGCGAAACACCTTACAAAACTGCTGCAACCTAAAATTGGAAATACTGACAGCTTTATAAAAGAATCCACTCATTTCGTCGAAAAACTGTATTCTTCTTTCTCCAAGAGAAATTCTCGTTGGCTACTACAAGCTGGTTGAAATTCGACTGAAGGCCTACTTTTTCTTTAATTTAAATTATTATTCTTCTGTCCGCTGAAGCTACAAACGTCACTTGTATATTTAGAAAAAATACATCAAATTTGGTTGAACCCTCTATTAGCATACTTGTAAAACATACAGGGTGTTTTTTTTTAAGATGCGCCATAGGAATTTCCATGCAATGAAGTTCGATGTTTTATTTTAAATGAGCCATAGCAAGTTTTATAGTAAAGTAACCTGAAAGGTAGACCATTATTGAGTATGCTGGTATTTTTCTATTGAAATTTATTGTTTGACATGATGAGTTGTTATTGAACTTCAGCAAAAATGTACACATTAGAAGAAAAGAAATCTATGTTTTCGCTATACTCCTTTGGGTCGAGCAACAGGCCTAAAAAGGGATAATAAAAGAATACCAAGGCTCTTCATTCTGCAAAATTCATGTCAGCCAGCAGCGTCAATTTAAAACCACCACCCACCATTCTCAATAATGGTCTACCTTTCAGGTTATTCTGCTGTAGTATTCGCTATGGCCCATCTTAAAAAAAAACACCCTGAATAACCCAGTACATAACCTCCTCAAGCGGTCTTTACATATGGACCAAAAAGGTTTCTTTACCTTTTTTAGTACGCCTCACCGCTTTCGGGTAAATAAATAAAAACCATTGTAACGCAGAGATCTAAAATATCAATAATCTTTTTTTCATTCTCCCACCAACGGAGGACCCATTAGTTCAATAGTTTCGTACAAAAAAAGACCCTTCGAAATTGGATTTTTGGGCTGTAATCGACTTTTTTACTACGTTGGAAAAACTTACTTATGAGACTACCCTGACTGGCATTAAATTTTCTACGGTCATATGGAATTGAAATCGTCTCATTATAATCAAAAACACATTAAAAGAATCCAAAACTTTTTTGAAAATAACTAAAGGGGATATATGCGTTTTTTGTTCTCAATCAATTATTCAAATCAATTATGGCTTGAGTATTAAACACTATTGAAATGCCACATAATTCAAGCCATAATTAATGGAATACATTTTTAAGACATTTTAGATTCTTCATGAAACCATAATTCCTCGCGACTGGGTACTTAAATTCGCTGCATTACAATGGTTTTTGCATTACAACGGTGCGTCTTACTAAAAAAAACTTAAATGGGACCTCTCTTCAGAGATGGATGCAGAATTACAAAATTAAATTCCATTTTTAGAAAAAACCAGTAGCTCACCACTTTTTCTTCAAATACTAAAACTAAAAACTTCAAATACTAAAACTAAAACTAAAAATAATTTTTGCAAAATGCGCGCCTTTCATAGCAGTGTATACAAAGTCATTAAAATATCTCTAACGCTTTCGGCACAATCTCGACATATGCATTTTGAAACATTAATTTCAATACCCTGTAACATTTTAATGAAGCTCGATAGGTAAAAAATTGTATGACAGACCTCCTTTAATGTCAACCAAAGAATACGAAACTTAATTTTTGACCACCCCTAATAGTTCACCCTGTATAATTGAGAATAATACAAACCTAAAGCCCAGTGCAGACGATGCAATTTATCGCGGGGATTTCATCCCTGCGACAAAAGTTGCAGGGATTTTTTCGTTCAGACGGTGCATTTTAGTTGCTGCAATTAATTGCGTAGCAATAGAAGTTGTTCTATTTTCCATGCGATTTGTCGCGGGGATTTGGTTACGTTTCTAGTGCCTTTTCAGCGAAAACTTAAAATTTTAGGTTGAACAAAAAATTGTGGTTAAGTGAACACTCTGAATCATCAGCTTTTTCAAACTCCTCATTAATTAATCGAAAGGCCCCCCCAAAATCTCTTTTTAACACCCAGGGCCTCACCCATCAACTTTTAGGCATAGAGATAGTTTACAAAAATAATAAGACAGAATGGATTTTTTTTTGATAAGTTGGTAGCCAGTCTAGTAAAGTTTCTAAAAAAGTGCATAAAAAAAATTGCACTGTCTGAACGCAAATGCAAGAAAACGCGGGGATTAAAATTGCTGCAACTTTGCCCCCGCGATAAGTTGCATCGTCTGCACTGGGCTTAACACTGTTTTACACTATGGTCAATTGTGAAATGAAATAAAATTAAGCAGAAAAAAAAACAGCAAAGAGCTCAAATATTTCCATCTGCAACTTTCTCTATTAAACGACAACTGCAAGCACTTTATCAGAGGCTTAGGGAGACTTTTAAAAGTATCAGTAAAACTTTAGTTTGAAGATAAATGAAATATTTTAACAGACAAACAATGCACGTCAAATCTGAACTTCCAACTGATGTTTTACTGATAGTTGTAAAAGTCGTCCTTAATAAATGAAAAAACTGCATATTGCAAACATCCCAAATATATTTGTTCCATAATATTCACATTAACTAAGGCACTTTGTACTTATATATGCGGTTATGCATGTAAATAGATAACAGTAACAATCGAGAAAACGGTAACTAAGAAAGATTGGCTATCGCCTCCACAAGTTTGTAATAGATTTCGATTCCCCTCAGAAACACCTCTTTATTGAGGTATTCGTCATGGTCGTGCAAGAGCACCGGTGTATTGTTGATCGGCGAGAATCCAATAGCAGGCAATCCTGCCATACGTACAAATCTGCTATCGGTGCCACCAGGAAATATTTGAGGTTTGAGATTAAGCTTTCTAGAAATAAAAACAAAATAAAATAGGCTACGCTAATTACGAATAAAAGAAAAGCAGTTGGGTCTGGTCGGTATTAAACATTATCGAATTCCAAGGTTTTTTGAAATTTACAAGGAAGAGGGCTTCAAATTAAGTAGTTTGAAGCGAAAAAATTTGCGGAATATACCAAAATGTACTAAAAAAAAATATTGCGTATATACAGGGTGGCGCATTAGTGCGACAAAGTCCCATATTGTTATTTTCCGTTGTTATAAAAAACTTCTTATATGAGAGTTGCTCATGATGATCAGGTCTACAACTCAAAAATACTTTCGGCTTTACAGGGTGTTGCCTAAGTGTGGTGCAGAACAATTTTTTTTATTTCACATAGAACACCCGGTATATTTTTCCATATTTGGATTTCTCGTAAAATTCTCTATTTAGATGAATTTTTGCAGTAGATGGCGGCAACGTCGCCAATAAAGTCTTTCAAAATAGAGGCAAAACATAAATTTGCTATCTGCTATAATTGTCAATATACTTGTAAAAAAGTAACCAAAATTGGCCTAAGGAAAGTCAAAGTTCTAAATAACAGTGCAAAAAGGTTCAGAAGATATTACGTCATACAAGCTGTTTCTTACAGAACGCTCAATTTGGGAATTTTCCAAACATGTTTAATCGTTTTTTTTTAACCGAACACCCTGTATCTGAGCATTGTAACTTATTCTCCTGTCAGTCCTCTTCAGCTTTCTTTAAGGTGTCATTATACCCATTTCCTTTAGTTTTGACTTAATACTAAATTTTTCATACATTTGCAAAAAGATACATGCTGGGTTTATTGATGGCAAAATTTAAATTTATTAATAAACTGTGACACTGTAATAAAGACATCTACCTAATCTAACTAAGTGTTCAAAGTGTCTTCCATTTTCTCGAACGCAAAGCTCAAGACGCTTCTTGAAAGCATTGGTTAAATTTCGGCACATTTCAACAGTTATACTGCGAAAACAATTTGTTATTCGAATTTTCAGGCCTTCTCTTGTTGTCAGGGGTATTTTGTAAACTTGTTCTTTAACAAAACCCCATATAGAAAACTCCATTATTGTCCAGTCTGGCGATCTAGGCGGCCAGGCAATAGGTCCTCCTCTTCCAATCCAACGGTCAAGATATCTTTCATTTAAAAAATGTATGATTGGCCTTGTATGATGCACCGGGGCTCCATCATAAAAAAAAACTACATTTCCTGTGGAATCTCCATTGCTCTTTCAGCAAATAGACCAGGCAGATGATTCTGCAAAAAGTCCAAATACACTTCTCCTGTTACTCTTTGCTTAAAAGAGTATGGACCAATTACATTATCACCGATAACTCTTCTCCAAACATTTAAGGACCGCCGATTTTGGGTAATGTATTTAAGAAAATGTGGATTTTCAACACAAAAATAAATGTGGAAAGTTCATATTTAAATTTTAATTTTATATTAAACACCTAAACAATTAAGTACCTATGACCGTATTGCGACTGAAAGTTAAATCAATAAATAATAATTTTGACATTTAACTTTTATTAATGGTTTTCATTGCAAACTAGAAAAATTAATAGTTGCATTAATGTATTTATTTTTTACGCGTTTTTTAAGCAGTAATTCAGAAAAATAAATATAACGCCAAAACAAATTAGGACAGGTATAGGAACATCTTAATGAAAGTTGAAGAGGTTTGACTGGTGAATAACATGCAATGCTCAGATACAAGGTGTTCTATTTAAAAAAATCGAATTAAAAATGCTTTGAAAACTTCCAACTTGGACATTGTGTAGAAAAAAACTTCTATGACGTGATGTCTTTTGCACCTATTAGAACACTTACTTGCAGCTTTGACTCCTCTCAGGCCGATTTTGGTTACTTTATTACAAGTAATTAGGCAACTATCGCGGGTAGCAAAGATTTATGTTTTGCCTCTGAACTAAACATTTTGTTAAATAAGTTGGCAACGTCGCCATCTATTGCAAAACTAAAAATTAATCCACAAGCAGAATTTTTCAAGGCTTTTAAATGTGAAAAAATATACAGTGTGTCTTACTTTAAATAATATTCTGCTAAGCACTTACGCAACACCCTGTATAGCCGAAAGAATTTTTAAATTGTAGACCAAATCATCATGAACCACTTTCATATAAGAAGTTTTTTATAACAATGAAAAATAACAACAATGTGGGACTTTGTCGCACTAATGCGCCACCCTGATATAAACAACAGCTTGGAGTACAAAATAAGGGTTATGGGGGGCTCAAAAACTGAATTAAAATGAAATTCTTATAATCAACAAACAAAGCTTCTTATCATTTGATTTAATTAAATAATTATAACCAAACCAGAAATCAAATTGAAAATCATTTTGTCCTCTACCCTCCAAAAAACCAAATATGAAATGACATTGATGACAATGACAGTTTTTTCTTCCTAAATAGTTTTGGGAAAATGGGATACTCGTGTCGGTCAGTCCTGGCATCAAGTTATGGAAACCAATGCTTGTAGTGCTTCAGAAAGACGTTACGAGCACTATTGGTAATGTTGCATTCTAGTTGATATAGAATTGCGATGGTGAAGTTTGAATTACATGCGTAGCTCTCGATGCAAAAAAACGCAAAATGACCAGCATTAAAGCTGCGGCCAGGAGCCAGACATGCAGATACGCTTAAATTTTAAAGAAAGGAGAGAAAAGATAAGTAACATCAATTGTTACATAGTGGTTTAGGTGTAGCGTCCTCATGATTTTAATTTCCAGCAGAAAGGTAGCAGGAGAAATGCCCAAAATAAAACTTCTACGCTTCCGCAGAAATTGCCGACGTTTCGACGTTTATTTTACGTCTATTTCAAGGCTATTCCACTCAAATTGTAGAAGTTTTTCGTCAGATAGTAACGATGTTTATTGTCCATCTTTTTATTGTTCGTTTATTGTTCAGTTGAACTAACCTAACCAACAGGTCCAGAGGAGCCCCTCACGGGTCGCCGCAAAAGACAAGTTTAACTAAACTAACCAAACCAAAGAAAAAACATAATTTTGTGCAAATCGAACCCTCTAACATGCTATGATACATATGAGTTCATGTGTGGCAGTTTGGCAGTTGTGTGGGTTATTTTTCGAAGCTTTTAGGCTTGAAGTTTATTGCCATGCGGTCATGAATGCACATCTGGTTAAAATGTTTTTTTCGTCAAAGAGACCATGCATATTCTTTGTAGGCGACAAAATGTGGGGCCACGGATATGATGCATTATGCGCGTGTGCGTGGGTGGTTGCCAAATCTTGAAACATGTTTGGTTAGAATCACATGCCTATCGAATATTTTTCCATCACATATATTTGCGTCGGGTAACCTGAGTAACTCGTGAAAGTATCAGCAACATTAGATGTCACGAATCACGAATCCCTGTGCGTTCGGCCTGGTTTGTGATTCGTGGAGAGTACGAGACTCTAACTGCACGTGAGCGTAACTTTCAAAAAAGAGCTCAATGTTGGCGTGTGCAGAAATTGCAATGTACAAGGTGTTCTGTTCCCATTCTCTCCTTTTGAAGACCAAGGCCAGCAATGTAAAAGATAGGCAATGTCCAGTATATTATGGAAGTATGTGGGAGTTCCAGCATACAACATAAAACCCTACAATCGCCCTTCTTCTTTAACTGGCAAAAGCGCCCTTCTAAGGGTTTGTTTATGTCCCCTTGAAGGAGTCTTCGACCTGTGCGTAACGCAAACAATCGTTTGGTAGTTGGAGCGATTTCACGAATATCGTTAATTGAAATTGAAATCTGTTCTGTTATCAAATAGAGCATATAGCTTCGCATCTTTTGAATATAAATTCAGCCCGCTTAGCGCCTGCCCAGGAATATATGGGTCAATTTAAGTAAAAAGCTTTAATTCTTAATGGAATTATGTCATGTGAGGTGTCCTTTTAAAGAGCATTGTTTACTCTATCCAATGATAACATTTTGAATCTCTTTTTCGCAGCAGATTTTCCAGAAAACCTTACTTTCTAAATGTATTTTCCACATCATCCTAAGCGCCATTTAGTGGCCACTGGCAAATGCCGTATTGATTTTCTGTAAAGTAAGTACAGCGAGGGTGGTATCGATTGCATACGGCTTCACCGAGAGGGTGGTTGTGGTAGTGGTAGTGGTAGTAGCAGTAGTACTAGTAGTCCCCGGGTCCACCCATCCCTACTCCACCAGGGCCCTCATTCCCTCCACGAGTCGACACGTCCCTGTAATGAAGAAGAGTATCCCGTCCCACTTGAGAGTCGGAAGGTCCCCTCGATGAAGCAGACCGGCTCCAAGTGTCCTATGGCATACTCCCAGAAAATGGTATGACGACTCTTCCCCTGCCTCACAGTGGGTGCAGAGTGGACTGTCAGCCATTCCTAGGAGGTGCATGTGCCGATTCAAAAGTTCGAATTTTAACGCGAAATACAACAGATACCGCGAGTTTCGCGGAGTGTTTTTTCGGTTGTGTCATATAGTGTCAACCCACCTCTGCCCTTTTCCTAATTAGGCCATTTTCTTGCAGATAGAGGACAATTAGCAGACAGGACAATACCGCCATTTAAGTATTTGTAGAGTAGTTGTAGAAGTTGAAACGTTGTAGTTCATTATAGCAGTGTTTTATTCACCTTAATATCGAGAATCCCAGCGACCTCTGGGCGGAACTCATTTCTTTGTTTTCTTTTTGCTTTGTTTTTTTTCCACATTTAGTAACAAATCATGTAAACGTCAAGCGCGTTTCTGGTAAGCCAATTAAGTCAGTGCAAGAACTTAACGTCTGCCGTTCTTTTATTTCAGGTTTCTGAAATCTGAAAATCGCTTTTGAATTTTCATTTTTGTCAATTAATATTCATATAATTTTTTTTTAAACTGGTTTTTGGATCACTTCACAATCATCTCGCATGCCCTAGTAGAAGCACCTGCCGTCGTCCGATGGCGCCACTTACATATAGAGACCGTGTCTCTGCCGTTCAAACTTATTTTTCTGTCAGCTCCGAAGTTACTGCCTGATAGAGAAATGAGTTTGACACTCGTTAAACGTCGCCCCCAGACAGTATCGGTACGAAATCTCGGCCATTTGTCTGTGGGAAGTGACAATATCTGCTGAAAACTGGTTTTTGGATCACTTCACAATCATCTCGCATGCCCTAGTGGAAGCACCTGTCGTCCGATGGCGCCACTTACATGCTAATACACAAAATCCACGTAGCCAAATCTCAGTAGACCCGGCGGCGTAGGCAACATCGCAACCGCCGACAGGCGATGACCAACAGGCGGGTGGAGGGACATGTAGCGACAATAACTAAACTAACCAACTTAACCTAAGGCAAAGTAACACTTAACCAAAGGCAAACCAGCTGCTTCCGAAAAGGCCTAGTGTCTGGATATTGAGAGAGGAACTGGCAACTTAGCTGGTCTAATACGTGATAGCTACAGCTAACACGAACTAAATAAATTGAACTTAATTGGACGCAAAATGTAAATAAACCATTCAATTTTTTGTAGTATTTTTTTATTACAATTTTTTTTGGTACTAATATGATTATTCGGCAACTTTTTTTGCTTTAACTACTTAATTTGATACCCTCTTCATTGCAAATTAAAAAAAAAACTCGGAAATGCCGTAATGTTTAATACCGACCAGTTGATTAGTAGTAGAGCTGATTCCACATAAAACATATTATGAACTTACTGGTTATTGTTAATAAACATTCACAAACCTTGGTTGGCGCGTAAAAAGCACGCGTTTTGCAACACTGAACATCAAGTGCCAGACACTGAAATGTTAGAAAGACATCAGCACGCGACCCATTCTTTTTTACAAAACACTCACAAAGCATGCAACCGAAATCGATATAAGTTTCGGACGGTTGAAACTTTAAGTCAGCAATGGATACAGTTACGGCTTTTAAAGTAATTTTAAACCGCCGAATAATGGTTATGTCGGAAAATGGGTTTCCAGGGCGAGCATTTGCAGAACTTTTATGGCTCTCCGCTTTCCACGGGATTATATATTAATGGAAAGATCTAGTTTTTTTTTATTTACTCTCATCGGAACTTTTTGGGAAAAATATTTCTCAGTTCGGTTTTAATTATTTCTACTTGCACTTTATGTTACGTCTTATTCGTAACAAAAATAACGGTCGTTGTGCCACCATATCATTTACGATTGTCAATTTTTATATTACAGAGAGTTAAACCGCAAGAAATACAGAAGTGGGTTAAGTAGGGTCCGTAGGAGATACAGATTCGGTTAAAAAAAAAGAAATTTAGGAAAATTGTTTTTGTTTTTTCCTAAATTTATTTGCAGCAATATTCTAATGATATATTGTGCAACTAGTGTAGAAAATTGCGCTTTTCACACGAGTCTGATGGTTTGGAAACGAGCCGTCGGCGAGTGATACAACGTCACAAGAGTGCGAAGAGTGATTTTCGTACGTGTTGCACACTATACTTTATCCACGACTGCGATTGTGCGTCATAAACATCATTCGTGTTATAAAATATATGCAAGGCGCGTGTAAGCAATCAGAAGCGTACCATTTTAACGTACCAACACATTTATATTTTGACGTGTTTAGACTCGAGGTGAGGTGTATTTGATGTTTTCTGTTTCTCCTTCTGACGGTTTAATTAATGTCTTTCTAGCCCTGAAGAAATCTGGAATTTATTAGACGAAACGTCGGAGAAGAACCGCTAAATCAACAAACTAATAACAGATCCTGTTAGGCAACATTTTACCCCATTTTCATTTCGATAAAACCAATACCGTAGCCATAAACAAGATTTTTATGAGTTTTATTCCAGTTCAAAGTTCTATATCTCTAAAATAACACCCTTCATATTTACTAATTTTTCTTTATTAGTGTTTATATACGGAAACACTAATAAAGAACAAGGACACGAAATTAAAGGTTATTCGTAGGGATGAGTAGGTAGAAAATTATGCATATTCTACCTTTTATTCTTAGTAGAAAATTAATATTTTACGCGGTTTACTTTCTACATTTTCTACCTGATGTCACGCGCGAAATTAGTTATCCACCAACAACTTTATTTTTTGTTTAAAATACTTGTGCACTAAAAAGTGCAATGACGTAATTTGACAGATGTCCTAAAACTGAGTACATGTTTTTCTCTTTGTTTGCGTTTTTTTTTGTTATTAGGATGTACAATTAAACATTGACACCATCCTTGTTATACGGAAATAGCTCTGAAGAAGACTTGAATTATACGCCGAAACGTGGGCCGTTTTTCGAGTTACAAGGGTGTTTCATTGTCCTAAACCTGCTAACCACCATAACTACAAACTGAATAACACCGGCTTGTAGAGCAGAAAAGGTTAGTCTGCAATTTATTCTAAAAAAACGTTTCAAATAAACTCAGGAAAAACCAAAAAGGATTATCGTAAATTTCAGTTTCTTTCAAATATCTTCCGAAGCAATCAAAATTTGATTACAATCTGCACTCCAATGCGCAATTTTGCCCCAATTTAACCGAATCTGTATCTCTTACAGTTTACGAGATCCCAATAATGAGCGGCAAATTCGAGTAAACCTGTTTATACCAAAAGAAAAAGGTACAAAATAATTACACTCACTAAAGAATACCAGTGTTGTTAAAATTGGAAAGCCAACCCAAAAAAGCAGCAAACTGACACTCAGTTAGTATGCTAGAGGCAAAACAATGCACAGACAAAGAAAACGAAATAACTACTTACAGATCATCCATTGTCTGTTTAAAGGCCACCCAATAAGGATTGGACGCATCCAGTTTGGTAGCAGCCACTTGAGGTTCCTTTTGTTCCCACTCGATCCAGATTCCTTCACCTGCCTCTTTGCACCACTTGTTGACCAGAGACTCCCACGCCTCGTTATCACGAGTCACCGCTAGACGACAATCTATTATTATGACAAGTTCTGGCGGTACCACGTTAGATTGGACGCCACCCTAGTAAAAAAAATATCAAAATTTTATATGCAAACGATTTTAAATGAATTGCTAATGATTAAGGCAAATTTAATATTCCTACCTTGATTTGAGTTAAGTTAACAGTAGTGACATCACCGAGAGTCAAGCTGGGATCGTTTTTCAGTTTTTCCACTTCTTGTTTCCGGAATTCGAAAAACTTGTTTAATAGGTACGAGACTTTCTCACCTGCAGTGTTCGGAAGCAGCAGGGAACCATGGCCAGGCGTTCCGGGGCAGTGAATAATCAAATCTACATACTAACTATATAAACGTTTTCAAATATATCTGCAATACACTTACGCCAAATGTTCCTTTCTCCATAAAAAACGGCAAAAGTGTCACCTTCTGTAGCCATGCCTTCATCAAGTGCAAATCCCACATTGAGATTTTTAAATTCGGCGGTTTTAACAAAGGGTTTCATTCCATCTACTCCACCAACTTCCTCCTCTGCAAATACGTTAATAACGCAACAAGTTAACTTTTTAACACGATCATACCGGGTACAAATGAAACATGTAAAGTTCTTCTTAGCTTAACTCCATCTAGTTTCAATCTTCTGATCGCCTCGAGGTACTGAATACCGACAGACTTCATGTCCTGCGTTCCTCTTGCATAAATATTGCCTTTTTCATCTAAATGAGCACTGAAAGGCTTATAGGTCCATTTATCCTAAAATCTCGGTGATTGAAAATTTGTATAAACGTAATAAAGTAAATATAGTCGGTACCTCGAAAACGGGTACTACATCCATGTGACTGTTGAGCAGAATGCTTGGTAAAGTAGGCTCGGATCCGATCCATGATATTATTGCGATCGGCTTGCCCTCAACTACCGAAGTGACTCTGATAGGAAGGCCCAGACTTTCTGCCTGGGCACGTAGGAACTTAATGCAAGGTTCTGCAGAAGATAACCGAATTAAAATAAAGTAATTACGCAAATCAATTTATCTTTTATACTCGTTATATCAATTTATATTCATAGTTAGAAAATATATAAACGGAAATTGGGGGTGTCTTTATGTCATATATAAATTGTTGAACATTGCGCAGGGAGACTCCGGCTCTTGTAAAGACAACGGACACGAATGAATGCGTTTACTTACTGTTTCTTCAAAAGTTTCAATTTCTGTCAATGGACAATATAATGCACAGAAAACAATATTTTATTTATTATGTTGCTCACTTTAGTATAAGTTGGTTCAGGTTAACTTATGTTCAATCAGGTCAGTTCAGGTTAGTATAGAATAAATTAGGATAGTTTACATCAGGTTAGTTCAGGTTAGCTTAGTGTATTAACGTACGTATTATAAGTATCGTGATACAATATATAATTTTGTTCATGTAACACCGCTGTGTTACACGAATTTAGTGTACCGGCTGAGAGGGCAGGAGATACGCGAACTAGAGGGGAATTACCATTAGCACAACTGGTTACTAATCATAATAAATATTTGTGGATGTAAATTGGCGGATTATTGCAGCAATAGCTGCCTTGTCCCAATCCGCCAATTTATATCCATGTATATTTTTCCCTGGGACGCAATCATATTCATCTTATAATAAATATTTACCGTCACTCAGCTACAACCATCTAAGTCACTACAGAAGCTAATATAAACTATTCAAATTTGTTCTCCTGGCGACTAAATGTAAAGATTCAATACTTATAAGACTGTGAAGGTTTTCACGGCAAGTCAAAATTACAATCTAAAATGTTTTCCGGGGTTTGAAGCCGTGGTTCAAAGGAATTTCTTCCTGACGTTTCAAAGGCGATAAGTCAATGGGCGAAGTGATCACCCGTGCTTTCCCACGTTGACTGATTCGACTGTGGTGGGCTCCGTGGTATTTATTCCCCCGCGGTCGCGGTGCAGTGGTGGGAACGCAACACTGAGGCTACGGCACTTTCCATCAAGGTGGAAACAGGGAGTGGTGATAATGCTAAACAAGCGGGGAAAGGATAGGAAATTTTCACAGAACTACCGGCCCATCACATTACTGTGAGGGGCGGGAAGGTCGTGGAACGTATTATCCTGAGGGGACTCCAAGACGAGTGTACACGCCAAAACGTCGTGCCCGTCGGTTTTCGGGGGCTACATTCGGCCGAATTGCAGGTCCTGAAAACCGTTGAGAACGTTGCAGAAGGCAGGAACTCCAGACACACCTTTGGATTAGTCCTGCTGGATGTAGAACGTGCATTCGATAGGGTCTGGCACGAAGAGCCTGATCTACAAGCTGAGTGACTTATCGACAATTACCTCACAGATCGGACAGTCAGAGAAGACTGCCGGTAGCAGACCGGGGATTTATAGGCAACCGGGCCCTGAATCTCCAAGCAGAAACGGGGTTTTTTAGTAGGTAAGAATCTCACACTACCGGACAGCAGAGCGAGGCTGTCCGGTGTCTTGACGAGAAGATTTTGGATTGGGGGCGCGGAGTTTCGGCGCATTTGAAGTATGTCGTAGAACTCGCTTCCAGTCTGCATTTAGAAACGTAATTTCCTCACTGAAATTTTTGTCAGTCTCCTGACAATTCCCCTTTTTTAGATAAGTTAGTTAATAAGAATAAATATATGGAATGTATCATGGTTATAAATACCATAATACCTAAACTGTGGTACAACACAACTTAGGATAAGTCAGGTTAGGTCAGATAAGGTTAGGCCAGGTTGTTTTTATGTATGGAGTGTTTATGAGAAAATGTCATAAACTCAGAAAAGGTTGACATAATCAAGATAAACAGACTTTTGTTCTTTCATCCTTTTCTTTTGACATTTCACAACCTATAGATGATATTTTCAAATGAACACCTTATACTTTTTTGCACTAGTTGCCCATCAATGCCAGTCGCAAACCAACCCATGTTATAATGAGAAACACAGAAGCAGTCCTTCAAAGAGTATAATACTGGTGGGGCTTTTTTTACCAAAAAAGAATTCCATTTTTTTTATTCTCTATTAAATGTTTATTTTACAATAAAAAAATTCAAAGTTCTTAAATTTGTGATTCTGTTCTTTACAAGACCCACAACTCCTTTAGAGCTATTATAGAATTTTGTGTTTTCACTGTTTTCTCTTTTGTTTTTTTTTTAATTTTGCCCTTATAAATTTGGCACTGTAGATGGTCCAGAGAAATGGATTCTCCCTCTTAACCATAATAAGCTGAGTAATAAGTAATGTTTCTGTGTGAAAAATATGTTTTTTTCTTCCTAAAACATGTCAATTACATATTCCATCACCAATTTTTATACTGTAGATGCCAAGGAGGATTACCAAGGAATTTTTTAACTAAGCCATTGTATTCATTCAAATACCTAACTCTTGAAACAACCTTGTGCTTAGCTTTGTGCAAGCGGTTAACCATTAGCTGTGTATGTGTACACCCACATTTGACATAGAAAAAAAATTAGAAATTTGTTATTCATTTATAACATTTGCCACATTTGTTAGTCCAGTTAAGACCATATTTGCCTATATCAAATCTAATTAATGCCCGCAAATGTAGGTGCGGACATTAATTAGATGATGTTTTAACTGTTGCAAATGTGTTCAATATTGAGCAAATGTATAAATTATTAATAAAATAAATATATATAATTTTTTTTTAGACTTAACTATGTAGCCACACGTATTTTTAACTTTATGTTACTTCTAATTTTAATTTTTAATTCTTATTAAGTTTTTAAATACTGAGAGCACTTTAGTAGTACTCTGACGTTGCTTTGTGATCATTTGTATCATTTTGATGGCAATAAAATTATTATTATTATTATTACAAGTGATGTTTGTGGCTTCAGCGGACAGAAGAATAATAATTTAAATTAAAGAAAAAGTAGGCCTTCAGCCAGATTTTAACAATTGTATATCTATCTATATCTATTGGCTGTGTATACCGGAGATCAGAGTTTCTGTTCTCCGATTGTCGGTGAAGTCAAAGCATGTTTGACGATCCCATAAGAATGAGAAGCCGAGGCTCGACGGGTCTCCGATCGTAAATCTGTTTCCCTTTCCCTTCTAACTCCCACTTTGCGCAACAAGCATGCTTGCTTTAAGCATACTTCCAAAAAGCGTGTTGAAAAGCAAATCACTCGCTACACCTCCTAGTTAAACGCAAGCTCTGGTCTAAAATGGAAGTTTTGCAAGACAATATTGTCAGGATACGTACAGAACTTAATAAAATAATCTTATTAATTGCAACGCAGTTGTTTAAGAAATTTATTGGAGAAAAAAAGAAAAAAGAAGAGGACGATTTGGGTTCGTAACTGGATAAATAGAAGAGAAAGTCTTGGTGCAAGTAATCGGTTATTGGCAGAAATGCGAGACGAAGATGTCAACAGTTATAAAAATCATTTACGTATGCTTCCTCAGAAATTTGATGAGCTGCTTTGTAAAATTGAAAACGCCATTCAAAAACAAAATACTCATATGAGGAATGCAATTCCAGCTAAAGTAAAACTAGAAGTTACGCTGAGATATTTAGCTGTAGGAGTTTCTTTATATACATTATCAGCACTTCACAGAGTTGGAAGATCTACAATATATGAATTTATACCTGAAGTTTGTGCTGCAATATCCTCGGCTTTAAAGGAGTATATACGGGTAAGTAAAACAAGGCGAATATTTCAAGTTTCTATTTAGTTTTATCTAAAGTAAGTAGTAGGTAAATCAGCTCTATCTTTTGGTCAGTGTCCAGGCTCCGCTTAGCAATCCATTCCAACAAGATTTTGCGTCTTCGAAGCAGGAAATGTAGAAAAACTAATGGATTGACTGTTTGATGCTGAAGGTCCTTCGTGTTGTGTCTGTGAAGCGTGAGGTGTGCAATGAATGGAGGTTTCTATATTTGAAGATGAACTTGCATTATTTTGTGTGCATGAAGATGTATTTGGAAACATGTTTCGACGTCTACTCGTAGTTAGAAGTTGTAGGATTGCAGTTTGAGCATCTAATGCTTCGTACAGTGGAAGTCGTCGCAACTGCGATGCAACGTTTAGGCCAAACAAATGAAATTCGTCCTCTTCCTTTCTATTTATTGCAGAAGATATATTTTCTAATCGATTAAGCGCCTCGGCAACTCCGCCTGCTTCATCCGTTTTTTTAACTTTTTTCCGTCTGCTTGAATGTTCGCTACTAGATGAGCGCGATTGACTTTCCTCACTTTGCGTGACAGACATTGTCGAAGCCGGTGGCGACATTATGTTTGAGTAATCAGCACTAGCTGATGCAGATTGAGAATGCTGTGATACATCTGACCTCTGTAAAAAATATTAGTTGTTAGTTTTGCGTGTTGAAATAATATTGTGACTTGTTATGTTATTTTGTTATTATTAATTACAGATTCCTTGCCATGATGAATGGAAGCGAATTGAACATGGATTTCGGACTAAGTGAAATTTCCCAGGATGTGTGGGAGCGATGGATGGGAAACATGTAAATATCTTTGCTCCTAATGACTCTTCAGATTACTACAATTACAAAGGTGCGCACAGCATTGTACTCCTGGCATTAGTTGATGATGATTACTGTTTCTCGTATGTGGACATTGGAACGAATGGAAGAGCTTCGGAAGAAGGAGTGTTTGAACGATCGGGTTTGGGGCGAGCCTTAGAAAGAAATACCCTTAATTTACCAGAACAATCAGTTATTGTGGGAGACGCAGCCTATCCTCTGAAATCTTACATCATGAAACCATATGGAACAACACCAACGCAGAGAGAAAAAATATTTAACTATCGATTATCTAGAGCTAGACGAATTTCTGAAAATGCTTTTGGCATTTTAGTGACAAGGTTTCGAGTTTTAATGAACACAATAGATATGACACCTGATAAAGTTGACACTATTACATTGGCTGCTTGCTCTTTACATAACTGGCTTCGAAAAACGTCCGATATGTACATTACCCAACGATGTGTCGATTTTGAAGATATTCAACAACATGTTTTTATAGAAGGAGCTTGGCAATAAGGAATACATATGCACTGCAACTATTTGAAACAACAAAGGCAGCACCATGGCAAGAACATATGATCAACATATAAGATTGATAAGATAAGTTTAAATACTCACCAATTCAGTATCAACAGTTTCACGATATTCGTCAATGTTTCCCATAAATGATGCCATTTCTGTAAACCATGACATGGATGGTTTATAAACATCATCTGCACCAGCTCCAGACCGTTTCGAACTGTTGATTTTCTTCACTTCGGAATGGTACACAGATCTTAGATTTTTGATATTAGTTTTAATAATTTTTTTTTTACCGGAGAGACTGTTCTTGACCGCCAAGTTGAGGTTAGTTACCCGACTACCCAAGAAACCCAACTTTCGCTATTTTTTTTTAGTTAAACTTGGATCGTTTATGTCATTTAATAAAGCTTCATAAGTACTGTTGCGTGCTATATTATTTTTGTAGAGAGGTGATCGTGTGTTCCACAGACATTCTTGACTCCGATAGTGAGTCACAAAAAGTAATGTTTTTTCATCCCCCCAACGGGCCATATTTGCAATTTTTTAACACACTTTTCGCGGACTGAGATGCGTTGAACTGACACTTGCAATGTGTTTAGTGGCACACTCATAAGCAAACCTGTTCAGACGCGCTTAAAGCATGCCCCCTTCCACAATACGCACGCTCGAAAATCAAACAACTGGCGATTTTTCAGCATACTCAAAATGAGCATGCCTATTTCTAGCACGGCAAATACACATGTGCTATTAAGTAGCAACTGCTCAATAATGGCATGCTTTCGTGCTAGTAAAGAGCATGTCTGTCCATAGGCGCCGAAACCGTAGGGTCAATGGATGCTCGAACACCCATAGAAAATTTCTTATGGGTGCCGAGCACCCGTTGAAATTTAAGTTAAGATATTAAAAAAATTCCGTCGTGTTGATTCGGGAACCCAGCTAATCTAATTAACATAAAATATATAATGCGCCCCTAGCAAACCCATGGCAAAATTGGCGGTTGCTCTTTGTTTGTTTGGTAAACGGATCTAAAACTGTTCAGCGTCGTCGAGAAGGGGAAAGCAGTTGTCATAAAACAAAAACATGGCCTGCCTATTTTATTTGAAAACGCTTATTGTATTGATTTATTATCAGAATATGTTAAAGTTATAAAATTGTTTCTGACAATACCTATGACATCATGTACTTCAGAGAGAAGCTTTTCGGGTGTAAGGCGCCTAAAAACCTACTTAAGGAGTATTATGACACAGTCTCGTTTAAATAATGTAACAATTATTAATTTTTACAAAGAATTAGCACAAGAACTTGACTTAAATTATGTGGCTAAAATTTTCATAGAAAAAAACAGTCAGCGAAGGCAAATATTTTATATTTAAATTTTAAGATTAGACTATAAGCTGTAGGAAAATAAAATATTCGCTTTTAAATTTGTTTTTTCGAATTAATACATCCTACAACCAGCCTCCCAAAGTAGAGTTTTTAGTTTCGAGCCGAGCACTCATAGAAATTTTGAAAAACCGTGCCTCTGTGTCTGTCCGTACCTTAATAGTGATTTAAGTTGAAGAAACGGTGTCCCGATAAGCCAACGAATTATAGGTGCCTTTATAGCTCAGTTGACAGAGTATCTGCCCGGCTTGCAGAAGGTGGCTGGTTCAAATCCAGCTGAAGGCCTACGTTTTCTTTAATTTAAATTATTATTCTTCTGTCCACTGAAGCCACAAACATCACTTGTAAAATCCTATTTTGTCGGTGCAATTGTACTATCTATTATTATTATTATTAATATGGTGGTAATTTGGATTTGAGCAGTCATGTTAGAACTTTAGTACCTTAATAGTGATTTAAGTTGAAGAAACGGTGTCCCGATAAGCCAACGAATTATAGGTACCTTTATAGCTCAGTTGACAGAGTATCTGCCCGGCTTGCAGAAGGTGGCTGGTTCAAATCCAGCTGAAGGCCTACGTTTTCTTTAATTTAAATTATTATTCTTCTGTCCACTGAAGCCACAAACATCACTTGTAAAATCCTAGTTTGTCGGTGCAATTGTACTATCTATTATTATTATTATTAATATGGTGGTATGTTGGATTTGAGCAGTCATGTTAGAACTTTAGTTCCGATATGAACTGTGTCTTGATCTAACAAAGAGTCTGCAAAGTATTATAATTTAGAGGCAGCTTCAGAAACAAAACTATCAAACTACATTCCCAGTAAACAATAGCAATGTTTACCAAAGCAATCCACTTTTGGGATAACTCCATAGCTATAACATAATATTTGATCATATTTATATGATCTGATCTTGATGACATCAAATGTGCTGTGCAATAATTGAAAACTGGATCAATCTGAGACAAATTTACAGTATATTTCATTAGGAGTACCGAAAATAGCCTTTTTCCGTGCGCGCGTGACAAATTTGGCTTCGCCTCGGTGATGACGTGACATGACGGAAAGTCATGTAAGCACGGAATTACACTAATTAAATTATATTATATATATTACTAAAATTTTATTTTCAAACATATAAGTTGTATGCGACAATAAGGTGACATAAGTCTGACAGACAAATCAAAATCAACAAATCAAATAATAGAAGTTGTCAAGGATACTTGCTAAAGCTAAAGTTTGCAACTGGTGGCCGTCTTATTTTAATATAAGTAGTGATATGCAACTGGGAACGGCAAATAAACAGCGCACAGAAAACGGTTTTTCCATTCCCTTACGGCAAAGGTGTATTTTCTGTACAGCTTGGAAAATGGTCATTTTCTGAGTAGTGTAATGAAAATATATTTTGGGCACTTTTAAAAAATATATGATTTATTCACATATTGCCAAACATTAGTCACATCTAGCAGACATTTGAAACATTTGCTCATTGTTTGATGCAATTTGCCTAACATTTGACACATTTCTCTAAGATTTTCCAATTTTATCTGACAATTATGAGATAAAGACATTTTGTGATTATCAAATATCTTCATTCTGCAAACCACCATACCCAGCAACTTCACAAAACCAAGGTCGAGTGGAGTTGCATAATTGTTCGATGCATAATTATCACTAATTAATGCTCTCTTAGAGGGAAAATTAGCATTGGGAGTTGTATAATGGCATTTAACAGACATTTGGAACAGTTGCCCAAAATTGCCTAATACTTAAGAGATTTGAATATTTGATGGTGACTGTACACCAAACTAGCGACAGAAAGGCACAAAGTCGAGGGGGTAACGACTCGGCTCTTGCAGATTTTTTGTGTTGCTAAAGACAGCTGATCAGATATTGTAAAGATGGAGTTGTAACTGTGTCCTTACTCCAAGGGCCTAAAACATAATATAGTGGCAATTTGGTTCGACTTCTTGTCAAGGAACTTTTTGTAGAAATTACTTCACCAAATCCCAGATCATGTATAGGAATAAATAAATTAAAAAAAATATTTAGATTAGATTAGAACACCATTGCATATCAAAATACAAGTCTGTTTTTGGGCGTATCGAGTCAATGACTCGGCAAAAAACTGCAAAGAATGGATCCTTTAAAGTATGTCTTTACTCACCATAGTTTATATTGGGGTGAACACTGGGAATTTGCAAATATTCCCGGAAATTTTGAATAGCTTGTGCGTCCAACACGTCCTTCTGATCAGATGATTTTGGCATTTTATAACCTTAGTAAATTTCAACTGACAGTTGACAAATCGTCAGGGAAATGTCAATAGAAATGGCGCTTTCCGTTTCAATGGTACGATACGCTCCAAGTGCACTGCGGAACAAGCTAAAATCAATTTTTTCTTTACCCAAATACTAAATGCTTTTATTTTATTTTTATATTTGAAATTTTAGTATGAATCAATTCATGATCGAGCTATTATTTTTCTTTGTAAGTCAAGGTAATGGACAAGACCTGAAAAATCACTTAATTAAATTAAAAAGATAAAGCGTGTAAACATAATAAAAGCACTGAAATATAGTGAACAGTCATTACACGGACAAATCCTACTAAATATCGCTTTTCATTTATATACCCGTGCTAGTTCATAGGTACTTTATAGTATTTTTTTTTAACTTCCACTTACCTTAATTATTAGTCTTTGATTTTTTAACAAACTGAACACTTTTTAAATAATGAATGATATGGTACTAAAATAATAAACGTTTTTCTTTCTGCCATAGAGGTCGTACCTATAATATGTCCGGATGGCGCTTATTTTCTCATTATAAACAACGCAAGCCCCTCTACTCTTTCAATCGTTTTATCAGTAAGTGTTAATACCACTTTATTATGCTGTAAATATACATGTATTATTTTTGGAAATACAGAGAAGCACAAAGTATAAGTACAATAAGAGGTGTTAAAAGTTGACAATTTGGATTTTCGGTCATTTATCTGAAAGTATTTAAGTTAGGAGCTTGAACAGAAAGGGCTTTTCATTCATTCAATTTTTTAAATACGGACCTGCATTTTTATGTTTCAATTGCACTGATCGTCATTTCTGAAAAATCAATGTATTAGTTAAAAACATTCATGGGCCCCTACCTATAAAATCAATCTTTATAAAAACTTTTTATCTAATTAGTAACTTAATTACATATTACTTTTTCCAGACTTTTTTTAGTAAAATTTTGTAAAATATTTATAATTTTGGCCCAGTACATCTAAAACTTTGCTAAATGAGTTTCGTTTTCGGACCAAAATTTCCTAATTAAAATCAATTTTTGGCTCATAGAGCTATTTAGGAACAAAACTATATAAAAACTTGAAAAATGAGGTATTATTATTTAAAATTGCTACTTTAGGTCCTCGCATTTGACACACCCTGTACATTCGTCTAATAATATACATATATGTTTATGTAAAGCTTCCATGCCCATTTCTACTAATGTTTATTATTTATTAATGAGGCTTAACGAAATCTTCACCAACCAAATACATATCTTTTTTGTTTACGTTTGTATAGATAGTTTAACTGATAAGAAATGTCATTTCCTCTTTATGTGGTCTTATATCATAGACGAAGCAGGTAGCTGAATTGTGGTTATGCATTTATACCGTGCCAGGACAAATAAATTCCTTATATTATCAACAACAGAACCATCATCATCACTACATTAAAAATCTCTAAGTTGCAGATTTCGGCTAAAGCATTTATAGCAAATATAGAGGCCTCTAAAAAAACGAAAAATTTTGTTGTTTTTTTTTTATTTGAAAGCAATAAGTCACTATAGTGTTATTGCCAACTCTGAGCATTTCAGCCAATTCTTCCTTCTAATATTTTTTTAAAATTTGTATCATTAATAAATTTTGTTCCGTAAAACATTGAAAATTATTTTGTTTTGAGTATCAATATTACTCAGCCCATTTTATAGACTCTGTGGCATTTGGTCAAAGTGTTTTTATTCGTCTTTATTATGAGCATTATTTTGTCATTATTTTATAATGGAAAATTCCCAAGATGGGTGCCGGCAAAGTGAAAACACGTGTGGGGCAGTGATGGATATGCTAAAAAATAATGAAGATTAGGTGTGAAGATGAAATATATACCTAGAGCCTGATGTCCATGATGCTTTGCAAAAATTCCACCCTTATAGAAAAACCCCTCTATATAAAAAAGGGTTAGTTTAGGTTAAATTAGCTCAGTTATACAGTTAGTTTAGGATAAGTCAGGTTAGTTCAGTTCAGGTTAGGCAACTAAGGCTAACCAGATGTGTTTAAGTTCTTTTTTACATTAGCAACCCATCGGTAATGCCAGTCAAATCGAACTCATCTTGGTAATCAGAAACATATAAGCGGCCTTTCATGAGTATTATAACAATGTTTTTTTTTAAGCGAAAAGTATCCTACTTATTATTTTTTTAATTCTCTATTAAATATTTACATAAAAAATTCAAAGTTCTTAAATTCCTATGATTCTTCCTGGAGGATAAGCTGAGTAATACCTAAATAAAGTTTCTGTGTTCTAAAATTCTAAAACATGTCAAATATTTTTACGGTAAGCGGCGGCTGTGGGCGTGGATTATCAGCGAGGCGGAGCAACATTGGAGGTTGAACCTTCGCGGCCCGCGACCTCTCCGGGCGCTGCGGTATTATTTCACATGGAGACTGTCACGACTGATTTCTTGCTCTATTTATTTAGAACGCAGTTATTTTTCTTCTAAGAATGTTCTAGGCTTTTCTATATTTTTTGGATTTTGTATAAAAGGCGAATAGCGCCGACGTTAGAGTAGTCTTATTTAATCGAGCTAAAGTACCAAACGATAATAGAAGGCTAAAAAGTATTAAGTAATAGAAGGCCATAAAGTGTTAAGCATATAGTGAGTTATTTAGTAATAGAATTGAACTTGTGTGTATTTGTGGGATAAATAAATAGTGTTTTCGTGTTAAATCGTTACACTAGAATTATTGAACCCCCGAGTTCGCAACAATATTATAGTCCAGTAAAAGATTATATGCATTTACTTTATTTTCTTATAAACAGGAATGTTAGGAAGCAATAAGTCACTGTAGTCTAATTGCCAACTATGAGAGCTTTAGCCAATTCTTTCTTCCAACCATATTTTAAATTTTATCATTACCAACATAGCATTCGATATTAATAGTATATCCAATAGATATCCCAAATAGGATATCGTTTAGGGAGGTCTACTAGTTATCCATGCAGCATCCAAAAGCGAATATAAAATTAAGTGTCTAGTGGATGTCCAATCGACATCCCATAAATATCCACGGCTGGACAATGTATAATAAGGGTATTTAATTGTTTTTTGATTTTTTTTATAACAAAAATTGTGAAAAGTTTTTATACTTGAAAACTTACACAAAAAATTATCTTGGATTGCTTACATCAGCTAGAAGTGCTAGAATATGCATTTTCAATTAATTCAATTTAGCATGTAGTTTGTACATTTATTTTATATATTGTACTGATATATTTTGGGTTTAACTCCAGTCATTCAACTGATCGCTATTTTTGCTTACAATTCTTTAAGTATACTATTTATTATTATTTCAAATTACTTCAAGTCAAGTTACTAAACTTTAAGTCATTTTTAAACGATCTTGGCCTTAATTTTAAGATGAATTTTTCCAAAAATACCAAATTTGCAACTTGAGTCGTCTTTCGTCAAATTTCACTTATTTCGGACCAAAAATGTAACTTTGCCAAAAACAACAAAATAGAAGAGTTTCAGCAGTTTCAACAGTTTTCATCAGCTTGATTTTGTCATAAAATTGAATTTGTTGAAAAACATGAAGACTTGCATTTTTTGACACTTTGAATCATTTTTAACCAATTTTTGCCTTAATGGCTAAAAATTTTCAAAAACTCCAAATTTGCATTTTTTGTAATTTTAAGTCGTTTCTAACTCTTTTATGGCCCTAATTCTTACCTGACTATTTCGAAAAATACCTAACTTGAATTTTGAGATGTTTTCAGATCATATGTTGATCCAGTTCTTTGGATATTACCCTAAATGCATAACAACCGCATGCAATTTTCTTACTTCAATGTGTTTTTCATATCTGAGGCTCTCAATCCGTACCCTCAAACATGAAAACTTGCATTTTTAGACGCTTTGAGTAATTTTTAACCAATTTTTCGCTTTAACATCTTAATCTATTTTTTTTCAAAAATTCCAAATTTGTATTTTTAGTAGTTTTAAGACGTTTCTCACTGATTTTTGACCTAATTCTTACTTGACTATTTCGAAAAAACACATTTTGAGACGTTTTCCGTCAAATTTCACTTATTTTTTACCAAAATGTAGCTTTACCAAAAACAACAAATTAGAAGATTTAATCGGTTTTTCCTGATTTTGACATGAAACTGTAAACTTCAAAAACATGAAAACTTGCGTTTTTATACACTTTGAGTCATTTTTAACCAGTTTTTGGTTAAATGGCTACGTTTTTGGCCTAATGGCTAAAAAATTTCAGAAACTCTAAATTTGCATTTTCTGACTGATTTTTGGACCTAATTCTTATTTGACTTTTTCAAAAAACACCAGACTTACATATTGAGACGTTTTCAAACAAATGTCACTTATTTGGGACCAAAAATGTAATTTTACCAAAACTCCAAATTAGAAAATTTAATCAGTTTTGCCTGATTTTGTAATAAAATTAAATAATAAAATTGAATTTTTAAAAAAACCTGCGTTTTTAGACGCTTTGAGTCATTTTTAACCAATTTTTGCCCTAATAGATAAAAAATTGCAGAGACTCAAAATTTGCAATTTTTGTAGTTTTAAGTAGTCCTAACTGATTTATGGCCCCAATTCTTACCTGACTATTTCGAAAAACACCAAATTTGCATTTTGAGACGTTTTCCGTCAAATTTCACTAATTTTGGTCCAAAAATGTAACTTCACATACCATAAACTACAAATAATTAAAAGATTTCATTTCAAATCAGAAGAATTTTTTCAAAAACATGAAAATTTATATTTTTAGACGCTTTGAGTCATTTTTAACCAATTTTCGTCCTGATCTTAATCTATTTTTTTCAAAACCCCCAAATTTGTAATTTTAGTTTGCTTTTAAGACGTTTCGGACAAATTTTTGGTTCTAATTCTTACTTGGCTTTTTTGAAAAACACCATACTTGCATATTGAGACGTTTACAGTCAAATTTCACTTATTTTGGACCAAAAATGCAAATTTACCAAAAACTACAAATTCCAAGAGTTAATCAGTTTTGCCTGATTTTGTCAAAAAATTAAATAATAAAATTGAATTTCTTTAAAAATATGAAAACTTGCATTTTGGGAAGCTTTGAATAATTTTTAGCCAATTTGGCCCTAGCCTTTTTTTTTTTCAAAAACTTCAAATTTGCATTTTCTGCAGTTTTAAGACGTTTCTGACTGATTTTTGGCCCTAATTACTACTTGACTTTTTCGAAAAACACAAAACTTTCATTTTGAGACGTTTTCAGTGAAATTACATTTATTTTGGACCAAAATGTAACTACCAAAAAGCAACAAATTAGAAGATTTATTCAGTTCTTCCTGATTTTGTCATAAAATTGATTATCTTCAAAAACATGAAAACTTGCGTTTTTAGACGCTTTGAGTCATTTTTAATCAATTTTTGCCCTAATAGCTGAAAAATTTAAAAAAACTCCAAATTTGCATTTTTTGTAGTTTTAACTCGTTTCTAACTGATTTATGGCCACAATTCTTACCTGATTATTTCGAAAAATACCTAACTTGCATTTTGAGATGTTGTCAGATCATATGTTGATCCAGTTCTTTGGATATTACCCTAAATGCATAACAACCGCATGCAATTTTCTTACTTCAATATGTTTTTCATATCTGAGGCTCTCAATCCGTACCCTCAAACATGAAAACTTGCATTTTTAGACGCTTTGAGTAATTTTTAACCAATTTTTCGCCCTAACATCTTAATCTATTTTTTTTCAAAAATTCCAAATTTGTATTTTTAGTAGTTTTAAGACGTTTCTGACTGATTTTTGGACCTAATTCTTACTTGACTTTTTCGAAAAACACATTTTGAGACGTTTTCCGTCAAATTTCACTTATTTTTTACCAAAATGTAGCTTTACCAAAAACAACAAATTAGAAGATTTAATCAGATTTTTCTGATTTTGACATGAAACTGTAAACTTCAAAAACATGAAAACTCACTTTGAGTCATTTTTAACCAGTTTTTAGTTAAATGGCTAAGTTTTTGGCCTAATGGCTAAAAAATTTCAGAAACTCTAAATTTGCATTTTCTGACTGATTTTTGGCAATGGACAAATTCTTATTTGACTTTTCCAAAAAACACCAGACTTACATATTGAGACGTTTTCAAACAAATTTCACTTATTTAGGACCAAAAATGTAATTTTACCAAAAACTCCAAATTAGAAAATTTAATCAGTTTTGCCTGATTTTGTAATAAAATTAAATTTCTAAAAAAACTTGCGTTTTTAGACGCTTTGAGTCATTTTTAACCAAATTGCCCTAATAGATAAAAAATTGCAGAGACTCCAAATTTGCAATTTTTGTAGTTTTAAGTCGTCCTAACTGGCCCCAGTTCTTACCTGACTATTTCGAAAATACAAAATTTGCATTTTGAGACGTTTTCCGTCAAATTTCACTAATTTTGGTCCAAAAATGTAACTTCACATACCATAAACTACAAATAATTAGAAGATTTCATTTCAAATCAGAAGAATTTTTTCAAAAACATGAAAATTTATATTTTTAGACGCTTTGAGTAATTTTTAACCAATTTTCGTCCAGATCTTAATCTATTTTTTTCAAAAACTCCAAATTTGTATTTTTAGTTGCTTTTAAGACGTTTCTGACAAATTTTTGGATCTAATTCTTACTTGGCGTTTTTGAAAAACACCATACTTGCATATTGAGACGTTTACAGTCAAATTTCACTTATTTTGGACCAAAAATGCAAATTTACCAAAAACTACAAATTCCAAGAGTTAATCAGTTTTGCCTGATTTTGTCAAAAAATTAAATAATAAAATTGAATTTCTTTAAAAATATGAAAACTTGCATTTTGGGATGCTTTGAATAATAGTTTTAAGACGTTTCGGACTGATTTTTGGCCCTAAGTCCTACTTGACTTTTTCGAAAAACACAAAACTTTTATTTTGAGACGTTTTCAGTGAAATAACATTTATTTTGGACCAAAATGTAACTACCAAAAAACAACAAATTAGAAGATTTATTCAGTTCTCCCTGATTTTATCATAAAATTGATTTTCTTCAAAAACATGAAAACTTGCATTTTTAGACGCTTTGAGTCATTTTTAACCAATTTTTGCCCTAATAGCTGAAAATAAAAAAAAAAACTCCAAATTTGCATTTTTTGTAGTTTTAACTCGTTTCTAACTGATTTATGGCCACAATTCTTACCAAACACCAAACTTTCCTTTTGAAACGTTTTCAGTCAAATTTTTTACTTATTTTGGACCAAAAATGTAACTTTACGAAAAACAACAAATTAGAAGATTTAATCAGTTATGCCTGATTGTCATAAAATTAAATAATAAAATTGAGAAAAACTTCAAAACTTACATTTTTAGATGCTTTTAGATGCTTTAAGACTTTGCTGACTGATTTTTGGCCCTATTCACTTTTTCGAAAAATACAAGAGGTGAATTTTGAGACGTTTTCAGTAAAATTTCACTTATTTTAGACCAAAATGTTGCTTTCCAACCGAAAACAATAAATTAGAAAATTTAATAAGTGTTTCCTGATTTTGTCATGAAATTGTATTTCTAGACGCTTTGAGTCATTTTTAACCAATTTTCGTTGTGATCTTAATTTATTTTTTTTTCAAAAAATCCAAATTTGCCTTTTTTGTACTCTACAAAACATCAAATAATTTTGTTTACTTTGGTGTAAAATAAATAATTTTTTATCTGTTCGAAAAACATAAAATAATAATTACAAATTCTGATTCAATCAATTTAGCAATCAATATTGATGGTTTTCTCTAAGCAAAAGCTCTGGTAGTCAGTTTTTGTGACTTTTAGGTTTTTTTATATGAATCTACCACGGATATGAAAAACCTGATAATTCTCAAGTTCTTTTAGTGGATTTTGTAACTGAGTGTCAGCAATTAAATAACCGAATTTCCTTTAAGAAAATTTCTGTAGATTTTAACGTTTAAATGTTGATATATGATTTTCTAGCAGATAGGTATATATGAAGTGTGCTAACTATTCATGTCTTAAATGTTCAACTGAAGTCCTGAATGTTCAATCTTGCCATTAAATGTATATTCATTGGATGTACAGTGGATATTAGTAGTATTTTTTGGCAACCAGTGGATGTATATAATGGAAGTCCATTAGATGTTGGATCGGGCGACAACTGTACGTCCATTGAATATCCAATGGATATCAATTTGTTATTTGGGTAATAACACTTTTTTTTGTTCCAGAAAACACAAAAAATTTGTTTTTTTTTACTATCAGTATCACTCAGTTAATTTTATATACTCGATGGGATTTGGCCAAAGTGTTTTTATAGCTCTTTATTGAGGATGATCTTGCCACTATTTTATGATGGAAAATTCCCAAGACGGGTGCCGTCAGACGATTTAAGGAGCACTTTGGCCATACATTTTTGAATCGCAAGAACGAAAAACACTAAAATAAAGCACTTAGCTGGTCGAGTGCGATTTTTCACCACTCCCTTTACTTTATATAGTTCATGCTGCTACAAAACTCTTAAGAGTTTTTTAAAATACCGGTAGGTACCATTTTCTTACATAATATATTCAAAAATAAACTCGCTAACTATGCTAAGGGTACACATAAGGGACAAAGGGAAATTGTGTCCAAACAACGCAAAAAAGGCTAAACCGACACCGAGGATGCGCGCTTCGGGCTACGAACGATAAAAACTTTGTCATTGCGATGTACCCCATTTCCTTCCTTCCTTCCAGTTTTGTGCTTCCAGTAGATATCCGGCGTTGTTGACGTCGCGACGCCCGAGGCCGCCGCCGCTGTTCCAGCGTCGTCGTCCATCTGCGCCGACAATAAACTAAGATAAATAGCCAATTATTATGAGTGTGTCTGCTCTTTGAAACTTCAATTATTCACTATTTTGCTCAACTAAGGCCTGCCCTTACTGTAAGTATAACTAGATATTAGTAATTTTACGTAAATTAGTCAAAATAGATAATAGAGAAGTGAGTTGTTTACTAACCTATAATTCAAACTAAGATTAGTGAGTTAGGACGATAAATAGCCATTAGAAGTGGGTGGAAACGTCTTGATGGTGTGATAAATGGATTTTTCAAGTGTGACCCACCCCACCACCATCAGCCACGAAAAGCGATATATATAAGTAATATTCTTTGATAAAGTATCGACTGCTAAATAATTCAAAGGAAAAGCACAGGTACACTTTATTGAATGAACAACGAGCCAGACCATTTATTATTATCAAACACATACATTTCAATTCGATTCAAGGAAAATGTGCCCAGGGGGTTGGGCCATGTTATTTTAATAAATCCATACTGTAATTACTAGGTGATCCAAGTCAGAATTTGGTTGGCTCCCTTTTTTTTAACCCAGAAAAAAAAGGTCAGATACCCTCTATTCTCTATACAAAGGAAGTATAAAATTTGTTACCCTATAAATACGATTGTCATCAAGTGGAGGTTCTGGCAAACGATTTACAATTGAGAAGGTGGGCGAAAGAAGGGACCAGAAGATAAAGGATAAGGTTTTACTTCTATAGAAACGACTTTTTTTATTTCGGAAAAACCATTTTTTACCTTTCTTTGCATACCTATAAAAAGTAAATACATCAGTTTACCCCTTTTGAGTGCCTATTATGTTCTGCAGGTAGGAAAAGTTTATTTTGTGTGGCGTAGAAATCCCTAGATGATAGATAAGGTTTATTTTTGCTAGAAACTAAAAATAATAACTGGATATTACCTAAACTCTAATATGAACAAAACAATACATTTCAAAGGTTGTTACACCATAGGTGCAGTCCCTAAACATTAATAAATTACATCGTTTACAAATAAAAAATGAGCCCTTCAGCATTATAATTTGTCGAGTGACGAATGGAATGACGCAAATCCAGATATAGACGCAAAATATTCCTGGAGACATGTACATAATGCCATTATTTCTAGAATATGGTACATACATACTTCAAATTCAATTCAAATAGTACAACATAAATAAATACATTACGTCTGCACGTTCTAGTTGACATACTCCATTTTTATCTGTTGTTGGTCCGAGATGAACCTGGCACATCATGGAAAATGTAATGTCCTGTGTAGAGATAGGAAAGTAGCGAATTTTTACACTGGCAAATTGCGAAATTTTTTCCGGGTCGGGTTAGTCAATGACTATTTGATGTGGGAAGAATTTGACGAAAAACAAGATGATGGTTTCATGTATAGAAAATTACTAATCCGACCTTGATGAAGACTAAGCAATATAATCGAAACGTTGCCGCTCTTCGATAGAACATGGAGTTTGTAATTGTCCTGTACCCGCTACCTTCTTACGAACTTGATACAAGGACGTTATTAAACATCAACTCCGAAGGGTGAAATTTTTGAGCTATTGAACTCAATTTGACTTTTTAAATTGGCATTTTGATCGCCAATAGAATGGAATGTGCAAATTTGTGATCAAAGGTTTTGACTTCACCTCGACATCATCATCTATAAGGCTTCCTAAGGGCAATTACCACGTATAGCAAAGAAGATAATCTACTTATTGAAAAATAAGCGATCTATTCATTTCCCTTTTACGGAATATTTTTTCTTTGTCCGACTCATTACAGTTTAGCGGATAAAAAAGAAATATGACTGTGAAGCCCTTCACAGCCGGTCAAAATACAATCTAAAGTGTTTTGCGGACTTTGAAGCCGTGGTCCAATAAAATTTCTTCCTAACGTTTGGTCTGAAGCTGCGGCAGACATCATCACAGGCGATGACGCAATGGGCGAAGTGATATCCCGTCCTTTCCGACGTTGACTGATTCGACTGTGGTGAACTCCGTGGTATTTACTCACTCACCGCGCCGCCGCTCTGCAGTGGTGGGACTGGGGTGGGGGTAGTGGTGGCGCGGGATTTCGGCACACTTGCAGCATGTAGAACTCGCTTCCAGTGTGCATTTAAAAACGTAATTTCCTCCCTCCTGTTGAAACTGTTGTCGTGTTTAGACATCTCAATGGCCTCACTCGTTAGTCTCGGATAGAAACTCTGCGATTAATATAAGATATCCACCTCGTTGAAGGATATCGGGACCCTCGGAGAGAGCGTGCTCTGCTACTACTGACTTTTGTGTTTGTCCCAGCCTGCAATTCCTCTTATGTTCCGTAATCCACGTGTTGACACCACTAACGAGAGAGATCATGGAGTCTTTAAACACGACAACAATTTCAACAGGAAGGAGGAAGTTACGCTTCTAAATGCAGACTGGAAGCGAGTTCTACGACATACTTCAAGTGCGCCGAAACCCCGCGTCACCACTACTACCCCCACCCCAGTCGCTCAATTGCACCACGACGGCGGGGGAATAAATACCACGGAGCTCACCACAGTCGAATCAGTCAACGTCGAGAAGCAGGGGAAATCACTTCGCCCGCAGCTGTAGATAAAACGTCAGGAAGAAATTCAAATAGACCACGGCTTCAAAGCCCGGAAAACACTTTAGATTGTAAAGAGAAATATGACTAACCTGAACTAACCTTGAAACTTTTGGTGAGTAAAATAGGAACGATTTATGAAGAAAATAATCTGTAAAAGAGAGATGGATAGATCAGATTTGTTTGTATAGACCGTATTGCTACACAAACTATTGTCTTTTCTATGCTTATATTAAAAAAAGGAAATATAATGATGACGCGATGATATGAGAAAAAGAAACTTGATTTTTGAAGTTCTTCAATTTAGTTACAGTAAAAAAAAAAAAAATCTTTATATTTTGGAACATTTCCGAAAAGAGCCGCATTGTTCTAAGTTTGAAAACGTATATTGGGCAGTAAATACCGCAGCAGAATCCTCAACATTTGCTGTTTACAATAAAACAACAATGGTATAAAAATACATTTTTTGCTGCTTACAAATGGTTAAACATTTTGTGCTAAAATTTAAAATTTTAAAATAAAAATGACAAAAAAATCAGCTTGGACGTATCATATTTGTAAGAAAGATAGGACCGACTTACTAGGACTGATCTAGTAGCCTAAAAGTAAAAAAAAAAATCCTAAAATTAGAAACAAAAAAAAGATACGCATGAATATTGCGTCCATAGGATTGGGACTGATTCCCTGCCCGCACCATTTCTCGCAACAATTTATCTTTTTTTTACAACATATTACAAAATAAAGTTTTGGTTTCAAGTTATGGACTAACCCTTTTGATTCCAAATATGTTTCATTCTGAAAAGAAAATAGTTATATTCTAAAGTATTTTCCAGGCTTTGAAGCCGTGGTCCAATGGAATTTGTTCCTGACGTATCGTCTACAGCTGCGGCAGACATTAGAAAAGGCTGCTTCTCGACGTTGACTTATTCGACTGTGGTGAGCTCCGTGGTGTTTATTCCCCCGCCGTCACTCTCTTTACACGAGGATTTTACGGAACACACGAGGAGTTGCAGGCCGGGACAAACACAAAAGTCAGCAGTAGCAGCGCACGCTCTCTCCGAAGGTCACGACATTCTTTTCAACGAGGTGGATATCTGATATCAATCGAAGCGTTTCTATCCAAGACTAATGAGAGAGGCCATTGAGATCTTTAAACACCCCAACAATTTCAACAGGAAGGAGAAAATTACGTTTCTAAATGCAGACTGGAACTGCGACATACTTGAAGTGCACGGAAACCCTGCGTCCCCACTACCCCCACTCCTGTCCCTCCACTGAGCTCACCACAGTCGAATCAATCAAAGTCGGGAAGCACGGGAGATCACTTTGCCCATTGCCTCATCGACTTTGGTCATGTGTGCAGCAGCTGTAGACAAAACGTCAGGAAGAAATTCCATTAGACCATGGCTTCAAAGACCGGAAAACACTTTAAATTATAAAATCAGAAATTGAACCAAAACTAAGTATTCGCCACTTCGCATCATAAGAATCGTTCCAAAAAGATCATTATTTTGAGTCTTTTCTCCACCTAGATAACCTGGATCTGACAAGCTTTGGGCGCCGAGGGTGGCCTAGAGCCGAAACCGGTCCGCCAAAAGTATTTTAAAATAAATTTGCACAAGTACTTCCTTCAACATTTTAACACAATGCACACGGCGACAACCCGTCTACTCTCAAGGAGATAAGTCTAAACTAAAATAAAAAGAAACACAATAATTATCTCAAAACTCCACAAAAAAGCATTTTTGAAAACAAAATCTGAAATTGAACCAAAATTAAATTTTTGCCACTTTGCGTAGTCGATTACATATAAGAATCGCCACAAAAGGCGCATTTTTTGCGTTATTAGAAAAAATCATTTTTTACACCAAAATGATTTCCTGTCGGCCATTTTGTCAGAAAGCCAAACATAATCAAAATTTTGGTACATTATTTTTTCCAATCCATCAGTTTTATTAACATTTTTAATCAGAAAACGATCAATATTGCCTCAAAAACGGCGATAAAGTTACAATTTTCTGCGTATTCAATAAAGCAACGAATTTTTTACTAAAAACCAGAATAAAACAAAACAAAAAAAGCACTTTATTGCTTTTTACTTGCCTTAATAGTTTTTAACGGAATTCGAAATAATATTAAGCTGAAATCTTGACAAATCTAATTCAATTATTGAATTACCTAAACTAAAATTTAAATTTCTAAGAAAAATCTGTTAAAATAATCTTAAAAACACGTCTACAAACCGCTGATTTAAAGATGATAGATTGCATATGTGTTTTTTTGATTGAAAACGAAATTTTCAATTTAAGTTTGTATTTTTTTTTTAATAAAAGACTTTTAATTTTTTAACCAAAATCCTATTCGGTGTTCTAACAAAAAACTTGTGCTGCTGTCGCCAGAAATTCGTCAATTTGAAAGAAGATAGATAATATTGTGGTAAGTACCCAAATCCAGACCACACTCATATCCATTTTTGTTCAATAATATCGATCAAAACCGGTAAATTTCAAAGCAAAAAGAATAATCAACCAAATCAACGAGCTATTGATTGAACTCACCATTCGGACCATGATTATCAAAAAAAAACAGCGTACGTTTTACCGCACAATTAAAAAAATTCAGACAAATATATAATAGCCGTTCTGTGGTTGGTACTACACATTTGTAAAGCATTTTCTTACACCTTTTATTTTTCTGCAAAGCTAAATTGTGCAGGAAAGCGTACCTTGCACCCTTCGAATTTAAATCTTGCTCTCTAAATCTAAAAATAATTAAGATTTTGCACTTTGTCATTGTTGGGACACCCTGTATACCTACTCTAACTTACGGCTAAATTATGTAATATTTTAGACTCTGCCTTGCACTTTGTTTAGTCTTTGAGACGACATATTCAGAGATTCTGTAGCCATCAGGTGTGCTAACGTCGAAAGGATGCATAATCCATGAAAGTGCATCTTTTGAAGTACAAATTTCTTGAAAGATAGAAGGAAAGTGTTATTAACGTAGCAGCGCGTAAAAGAAGGAAATTATGCAACTGGTTTATGTTCAGTAAACTATTGTCCTTTGATAACAGCAGCCTGTCCTCAACTGAGCTAAAACTAGAATTTAGTGATAAAATGGCGAATGCGCTTTTCGCTTTGTTTACGTGTGCGTGATTTCCAGTATATCGAAACTAATATGGATTTAGACGGGTTGTCGCCGTGTGCACGGTGTTGAAATGTTGAAGGGAAAGAAAAGGCTCGTATACTTCGGGCAAGTTTAATTAAAATCCTTTTGGCGGACCGGTTTCTGCTCTTAAGCAATCTTCAGAGCCCAAAATTCGTCAGATCGGGGTTATCTAGGTGGAGAAAAGACCCTCGCAATAACGTAAAATAATGCCCTTTTTGTGACGATACTTATAATGCAAAGTGGTAAAAACTTAATTTTGGTTGAAATTATGATTCTCGGAGAGAATCTTTCTTCTTTGAAGAAAAGGCTCGTAAACTTCGTGCAAGTTTAATTAAAATCTTTTCGGCGGACCGGTTTCGGCTCTAAGCCATCTTCAGCGCCGAAAAATCTGCAAAGTCTGCCATATCGCAGGAACAAGCAGTAGGCGGGTTGTTGCCGTGTGCACGGTGTTGAAGTGTTGAAGGGGAAGAGAAGGCTCTTATACTTCGTGCAAGTTTAATTAAAATCCTTTTGGCGGACCGGTTTCGGCTCTAAGCCATGCTCAGCTCTCAAAACTCGGCAAAGGCTGCCGTATCGCAGGAACAAGTCGCCGTGTGCACGGTGTTGAAATGTTGAAGGGGAAGAAAATGCTCGTATACTTCGTGCAAGTTTAATTCGAAATGCTTTTGTTTTTGCCGGCGGATCGGCTTCGGCTCTAAGCCATCCTCAGCATCCAAAACTCGGCAAAGGCTGCCATATCGCAGGAACAAGTAGACGGATAGTCGCCGTGTGCACGGTGTTGAAATGGTGAAGGGGAAGAAAAGGCCCGTATACTTCGGGAAAGTTTAGTTAAAATCCTTTTGGAGGACCGGTTGCGGCTCAACCCATCGTCAGCGCCCAAAAAACCGGTCCGCCAAGAGGATTTTAATAAAATTTGCAGGAAGTATACGAGCCTTTTCTTCCCCTTCAATAATCATGTGATAAAAAATAAGAAATGACATGGTGGAAGCGTCAGCTTTTAGCAATCAGGAATCGACGTTAATTCTTTATTTGGACGTTTTATTCCTTCACATGCTTGTTTTATAGTACAAGTACAAACCAGTTTTTTATAAATGTTAAAAAATAACATTTTTAAACAGAACGTTTGTGATAGATATAAATAGATACAATAAATAGACAGATAACATCTCTCGATTGTACCATCAAGTAAACTTTTGTGAAATTTACAGATACGAGCAACATTATAGTTACAGTATGATATGTTAATTATTAATTAACTAGTTAAATAACCTTCTATATGAAGGGGCATTTACGAATTATTAAGATGCACTTGTATGTTGAGGCATTTCTGTGTTAACTAACAATTCGCAGCTTATTTCAAGATCCGCTGTAAAATTAAGTCCAATAAAATTTTTCAAAATAGTATGTTAAATAATACGCAAGTGGTTATCAGGGACAGGAGCAAAAAATGTGAAAAAAAAATCATCAAGTTGGCTACATAAAATGATGACATAATGAAAGTAAATAGACTTTTGTTATTTGATCATTTTCTTTTCACACTTCACAGCCAAATGATTACCATTTTTAATGAACACCCACTACTACAACACAAGATTGATAAAAAAACGTCGGTTAACGGCCAAATTATTATATGCGTCAAGAAACTGTGAAAACTGAGTAAGAAAACTCCCTCAAGCTCTCAACTTTAAAGTTAACAGAAATCTTAAATTTAGAAAGACTATGGAAACACAAGGCTCAAATGACACACAAATGGTCGATTTCGCTCCTTTTTTTAAGTGATTGCTTACGTTTACTCTGCAACACAAAGCGCCATTAAAACCCGAATTCCGGGGCTGATTGTGCCATAATATTTTAAAACTGTCTTGAGTCAAAGAGAGTAAGAACATTTTAAGCTTATGAACTATCAATCGCAAAGATTCATATTAGAATAATTTCCAATTTTACTACGACTCAAAACAGCTTTTTTTAACTATATTTTCCTTGCTTGGGACGACAAAATCAAAGTCGACTTGTTATGTCTTGTGTCCTCTATTTCAAGAGTACCAAAAACTCTAAAATTCCCGGGGATCTTTCTTATGACACCTTTTCCTCTTAAGTGAAAAGACAAAGGTAGATAATCGGAGTTTCTTTTTATGAAGAAAGATAGCTCACAATATGTTACATTAAAAAAACGTGTTAATATACACTCGATGTAAAAACTCTCTAACGAACTCTAGTTATAGTTCAGAAATTCCGTAATTTGTCTGCTTCAGGCCCAAAATCCAAATTAGTTTTGGCGTTTGCTCTAAGCTCAGTCTTGCGTGCATAACGCCGAATGCCTGCTCCAGATCAATTGTTATGTTTTATTATCCTTTCTAAGCCCACCGTAATATTTTACTACAGGATTTCAGGAAGTCAAAGAAATCGAGAGAAAGCAATAGAAAGAAACGAAACTAATCCAGGCATAACTTTGGCTGATGTCGTCAATCCATTTAGTTTCTTTCAACTTCGGCCAAGTTTTATATCGAATTAATGGTTTGTCGTTGTAGTAAATCCCCTCTACTTTCGTAACATAACTAATAAGCAAATTAAAAAAATATAGAAACATTAACATAAATTAGTAAAAAAATGTTTTTAAAACGTTAGCTCAAATCAGAGAAGATCATTTTATCCATTTTATTCCATAACAATGACACCCAACCTACACAAATTAAAATAAGAACTTAATCTGAGATATGCAAATTCTTCACTGGACTTTTAAAATTAAAGTGACATGCTTCTGAATGGAACCCTTGGCTTATCAGTGAACCTGGAGTAAAATCAATTGGGGAGCGGTGCCCATTACTCGGCAGAAACTTTCTAGAAACACATCCCATTAGTTTCTACAGCGAACTTAACGGATAAAGCAGCCCTGCGAGATTAATACGTTAAAGCCTAGTATAGCAGGAAAACCGTTTTTTAACGGAAAAGAAGTTCGCGACAGAGAGCAGTTGATGCTGGTAATATGTGTGTTAGGGATAATTTGAATAAAGTATTATGTATTTACTTTTAAAAGTTAACTTAACTTAGTTCAAGGGAGAAGGTGTAATTTTGGTTATTAAGAGTTGGCCTTTCAGTTCTTCACTTCCAAAAACTTCCAAAAACTAGTTTTGGTTTTCTACTAATTCGTTTATAGGTACAATGTATCTTTAAAAATGGTGTACGCGATATACTATTTTTGCTACTAAGCAAAAATACAGCGGCATAGAAAATGCTTTCCAAAATGAAAGAATTTTCGAATAAATTAATATATTAATTACATCATCGACATGTATCTCAAGGCATTAACCCAAATCCGGCTTGGTTTGGTTGTAAGCTGGTCTCTACCAGAAGTAGTTCACTGGAGGATTATCTCCCATTTACACCATTTTGTTTGTATCAACAATTTACTTGGCATCAAAGCACAACTAATAGTGAAGTATTCTCCACATTCTCAAGTTTAAAAATTTGACTACACAGCAAGTGTTGATTTATGAACGTAGCTGACAACAATAATTCCTAGTTTAACTAAAAACCACATAAAAGTATTGTCGAGTACGTTCCTAGAATGATATTAAATTTTCGTCCTATCCAGCAATTATTAATTTTCCATATTCTAGGTGTGATAAAATATTGAGTAGAGTATATAGGGCGTCCTAAGTACAGAATAATAATGTAATATATTTCAAATCCACAGAATAAACGTCAGCTCATGTCTTTACCAAGTATTTTTTAAATTTTTGAGCGCAGCTGCCCGACATTTTTGACATTTTGTCAGTTTTCCTATATGGCTCACATTAAATAACCAGTTTTTCTATATAATCCACATAATACCAAATTGCCCGTTTTCCTATATGGCTCACATAAAATTTTTCTCAACTGCGTTCCTAAGCATGATTTTTAGTTTTTGTCGAATCCAGCAATTGTTAATTTTCCATATTTTAGGTGTGATAAAATATAGAGTAGAGTATGCAGGCCTAAATATAAAAAAAAACAGCGCAATATATGCAAAATCCACAGAATAAACGTCAGCTCATGAATTTACCTAGTAGGTTTCAAAAAAATGGACAATCGTTATTTTATTATTGTAATTTTTGATTGCAGCTGCCTTCCTAAATTAATGTTTAATTTTTGTCGAATCCAGCAATTATTAATTTTCCATATTATACTAGATGTGATAAAATATTGAGTAAAGTATACAGGGCTCCTAAATATAAAAAAAAAACATTGCAATATATGCAAAATCCACAGAACAAACGTCATCTCATGAGTTCACCAAGGTTTCAAAAAATGGAAAATTGTTGTTACTTTACTTTGGTAATTTTTCAGCGCAGCTGCCCGATCCAATTGACAGTTTTCCTATATGGCTCACATTACATTTTTCTCAACTGCGTTCCTAGCATGATGTTTAGTTTTTGTCGAATCCAGCAATTGTTAATTTTCCATATTTTAGGTGCGATAAAATATAGAGTAGAGTATACAGAGCTCCTAAATATAAGAAAACAATGCAATATATGCAAAATCCACACAGCAAACGTCATCACATGAGTTCACCTAGTAGGTTTCAAAAAATGGAAAATTGTTTTTATTTTATTATTGTATTTTTTTATCGCAGCTGCCAGAAACAATTGCCAGTTTTCCTACATGGCTCTCATTAAATTCTTCTGAACTGCGTTCCTAGATTAACGTTTAGTTTTTGTCGAACAATTATTAATTTTCCATATAATAGGTGTGATAAAAGATTGATTATACAGGCCCTCCTAAATACAGGATAATAATGTAATATATTTAAAACCCACAGAATAAACGTCAGCTCATGTCTTTACCAAGTAGGTTTCAAAAAATTAAAGATTGTAATTTTATATTTGAAATATTTTAGCGCAGCTGCCCGCCATAATTGCCAGTTTTCCTATGTGGCTCACATTAAATTCTTCTGAACTGCGTTCCTAGATTAATGTTTAGTTTTTATAGAATCCAAAAATTATTAATTTTCCATATTCTAGGTGTGATAACATATTGAGTAGAGTTTACAGGGCGTCCTAAATACAGGATAATAATGTAATAAACTCTAAATTCACAGAATAAACGTCAGCTCATTTTTTTACCTAGTGAGACGGTTTATTCTCACATGAAAGTCAATGACAAAATAAAAGCGAAATAAAAGCACTGCCTGACGTGGTGTGGTCATATATTATAAAAGAGACAAAAAAAAAAAAAAAAATCAAACAAATTCAACAAACTCAACAATACGCTAAGGCTGGTGTGTAGGTAGTGTGATGGCCAAGAGCCCCTTAAAGCGAACACTTGCGGTCACCAACATATTAAGATTGTGAAGTGGCTCAGATAAAGCTCGGCTATAGGAGTGGGTGCGCCACCTGTTGCTCACAGGCTCAACAGGACGCCTTCCAGGTGGAAGGGAAACCTTAGTAAATTTGGGGCCACCGCAAGAGTTCACTCCAATATAAATTAAACGTAGCAAAGTCGTTGGCCAAATAAGAGTAATCAGTTACACATTCAAAAGATCTTACCACTAATTTACATATATTGTCGGGGGGAGAACTTATGGGGTTACAACAGTCCACTGTCCTGTCAGTCTAGGGATGTAGGTTAGCGTGACTTGGTGACAGTAGTCTGTAGTGGACTCGATAGCTATGGTGAAGTTCGTTACACGCAGTTCAAGCCCCTACCTAGCACCTCCGAGGAGGACGCAAACCACCACTAAAATTTCTCTGAAGTGGGTCGTCCCACACCAAACTGGAACTCCGCCGTCGGCGCTCAAACACTCGCAATCCAATAAGCGGCAAGGTATTTCTCAAGTGAGGTTGGTCGGCAAAATCCCGTGACGAAACGGTAATTTCGGCAACGCAAAACAGCACTAAAGGTGGCCCGAAATTTTACACCAAGAAAAGCCGAAAAATCCTCAGGATGCCTGAGATAAATCGCAAATTCGGAGTTTTCTTTTTCCACGACCCACCTTCACGCCGGCAGCAAATTCCAAGACAGAAAATGAAAGACAATGACGGAAGCCAAGTGAAAAAGTCAAAAAGTCACTCTCAACAGTGTCAACACTGTCAGACGTCAACCGAACAAAGAGAAGCTAAAAGTAGACAACGTAAATAAATCCAAAATTATTAACTGCAAGATGAAAACTATCCAATAAGGAAAATAGCAAAAAGATCCAGATGGCAAAGACATTGAGTGTAATGAGGCCAAGGAGCAATTAAAAAGGTAACTTTATTCATAAAATTCCAATGGAGAAACCAAACTGTTACAGGTTTCGAAAAATAAAAAAATTGTTAATTTATTATTGTAATTTTTGATCGCAGCTGCCCGAAACAATTGCCAGTTTTCCTACATGGCTCACATTAAATTCTTCTGAACTGCGTTCCTAGATTAATGTTTAGTTTTTATAGAATCCAAAAATTATTAATTTTCCATATTCTAGGTGTGATAACATATTGAGTAGAGTTTACAGGGCGTCCTAAATACAGGATAATAATGTAATAAACTCTAAATTCACAGAATAAACGTCAGCTCATTTTTTTACCTAGTGAGACGGTTTATTCTCACATGAAAGTCAATGACAAAATAAAAGCGAAATAAAAGCACTGCCTGACGTGGTGTGGTCATATATTATAAAAGAGACAAAAAAAAAAAAAAATCAAACAAATTCAACAAACTCAACAATACGCTAAGGCTGGTGTGTAGGTAGTGTGATGGCCAAGAGCCCCTTAAAGCGAACACTTGCGGTCACCAACATATTAAGATTGTGAAGTGGCTCAGATAAAGCTCGGCTATAGGAGTGGGTGCGCCACCTGTTGCTCACAGGCTCAACAGGACGCCTTCCAGGTGGAAGGGAAACCTTAGTAAATTTGGGGCCACCGCAAGAGTTCACTCCAATATAAATTAAACGTAGCAAAGTCGTTGGCCAAATAAGAGTAATCAGTTACACATTCAAAAGATCTTACCACTAATTTACATATATTGTCGGGGGGAGAACTTATGGGGTTACAACAGTCCACTGTCCTGTCAGTCTAGGGATGTAGGTTAGCGTGACTTGGTGACAGTAGTCTGTAGTGGACTCGATAGCTATGGTGAAGTTCGTTACACGCAGTTCAAGCCCCTACCTAGCACCTCCGAGGAGGACGCAAACCACCACTAAAATTTCTCTGAAGTGGGTCGTCCCACACCAAACTGGAACTCCGCCGTCGGCGCTCAAACACTCGCAATCCAATAAGCGGCAAGGTATTTCTCAAGTGAGGTTGGTCGGCAAAATCCCGTGACGAAACGGTAATTTCGGCAACGCAAAACAGCACTAAAGGTGGCCCGAAATTTTACACCAAGAAAAGCCGAAAAATCCTCAGGATGCCTGAGATAAATCGCAAATTCGGAGTTTTCTTTTTCCACGACCCACCTTCACGCCGGCAGCAAATTCCAAGACAGAAAATGAAAGACAATGACGGAAGCCAAGTGAAAAAGTCAAAAAGTCACTCTCAACAGTGTCAACACTGTCAGACGTCAACCGAACAAAGAGAAGCTAAAAGTAGACAACGTAAATAAATCCAAAATTATTAACTGCAAGATGAAAACTATCCAATAAGGAAAATAGCAAAAAGATCCAGATGGCAAAGACATTGAGTGTAATGAGGCCAAGGAGCAATTAAAAAGGTAACTTTATTCATAAAATTCCAATGGAGAAACCAAACTGTTACAGGTTTCGAAAAATAAAAAAATTGTTAATTTATTATTGTAATTTTTGATCGCAGCTGCCCGAAACAATTGCCAGTTTTCCTACATGGCTCACATTAAATTCTTCTGAACTGCGTTTCTAGATTAATGGTTAGTTTTTATAGAATCCAGCAATTATTAATTTTCTATATTCTAGGTGTGATAACATATTGAGTAGAGTTTACAGCGCATCCTAAATACAGGATAATAATGCAATAAACTCTACAGTCACAGAATAAACGTCAGCTCATTTTTTTACCTAGTAGGTATCAAAAAATAAAAAAATTGTTAATTTATTTTTGTTATTTTTGATCGCAGCTGCCCGAATCAATTGCCAGTTTTCCAACATGGCTCACATTAAATTCTTCTGAACTGCGTTCCTAGATTAATGTTTAGTTTTTATAGAATCCAGCAATTATTAATTTTCCATATTCTAGGTGTGATAACATATTGAGTAGAGTTTACAGGGCGTCCTAAATACACGATAATAATCCAATAAATTCTAAATTCACAGAATAAACGTCAGCTCATTTTTTTACCTAGTAGGTTTCAAAAAATAAAAAATTGTTAATTTATTTTTGTAATTTTTGATCGCAGCTGCCCGAAACAATTGCCAGTTTTCCTACATGGCTCACATTAAATTCTTCTGAACTGCGTTCCTGGATAATGTTTAGTTTTTATCGAATCCAGCAATTATTAATTTTCCATATTCTAGGTGTGATAACATATTGAGTAGAGTTTACAGCGCGTCCTAAATACAGGATTATAATGCAATAAACTCTAAATTCACAGAATAAACGTCAGCTCATTTTTTTACCTAGTAGGTTTCGAAAAATAAAAAAATTGTTAATTTATTTTTGTAATTTTTGATCGCAGCTGCCCGAATCAATTGCCAGTTTTCCTACATGGCTCACATTAAATTCTTCTGAACTGCGTTCCTAGATTAATGTTTAGTTTTTATAGAATCCAGCAATTATTAATTTTCTATATTCTAGGTGTGATAACATATTGAGTAGAGTTTACAGCGCGTCCTAAATACAGGATAATAATGCAATAAACTCTAAATTCACAGAATAAACGTCAGCTCATTTTTTTACCTAGTAGGTTTCGAAAAATAAAAAAATTGTTAATTTATTATTGTAATTTTTGATCGCAGCTGCCCGCAACAATTGCCAGTTTTCCTACATGGCTCACATGAAATTCTTCTGAACTGCGTTCCTAGATTAATGTTTAGGTTTTATCGAATCCAGCAGTTATTAATTTTCCATATTCTAGGTGTGATAACATATTGAGTAGAGTTTACAGCGCGTCCTAAATACAGGATAATAATGCAATAAACTCTAAATTCACAGAATAAACGTCAGCTCATTTTTTTACCTAGTAGGTTTCGAAAAATAAAAAAATTGTTAATTTATTATTGTAATTTTTGATCGCAGCTGCCCGCAACAATTGCCAGTTTTCCTACATGGCTCACATTAAATTCTTCTGAACTGCGCTCCTAGATTAATGTTTAGTTTTTATCGAATCCAGCAATTATTAATTTTCCATATTCTAGGTGTGATAACATATTGAGTAGAGTTTACAGCGCGTCCTAAATACAGGATTATAATGCAATAAACTCTAAATTCACAGAATAAACGTCAGCTCATTTTTTTACCTAGTAGGTTTCGAAAAATAAAAAAATTGTTAATTTATTATTGTAATTTTTGATCGCAGCTGCCCGAAACAATTGCCAGTTTTCCTACATGGCTCACATTAAATTCTTCTGAACTGCGTTCCTAGATTAATGTTTAGTTTTTATAGAATCCAGCAATTATTAATTTTCCATATTCTAGGTGTGATAACATATTGAGTAGAGTTTACAGGGCGTCCTAAATACAGGATAATAATGCAAAAACTCTAAATTCACAGAATAAACGTCAGCTCATTTTTTTACCTAGTAGGTTTCAAAAAATAAAAAATTGTTAATTTATTTTTGTAATTTTTGATCGCAGCTGCCCGAAACAATTGCCAGTTTTCCTACATGGCTCACATTAAATTCTTCTGAACTGCGTTCCTAGATTAATGTTTAGGTTTTATCGAATCCAGCAGTTATTAATTTTCCATATTCTAGGTGTGATAACATATTGAGTAGAGTTTACAGCGCGTCCTAAATACAGGATAATAATGCAATATACTCTAAATTCACAGAATAAACGTCAGCTCATTTTTTTACCTAGTAGGTTTCGAAAAATAAAAAAATTGTTAATTTATTATTGTAATTTTTGATCGCAGCTGCCCGCAACAATTGCCAGTTTTCCTACATGGCTCACATTAAATTCTTCTGAACTGCGCTCCTAGATTAATGTTTAGTTTTTATCGAATCCAGCAATTATTAATTTTCCATATTCTAGGTGTGATAACATATTGAGTAGAGTTTACAGCGCGTCCTAAATACAGGATTATAATGCAATAAACTCTAAATTCACAGAATAAACGTCAGCTCATTTTTTTACCTAGTAGGTAGTAGGTAGTTGTACCTATTATTGTAATTTTTGATCGCAGCTGCCCGCAACAATTGCCAGTTTTCCTACATGGCTCACATTAAATTCTTCTGAACTGCGTTCCTAGATTAATGTTTAGGTTTTATCGAATCCAGCAGTTATTAATTTTCCATATTCTAGGTGTGATAACATATTGAGTAGAGTTTACAGCGCGTCCTAAATACAGGATAATAATGCAATAAACTCTAAATTCACAGAATAAACGTCAGCCCATTTTTTTACCTAGTAGGTTTCGAAAAATAAAAAAATTGTTAATTTATTATTGTAATTTTTGATCGCAGCTGCCCGAAACAATTGCCAGTTTTCCTACATGGCTCACATTAAATTCTTCTGAACTGCGTTCCTAGATTAATGTTTAGTTTTTATAGAATCCAGCAATTATTAATTTTCCATATTCTAGGTGTGATAACATATTGAGTAGAGTTTACAGGGCGTCCTAAATACAGGATAATAATGCAAAAACTCTAAATTCACAGAATAAACGTCAGCTCATTTTTTTACCTAGTAGGTTTCAAAAAATAAAAAATTGTTAATTTATTTTTGTAATTTTTGATCGCAGCTGCCCGAAACAATTGCCAGTTTTCCTACATGGCTCACATTAAATTCTTCTGAACTGCGTTCCTAGATTAATGTTTAGGTTTTATCGAATCCAGCAGTTATTAATTTTCCATATTCTAGGTGTGATAACATATTGAGTAGAGTTTACAGCGCGTCCTAAATACAGGATAATAATGCAATAAACTCTAAATTCACAGAATAAACGTCAGCCCATTTTTTTACCTAGTAGGTTTCGAAAAATAAAAAAATTGTTAATTTATTATTGTAATTTTTGATCGCAGCTGCCCGAAACAATTGCCAGTTTTCCTACATGGCTCACATTAAATTCTTCTGAACTGCGTTCCTAGATTAATGTTTAGTTTTTATAGAATCCAGCAATTATTAATTTTCCATATTCTAGGTGTGATAACATATTGAGTAGAGTTTACAGGGCGTCCTAAATACAGGATAATAATGCAAAAACTCTAAATTCACAGAATAAACGTCAGCTCATTTTTTTACCTAGTAGGTTTCAAAAAATAAAAAAATTGTTAATTTATTTTTGTAATTTTTGATCGCAGCTGCCCGAATCAATTGCCAGTTTTCCTACATGGCTCACATTAAATTCTTCTGAACTGCGTTCCTAGATTAATGTTTAGGTTTTATCGAATCCAGCAATTATTAATTTTCCATATTCTAGGTGTGATAACATATTGAGTAGAGTTTACAGCGCGTCCTAAATACAGGATAATAATGCAATAAACTCAAAATTCACAGAATAAACGTCAGCTCATTTTTTTACCTAGTAGGTTTCAAAAAATAAAAAATTGTTAATTTATTTTTGTAAGTTTTGAGCGCAGCTGTCCGAAACCATTGCCGCTTTTCCCATATGGCTAACATTAATTTTTTCTTAACTGCGTTCGTAGACTGTTTAGTTTTTGTCGAATCCAGCAATTAATAAATTCTCGGGGTGATAAAATATTGAGTAGAGTATACAGGGCGTCCTAAATATAGGATAACAATGTAATATATTCTAAATCCAAAGGATAAACATCAGCTCATGTCTTTACCTAGAAGGTTTTAAAAATTGAAAAATAATGGTTATTTTATTTTTATAATTCTTGAGCCCAGCTGCCCGAAACTATTGCCAGTTCTCTTATATGGCTCACATAAAACTTTTTTCAATTGCGTTCCTAGATTGATGTGTACTTTTTGCCGAATCAAGCAATTATTAACTTTCCATATTCTAAGTATGATAAAGTATACACTGCGTCCTAAATACAGGGTAACAATGGACAATACAGTATAACAATATATTCTACATCCACATAATAAACGCCAGCTCATACCTTTACCTAATAAGTTTCAAAAAATGAAAAATTGCTATTTTATTTTTGTAATTTTTGAGCGCAGCTGCCCGAAACAATTGCCAGTTTTCCTATATGGATCACATTAAATTTTACTCAACTGCGTTCCTAGATTGATGTTTAGTTTTTGTCGAATCTAGGAATTATTAATTTTCGAAATTTTAGGTGTGATAAAATATAGAGTTAATATACAGGGCCTCCAAAAATACAGGACAACAATATAATATATTCTAAACCCACAGAATAAACGTCAGTTAATGTATTTACCTAATAAGTTTCAAAAAATGGAAAACTGTTGTTATTTTAATTTTCTAATTTTCGAGCGCAGCTGCCCTTAACAATTGCCAGTTTTCCTATAGGGCTTATACTAAATTTTTCTCAACTGCGATCCTATATCAATGTTTAGTTTTTGTCGAATCCAGCAATTATTAATGTTAAATATTTTAGGTGTGATCAAATATAAAATAGAGTACCTATATAGGACATTCTAAATACAGGAAACAATGTTATATAGCCTAAATCCACAGAATAAACGTCAACTCATGTTTTTACATAATAGGCTTAGAAAAATGGACAATTGTTATTTTATTTTTGTAATTTTTGAACTCGGTTGCACGGAACAATTTTCAGTATTCCTATATGGCTCACATTAATTTTTTTTTCAACTGAGTTCCTAGGTTGAAGTAATCAAACTCATATTGGCAGCCTGAATTAATTATTTTTACTGAAGTACTTTACAATTTGGACTGTCATTGTCTTTCTATGTAGATAGCAAGGAGATTTGCCTATAGCTGCTTCTCGGAATGAGAGTCATCTACCATGAAAATAATACGCTGACGGATGTCGCCTGCTCTTACACAACATCTCACCGCTTTTGCCATGCTTTTTTACTTGAAATAGCCAAGATACAGTCTCCAATTTGTCGACCAGCCAAGGGTGTGTTGATGAGGGCTAGATCCCGAAACTAGTATGAAGATGTATTGATCGACAAATCCATGACCACCTTACTCCTTCCTCTTTTAGCTGATAATAATAACGAAGTCTGTTTTAAATGGCATTTGATTGTTTTTTGGCAGGACTATGCACGGTTTCTTCTAAAAATTTTCAATGGTAGTATGAAATTTAAATTTTTGTAGTCGTATTATTGTAAGTGAATACAATCATATACACATACATAGTTATCAAACTAATCAAGACCTATGATCTGTCACTAAGATTTCTGCTACCATATATACGGTCAATCAAAGCTCTAAAAATGGTGTACGTGACTTTAGTGAGTTCGAACCATACGTTTCCTCTTGTAATCTGTTCTTAACCGTACATAAAATTACGTCTCAAAAAGAAAATAAAAAATCAGCTTTCAAACAATTCAATGCAATAGAGAATATTCTTATTTGAAGTTTCAGTAACACATTTTTTCTTTTGCCAAATTTTCAGATCATACAACGCTGGGGAAAAGCAAAACCAAGGGGCTGCACTTGAACCAGCAGCAAGACAGAACCACTGCATCATCGTCACCATCAACAGCCAGTGAACAGCCAACCCACGGTTATGTCGACGCCGGTATAACCCCATGTAAATCATTTATCGCACTATTAGAACTAGTTTTAGTATCTTCCCAATGGACACTGATCGACCCCGCTTATGTATAGGCTCCCCATCATGCATTATTTCTAGACGCTTTAATAGCAATGGGCCGACCTCGTATTTACTTTAATAGGAATTGCTAGAGTAGACGCTTTGGCTATTTCTCGATTGCTCGTTATTTTAGACTGGCACAGTGGTTACAGCGGTTTCCATGGCATGGAAGTGGAAATTCACGCCGCGTCCATCGCCCCGCTGCCTCGCAATGTCAAAAGTGCCCCTGAGCCCTCGTTATTGGCACCTCGGGACCAGCCCAATGTTATAGGTTCGTATTTTACGATTCCTCGGAGTGCATCCGTTCCAAATCGCTTTGTCGTGTAAAAATCGAACGTTTTCATTAATCCTTTGGGCCAATTTCGTTTTCAGAGAACCAATTAGCTAAGGTAGAAGTAGAAGAAATCGTGATAGTGACCTTAGTATTACTGATTTGGGTGGGAGCGATAGCGTTGTTTTTCAACCGATGGGGAAAAATCCGCATGTTGGAGCCCTATCAGCCAAAATTCAATAGTCAGGACTCCCATCGTTCGTCCTGTCCCATGGGCTCAAACCCTCAGCTGAGTAATAGTTTACCGAGGGTGCAAAAAGTTACTACAGTTAGTTTTGCAGAACTGTTTGAATGAAAACTGTGTTTTTTACTTCTATCCGTTTTAGCAACGAATGTCCTTTTCGAAGTACAACGTAAACGCTTTAACTGACCCTTTATCCATCCTGCCGTCTCCTATCATTAAAAGGCCGCGGAGAAGTTCCGTTTTTGTTGGTAGTTCATTGATGTTAAACAAGTCGCCTCGTCGGGCCAAGTCTGCTACTGATATCCATTATGTCGGAGTAATGGATAGCCGCCGATTATCCAACTCTCTAACTGGTAATGATCAGGTTGTTTCCAAAATATTGTTAGGATATTATAAGTTTGTTTCTAGGGTCATTAACGCCATTTGTGTGCCGAGATCGCAGACCTTCCCTGATAACCATCGAAAGACCAAGCGAACGACCAATTTTCATATCATCACGTCGCCGTCCATCTGTCACCATCGAAAGACCTCCCAGTCTATTCCCTGCTAAAGGCAGGCGATCTTCGTGCTTTGTCATGGAAAAAACTTCATCTTCAACGCATAGAAATTGCAATAGTTTCGAAAGTTCCACCGGTTGGAGGGGCCCTTCCATGACAGTTACTAATGAACGACGTCCGTGTGGAAGGTAATCTTAATTAAATCACGAAGGATATTACAGCTCACATTTTTGTTTTATCAAATAAAGTTTTCCGCATCCGACCATCAGCATTGCCCTGCCTTCGGATAATAAAACGGAAGATGGGGATTTTATACCTCTGGAATACATTAGGAGGCAGCCGCGCAAACCGAAGATTTCACGCAGTTTCGAACAACCCCTAAAACCCAGGGCGAAGCCAGAACGTATGGCTCTTAGCCTCGATGTCAGCAGTATATCCAGCATTAACAGAAAATCCTCCCTGCCGGAAAAAGATAGGTCTTTTCCCGTCAGTTTACGACTAGACGAAATTACTGCAACCGAACCTCTGCTGGAAAATCAGTAAATTGAGTGTTAGACTCGAACTGCGTTCTGCATATTTCATCGTTTCTCGTTCGTTTAAGCATAAACGAAATATTGAATTTCGATGTCAATTGTGGCACAAAAATAGATTTACCATGGGGATATCACCTCTACTCTAATTACTCCGTCCTTGATTGGTAATGATTACCCTTTTTAGCAGGTAGGCTAAAAGAAAAGATTTTCACTTACCTACCTATATATCATCAGTTCACTGAAATGTTAATGTGATTTTCCTTTTTGTTTGGTAAAATGTGAGGTAATGGAAACAAAGATAGTGAAAGAGTGAAAGTAAATATTTTAGTAAAGAGAGGAGTGTCTATGTGGATGATGACACAAACTCATTTGCATAGAACATTTCATATTAAAAGCAAGTTTTGTGGTAAATTTTGATGTGCCACAGATTGTGTTTTGCGTTGATCGAGCTATTATTAATTTCAAAAGGGCCGTTAAACAATACACAAATTATTCTTAATTTTTACTAAGTTTTATGTGTTATATTTTAATCTTAATAATCGTACTACAAAAGTTTAGAGAAAAACGCTTCAAATGAAAATTTATCGATCTCGAGGCGGAAATAAGATTACTGAGTTTGATGACGTCATGAAGGTCAATTTTGTGTTTTCAAATAGAAACCTATAATTTTCTTTACTGCTTAATAATAAACATCTTTTGTAGGAAACTTTTTTTTACACAAGGTCCAATTAGCTTAACATTTAACATCATAAATAATAAATTTATTATGTTTACGGTTACCGTAAATTATAAATTAATCGGAATTTAAGTAAACACCGACTTTATACTCGGAATTTAACTAAATTCCGACTTTAAACTTGGAATTTAACTAAACTCCTACTTTAAACTCAGAATCTACTTTGAACTCGGAATTTAATTAAGTTCCAACCTTAAACTCGGAATTTAACTAAATTCCGAGTTTGAACTGGAAATTTAACTAAACTCCAACTTTAAACTCGGAATTTAACTCAATTCCGACTTTAAAGTAGGATTTAATTAAATTCGGACTTTGAACTCAGAATTTAAGAAAAAAATCTTATTGACCCTTCTACGCCTTATACGTAATCTACTTTGAACTCGGAATTGAATTAAAGTCCAACTTTAAATTCGGAATTTAACTAAATTCCGAGTTTGAGCTAGGAATTTAACTGACTAAATTTAACTACATTCCGAGTTTGAACTCGAAATTTCAACTAAATTCCAACTATAAACTCGAAATTTAACTAAATTACTCCGAATTTAAGAAAAAAAAATCTTGTTGGCCCTTCTACGCTTTATTCGTAATCTACTTTAAACTAGGAAGGTAACTAAATTCCAACTTTGAACTCAAAATTAACTAAATTCCGAGTTTGATCTCATAATTTATCTAACTAAATTTAACTAAATTTCGAGTTTCAACTCCGAATTCCGACGTTGAACTAAGAATTTAACTAAATTTCGACCTTTAAATTCATAGTTTAACTAAATTCCGGCTTTAAAATAGTAATTTAACTAAATTGCGACTTTAAACTCGGAATTTAGGAAAAAAATCTTGTTGGCCCTTCTACGCCTTACTCGTAATCTACTTTGAACTCGGAATTTAACAAAATTCCAACTTTGAATTTGGAATTTAACTAAATTTCAACTTTAAACTCTGAATTTAACTAAATTAGGCTTTAAAGTAGGAATTTAACTGAATTTCGAATTTGAACTCGGAATTTCATTAAATTTCAACTTTAAGTTCCGAATTTACCTAAATTCCGAGTTTAAACTCGGAATTTAAGAAAAAAATCTTGTTGGCCCTTGTACGCCTTATTCGTAATCTTCTTTGAGCTCAAAATTTAACTAAATTCCGACGTTCAACTAGGAGTTTAACTAAATTTCGACTTTGAACCCGGAATTTAATTAAATTCCAACTTTAATTCGGAATTTAACTAAATTCCAAATTTGAGCTTGGAACTTAACTAACTAAATTTAACTAAATTCCGAGTTTGAACTCGGAATTTTACTAAATTCGAACTTTCAATTCGAAATTTAAGTAATATACGTCTTTGAACTCAGAACTTAATATATAATAAAACACTAAATTTAATTAAATTCCGACATTGAATTCGGAATTTAAGAAAAAAATATTAGAAGTTAATACGTAGAAGGGCCAACAAGATTTTTTTCTTAAATTCTGAGTTCAAATTCGGAATTTAACTAAATTCCGAGTTTGAGCTAGGAATTTAACTGACTAAATTTAACTACATTCCGAGTTTGAACTCGAAATTTTAACTAAATTCCAACTTTAAACTCGAAATTTAACTAAATTCTGCCTTTGAACTCGAAATTTAACTAAATTCCAACTTTAAACTCGGAATTTAAGAAAAAAAATCTTGTTGGCCCTTACGCCTTATTCGTAATCTTCTTTGAGCTCAAAATTTAACTAAATTCCGACGTTCAACTAGGAATTTAACTAAATTTCGACTTTGAACTCGGAATTTAATTAAATTCCAACTTTAAATTCGGAATTTAACTAAATTCCAAATTTGAGCTTGGAACTTAACTAACTAAATTTAACTAAATTCCGAGTTTGAACTCGGAATTTTACTAAATTCCAACTTTCAATTCGAAATTTAAGTAATTTACGTCTTTGAACTCAGAATTTAACTAAATTCTGCTTTAAACTCGGAATTTAATTAAATTCCGACTTTGAATTCGGAGTTTAAGAAAAAAATATTAGAAGTTAATACGTAGAAGGGCCAACAAGATTATTTTTCTTAAATTCTGAGTTCAAATTCGATTTAACTAAATTCCGAGTTTAAGCTAGGAATTTAACTGACTAAATTTAACTACATTCCGAGTTTAACTCGAAATTTTAACTAAATTCCGCCTTTGCACTCGGAATTTAACTAAATTCCAACTTTAAACTCGGAATTTAAGAAAAAAAATCTTGTTGGCCCTTCTACGCCGTATTCGTAATCTACTTTGAACTCGGAGTTGAGTTAAATTTCGATTTTGAACCATGAATTTAACTATATTTCGACTTTGAACTCGGAATTTAATTAAAGTCCAACTTTAAATTCGGAATTTAACTAAATTTTTAGCTAGGAATTATCTGACTAATTTTAACTATATTCCGAGTTTGAACTCGAAATTTTAACTACATTCCAACTTTAAACTCGAAATTTAACTAAATTCCGCCTTTGAACTCGAAATATAACTAAATTCCAACTTTAAACTCGGAATTTATGAAAAACAAATCTTGTCGGCCCTTACGCCTTATTCGTAATGTACTTTGAACTCGGAATTTAACTAAATTTCAACTTTGAACTCGGAATTTAACTAAATTTCGAATTTTAAATAGTAATTTTACTAAATTCCGGCTTTAAACTCGGAATTTATTTAAATTCCAACTTTGAACTCGGAATTTAAGAAAAAAATATTGTTGGCCCTTCTACGCTTTATTCGTAATCTACTTTGAACTCGGAGGTTAACTTAATGCTGACGTTGAACTAGGAATTTAACTAAATATCGACTTTGAACTCGGAATTTAATTAACTTCCAACTTTAAATTCGGAATTTAACTAAATTCCGAGTTTGAGCTCAGAATTTTACTAACTAAATTTAACAAAATTCCGAGTTTGAACTCGAAATTTTAACTAAATTCCAACTTTAAACTCGAAATTTAACTAAATTCCAACTTTGAACTTGGAATTTAACTAAATTTCTAGTCTTTTCCTGAAAACACTTTCACTTCAGAAAAGGAGTTACCCTTGATGCAGTAGTTACGCAAAAAGACCTATTTTAGTATCACTTGTAGTTTTGGAGATACATACATTTTATAAAAAAATGTTTTACTACAAATAGTGGTTTATAGGCAGTAATGAAAATTATAGGTTGAAAAAATAAATTTGACTTTGAAATAACTTTGATGACGTCATGTAAGTCAGTAACGTTGCCAACATCTCATTCGACGTCGAGCAACTTTCATTTGAAGCTTTTTTCTCTAAACTTTTTTGTAGAATTGTTAAAGGTAAAATATAACACGTACAATTTAGTAAAAATTAAAATTAACTCATTAATTGCATCAAAATATATAGAAAAAAAAATATTTAAAATATTAAATACGAATATAAAGAAAGTGATGACTTACTTAGGTCTGTAGCATCGTAGAAGTGATATATCTAATGCCTATATATCATATAGAGGAACCATATTTAGGACCAGTTTACAGTTTTTAAATCTCCTGGCAATAATAACTATTATATATTCTCGTTAAAATTATAGATGTGTATATAGAAAACACGGTTACCTGTTTAATATCTATATTTTCTTAGACAGATATAGTCGAGTAATATATATCAGACAAAAAAATCCTATATAACTAGTACACAGCAAAGTACGTACTATGTAAAGACATATTGTTCCGGACCATAAATGTGTAGGACTTATTATATCTTTTATATAGTTATATTATAAAGTAAATAGTTTAGATATATAGACATATTCCTACCTAAGTTGAAAGCATATTCAGAGATACATTCAAAACTAAATCATACCGGGTGGCGCACTATCAAACTGACTATACTATAGAGAAATCCATGTCAATTTTCACATTTTCGTATTCTAGTTTTTAAAGATTTATACAATTGTAGTATCAAAAAATGTTTTTAAAGCACTAAATATTATATTTACATTTTTTTTTATTTGAAAATAATTTACAACCAGTCCAAGATTTATTTTTTCAAGAGCTCTTATAGGTTATTGAATACCTGACCTGTTTCTGTTATTTTCGCAAAAATTAATTCCCTGACAGTTATGCTTTGCGATATATAGCCCTGATTTTTGGGGCCCTATATAGGCAAATTAGAGAAATATTAAAAATACTGTGGATTCTAGAAGAAATGTTTCACATGAAAGTCATGAGCAAATAAGAATTGAATATTTTGGCAGAAAACTATTAGAAATATACAGAAAATTGTTTAGGTAACTCAAAGTGAAAGGCCTTATTGTCGTCGTTCACTGGCGAAGGACAAATAAGACACAATTGTGTCTTCTTTTACGATGGATAGGCCAACGTATCGAAACTCATCAGTAGAATTGATTATTGAGTCTTTTTAAAAAATAAGAAAGTTTTAGAAGGCAGAAAAATCGTTCTAGTACTAGAACTTTAATTTTACCAATTTCTCAATTCCTAAGAGACAAGAATGTGCAGATCTTACTTATTTCAACTTATAGCTTTTTCTAAAGTTTATAACTTCTGGTTTCCTAATGGAACACAAGTTGTTTGTCTAAAAAGTTCACTCAAAGAAACTGTTTCATTTTTCGCCTCTATTTGCGTTTATAATCTGTTTATAAATTGTGAAGAGTAGTATTATTTGGAGCTCTGTTAGAATTTTAGTAACATTTAGGACCTATTCGATAGATACTTGGCTGTAGAAAGCAAAAGTTATATGGGAACTCTCATGGCTAGTTTGATGATGAGGCCCCACACAATGTATACGCGGTGCATAAGTCCAAGTCCATACCCGGGTGCCAAATTATAAGGTGTTTGATTATTTATTACTTCTGCGAAATATTTAAGAGCACAAACATATATAATATGAAGTAAAAAGGGTAAAAATACTCACCTAAATGAACACATGATGATGGATTATTCTGGAAAGTAATTAATTATATAAAGTGTACCTCACCTTGAACCCTTGATGTAGCTAGTGGCGATTGGAAGGGTAAAATACTTATATTAACAAAAAAGGTTTTATTTCGGATATTGACATCGAGTGGACCATATATTCCAATGACGCACTTAAAAACGAAATTAGACTGCACTATAGACTGTCAGTACCACACCACGTCAGTATTGTATATCTCATACATCGGTTATCAACTACTTATTTTATTCCAATTGTGAGGTATTATTTAGAATGGATCTATATATTATCGTCAAATTATTATACACATATTAAGTAATATATGATACCTCTCAGATTTATAATTATTATTGTGTAACTGTTACTCATAGGTATTGCGGTCCAAAGAGTCTTCCTTGATGACTAAAGAGTCGTTACTCAATTTCAACATTTTAGCATAAACTATGTAATATCTTAGGTGTAGAATTTATAGCACAATACCTATATACACTTACCTACGTAAATTTCTAGGTAGAGTTCGATATTTAGTTACCTAATACTTGTATACCTAGTTATTATGGTTTGTTTCATATCATTATTAGGTGCATGTAAAGACTTATAAGCACTCTTATTGTGTTTTTATTTTTACATATTATTATATTAATTATGCTATGACATAATATTATGGTATATACCTTGTTCTTATTCATACAAAATAAAAGTACATATTTTAACTAGTAAATGCATTGTTATACTTTTCCTGATGCACTTTGTCTCACAGCCTGATCGATACGTTTATAGAGCCCCTGAGATATAACACATTCTTAAAACAATGGCTTCGAAAGGTCTGTATAGAGCCCATTGTTTTTTAAAAGAAAATCCAGCACAGTTGCTTTTTCGAAAGCCCATTGTTTTTTGAAAAACAATTGAGCACAGTTTCTGTCTATAGGTTCCTATAGTCATTGCGCTTATACACTGCTTATACGAGTACATTTTGGGAGGACCCTCTTGGAAGCATAATCCTGAGTTGAGACATAGAGATATCTTCAGAACTAGCACGGTAAAAAAAATCGTTTCAAAAGAGACCAGTATTACAATCTAAAGTGTTTTCCTGGCTTTGAAGCCGTGGTCCAATGGAATGCAGCTGTGGCTCGGTATTCATCGGCACCACAAAATGCTGTGTTAACACGAGGATTACGGAACACAAGAGGAGTCGCAGGTTGGGACAAACACAAAAGACAGCAGTAGCAAAGTACGCTCCGAAGGTCACGATATCTTTTTCAACGAGGTGGATATCTTATATCAATCGTAGCGTTTCTATCCGAGACTAACGAGAGAGGCCATTGAGATCTTTAGACACGACAACAATTTCAACAGGAAGGAATAAATTACCTTTCTTAGCGCAGACTGGAATATTGGAAGGTAGTTCTACGACATACTTCAAGTGCGCCGAAACCCCGCGGCACCACTACCCCCACCCCAGTCCCTCCGCTGCAGCGCGACGGGGCGACGGCACCGCGCCGTGAGAATAAATACCACGGAGCTCACCACAGTCGAATCAGTCTTGGAAATGACGACCGCTGCTGGGGCAGTGGTAACCGGGCCAGCACATCCAGGCGACCTGCTGCGGACTTCGGTTCAATACGAGTCGGATCCCGCATCAGAACGATCTGAGAAGCAAAGGCCACATCTCCCGCAAGAAATGTCATGCCAAACCAGCCAAGCTGGCGAGGCTATGAGATATGAAAACAGGAAAGAGCGTGCACCAGAGAAGGCTGCCGGTAGCAGACCGTGGATTTGTAGGCAACCGGGCCCGGAATCCCCAAGCAAAAACGGAGTTTTTTAGTGGGTAAGAATACCACACTACCGGACAGCAGAGCGGGGCTGTGCGGTGTCGTGCCGAGAATATTTTTGGCCCCGGGGTCGCGCCTCCACAAAAAAAAAATCGAATCAGACAACGTCGGGAAGCGCGGGAGAATAATTCACCCATTGCCTATCGCCTTTGATAATGTCGGCCGCAGCTGTGGCCGAAACGTCAGGAAGAAATTCCATTGGACCACAGCTTCAAAGCCCGGAACACTTTTGACCGGTCGTGAAAGCCTTCACAGTGGGAATTGATGTATTGTGTAAATGAAAGAGCAATTTTAGGAAAATATTTTTACATACGGGGTGTTCATTATAAAACTTCATCTAGCAGGCTATGAAATTTTTACAGAAGAGGATGACATAATAAAAATAAATGGACTTTTGTTTCTCCATCCTTTTCTTTTGACATTTCACAGCCAACTAGATGAAGTTTTATAATGAACACCCCGTATACAGGTTACTTCAGGTTCAGGGAGGCTCAAAAAAGTGTGACGTCATATAATGTAATATTTTTAAATAAAGATTTTGATAGATCTTATAGCTCGTACTGGACCTTGAAACTTTGACATCCTTGCTTGCAATGGTTTAAGAGAAATTCATTAATAAACTGAAAGTCTCTTGTTTGGGGTATCACGTATTATCTATTTACATAAATTTGACATGTCAGCCTTGAAAATTTGACTTTGAAATTGTTTTCCAATCTTTCTGACATGGGCCAAAAGGAAATGGGTACCTAGGAAAAAAATGAAGATTCTATGGCTATTAAGATGTCAAAAATCCCAACAACTGCAAAAATGTCAAATTTTCAGGTTACTTCACTTAGTAAAAATTATAGGGTGTCCTATTTAGAAAAACTACGTCACACTTTTGTGTGTGTCACACCAGTATAACCTTTTTTTCCCTACTGACACTCGAGATATCTGGCTGTCTCAAATTAGAAAGACCACCCTGTGTAAAGTAGTAGGTAGGTGAAATGCACCTGAAACTATAGTCGTTCCAAACTTGAATTTTTCTAAAAACAGAATATCAAAAAAGACCTTCGCCATTCTGTCAACAAAAATCCTATCATTGAATAATTTTCATATTTTTCCCACATTTATTTTATTTTTTATTGAATCTCAAACCGAATAAGGAATAAAGTAAATTCTGCAACATTCTTAAGTTTCTTTATGGATATACCGAACACAGTATTTAACGTCCAAAAAGCGGTCCAAATAATGTCCATGTAGAAGAGGCGTCTGGTAACGGTAGGTGGAAGAAGTTTAATAGAAAGTAAAAAAAAAATAAAAAAAAAACACAAAACAAAAAATTTTTTTAGATGACTTCCGTTCTTCTGAACAAAATGGCGAATGATGTTCCTATGCTTTGTGTGGTTGGTATATTATAATTATTGCTAGTTGAATTGTGCAGTGAAATAAATCGTTTTAATGCTACTCAGCATCAATATTATCATTGTTTACTATTTTTGAAGTTAAAATATTCGCGATTAAAAAAATCTAAACGGCATCTCCGCGGCACTTGGCAGAGACGTAAACGCTCTTAATGGACAACCCAAATTCCCGCCAAAATCCCTAATTTGCTGACCCATAAGAATTGTATTTATTACAGAAAGTTTAGAAGCTGTGCCGTTAGAAACGGGTCAGCAAAAAATGTCACTTAAATAGTAGATTATGTCACTAGGAGTAAAAGTGGGTCTTTTCGTGCTGAGCCCAGAGATTGACGGCCGAAGCGAAGCTGAGGCCTGCAACTGGGCGAAGCACAAAAAGACCTTTTACTCCGAGTAACATATACTATTTTTTTTTCAAGCATGCAAGAAATAAGAAATCTATTTCAAATTGGTTCAGTTTTGCAATTTTCTCTCATCCTCTTTAAGCGGGTCTAGGTACTTACCCAATTGTGTATATTATTTGTAAAATACATAGAATATGTTAGAATGGTGGTTTTCAATGTTCAATGGTTTTAATGTATTAATTAATAACCAATGATTATGGTAAACTGAGAATGTGTAGCATTATTTTCAATACTAAATTAATAAATGTCACATTGACAGATAAATATGATGACGCGCATGACATTTAACAGACGAATTCAGAATTCGAGAACCTATGCAATTTCGACTAATAACGGTTTCAGATGATGCTCTTGAGTGCTCTGAGAGTATTTCTGTCCTTTGTTTTTTCAACAAGAATGTAAAGATGGCAATACACTCAGATCGGTTTATTTGGTGTCATCTATTATTAAAATAATTTTGGTGAATAAAAATCGTTTATATATGCGCCACCATGACACTAGCGGTGACTTTTGACTTTACTTTTACTGCCTAGGACTTTTTTGCTACTTTTTTGGTCTCAGGATTTGAAAGCCCACTTTAGGTGTGCGTATGGAGAAAACAAAAGACGTACTTTTAGTCCGCTTGAAAAAAAAATATTTTACAGGGCTGAAACAATAGTAGATTATGTCACTAGGAGTAAAAGTGGGTCTTTTCGTGCTGCGCCCAGATATTGACGGCCGAAGCAAAGCTGAGGCCTGGAACTGGGCGAAGCACAAAAAGACCTTTTACTCCGAGTAACATATACTATTTTTTTTTCAAGCATGCAGGGAGTAAGAAGTCTATTTCAGAGTAATTCAGTTTTGCAATTTTCTCTCATCCTCTTTAAGCGGGTCTAGGTACTTACCCAATTATAGTGGTGTATATTATTTGTAAAATAAATAGAATGTATTAGAACGGTGTTCAATAGTCTTAATGGTATTATACCGGGTGTCCAGCACAACCCTGGACATAAGAGATTAACATGGGAGATCGGTTTTTATTTTTTTGCGCCTGTACGGCTGAATTGATTGAAAAACTTTTAAGAGTAAAGTTGTAGAGCTTATGGTCAGCTATCATCCTGTAATTTTTTCAATACCCCAGTTTTGCCCGTTTTTTGGGAAAACGCCTCAAAAAGCGTAAAAGTTTGAATTTGACGCGTCACCCCCGCCATGCATGTGCAGTATCGCCAACATATTTTCACTGCATAATCACGTTAATTACTACATGATAGTCCCTCAAGATCAGTGACTTTATACTACTAGACCCAAGTCGAAATACAAGCTGTTTCCAAGGCCTCCAACATTCTTTTTTCTGATCATCTCTTTCTACATTACGCATTACGGTATCTGCGTTAAGCTTAACTCTCTTGTGGCACTCTTTATTGTCAAATTTAAGCACCGACGTATGCATGACGTTTCCTGATTTTTTTATTATAATAAATAGCGTTTCCGGGAGACCGCTCTGAGAGTATTGCTATCCTTACATTCTTATTAAGAAACTAAAGGATGGGAATAGTCAATTTTTAACTTCGTATGTCACCGTTGGTGTCACTAATTGTGCCGGTTCCACGACAATGACAAAATATTGGCAGTTTTGTTACGACGAAAGAGACAGGCTTATATAAATACATCATGCCTGGGTCTAGTAGTACAAAGTCACTGCTCAAAATAAATAAGAAAGGAATATTGGTTCTGACTCTGACTTAAGAAATTATTATGTTGACGACACTGCACATGCATGGCGGGGGTGACGCGCCAAATTCAAATTCTTGCACTTTTCGAGGCGTTTTTCCAAAAAACAGCCAAAACTGAGGTATTGAAAAATTGCAGGATGATAGCTGACTATAAACTCTACAACTTTACTCTTAAAAGTTTTTCAATTAAATCAACCGTATAGGCGCAAAAAAATAAAAACCGATTTCCCATGTTAATCTCCTATGTCCAGGGTTCTGCTGGTCACCCGGTATCATTACCAATGGTTTAGGTGGTTTGGGTAAATTACGGTAAACTAAAAATTTGTAGCGTTATTACCAATACTAAATTAATAAAAATGACATTGACAGCTAAATATGATGACGCGCATGACATTTAACAGACGAACTCAGGATTCGAGAACCTATGCGATTTCGACTAATAACGGTTTCGAATGGTGCTCTCGAGCGCTCTGAGAGTATTCCTATCCTTTGTTTTTTCAATAAGAATGTAAAGATGGCAATACACTATCTGTGTCATCTAGTGTTCAAATAATTTTGGTGAATGAAAATCGTTTATATATGCGCCACCATGACAGCAGCGGTGACTTTTGACTTTACTTTTACTGCCTAGGACTTTTTTGCTACTTTTTTGGTCTCAGGATTAGAAAGACCAATTTGGATGTGCGTATGGACAAAACAAATGACGTACTTTTAGTCCGCTTGAAAAAAATATTAGATTATGTCACTAGGAGAAAAAGTGGGTCTTATCGTGCTGAGCCCAGAGATTGACGGCCGAAGCAAAGCTGAGGCCTGCAACTGGGCGAAGCACAAATAGTAGATTATGTCACTAGGAGTAAAAGTGGGTCTTTTTGTGCTGAGCCCAGGGATTGACGGCCGAAGCGAAGCTGAGGCCTGCAACTGGGCGAAGCACAAAAAGACCTTTTACTCCGAGTAACATATACTATTTTTTTTTCAAGCATGCAGGAAATAAGTCTATTTCAGAGTGATTCAGTTTTGCAATTTTGTCTCATCCTCTTTAAGCGGGTCTAGGTAGGTACTTACTCAATGAGTGTTGTATATAAATATTATGTGTTGGAACGGTGGTTTTCAATGTTCAGTGGTTTTAACGGTATTAAATCATAACCAATGGTTTAGGTGGTTTAGGGAAATTATGGTAAACTAAAAATTTGTAGCATTATTATCAATACTAAATTAATAAAAATCACATTGACAGATAAATATGATGACGCGCATGACAACCAACGACATTTAACAGAATTCGAGAACCTATGCGATTTCGACTAAAAACAGTTTCGGGTGGTGCTCTCGAGCGCTCTGAGAGTATTCCTATCCTTTGTTTTTTCATCAAGAATGTAAAGATGACAATAAGATGGTTTGTATATGCGCCACCATGACAGTAGCGGTGACTTTTGACTTTACTTTTACTGCCTAGGACTTTTTTGTTACTTTTTTGGTCTCAGGATTAGAAAGCCCACTTTAGGTGTGCGAATGGAGAAAATAAATGAGGTCCTTTTAGTCCGCTTGAAAAAAAAAGACCTTTTACTCCGAGTAGCTAACATATACTATTTTTTTTTCAAGCATGCAGGGAGTAAGAAGTCTATTTCAGAGTAATTCAGTTTTGCAATTTTCTCTCATCCTCTTTAAGCGGGTCTAGGTACTTACCCAATTATAGTGGTGTATATTATTTGTAAAATAAATAGAATGTATTAGAACGGTGTTCAATAGTCTTAATGGTATTATACCTATCATTACCAATGGTTTAGGTGGTTTGGGTAAATTACGGTAAACTAAAAATTTGTAGCGTTATTAGAGTCCATTTCAAATAGATATTCATCTAGTAAGCTGAGGAATTGACATATAAATGACACATATTTACATGGATGCAATAGGATGAATCTGTCAATTCCTCAGCTTGCTAGATGAATATCTATTTGAAATGGACCATACCAATACTAAATTAATAAAAATGACATTGACAGCTAAATATAATGACGCGCATGACATTTAACAGACGAACTCAGGATTCGAGAATCGATGCTATTTCGACTAATAACGGTTTCGAATGGTGCTCTCGAGCGCTCTGAGAGTATTCCTATCCTTTGTTTTTTCAATAAGAATGTAAAGATGGCAATACACTATCTGTGTCATCTAGTCTTCATATAATTTTGGTGATTGAAAATCGTTTATATATGCGCCACCATGACAGCAGCGGTGACTTTTGACTTTACTTTTACTGCCTAGGACTTTTTTGCTACTTTTTTGGTCTCAGGATTAGAAAGCCCACTTTAGGTGTGCGTATAGAGGAAACAAATAACGTACTTTTAGCCCGCTTGAAAAAAAAGTTATTTTCTGCCGGGTTTTTAGGAAATTCACAAGCAATGTGTAGGGCCAGTCTCGCCTATCACGACCCTGCATACCTACCTACCGTACAATGCTACCGTTCAGCAAACATTTCTAATGCGTCGGCAAATTAGGAAGTTTCCCGCCAAAATACTTTTGTGTGTAAAGTCTTTTGTGGATGGCATTGAATAGAAAACAAGTACATGCAACTCACCTTTTCTCAACAATTTCAGCTTTACAATTAGGTATTACAAGGAATATAAAAAAACGAAATGTCCTACAGGAACCACCGTTGAACTATAAAATGTTGCTCTTGTACCCAATTTAACCAGTCAATGTCCAGAAACACTGCACAAAAGTTGATTTTTTTTTTAAATTTTATATATTTTTTTTTATTTAACAAACGTCATTTTTTGGGCGCCATATTTTTTTGGGTTTGTTTGTTTATTGGCTGCACTCCGAATGTGACATCTGGGGGCCAAATTTCCAACTGACCTAAATAAATTATATTCTAATTTTATTGACATATCAACTTGTTAATATCGAGTTCTTCAATAATTTTGCTGCAACTAATTGGCTAGTTAACTAAATTATTCTCAATGGCTTTGTAATTGTTTAATTCGGTATACTACGCTCACTACACCCATCAACCGGTCACAGTGCGCTTCAATCTGATATTGTCAATTCTTCTACTGCACCATAGGTGGCGACACAATCGTCTAGAATGACATGTAATATGTGAAAAATTTCTGTCATGCGCTCCAAGCCAGGATCCGTGACGTGACGTTTGCCAGAGCAATTTACTCTGAAAATATCATTTTCTGTTTGTCGCTTGGGTGAGGAAAAAACGTGCTAATATTTAGTCAATTTTTAATTAATTTGTTCAATAATTCCAGGTAACCAATCGAAACTGGAGACCTGAGAGATTCCCGTTTTCCCAGGACGGATTTTCTGTTTTTACAGTACAGTGAGTACCATTCAATTTTTTTGTTTTTATTTGATGGGGCTCGGCTGGTTGACACGTCGACTGCTGCTGGGTCCCAGTCTTCAACTTGGAAACATATTTTTAAATCTGTTTGAATGCTTATTCGAGCTGAAACTGGATAGTTCTTTTATATAATTAATAGTAGTTAGAATATTCCATAATAAGGCTAAAAAAGGAAAATGTTGTTAACCTTTTAACTGCATGGTTTGAAACATCATTTTCCATATGCCTGCCACATTTTGGATCAGAAGTGGTTCATTCAGAAGAATAGTTTTTTTAGTAGAATGTTTCTAGTTTTTAGTCCTGTCCTTTGTCTTGCTTGATAAAACTTTTCAAAATTGACCTGTATAATGTAAATAAATCCTTCCTAATATGGCCAGTGTCCAGAAATCCCTGTGAAGGATGAGCAGCAAAAAACTGTGGTACCTACTGCTTTTGCTTTGTAGCGTAGTGGTAATTAATTTTGATTAAAAACCATAAAAATGTTTCAATAAGGAAAAGTTATATACCTATTTTGCAATGCTGGAAAGTTTTGGAGAATAAAGCTAGATAAAAACAACCTCAAAAACAACAGTTTTTTTGTATTTTAGCTTGTGTAGGACTGCCAATCAGTGCTAACTGCACACTCTTATAATTTGCTTCAACAGACAGTAATCTAACTTTACCTCTGTTACCTGGGCCCTATAACACAACCATACAATTGTAACAAGTTAGGAGTAATCTACCTGTCACTACAAATCTTACTTAATCCAGGCTCACATTCTGCAAAACAAAGAACTATTTTATAGTACCTGTGTGTTGTGAACCCTACTGGGCCAATTGGCCATAACATAAGTGGAATATTAGATCTGGATCACAAACAGTAATACAGTTGATTACCATGACGATCCACATAAGCTGGTTTACTAATTGTGGGAGCGTCTATATTTATTACTGTTCCTTCTACTGCATCGCATACTTTCAGAAAAGGATAGCATGTATACAATGGATTTATTGAATACCGGCGCAAGATGTCGACAATTTTGTAAAAAGCTATTTACGGGATTACAATCAAGTGCGTAAAAGTGTCCTAAATAATACAGTATGAAGTAACATGTTGTACTTTATACGTCCGGTAACATGCTACAGTAGTCGTTTCGAAATTACAGACGCTAGCCAAGTCCGGAAATGTCTTTTCCTATTGTAAAACGATATTTACCAGACTGATAAGGTAAATAACTATTACCGTATTGAGTACCAGTATTCAATAAATCCATTGTGTCCACAGTATCCTGTACCGGTATAGGATACCGTAATGAAACTATTCCAGATTTCTCAAAAATATATTCGCCGCACATAAAATTAATTTTTTCCTGTTTTTAATAAGTATGAAGTAAAATGTTGTAAACTATTAGATTTGATATTTCAGCTTTAAAAAAGTTGTGCAATCAGGGGCTTGAAACTTGTAACACAAGCCATACAAGTCCTGCAATGGTTAAAATACATTTTGCCCTTGGAATTTCTTCATAACACAACACATTTTGTAATTACTTGTATGGCACCAGTTATGACAGAATTTCTATACAAGTAAATGTATCCTGTTATACAAAGTTAACTCTTGTATAACTCTGTTACAGAATTTTCTAAAAGCGTGTATAATGTTCTACATATATTTAGCTCTGGGTAGATGCACAGTGTTAAGACAAATCACGGACTGTGAACGCTTACATGCCTGTCCACAATATGAGGGTCAAATGATTCAAAAAGTGATAATGAAGATTTCCCTAAAGGATATGGGTTTAATATAAAAAAAAGACTTTGCTCTTCTTACTGATAATGGTTTCGTCAGAGTCAAACCCAACTTGAAAATCTCCTTTGGGATACTGCACTGGTTGGATACTGTACTGGTGAAGATACTTCACTGGTTGGAGAAGAAAAAAGTTGATGTTTGGGATAAACATGGGGTAGCAAAAATGAATGTGTGTAGATGCATAAATGACACTGTCAGTCCTGATAATGAGATAAAGTATGACTAAATATAGAGTTAACGTTCCTTAATATGTTTGATCTTATGTAAGGGTGTCATACATTAGCCAGTTAATACAGTAAAACTATATTTACCGGTCTTATAACGTAAATAACTATTACTTCATACTTATTAAAAACGGGAAAAAATTTATTTTATGCGCTGCGAATATATTTTTAAGAAATCCGGTATGGTTTCATTACGGGATACCGTGGATACAATGGATTTATTGAATACCGGCAAATTAATGATGTGCCGGTACTCAATACTGTAAAATTCCTTTACGATATCCAATCCTGTAAAAAGCTATTTACCGGATTAAAATCAAGTTCGTAAAAGTGTCCTAAATGATACAGTATAAAGTAAACTATAATTAAAACCTATTAAATGCAATTTTCGTTAACAAATTGAATTATTTCATAGCCTTTTTACGACAGTTTAGGTACTTTTTCATCCCGCTCCAGGGCCCGCATCAGAACTAATGTGTCCATATCTACTTAATTTGTAGAAAGGGCATAGAAATTTATGATAACCTACCAAATATTATTCATTTATCTTAGGACGTTTCTAAAGTATTACTTAAAAACCTTTCTCAGGATTTGACATTTCATACCTGGTATATGGTAAATGAAGCATTTTTCAATGCATGTTTATATGATTTTTTTTCTTATTTTGGAGCTAGTGGCTAAACTATAAGTGGCTATTTATGGTACGTTTTTCAGAAACTTTTTGTATATAACTAGATGCAAAGTTAGTGGCATTTATGCAGAAAAAAGAGTGTTCGAGTAGAAAAAGGAAACAATTATTTCTGACCACACTTGTTTCTGTTTATTATTATTGTGTCACCAATTGTGTCTCCACTGTCACTAGTGGGAACATGTGTCAGTCAGTGCCCTCACATTATTTCTTCTTAGAACCTTGTTGATACAAGGCTCATAGTAAATCAACATAAAATTTTCAGTGGTAGTTTAATTCAAAGTGAAATCTATTAGGATTAACTTTTGAATACTACTATGATACCCAACTTAGATTTAGTGATCACATTTCAAACCTGTCCGAAAGATCCTATCTGACCCTTAAAACCTTTTATGCAAACAAGAGATATCCTAAACTACAAGGTTTGTAAAAAATTGTTTGGATATCCTAAACTACAAGGTTTGTAAAAAATTGTTTGAGGCTTTGATTTTATTAGGATAACAGTATTGTATATCTTTGTATTACCCATGCTTGACACATTTGAATAGGCAACGTTTGCAACAGATCCAAAACAACTGCTGTCGTTTTATTTACGGTTTGAGAAAATTTGATCATGTCTATAATTGACTTTTAATTTTTCTTCCAAAAAATCTATGTTTGAATCTTAAGTTGCTAACTTGGTTAAGGATGGAATATATGTACAAATGCTGCTTGTGTTACTTTATAATTTGTCCAATATTTCTGTGCCTTCATATTTAAGATATAGATTAGTGTTTAGGAGGGAACTAATAAATTGAACTGTACCATTGTGACCGCACGGTTTGCATATGCCAAGACACGCGACTTCTTTGTGCCAGCGCAGTTTTACTTAATATGCTGCAGTTGGTACATATGAGTTTCGTGGCTACTTTCAGTGACTTTTGAGAGACTTTTCACGTTTCGTAAGGAAATTAAGCTGGTGCTAGGGTTGACCTAGTGCTTCATGAGTGTAATGGTAACCATCAAATTATTAAAGCAAAGTTAATTTACTGAGCTTCATCTTCACTTTTACTCAGACACTAGATTCAAGCAAGACTATCATTGCTTAGTAAATGTAAAATAATATGGGTACAAAGATATTACAGTTTTCTCAGGTAAACATATACCAATTTAACTCAATTTTAGAGTATTATTGTATACTATTGAGACGTATTTACACAAAAATCGCCAATACATGCCTGAGCCAGAGATAAAAAAGATTATTTGTCTTAGTCTCGTAATAAATATTGCTTGTTTTGGTAGATTGCCACGTGCTAACTTTTCCTTGCTGATTACTGACACAATTTCAAAAAATTTACATACTTGTAGTAACATGCTCTATCTAGAGATCCCTCGGTTTATGGTTCCACAAGCAGTCAACAATTATGGTGGCATTATTGTGTTTCGGCTATTAACCAAACAAGTTATCTTGGTCCTATATCATGTTGTTTTGACAAACAAGAAACCACGAAATTAATAAGACTTTATCGTTATATGTAGCTTTTGATGGGAAAGCTGTAAGTAAATAGTGGGTCAGCCAACAATGTAAAACTTATTTAGATATGGACTGTATTTGCTCGTTAGGCTTAATTATCGTCCCGCTCTTTGGCTTGAATTGAATTTAATAGAGTAGGCAAATTATAATTAATCATGGATAGGCAATAATTTTTTACTATTCAAATGTTTGCCCTTTATGAATTTTGGGAAAGGGCTGATATGATTTTTAAGTCTATATGGTTTTTTTACAGTGCTGTAACGACTTGGCGCGAAACAGGACAATCCCAAAATGCAGCAACCAGTAATTGAAGAGGGCTCAGCCTACGAGCCGAACCCAAGTTATGACGACTTATTCCCGGCCCTGCCCGAATCCTCCCAACCGAGGCAGACCGCGGCGCCCCAATGGGGCTCCAACATTAACAACAAAATGCGTGTCGGGTCGTCGGTTATCACTCAAGTATTTAGGTAACAATTTTAAGATAACTGGTATCTTTAATAATTATTAATGCGATTTTATGTTTTGCGAAGGTATTATTGCGTCACTGGCTTGATTGTTTATTTTTTATGAATGCATTTTAATTACGTCATTAATAAGGAAAAGCAACAAAATTCTAGGCTATTTAATGATAAATGTAAGATAGAACTGTAATTATTCATCTATCAAAATTTGTTCTTATCATAGTAGCCTTGAAAACTTTTTTTTATGCATCTTTTGTTAACCTTATCATAAAATTTTGAGTGTGACTGAGGCCATGTGTAGATGTGAATATGTTTTTTTTTCTTGATAATGAAGCATGAGATAAAAGCTGTTGCCATCCTAGTTTTGTGGTTTCATAAGCAACCTGATGTAGCTTTAGTGTGGCTGAGCGTAACTGGCACACACACAACGGTGGGCAAAGTTAAGCCATAAGTTAACTTCCTTAATCATTAAGTCGCTACTTGAAAACTTAACTTTGATAATCGTTAAATTGTTCCATTTTTGAAAACAGAACGCAAGTTAAAGTTATCAATTAAAAGTTAACTATCCAAAAGTTTAAAAGTAATTTAATAGTGTTGCGAACTCAGGGTTCAATAATTCCAGTGTAACGATTTAGCACGAAAACACTATTTATATATCCCACAAATACACACAAGTTCAATTCGCCTACTAAATAACTCACTACTTAACACTTTGTAGCCTTCTATTATCGTTTGGTACTTTAGCTTACTTATAGCTCGATTAAAATAAGACTACTGCTAACGCCGGCGCTATTCGGCTCTTATACAAAATACAAAAAAGCCTAGAACAATCTTGATAAGAATTCTTGAACATTGCCGCATAAAAAAAAGGTCGTAAATAACTGCGTTCTAGATAAACAGAACAATAAATCACTCGTGTCACCCATGACGCAGCGCGGATGGGTCGCGAAGGTCCCACCTCAAATGATGCTCCGCCTCCCGGCGCGGCGTCGCTGCGTACCGTAACAATAGAATAGGCTGGCCTGAGATACACAGATAAATAAAACACAAAAGTTAACTTTGCATTACGTGCATGTTTTCCTGCAGCACTGAACGGAATAGCAGTATTATATTTAATAAACATGTTCATTAAAAATGATAACTGGTTCACCTGGAAAGTCGGGATCTGTAAAAGAATCATTTGACTTTGAATCCAACCAAGTTTTCTCCCAATTCTGAGCTTTGTTTGAGATTGAGTAACAGTGCTGAAGAAATCATCCACTTTTTCTTCATGTTTGTTTCCTCTATTCATTGTTACAGTTATCCTGTTCCTTTGCGTTTCTTTCGCTCTTCAGAGCTTCTTCAACGTCGGCTTTCTTAAGCTTTTTGACTTGTGACAACTAGCTGTCATTATACTTTTGCAGCCAGAGCAGTCGAAAGTTTAAGTGAAAGGCTGCCAACAACCAACGTAATGGACTAAAGTCCAATGTAACGACAGTTGATATTTTTTTAGGTTAACTTAAAAGTTAAATTTAAGTAATTCTGTTAACTTCGTTAATTAACGATTAACGGATTAACTGTTTTCTTCCCAGCTTGGCCCACACGTGATGTCTACACTTTATTTTAAGGGCATTAGCTCTCCTCAATTTTTCCACAGTTTGAATACGTTAGTAGGGTTCTTTATTTAAAAGCAATCGTTTTAGGAGACGAAAGATTTTGTATACATTCACCGATTTAAAAAAAAAAAAGAAGTGTTGTTTGAATGTCCTTTATTGATCTTGTTTTTGTCATTGAAAATGTATCTTTCCTTGTTGTTTAAAATGGGAAAGATTTTTCAATCAAGAGGGTATTTTGCTGTCCGGGCCTGTAATGCTCCATTACCGACTAGTATCTTTAATAGTGGCATTGTGTAACTGTCCCTAACACCTGAAAAAGTATTAAATTATGGTTGAATACCTACGTGAAGAAGAAGTCAGCACTTAATTATTCATTCAAAAGTTACAACTAAATTCTTCACTTATGTTATTTCCATTGCCTTAAAATGAGTATTTTTAACTTATTTGTATTGTTGAGGATATTTTTATAATATTTGTATTTGTTTTAACAGAGTTCCATATGAAGAACGTAAATTAGATGGAGGTTCGAAGTTTGGAGAGGGTGAATCAGTGCAGACGTGCGGTTCAATAATGAAAGAGACCGGGGCCCATATTGAGATATCTCATGGAAAGGATCAATCTTTGACTTTCCTTGTGACTGGGAAACAAAGCGAAGTTCTGCAGGCCAGAGCCAAAATTTTGAGCCACTTTCAAACGCAAGTAAGTTTTTGCGCCACCGAATATGCACATTTTCGTATCTAGGCATTAAGATCTAAGCGAATTTCTCGTCGTTTAAAGAAGTTTGCAAAAAATTAATGCCAGATTATTATGGCGAGCTAGAGTGAAGCTTTGCACTATCTGTTGCATTGACTTCTCATTCACTTGCTACAACTATACAAACGCCACCTGTAAATCCCTAAAATTCGGCCTCGCTTAGATTTTCTAGAGTGATACAACCCCTTCAGTGGTCGATTTTTAGGCACTTTTTGAATTGCCTTTTTTTGGCATTTTAGAAACAAAAAAATTTTTTTGAGGTGGTTTCATTGCAATAACGTTTTTACGTAGGTACAAAAAATGTCCTAAAGTTTTTTTAAAAATTGACCAAAGGGAGCCTTTTTTTCTCATTTTTCAACTTTGACTGACTGTAACTTTAGAGCGAGTGGACTGATAGTAATGAATCCGATTATTTCTTGCTCTTGATGTCCCTTGTTACCTCCCACCAACAGAAGTCACTTAGATGCAATATTTTTGGAAAAACACCCCTTCAGTGATTGATTTTTAGGCCCTTTTAGAATCTACTTTTTGTAATAAAAAAAATCTTTTCTGTTTTTTTTTTTTCATTATAATTACGTTTATTACGTTCTTACGGGAATGCGCACGACCCATTTCGATCAAAAGCAGCAAAAGAAACTTTCCACAGAGTTTTTTGGGAATTGGTCAATTTCTGAAGATTATTTTATCATATTACGTCTTTTTTCTCAACTTTCAATTTTTTCCGCTTGTAACTTTTGAACGAGTGGACAGTGGACGATTGCGTAGTGAATCAAACTGTTTTTTGCTCTTCTTGATGGGGGTTGATTTTTATGCACTTTTAAAGTGGACTTCTTGCCAGTAAAAATACTTTCCGTTTTTTTTTTAGGAATTTTCTGTAGAGATTGCACACGTCCCATTCCGACCAAATACAGCAAAAAAAAATCTCAAAGTTTTTTAGATATTTGAGAATGGGGGGGCTCTTTGGTCAATTTCTGAAGATTCTTAGTGAAGGAAAGTGGTGGTTTGTAAGTAAGGTGCGACTTTTGAATAAACATCTATATGGGTGTAACAATTATAAGGTGTTTTATTTACTAACTAAAAGTTAGTAAATAAAACTAACTAATAAAACTGCTAAAAGTTAGTAAATTAAAAGTTAATAGAATTATTAATTGTCTCGTGTCACTGACTGCAGTATTGCAAAGAGATTCAGAATCTGATATAAAAAATCTAGGCCTGTGTTTAAAAAAATGTAGCTGATGTGCATGAAAGCAGAACGTCGGATTTTTAATTTTAAAACCTTCACGTTGAAGCGAAAAAGTGGCTATAAAGCAGTGTCAACTATTTTTAATTATGTCTTTTATTTAATAATAGGAAAAATTAAAAAAAAAATCAAAATTTTGATATTTTGCGGATATTTCCGAATCCAGTTTTAATTTTCGATATTTGGAAACTATTTTTATAAACTTCTAAATGCAAAACTTTGCCCTAACTTAATCTTTCTTCAATTAACTGAGATCTCCATGGTCAAACTCAAAAAACGGTCATGCTATATATTGTTACACTCATATACATATTTATTAAAAAGTTGCTCCTTATTTATAATGCCTCTCATTGCCTCACTAAGACTTCAATATGTAACTGTAAATTTTGATTGAATTCAAATAGCAAACTTATTAGATAAAACAAGGTGTTTCATAATATATGCACAGGAATTTAGGATGTCATAGCTCGTCCAAAAATATGAAAAAGAGCACCACTTTGAGATACATGGTGTTGAACACGTACACTAAAGCGCTTTCGTAAGCATTTTTTACTCATAATGAGCTGGCACACCCACTACCCTTTCAAAATCTTCACTTATTATAACTTAAAAAAAAATACGCACAAAACATAGTTTATTATGAGTAGAAAATGCTTACAATTTCAACGTTCGAGGGTGAAAAAAGTCACTTTACTCCAGAGGTCGAACATATATATAATAAGGGACAAGTTTCCAGACTTAATCTATCGGACCTCAGTGTTGGCGACCTGAGACCATATGCCAGAGTCCTATAAGCGGTCATAATAAAACTTAAAAATATCTATGCTAAAACACTGCTTGAAGAACACTATATCAGAATAGGCCTTCTTAGCTGTAAAATAACACAGTTACCGCAGATGCTGGAGTTTCGAACACAACACTGCTCATTAAGACGGGCCCGACCGCAGTAAAAACTGCTTAAGGTGTGGCCAATCGGGACACGGCAGAAACGAGTGCAAAGAGGGTACGGAGGCTTACGTGTGTGCCTTATGCAACAATAGTGGCCATCAACCAGGCAGCGGAAATTGCCCGTCGTTTAAAAAAGCTTTAAACTTGGCCAAACAAGACGATAGAAAGCAGTTTAACAAATCCACCAGCAGGCAGAAGCATAGAGTCTCTGAATCTGGTACAAAACCTGAAGAAAATTAACAGAAGTTAGATATGCCACATATCAATATCCTACAGATTAGTGCTGACCGCTCCAGAAAGGCACATGACATGGCTTTCCTGGAATCAACCAAATCAAACGCTGACATAATTAGAGCAAGCGATTCAAATAAAAAACTGGTTGAAAACAACACCAGGTGACTGAGGGACCAAATGTCAGATGTAGCTATACACCTAAGATTCAAAGCATTGAAAATATCCAAGATAATCAGAGAGGAAGTAGACTGTAGACTGTAGTGTAGAGGGGTAGTGGCTGTTATGGCTGAACCTTTTTCAATCATAGCCTGCTACATATCACCGAATTCCGCGTATGCGGCTTTCGAGCAATTCCTAGTAAAGGTACATAACATATGATGTTAAGTGCGATACACTACTTTTGGGCGACTCTAACTCCCAAGTCGCTGGAATGGGGATCGCCAAACGAAGACGCCCGGGGTGCAGCCCTGTCCCATATGTGCGCCGGGTTTAACATGGTAACGCTCAATACAGGCCAACCTACCTTTGTCAAAAGAGATATGCGGTCCTGCATATACATTACCTTCGCCAACAACAACTTATCAAATCAGATCAAAAGCTGGAAAATCTTGGATAATGAGCCATGCTCGCCGCACAGACACATCTGAATCGAAATCGCCAGCACTCAAAAACCGCTCATGGGGCTGAAAGAAAGACCACTTCCAGATCTGAAACAGTTGTCAGATGTCTTCAGAGAACTCATTGCACGCCACCCAGAAACAAACAGCGCCAAAGAACTGACCAAATATATGATTAGCCCATTCAAAACATGCAAAGCCGCGTCTAACCGCCAAGAAAATGGCTCTAAACAGCCGTACTGGTGGAACGTATGTATCGAAGAAGCTACAGTGAATTGCATAAGGGCAAGGATGCAGGCAACCAGGGCAAACTGCAAAAATGTGAGATCGATAAACGTTATTGGCGCATATTTGGGACGAATACAAAACAAAAAAGAAATTTTTGGGTAAGCTAATTAACCAAGAAAAGAAAAAGAAATGAAACCAGTTTGCAATGAGTTAAACGAGGACATCTGGGGGACCGGATACAAACAAATAATGACACAGATAGGACAAGGATTTCCGCACCTGTTCCCTGACAACTACGAACCAATGCCGGATAAAAAATATCTGGTGCGCTTTATTACATTTACAATGTCAGAACTAAATGCAGCAGTTGATAAATTAAAATTAGGAAAGGCACTAGGGTCTCCCTGCGGAGGCAATACACCTTCATCCAAACCGATCGGGATGTAACTCTTAGAACCATGAACCAATTACTGGAAAACCAAAAATATCCAAATAGATGGAAGCTAGGTAGGATTTTGCTAATAAATAAACCAGGAAAGGATCCTGACTTGCCTAGCTCATACAGGCCTGTCTGCATAGCAGACTCCATGGCAAAGTTATACGAGCATCTCACAAAAGCGAGGCTGGTAGCGGAGATAGTCAAGAGGGCTCCTCTCTCGGATTCTCAGTTCGGCTTCAGAGCAAAAAGGTCAACAATAGACGCTTTAAAACTGGTAATGGATAAAGCAATCCACACTAAACTTAGAGGACACGGAGAAAGGTAGTGGGCTCTGATCATCTTAGACGTTAGGAATGCTTTCAATGGTGCAGCATGGCCGAATATTCTGCGAGAACTGGGAAACCGAAGAGTATCTGATTACCTCTACAACGTGATATCTGTCGGAATCCCCCAGGGTTCCTTACTAGGCCCACTATTGTGGAATATCATGTACGATCCAATATTAAGAGAAGTGTCATCAAAGAGGGTTCTACTTGTAGGCTATGCCGACGACATTGCATTGGTAATAAGCGCCAAAAGTAGACACCAGCTGAGGGAGGTGGGAAATACAGCAATCTCTAGATGTGAAAACTGGCTTTGTGAGCATTCACTAAGCCTTGCCCCAGAGTAAACAGAGGCGGTAATTCTAAATGGCGAAAGACACAAAAGATATATATCTTTTAGAGCGGGAAATATAGAGATAACACCTAAAAAGAATATTAAGTATCTAGTTGTGGTTTTCGGAACCAACCTGTACTTTTCAGAACACGCTGTACTTTGCAAAGACTAATGCCCAGCCTGAATGGACCATCGTTGCAAAAAAGACTAATGTTGTATGGGGTGGTCCAGTCATCTCTACTGTACGCAGCCCCAATTTGGGGAAACATTAATGGTAAAAAAATATTACATTATGTTCATCAGCGCCCAAAGGAAGGCCCTGGAGTGATTGGTGCTTATCGCATAGTATCTACAGTAGCGACTCAGGTCATAGCGGGAACTCCGCCCATAGATCTATTGATAAAGGAAAGAACTGAATTGAACGGGAGGCAAGTTATCTCAGAGGCCATAAAACCTGAAGCTAGAAAACGCACTTTAGAAAAATTGCAAACAAAATGGGACGCCACTAGCGACAATGGACAGTGGACGAAGAACCTGATACCGAATATTGAAAAGTGGGTAGAATGTAAACACAGAACCTCGAACTATTATTTGACAATTTTTAACTGGCCACGACCGCTATAGGGCATACACCCACCGCATAAAGAAATCAACAAATATCTGCAACTACTGTGGGGACGTGGATACGGCAGAACACTGCCCGCGCTTTGTAGATCAAAGAGAGAGACTGTCAGGACTGATTGAAAACCTATCCCCGGGAAATCTCATTAACGGAAAGCAGGGAAACCTGGCAGGCAGCCAACAAGATCATTTGGGAAATCATGAAGACCAAAGAAGCTGAAGAAAGGGAATAGCAAATATGCGTTCTAGCTTACAAAGAAATCTCAGGTAAAGTAGAAAGTGCTTACCATTTGAGAAACCTGTGAAAATCTACTTGAGAGAAGTCATAAAAACAAGACCCCTCCTGGAACTGGGATGAATACTCTGACGAGTGCTGCCGCCACTCTCATAGAGTCGAGGATGTTTTTAATGGCAGCGCCTGGTACCCCCGCTGCCCGTGACGCACTGGTTCCTCCTTGGTGGTCGAGTGCAGCACGGGCAGGGGTGCTCCGTGCGAATCCCACACTACGCGGTCGACAGAACAACAGATTGGGTGTCTTTTGAATATTTTTGTTACTTCGTAAAAAAAAATCTCCAGAGGTGTGCTTATGATTTTTTCTACGACCTTTCTTCACTTTATAGAAAAAAGAAAAGGCAGCTTAAAGTCGCACCGTAGTTATCTATATTATCACATCTCGATCTATATAAAACACACCGTTGACCAACTACCGTTGAAAATTGCATATTGCAGACAGCGTGCGCGAAGTGCACATTGCGCATGCTCTCATACAGAAGCGTGTGCAAAGTGGACTTTGCAACGCTTCAAAAGTATAGTGTGCAACACGTACGAGAATCACTCTTCATACTCTTGTGACGTTGTATCACTCGTCTACGGCTCGTGTCCAAACTGTCACACTTGTGTGAAAAGGGCAATTTTCGCCACTAGTTGCACAATATACTATTTCTATACGATAAACGGTTCCGGAGCCAAAAAACGATTTTTTTTTCAATTTCAACACCCTGTATCTTAAAAATGGTACATTTTAAAGGGTAAGGTAATTGAAACGTTTTTTGATATTTTTGGACGAAATATCACATCTTGAAGTCCTGCGCATATATTATGAAACACCCTTATATTACTTAACGTTCCGTACTAGGCCCACAAATCCATTTCAATCCCCAAAGAGCATCACAAGTGGATTCTTGGAAAGAAAGGCGATCGACTTCGAGAGCTCGAGAAGCAAACCGCGACGAAGATTTCGGTGCCTAACATGAACGATGATTCCGACGTTATTACAATCACAGGGCCTAAAGAAGGTATGGTTCTCGCTTTATATATACAGGGTGGTCCAATTGAGATACCATTGCTATCTTCTAAACCGTTACAGATAGAAAATCGGTTAAATGAGGCAAAAGTTGCTAAATGTAATGGTAAATGTACTAAGATACAAAAACAGTGTTGCCAAGTTTTATTTGGTTTTCTCAATATTAAGAAAAAATCGTAATTTGCCAAAACATATCCTAGAGGACTGATTTTTTCATAAAAAAAACTGCAATTATTTTTTTTTCAATAAAAAAACCGGAATCTTTAATTGTGTGGTTGGTGATTGGATAGGGGATAGAACGTGCTTTCAAGTAGCAAGAAAACATCCGTATTTAAAAAATTGAGGTTAAAGTTGATATCTTAATAATCACGCAACAAAAAAAAAGTTTTTAAGGTCACCAAAAAACTATTATAATTTCCTGTGAAACAACTAAAAGTTTACTGTGAAACAACTAGTTTAGGATTTATTTTGATATCACTGTTTTGACAAATTTTGATTTTTTCTGAATATTTAGAAAACTAAACAAAATTTCGTATCCTAGTTTACCATTACATTAGGAACTTTTGTCTCATTCAACCGACCTTCTATCTGTAACGGTTTGGAAGGTATCCCATATCAATTGCGTCACCGTGTACGGTAAGCGGTCAGTGTTAACGTTGCTGCTTTAAAGGTATCGAAAAAGCTGAACACGAAATTAGAGTCACCTCCGACCAGCAGTCCAAAAAAGCCCAAGAGAGACTGAACATTCCCAAAATATACCATCCGTTCATTGTCGGTCCGTTCAACGAATTTGTTAACCAGCTTATGCAGGATACCGGCGCTAGGATTAACGTTCCTCCGCCTTCCGTAATGAAAGACGAAATCTTTATTGCGGGAGAGAAAGAGGGTGTGGCAGCTGCTAAAGCTAAAATAGAAAACATATTCAAGTTAATGGAGAAAAAGTGCACCACTGTATCTGTGGAGGTGCCCAAGTCGCAACATAAATACGTCATTGGACCTAAAAGTAATTATTTATTTATCCTTTAGATTCTCCAGTTGTAACTGGTTGTTTTAGGAGCTACAATAGGAGAGATTTTACAGAAAACCGGAGTTAGTGTAGAGATGCCTCCAAGTGACTCAAACGTTGGAACGATAACATTGCGAGGTCCCCATGACAAGTTGGGATCGGCCTTGAGCGTAGTGTATGAAAAAGCGAATTCTGTGCGCTCCAGTGACGTAACGGCTCCCTCATGGCTTCACAAGTACATTATCGGGAAAAAAGGCCAGAAAATAAAAGAAATAACGCAAAATCTGCCCAAAGTCCATGTAGAGTTTACTGATAAGGAGGACAAAATCAGAATCGAGGGACCCCCCGATGAGGTAAGATCGAAGTGGCATTGTAAGAACAAGTTTTATCAAAATGTTTCAGATGGAAAAAGCCCAAGAGCAAATCGAGGCCATGGCTCAGGACCTGATGCAGAACATGTGCTACATCGAAATGCAGGTGGACAACAGGTTGTTCAAACATATCATCGGCAAAGCGGGCGCCAACGTCAATAAGCTGAAAGACGACTTCAACGTCGTAATCAATATCGACGAAAGCGGCCTCATTCGCATCGAAGGCAAAAAAGACGATGTGGCCAAAACCAAATCCGAACTGGAGCAGAGGATATTTAAGCTCGAAAACGAGAAGGAACGGGACGTGATCATTGACCAGCGCCACTATAGGAATATCATCGGCTCAAAGGGAGAAAGTATCAAAAATATCCGAGACGAGTTCAATCAAGTGCAGATAATGTTTCCGGGACCGGGAGAGAGAAACGACATTGTCAAAGTGCGGGGACCTAAGGAGGACGTGGACAAATGCGTGCGATTTTTGGAGAAGAAAGTTAAGGAGCTCAACGAGTCGTCCCACCAAATCCAAGTGCCAATCTTCAAGCAATTCCACAAATTTGTTATCGGAAAGGGTGAGTGTAGTGAACTATTTCTTGATTATTCCTTTTTTTTTTTAGTTCGTATTGATTGTACTTAACTGAGAATTTGCTGTTTTCTTATGTTAGAAAAATGAACAAAATTTCTTGTAAAAGTGAATTTGGCTTATTAAAGTAGCAAGAATGATCTTGACTCTATAGAGGCGAAAATAAATGTAAAAATAAAACCATAATATAGGTGGTGCCAACATTAGAAAAATTCGCGAAGAAACCAACACGAAAATCGATCTGCCCGCGGAAGGCGACAAGAGCGACTGTATTACCATCACTGGCAAACGCGAAAATGTGGAGGAGGCCCGCGAGAAGATCCAGAACATTCAGGACGAACTGGCCAACATAATCAGCGAGGAGATCACCATAGATCCCAAATTTTACAATTCTCTGATCGGTGCCAAGGGAAAACTGATCCACTCCATAATGGAGGATTGCGGTGGGGTGGTGATTAAATTCCCGAGCACCGACAGCAAGAGCGATAAAGTGACAATAAGGGGTCCGAAAGAGGATGTAGACAGGGCCAAGCAGCAGCTGTTGGATTTGGCCAACGAGAGGCAATTAGCTAGTTATACAGCCGAGGTAGGTGGGAATGAGAAGTGAGATGTACCGGTTTTAAACTTTCATCAAATCATTGTAAAAGCTGTAAAGCAAGCAAGCTTTGTTTTGTACCAAATTGAAATAATTGCAGGATGTTCACATATAATCAATGAGTTGTTTTATGTCTTTTTCAGGTACGTGCCAAGTCTCAACACCACAAGTTCCTGATCGGCAAAAACGGTGCCAATATTAAGAAAATCCGCGATTCGACTGGAGCCAGAATTATATTCCCGTCGAATACCGACGACGACCGGGAAGTTATCACCATCATTGGCAAGAAAGAACCCGTGGAAGAGGCCAAAAAACAACTTGAAGCGATGATTAAAGACATTGTAAGTAACTTTTTTTTTATTCGGAAAATATTCCACATTTTGGTTAATTTTATGGATAAACGATGTAAGGAAAATCGGCGAAATTGGGACAAGGAAGCAAAAATACAACGACCTCTTCGTTGACGTTTCGTTTAATTGTACTTGAACTCATCAGAATTGTGGGTAAAAAATGAAGAACACACCACGATGAGGTGCAAACCTCTGGATATTATCGTGGTTTGTACTTCTAATTTTTCGTAAATCTCAGGGCTTGTTCTTCGTCGAGCTGTGTTTTCCATTGTTCATATTTTATTTTTTGCCCACAGTCCTGATGATTAAGTACAATTAAACGAAATGTAGGCGAAGAGATAGTTGAATTTTTCCTGCCTTGTTCCTATTCTGCCGATTTCCCCTACACCGTAGATTGATTCTGGGACACAATTTTCATCCATTTGTGGATAAAATTCCTTGCATTTTTTAAAGAATAAAATCGCGCGAGATGTTAGATTACTGAAAAGTTAAGACTCTTGCAGATCTAACATGAATTTTCTAGGTAAAGGCTAAAATCTATTCAAATAATACATCGATCTTTTAGGAATGACGACGTCCGTATTTAAAAAAATTAACAATAAGCCAGTTAAATTTATTAATATTAAAAGAAACATAATGACTTGCGACATGATATTTTGAAGAAATTAAAAAGTTATTGCACTTTCTAATTAAAAATTGTTGTCTTATCGCAAATAGTTCACAAAACATAGAAGATTCAAGTTTTCAGAAATTTTCATATTTTCCGGAAAACTCGAAAACCACTGAAAATGTGGCAACCTCAAAGTGGTATCTTAAAGTTTCTCGAGAAAAGACACCTTTTGTCTACAACCTAAAGGTCCAATGAAATTTCTTCCTGACGCTTCGTCTACAGCTGCGGCAGACATTATCAATGGCAATGAGGCAATGGGCGAAGTGATCTCTCGTGTTTCCCGACATTGACCGATCTATGGCGAGCTCCGTGGTATTTATGCCCCCGCCGTCGCGCTTCAGTGGAGAGACTGGGGTGGGGGTAGTGGTGGCGCGGGGTTTCTGCGCACTTAAAGTATGTCGTAGAACACGCTTCCAGTCTGCATTTAGAAAAGTAATTTCCTTCTTCCTGTTGAAGCTGTTGTTGTTTATGGATGGCCGCTCTCGTTAGTCTCGATTAGAAACGCCGCGATTAATATAAGATATCCACTTCGTTGAAAAAGATGTCGTGACCTTTGGAGAGAGCGTGCCCTGCTTCTGCTGAGTTTTGTGTTTGTCCTAGCCTGCAACTCCTCTTGTGTTCCGTAATCCTTGTGTTGACACTGCGTTTTGTGACCTTAAATTAGAAACCCCGTAGCTCTTTTCGGAGATAGCAATGGTAGGAACACCTAAAAAACACCCTTTATTTAAGCATTTTTTCAAAAATAATCGGCTAATATGTCACACACTATACAGTGTGGTCCAAATTGGTAATGCATGCATGGGAATTTTACTTATCTTAATAGATACGGGATCGGTTAAATGGGAAAGTTGTAGAGAATGTAATGATTAACTCGTACCCGGTTTCCAAATTGGAGTATCTCTTACCGTTTTCTGAAAAAATAGGAGAATGTACAACACTGCATTTTTAACTTTGCCCTGTAGTTTCTAAACCAACCCAAAGTTAGTTTTGAAAATACAACATTATCAAGGTATTTTTTTACGTACAATACAATGACGTATTCAGAAAAAATCTATCGTCAACTGTTCTCGAGTTATATTTAATAACTTCGTTAATTCTTATGGGCGCCATCCTGTTTTTTTGCATCATAGGAAAGGGCTTTAAAATTCCTTTTCAACGATGTATCCGTTGATGCCACTAACATGTTTCCAACGCTCACATAGTTGCCAGATGGCTTCATTAGGTCAAACTTTTAATAATATTGATTAATGATCACTAACCTAGAATCTAGTAAAAAGTGGGCCGGGGCTCTACGTTAGCAAAAATATTATATTTTATTAATGCATTTAAAAATGAATCTTTCATAACGATAATAGTTGAGGTTAATAAGTTTATAGTGTGAATGTGGTTGTGATGATATGTATAAGAAGTTTGCTTTTTGGAATAAAACAAAGGTGGAATACAGTTAGGGAAGAACAGGAAAAATGATGTCTCTGTTAGCGACAATTGAAAGCCAGCAGAGTTAATGCTTACCCCAAAAATATTTGGAAACTTGGAAAGATCATAGTGCGCGATACTTGGGGGAGGTCTCTTAAATTGGAGGTAGCATTTTTTAATGCAAATTCGCACTTTCGCGTTAATTCCTTGGGCATTTGTTCTTAACAAATAGTTTTTTTAATAACAAATTAGCTTACAAAATGCACGCTTAAGTGTACAAAAAGTTGGCAACAGCGAAATTTAATGACGCATCTTGACAAATTTGTCTTGGCGACAAGTAAACAAACAATCGCTGTCGATGTTGACTGGTGAAATTTCATGGCATGGGTTGATGCCAAAAATAACTGAATTAATTATACGTCTGCGCATTTGCAAACATTCGATCTGGTTTTTGTTTCTGTAGGTCACTCGACAAGCTGAATTTCAAATCCACAGCGAAAGATTGACGCTCGTAGTATATAACTATTAACCATTCACTTGGTATTGACGTCAAGTAAGCGTTGGAAATCTGATTTTGACGTTTTTATCGCATCTTCTCAAAATGTCCTGAAGGAGATATGTATAAAAAAAAGATTTCAAAGATATTGAGATGTCAAAAATAAGTGAATGAGGTACAGTAGGAATATGGCTTTAACACAGTCAAAATTACAAGTACTATAGCTGAATTTAGAGTTAAACTGTAAATCGGTGGGATGTTGATCAAGTATAAGCCATTCACTATTCTTGTCGTCAAGTAGGCGTTGGAAAATTGACTTTGACATTTTTATCCTATCTTCTCAACATGTGGCGAAAAGAGATAGGTATAAAAAAAAATTGGTTTTCAAAGGTAACTAAATAGATGACAAAAGTAATAGGATGTTCGTCGTTTAAACGGCATGGACTCGATAAAAATAAGAATATCTCTGACAAGTTGCGCGACGGGGCAGACGTCATTAAAAACTGCGAATATTTGCGCGAAAGTTTAAGCGAATATTCACAAAATTTTTATTTTTTTTTGCCACGGAATATTTGCTGCTCATATCACTACGCGAAAGTATAATTTTTTTATGATTAGGGAATCTTCGTTGAGTCTTGTAGGGGTATTCTTTATCCGTATTATTTTATAATATCCGGAAAGCGTCAATCTCTCACAATAGATCGAAAGTGTAACTCCCCACTCCCCAGTTAGGAGATCGAAAAGATTTCACTTGGCTCGTTTACTGCGCACCACATGCTAGTTGAAGAATGAGTGACGTTTTTAATCTGACGTGTAGAAATTTTGAGATTATGTTAAATATGATATCAATGACCTAGGAGAGATATATGGAAAGAGTCAACAAAAGGCGATATTTTCCTAAAAATGTGCAGTGGGTACCTTAAAAATCGCGGCAATATTCGCTTGAGTTGACGTCACATGTCGTCTTACGTCATATCATTTGAAGTTGTGATCCACCAATTGATGTGCTCTGACGATAAAATTACTTCATGGATACCTTAAAAATGGCGGACTTTCGGCCAAAAAAACGGGACCGTCTAGGGAAGTATCGTCATTTGTTGGCTCTGTCCATATCTCCTAGGTCATTGCTCGTAACAGATCAAAAGTTTAAATCCCCAGTAGTCCCCAGTTGGCTATAAAAATCTCGCAGATGGTCGATAAAGATTCCACTGCGCATGGTTACTGTGCACCACGAAAGACGGTGGGTTTTAAAGTACGGTTGATATTTTAGTTATGTTATAATCTCTGTTTTTGTGGTTATTCCTCATCTCTCTCATTTTTGTTTACTTGTATTATCTTTTTTTAAACCAAACTGAATTTCGCCAAAAAACAGATGGAAGCCCTGAGTCTTTCTGAGGAAATTATAGGAAAGACTATGATTATGGGCAATCACTGGCACATATTTACTGCCAGTTTTCGGCGCCATTGCCATTAGTACGGGGTGTTCATTATAAAATTTCGTCTAGTTGGCTGTGAAATGTCAAGAAAAGGATGGAGAAACAAAAGTCCATTTATTTTGATTATGTCATCATTTTCTGTCAAAATTTCATAGCCTGCTAGATGAAGTTTTATAATGAACACCCCGTATGTTAAGTATTGAGTTAAGAAGCTTTAAAACCTTCTGAATTTACCTTCTACACATATTTCCTTTTTAAATGCTTTCCTAATGGAACTTCGTCGATTTAAACAATTAAAAAAGCTTTTTCAAAATTTCAACTTTATTTTGCCAAGCGAAACAGTACATTTGTTTGATCTTAAGCTACATTATTATACGTCATTAAAACGCCAATTGGAACCAACGAGCTAGTTGATTACATCTGGAGAGACCCTCCTGTTTTACAATTTTTGTCCCACTTTTTAGCAGTAGGTACCTTAAAAATAGCGGCGATATCCGCTTGAATTAACGTCTCTTGGCGTCTCACGTCAAATCATTTGAAATGATTCGTGGATCCGCAATATAAACACAGCACGGACTACACATACTCCAAAAGACGTTGGATCGGAAGACTTTGCCGAGCAATAAAGCAAAAATCTTCGTGGTTCGGGCGCCCTCAAAAAGTAACATTTACAGATGTAACTTTTATTATCGTTTGTGGGTATTAAAAAATTCAGTTTAGTGTGAGATTTATCTGTTTTATGATATTGTACTTTCTGTAATAATATATGTATTCGGCATACGCTTTAAAATATTAAGTAATTGTTGGTAATTTAACCAATTTATCATGTCGCGTGACGTCAGATGCGTCGACAAGTTGGCAACGTGGAAGTTTCACATAATTGTCAAATTTCGCGCAAGCGCAGTAAATATTTTTAGAATATTTATCCAAATCTATCGTCTGTTTTTTTCTCATTTTCAGGACTTAGGGGTGTTCATTAGAAAACGTCATATAGAAGGCTGTGAATTTTTGACAGAAAAAAGATTACAATAAAAGTAAATGAACCAACGGGCTATATTACATCTGGAGAGACCCTCCTCTTTTATAGTTTTGGTCTCCCTTTTTAGCACTGTGGGAACCTTAAAAATAGCAGCGATATCCGCTTGAATTGACGTCACTTGACGTCTTACGTCAAATCATTTGATGTGCTCTGACGATGAAATTACGTTATGGGTACCTTAAAAATGGTGGACTTCCGGCCAAAAAAATAGGCCATCTCTATGAAAATATCGGTATTTGTTGGCTCTGTCCATATCTCGTAGAGCTTTGACTTTTGTTCCTTCATCCTCTTCTTCATTTCACAACCCACCTGTTTTTAAATGTAATTAATTATAAAATTGTAGAACTTCTAATTATCTGATATATTCACAGATGACAGAAATTTCCATAAATCACTGAATTGAAAATTAGAGAAAAGCTGCTCCATTTGATTGTAAACTAAGATTTGAATACGGTGTCGCCACATTTTATGCGGTTTAGGCAATATGAAGGCAAAAAAAAATACTCAAAAACCTTTTTTTTTTTTTTTAGAAAATAAATCCAGAAATGACGCTTGTCAACCGACTTTTTAACTCTTAGGGTTTATAAATAAGGGATGATAGTGATGGTACACATTAGAAATTGGAGTACTCTCTTTATATACAAGGTTTTTCTTAATAACATGCCACACTTAATAACATGCCACACCATTTAAGGAGGTGATTCTTGGGCCAGTTTTGGAGAAAAAACATCATATGAACATATATCCTAAGCGTCTTAACTTTTGACATACAGGGTGCTAAAAATTTTCAAACAAAATCCTTTTTTTTTTTAATCTGTGATCTTGTTCTGGATATTTCTGGGAAATTTGGTACACGCTTTCTATTCATTAAGGGGTATTTTCTGATGTTAAAACCATTTTATTAATTTTATCAGTGGCTTCCGTATGGGTTGTGCCTTGAATATTATTGAAGAAAGAAATGGTAAGCCAGGGCTTTTTGTTCTAATAAAAAACATTTTTCTTTATCAAAAATTCATTTCTGAGCATAATTGATCTCTTGACCTTTTTTTTCGACTAACGCATGGTCCAGCTTAATAAAAATAAAAATAGTTGTTTGCAAGCTCAGATACCTCTAAATTATCTTTTTTTTATATAAATATTGGTGATACTGCTGTAGATATTTTTTGAAATTTGGTACACACTTTCTCGTCATCAAGGGGCGTTTCTGATGTACAACATGTTTCCTTATTTCGAACAGTGGCGTTCGTGCAGGGATTGCCATCGAGAATTTTGAAGATAAAAATTTACGCCACTGCACGATCTAGTAGGTAAGTTGCGGATTTTGTTTTGTAAACATAAACAGTTTTGACAGTTGTCTACCTAGTCTAGTCTTCGTTTTTAATTTTTCTTAATGTTGTACGTGTCCCCAAATGTTGTACGTGGTGCAAAACAATACACGATATTTGTTTAGCAAGAAATGACAATCCCAAAAATAATTTTTATTTAATAAAAGCAGTGACGTACATTTTTATCTTCAAAAATATCGATGGTAATCCTTGCACGGAAGGCACTGTTCGAAATAAGAAAACATGTTGTACGTCAGAAAATGCCCCTTAATGTATAGAAAATGTGTACCAAATTTCACAAAAGGTCTAGAACAACATCACAGATATTAAACACCCGGTATAAGACGAATTACCTCTTTTACGCTAAAATGCGTTCTCGGACACTTTCTAATACTGAAAAATATAGTTCGGAATCAGGTAAAGACGCTGCGTGTGATTGTTTTTTATAACAGAGCGATAAAATTACGTTTGGTTGAAAAACAACCTTGATCTGTGTTGTTTAAACAGATAATTCTGTTATTTTATACCGTTAAAGCTTACGGATTAAGTTTCTTTTAGAACACAGAGAATATTCTTACATTTGGCATTATATTCACAATTTTTGCTGTTCAAAGTTTTTCTAAACAAAAATGCTAATTAAATAGTTCAAAATGAGTCGGTGTCATTTTATACCAAGTACGTTTGAGACCATGACTAATAATTTCAAATTTCAAAGAAAGGTAAAGAAAAATCGGCTTAGATAGAATAAAACCCTTTATAGGAAACCTTAAGTGTCCAGTTCAAACTTTATGACAGCACATACTCATTTCTGTAAAATTTTACATTAAACAAAAATCGAGATGTCGTTGTTAATCTCTCTAAATCTATGCTTTCAGGACAATATTGTCGAGGATGAATTGAGAGTAGAGCCGAAATATCACAAACACTTCGTGGCCCGCAGGGGCGAAGTTCTGCATAGAATAAGTGACGAATGCGGAGGCGTCATGATCTCGTTCCCGCGTTCCGGCGTAGACAGCGACCGAGTGGTCCTCAAAGGTTCCAAGGAATGTATCGATGCGGCCAAGCAAAAGATCAACGAAATAATCGGCGAGTTGGAATCGATGATCACCATCGAATGCATCATCCCTCAGAAACACCACAGAACCGTAATGGGAGCTAAGGGCTACAGGGTGCAAGGAGTGACCTCGCAGTTCGATGTGCAAATCAAATTCCCTGACAGAGACAACATTGAGGAGTACCAACCTCAGTTGACAAATGGAGACGTGGGTGCTGAGCCTATCCGTCAGTGTGACGTCATTCGAATTACTGGAAAAGAAGAGAACTGCCTTAAAGCTAAGCAGGCGTTGCTCGACTTGATTCCGGTAACCATTGAGGTGGATGTACCTTTCGAGATGCACAGGTCTATTATCGGGGCTAAAGTAAGTGTTTTTTTTTATATTTTGTTTCTTCGTAAAATATAGAAAGCAGATGGAAGTTTTCAATTTCCAGATTGTAAATATTGCCTTTTTGCATAATTAAAACTAGGGTTTTCTGTCTCTAACATTCTAGTCTCTGACATACCTAGCAGAAAACGCATTTCTTGTAACTTTCATATTAAGACATTGTTTTGGTTTCTAGGGTCAAGCAGTACGAGACCTTATGGACAGATTTGACGTGCACATCGTTCTTTCTTCAACAGAAGTACAAGAAGACATTATTAAAATCACCGGAACTCCGTTGAACGTGCAAGATGCAAAAGAAGCCCTTCTTGAACGAGTCAGCGAGCTGGAAGTGGACAAAAAAGACCGGGAACTGCGATCGTTTACATTGCACATCGAGGTGAACCCCGAATACCACCCCAAGATTATTGGAAAACGCGGTGCTGTTATTACAAAGATCCGAAAAGATCATGACGTTCAGATCACGTTCCCCAAAAAAGGTATTTTCCTTTCAATACTCAAAGACTGAAAGGTTAATGATCAACGTTTCTAGGAGAGGAAAACGAGCAACTCATTACCATCAGCGGATACGAAGAGAATGCTTATCGCGCCAAGGAAGACATCTTGAAGATCGTCCGCGAACTGGATGACCTAGTTAGGGAAGAAGTCGAGATCGATGCGCGAGTTCATTCCAGATTGATAGGTGGACGCGGCCGTACCATCAGGAAGATCATGGACGACTTTAGAGTGGACATTAAGTTCCCTAGGAACGACGATCCGAATCCAAACTTAGTTATTATTTCCGGTCAGGAGGATAATGTCGTCGAGGCCCGCGAACATTTGCTCAATCTGGCCGAAGAATATGTAAGTAAAAAATGTTTATTTTTGTTTCTTTAACATTCACATTATACGGGATGATCTTTTTTAACTTGAGAGAGCCAGATATCTGAAGAACTAGTAGGGTAAAAAAAATCGCTCCAACTGTGATCTATGACAGGGTGCTTGTTTTCCGAGTTCAATCATGGGGACATCGGTTATTTAAAGAGGTACGAAGAAGATTAAATTAGGGTGAAGTGGCGCAAATTGAAGTCAATAAAAATAGCGTTTTCCAATTTCAAAAATTTCTGTCGGTTTCGGATATATTCGTAAAAAATCAAAATTTTGAAAATACGTTTTTATTTTTTCTAAGAGGTAGGTACTTGAAAATAATTTACACTTGTAGAGTGGGCAATGATTCAGCCCAGTGCGACTAAACTTGCCCGATGTATTAGTCTGTAGTCTGCGGGGCCAAAAAGTATCGTGACAACCTAAAAATTAATAGAATTATTAATTCTCACATAGCACCGAATACAAAATTGGTAGGAGATTCAGGATTTAATATAAGAAAATCTAGGATCGTATTTAAACGAATTAAGTTGATGCTTATACGGAAACGTCAGATTTTTTATTTTAAAATACCACGTTGAAGAGCAGAAAGTGGCCATGAAAGTGTCAATTAAACTGCTAACAGAAGATCGGTACGACAAATTTTTTGTCTTTTTGGAAGCCTGTATCTCGAAAACGCCTTAATCGAAATTCGTAACTTAAAGAGATTTTGAACTATAACATATTCCATTATATTCTGCATCTCGTTAGCCTTGGAAATTTGACATATTTCACCCAGTATATATAACCGACAGTGACAATGATTGATAAATCGGTTTGAGGTTATTGTTTACTTTTATGCCTACATAGTTGCTAGACTGTTTCAATTAGTCCAGATTTTAGGGTAACTGTTTTATTCATAGGCTTCATGTACCTATATTATAAAATTTACTGAAAGCTATAGGTACTTCGTGGTTACTCATTTCAGTTTGCTCATTTTTTTTTTTACTTTTGACAAAAACGACTAATTTAAGTGGTTGTAATGCCCAATTCAATCAGCAAAACTTTGTGTTTATTATCACTAAATTAATATAACTCGGACCTTATTTAATTTTTCACTTTCTCGTCAAATTGCAAAACACTAGGCTAATGGTCATTCAAAAGTGTTTATATTGAGCATTTCCAAGAAAAGAAAATTTACATGTTTTTTCATCATATTTTATGTTTAACAATGACATTTTTATTCTGGAAAAAAAATAGCAAAACAACTTCAATATAATTATTTAATCTGGCTACGCCGATAATTCGCCAAAGTTTCTACCATACATTTGTAGTTTACATCAAAGCTCGAATAAATTGACGATAGTATGTCGGCTCAATAAAAAATTTCTTAATCTTTTATCTATCACGTTATATAGGGCTCCAATATCAAACAATTGCCATTAATTATAGTTAGCTCCTTTCATCTTCATGGAGCATCAACCACCTCTAGGAGGTAGGAGTTTTGGCACAGCTTCTGTCCATTTGAGTTGGTCTTGTGTTGTGAAATTAAGCAACTGCAACTTTCTTCTTATGGCTTGCTATGGGTGTTTCTGTGGAGCACAGTATAATGGGGCGGGAGGCCATAGCTTTTGACCCGGCAGCTGGATTCCCCATCTTAAAAGCCATAATTGTTCTTTCCTAATCAAGTTGTATGTTATTGTTAATTGTGTGTTATTGTATATTGATTAATAATACTTACAAGAAGGAACTATTACCACAGACATTTATGCTCAGTCTTATTTCCCTACTTTGAGCTTCCAGATATTTTGTTGAAAGTCAAAGTCGCATATTGAAGTTGTGTAATTTAAATTATTGCAGTTAGTCGATTTTTAATCAGTCTGTGAAAGTCGAGTTAGTGGTTTCTACCTCCATCATTTCACTTGATGAGTTACCATTTATTGACAAATCATCTGTGTCTGAATCTGACTCTTCAAGTGAAATGATAAAGGGAGGAATATTGTCGATTGACAGATTACCCATGTGTTTATACCAGTCAGAAGTTGTTAGGCGTTCGCAGTGGTCACAGTATTTTGTCCACAAGTCTCCGTTACATTTTGAAAGGCAGTCCTTCCAGACATGTTCAACCCTACCTTTCGATGAGGGTTGACTCATGATGGTTTTATTGTAGAGGTTCTTACAAAACCCCCATGCCATTTCCCATTTCAATAGGATTGTATTGACAATGGTAGGGGGGTAACCTAAGAACCTCATGACCGTGGGCTTTCAAAAGTTCGTCCATCACATAAAGTTTAGGTCCACTTCGTAACGGTCGTATTATGTCCCATAACTGTTTTTTGGTCATGTTCGCTTCAAACATAACATTATGACTAATCAACCATTCCACCATGTTCGCTTTTTTGCTTGAAAATGTGGGAGGTTTTTCCAATTGCTCTGAGTGATATGGAGCATTGTCCATAACAACCACACATTTTTCTTGCACTGAACTTATGCAGTAAAAAGCTGGTTATTCACCCAATTTTGAAAAATGTCATTCATAGTTTTGTGGTAATCTCGGTCATTGTTTTTTGAATTTATAAGTAAGTCACATCCGTTCAAAAAGCCAAACTTTGTCCCAGCATGTAGTACTGTAAACCTAGTCCCTTCAGAAGTAATGCGCGATGGGTTGCTTCTAATGTCAGACTCGTGTACTCATCTACGGACTTGCGACCCATTTTAGTAGATCCAAGTTTCATCTAGATACACAAAAATGACATTATTAGCCGATTTTTTGTATTGTAAAAATTTTCTCAAAAATGTAATTTTGGCATCGACTTTAAAACTCTGTACAGGGTCATCCAACGAGGACTGAACAGGGCAGTTTTTTTTCGGAATGGGTTAAATGATATGAAAAACCAAAATAGCTATTTGTTATGTTCTTTACCGGTGAATCCAAAAATGATTCGTGAGAAACAATTCAACATCAAATAAAAGCGCTACCGCACATTTTGAATTTTTTTTAAATAGAATGTATTTTTTATTTCATATTTCAATTCCTGATATAATTGTTGATATAAACTGATATTTTTTTTAATAACGTTGAACATATGCACTTATTAAATTACGAAAACATTCAACCACCGTTAGATGACTTCCTATTAACACGAGTAGTTGCCACTAGTCAGGTACTACTTACGATACTGCTTACCTGTTCAGCATAAGCCTGTCAGATTCACTTGACAGGTTTTTGCTGAACAGCTGCAGTGTTATAAGTGGTACCTGACTTGTGGCAACTCCACGTGTTAATAGGAAGTGATCTCTCTGTGGTTGAATGTTTCTGTAATTTAATAAATGCATAAGTTCAACGTTATTAGAAAAAAATATCAGTTTATATCAACAATTATATCAGGAATTGACATATGAAATAAAAAATACGACATTCCATTTAAAAAAATGTCAAAATGTGCCGTAGCGCTTTTATTTGATGTTGTTGATGCAATTGTTTCTCATGTATAATTTTTGGATTCACCGGTAAAGAACATAGCAAATAGCTATTTTGGTTTTTCAAATCATTTAACCCATTCCGAAAAAAAAAAGTCCTGTTCAGTCCTCGTTGGATGACCCTGTACAAAGTTGTCCGTCCCCCAGTAAAGTTCAAATTTTCTTTTGCGTCTTTAAGTAAGGTATTTAATGTAAAGTACTGGTTTTTTGAGTTGTATTGCCAAATTAGTCGTTGCAGATCATGCCGAAATAAATGTTCCAAAAATTTTATTGTTTTTTCCCTCTACCTTCTGTTGGCTTTACATGGCCTGATTCATCCTCGTAGATGTCGTGTCCTTGTCCAGTTCTAGTACTCATCTAGAAATAAATATATCAGTAAATTGAAAACACACATATTTAATAAATTATACTCAATAATTTTCTTTTTTTTTCTTAAACTGGAAATGCTACTAAATGTGAGTTAGCTTAGCAACAAAGCAACCAGGATATGCGCAGTCTTTATCACATTAAATTTGGTGGAGTAGTTCTTCGATCTTATAGAATTTGTTACTGGCAAAACTAGAGCTCCCTACTTTAGCGCAGTGGCATTGAGTAAGTATATTTTATATTCTTTGCTAGGTCAAGCAAAATCTATTTTGTAAAGTGAGGCTTTGACAAAATGAATTGATACCTGGTAATGCCAATGTTCTATGACCTATATAAAAGCACTTTTTGGCGCCTCCTCGGCTGCCTCCCTACTTGGAGCAATTTGGATTTGAATGGCTTGGAGTTACTGCCTATAGCAGTCTATTCTATGCAAACTACTGAGTCCGAGTCGCTTTTCAGCCGATCACTTTATGCAGGTCAGCAACTTTTAGCGGTTCCGCACGCTATCGTCTGGTACACAAAATGTCTTCTACCATGGTTTTCCTTTTCACCTGACGCACTTCCGGTAATATCTGCCTCTTAAGGTTTCAAGCCCGACATTCTGCGATTCGATAGATGATAGAAGGCAGCTAGAAACTGAATTTTGCGAGAGCCCCCGAGCGGCATTAACTGACTTTTATGCCGCAGTGCTGTCGTGTAGACATTCTTATATGTCGGTGCTGCTGGTATCTACCTACGTTATTTTGCTTTGCCTGTCCTGGTTAATAAAATTATTTTTGTTCGCATTTATGCTTTACGTCTTATGTACTACTATAAAAAGCAATTAGCTATGGTACATAATACTTTCACATTATTAATAGCTCACGCATCAAGAAATTAAGTAGTATTTCCAGTCCATTGAAGGAAACTCCTTTTAATATAGAGGCGAACTTTTTGGTCTTATTATTTTCGGCATTTTGGGATTATGAATCAAAAATTATGTATTTAAAACGTTGACACACCAATTAAAAATTGACAACAATGCAACTTCAATTTGACAAAGTGTTAAAGCGTATTGGAGACAGTAACGACTAAAAATACCAGTTAGTGATTAGTTCGACTTCATTGGTTAAAAAATACTTATCATGCGATTCTATTGGGCAGCATTCAAATTGCCTAATTTAATTATCATTTTCCGATTCCACATTTACCGTATCTGTTGTGACGACAAGTAAACGACAATTGCCATCGATGTTATACAGGGTAAATTCCATGGCAATGTAAGATGCAGAAAAAAATTGAAAATGGTATATGCACGTGGGTTGTTGCCTAATCTCGAAACGTATTTGGTTAGAATCACATACTTTCTTTTCGAATATTTTTGCAACACATATATTTGCATCGAGCAAGCGGACTACTCGTGAAAGTATCGGCAACATTGGATGTCATGAATCACGAACCAAGTGCTCTCGTGATTCGTGCTTACGTGATTCTAACACAGTATAAGGAATAATACCTTATATCAGTATCGTCAGTTCGTGTCGGCACTGTTGATATTTCCAAAACTAAAGCGTGCCGCGCATCTGCACCCGGCAATTTTCTCGAGTAGTTACGAGGGGACAAACACATGCGATGCACTGCCAAAACCGGTTTGGTGGTGCACCGCTGGCGGTCGGGCTAACGGGGCAAGGGGAGGGGAGTTTCAATTTTTCGACCGACTGACGTTACTATTCCTTACATTGTGATTCTAACTACACGTGGGTCTAACTGTACCACTTTCAAAAGAGCGCTTAATTTTCGGAATGTGCAAAACTTGCAATATACAGGGACATCATTTTAAGTCGCTCACTCGATTTGATATATGGGGGTCTAAGGCCCACCTCCGATCCAGGGCTAGCGAATTTATTGGCTGCTCGGTTTGACAGGTATGACGCTATCTTGATTTTTCTTAAATGGAAACACACATATATTTACTTACAGTCTAATAGAGCTAAAGGAGCAGATTGCAGAAATAAACAATGTTCGTATATCTATCTCTAAGCATTTCGATTATACAGGATGGTAAATTTGTTGAAATTCGAAAGTCATTTTAAGTGGCTCACTCGATAGCAGTTTTCCTGTTGCACTTTTTAAACATTTGATACATGGTGGTCGCATGACATCTAAGGCCGACCTCGGATCCAGGGCTAGCGACTTTAATGGCTGCTAGGTTTGTCAGATATGACGCCATCTTAATTTTTTTTTTTAAATGGAAACCCACATATATAATCCATTCAGTTATTTCTGTCGTGAAGTAGGCGTTGGAAATCTGACATATTTCACCCGGTATAACACGACTGACAGTGACAGTCGTTCACATAGTTGCCAGATGGCTTCATTAGTTCAAACTTTTAATAATAATGATTACTAACCTAGAATCTAGGAAAAAAATGGGCCGGGGCTCAACGCTAGCAAGAATATTATACGGAGTGTTTATTATAAAACTTCATCTAGTTGGCTGTGAAATGTCAAAGGAAAAGGATGGAGAAACAAAAGTCTATTTATTTTGATTATGTCACCTTTTTCTGTCAAAATTTCATAGCCTGCTAGATGAAGTTTTACAATGAACACCCCGTATTTTATTAATGTATTTTGCCACCGGCATAATATGTACCCTACAAAAAAGCAAGTGATGATATGTATAAGAGTTTGCTTTTTGGACTAAAAGAAAGGTGGGATAAGGTTACGGAAGGACAGGACCAATGATGTGTCTGTCAGCGGCAATTGAAAGCACGAAAATGGGACAATGGATGTAAGCTTAGGTACGTATCTACTTACGTATTAATAGTTCTAGAATTGCATTGTTTTCGGGTGTCGTGTCTGATATCAAACATTATTAGCATAAAATCATTGGAATCATAACTATTATTTCCAGTCCTCAAATATCCAATATCTGAAGAATGTAGGTATAGAGCAGACGGCAGAGTTAATGCTTACCCCAAAAATATTGGAAACTTAGGCAAGGCCATATAGGGCAATTCTGGGTGAGGTTTCTTCTGAATTGGTGAATGGTTACTGATAAGTGTTAATTACTTTTGGCATCTTTTTGTTAAGAACACAGTTTTTTTTTTTAATAACAAAATACAAAATGCACATGTTATGTGTAAAAAAAATCGGCAACACGCATTAAAACAGATTTTTTTTAAATATCTATTAATCACTTTTAACTTTCGCTTAAAAGAAATTTACTTTTGCCCTTAGTGTCTTAAACGCTATTTTTAATAGTTCATTGGTGGGTTAAAAGTTGAATTTTCAATGCGTTTGTAGAAAGAATGATTTTCGAAATCCAGCAAATTTACCACCTTGTTTAATCGAGTCACTTAGAGATAAATATTGAATTTCTGTCATCTGCTCCATCAGCTCTATTAGACTGTATGTAAATATGTGTTTCCATTTAAAAAAAATCAAGATGGCGTCGTATCTGTCAAACCTAGCAGCCAATAAAGTCGCTAGCCCTGGATCCGAGGTCGGCCTTAGATGCCACGCAACCCCTCCTGTATCAAGTGTTTAGAAAGCGTAGCAGAAAAGCTGCTAGTCGAGTGACCGACTTAAAATGATGTCCCTGTACAAGGTATTGTCTTTCTATCTCCTCCTTTTGCGGTCCAAGGCCATCAATATAAAAGATAGGCAATGTCCATTGTGTTATGCAAGTATAAGCCATTCACTTACGAGGATGGGATGAAAAGTTTCCGGCCTCGATGTGATTAAAGCAAGATAGACCTCATAATGCAACGTCCTTATCTAGTGGCATGTAACATTTCCTTGAAATTAAAGTTCCGTGTTAATATGTCAAATAGTTTTGACGTTCTCGTTTTATTTGTACTCATAAGTATTTTATTTCCCAAGTATGGAAAAAAATGAAGTGCGTGGGGTCACAAGATACTTTTTTTCAAGGGTTTTTCGCCAACAGAAATAAAAGTTGAGCTATATTCCACAGTAGGCAGTTCATCCATATCATTTTCCACCATTAATGCATGGGTTGCAGACTTTAAGTGTGGCAGAATTAGCACAAAAAACGCCACACGTTCAGGAAGACCAAAGTCAGCTACCATTGAAGAAGTTATCGAAAAAGTGCTCCAAGTTGTGTTAGGTGATAGGAGATTAAAACTGACCGAAATTGCTGACATTGTGGGGATATCTAAAGAGCGGACACATCAGATCTTAACCGAGTCCTTACACACGAGAAAGTTGTCTGCCAGGTGACTGTCGGGTCTGCTTACCGCTGAACAAAAACTGATTCGGTTGAACATCTCGCGGCAATGTTTGGATATGTTTAAACAGAATCATACTGATTTTTTGCGGTGGTTTGTTACAATGGATGAAACATGGATTCATCACTATACATCGGAGACAAAAGAACAATCCCGACAATTAGAAAAAATTTCTTACCGGTAAGAAATACGGGTCTGATGCTGAAGTGATAGCCACAACTAATTCTTATTTTGAAGAGTTGGACCAGTCTTCTTTTAAGGATGGCATAAAGGCCTTAGAACATCGTTGGACTAAGTAAATTGAAGTTCAGGCAGATTATGTCGAAGAATAAAATAATAATATTCCTCAGTTTTGATTGTTTTCTGTAAGAGGCCGGAAACTTTTCATCCTATCCTCGTATTATTGTCGTCAAGTAGGCCTTGGAAAATTGACTTTGACATTTATATCCTATCTTCTCAACATGCGCTAAAAGGAGATGGGTATAAAAAAAAGAAGGTTTCAGAGGTAACCAAATGACAAAAATAAGTGAATGGGCAATATGTGGACGTTATATTATCGCGCTAGTGGGAGTTATTGGTCATTGACAACGACAGACTTGACAGGGCATTATTTCGTTGTCTCTTTACGAATAGCAAGCCAAGATAAATCTACGGAACTTTTATTAAAATTTTTATTTGACAACAAAGTCTTCTATCACTAAGTTGAAGGTACTACCTGGTCTGGAGAAAAGAGCACGAATAACTCAAGATAGTTGGCACTGCTAAAAAGCTTAATAACTATCCTTGGCTTGTACCGTCATATAAAGGGTATTCAATAGAAAAAGTTTTCACTTGGCTCTAAAATGTCAAGTGAGTACTAACGTCAGTTTAATTTACGCACCCTCCTGAGGGAAGAATAAGATAAATTCCAAAAGGTAGGTAGTATCAAAGTCTTGATCAAGGCTTACACTTCGACACAAGACAGACTTTTCTTTTAAAAGATAACAGTTCAAACCGGCTAAATATCGAAGTACTTAAATGTTCTTTAAGTCAGGCCATGATAGTGCCCACAGGGTATATGTGTAGAACAATATGATTATAGATAAAGAGCACAAACTAGTGCAAACCATAAGCAGCTTTCATTAAGGGCTGATGGGAGAGCAGAAAGTATGAAGCATGACACCCAAATTAGTAGGTTCTCAAACCTTTGTAGCACTACCAGATGATATTCCATGATCTTTTGTGGAATGACTTGCACTCGCTAACTTATGCAAGCTCTGTTGTTGTATCTGTTGTATCTGAGTTGGCGCTGAATACATATTTTGAGGGGTCATAGTTTACGAATTTTACGAGACACGAGAGTAGCCCCGGTTCTGCCATGAAGTCCTAAGGTCTATGATCTTGTCCCTAGACGAATAGACACAATACACGCTAACCACTTTCCAGACCCACATATACGTACTTTCATTTCTTTTTTTGTACTTTTTGAGGAGCTGCCCCTAAGAATAAGACGTACATATATTTAACATTGAATTAGAACACTGCTAGTGCCAAAAAGTTTGACCGTGCCCACAGGTTGTATGTGTAGAACCATATGATTTAGTAAAGAGTACAAACTAGTGGAAACCATAAGCAGCTTTCATTAAGGGCTGATGGGCAAGCAGAAAGCATAAACTCCAAATTAGTAGCTTCTCAGATCATTGTAACACTACCATGATATTTTGTGGTATGACTTGGATTCACTAACTTATGCAAGCTCTGGAGTTGGCGGTAAATGCATATTATGAGGCGGCATAGTTCATAGTATCATAGTTTATGAACTTTACAAGACATGAGAGGAGCCCCAGCTCTGCCATGAAGTCCTAAGGTCTATGGCCTTGTCCCTAGATGAATAGATGCCATCCACGCTAATCACTTTGCTAGAGCCACACATACGTATTTTCACTTCTTTTTTGTACTTTTTGAGGAGCTGCCCCTAAGAATAAGACGTACAGATATTCAACATTGAATTAGAACACTTCTAGTGCCAAAAAGTGTGACAGTGTCCACAGGGTAGTTATGTAGAAGCATATGATTTAGTAAAGAGCACAAACTAGTGGAAACTATAAGCAGCTTTCATTAAGGAATGATGGGCGAGCAGAAAGTATGAAGCCTGAATTTCAAATCAGTGGCTTCTCAAATCTTTATAGCCCTACCAGATGATTTCCACGATATTTAGTGGAATGACTTGCACTCACTAGGTTATGCAAGCTCTGGAGTTGAGGCTAAATGCATGTTATGAGGGGTCATAGTTCATAGTATCATATTTTACGATACACGACAGTAGCCCCGGTTCTGTCATGAAGTCCTAAGATCTTTGGCCTTGTCCCTAGACATAGACGAATAGACGCCATCCACGCTAACCACTTTGCCAGAGCCATATATACGTACTTTCACTATTTTTTTGTACTTTTTGAGGAGCTGCCCCTAATAATAAGGCGTACAAATATTCAACATTGAATTAGAACAATGCTAGTGCCAAAAAGTTTGACAGTGCCCACAGAGTATTTGTGTAGAAACATATGATTTAGTAAAGAGAACAAATTAGTAGAGACCATAAGCAGCTTTCAGTAAGGGCTGATGGGCGATCAGAAAGCATAAAGCATGAATTCCAAATTAGTAGCGCAAGACGTCTCAGATCTTTGTAGCACTACCAATATGATGATTTCCATGATATTTTGTGGTATGACTTGCACTCACTAACTTATGCAAGCTCTGGAGTTGGCGCCGAATGCATATTATGAGGGGTCATAGTTCATATTATAATAGTTTACGAATTTTACGAGACACGAGAGTAGCCCCTGTTCTGCCATGAAGTCCTAAAGTCTACGGCCTTGTCCCTAGAGGAATAGACGCCATCTACGCTAACCGCTTTGCTAGAGCCACATATACGTACTTTCACTTCTTTTTTGTACTTTTTGAGGAGCTGCTCCTGAGAATAAGACTTACAGATATTCAACATTGAATTAGTTAAGCTTTTTGTGCTGTTGCTTTAACTTTGTTTAGATATACGAGTTTTTTGTAAATTTTGCAATTTACGAAATTATTTGTTTGTAACAAAGACAAATCGAAACCATACCAACAAAGGAAACCGAAGCAAAACTCATTAATGGCGAAACCATTAGCTTTAGTTTCTCTTTTCTTTCATTCCCAAAGACAAGTTAGACTGACGCTCGTTCCGTCTTATAGTTTGAGAACAAATTTGACAATAAATTGGCATTGACATAGATCAAATGAGCTTTGACAAATTGTCAAGCTTACTCTGCCATCTAGTGTGTGACTTGAGGTCACATACATTTAAAAAATGTTGTATGAAGATGCTTCAAACCCGCCATATTTGATTTACTTCTTTGGCTTGGTACTTTTATGACCCTACGTGACTTTACAACCCGACTTTATGAGTCGAATTTTATTTTCGTTGCAGCATTAGCGGTCATTGAACCGACAAACCAGGCGACAAGTAGGTAATGGGGCCGAAATTTTCTTGCGAAAAGGTGCTCGCAAATATTGCGAATTGTGTAATATACAACAGACCTTTTTTGTACAATACAGGACCCCGTTGAAACAAAATCTTTTACCCTACTAGTTCTCAAAATATCTCGTTCTCTCAAGTTGAAAAGACCACCCAGTATATCAGATGTTCCTAAGAAAAAGTTGTAATAGAGAAGATTCACATTGGTAATTTTTCCTTTTTAGCTCCAAGACGTAGAAGAATTGGAAACTCGCGAGAAGCTGCACACACTTAACTTCCACTTTGACAAGCAACCTGGCGGGCCTCCTGGGCCAAACTACCACAGAGGGCGCGATTCGAACAATCCGAACGGCTTCGTTGTGCAGGGAGGGCCTTGGGAGCAAAACGCTCCGAACACTGCGAGTGTCACGGATTTCCCGGCGTTCGGGCGGGCTTCCGACCAACCGCAAGCCGCTCCTGTGGCTGGCGCTTGGGGCAACAGGCGTTAAAACGCGTGTTGAACGCTCCCCTGGTTGTTTCTGTCCTTCCCCAAAACTCCACTATTCGTTATTGATAATGGCAAGTTATTAAACAATGAATTTCCTCTTTAATAATCCTATTAAAGTCGAAGTTAATTGTTTATATCCACTGGGAATATTATGTAGTCTTAAGATGTTTTTTCTATATATAATTTTAAAGGTGTAGGATGGAAAGAAACTAAACAGGACGCCACGTTGCCAAAATTAAAGGTTCTACTATTCGTAGAGGTATAATGAAACGTTTTGAAACCCTCTTCCCTCACTGTTTGCTGCATTAAATAGGCCTGGCGACGACTTTGGACCTCGATTTTACGGAAAACCGAAACTGATTACTTAAGCATGCTCTTTTTTACACGAAAAAGTCAGTCTTCCCATGTTAGGGCGGACATTTTTGGCCTACAGTCGGCACTAACGTCGTAGAGAAGTTATGATCGCCCGCACTATATCTACCGTTTGAGCTTCACACAGAAGTTGTGGTTCAGGGTGTAGGTGGTACTTTTCTAGTTTATACATTCGAGTCACGTTTACAAATATTTTTCTTTAAGTCTATTTTGTATACCTCCGTAGAGATTTATATATTAATTTTCTCATTATTATATATTTTTACTTTGCAGTGTCATAACCTCTCTGCTCTTTAGGCGGTGCATCGTGCCTTCCTATTTTTTTATCGCGACCGTACTAAATTTGTAATTTGTTTTTGATGCCATTTAATATGAATTTGGTTCGAATTCGTAGATTTCAAATCAACAGTGTTACGCGAGTGACATGAAGCCAAGAAGCGACTGATTGCGGGGCGGCATCCATGTTGGGGGTGCCGGCCTCTTATAATTATTTATATCGTTGTTATTTACAAATGGGATTTTTTCTGTTACTCTGTATACATTTGGAAAGTGGTGTTTTTATTCTTTATTATTATTCTAGAGTTATTGTATAGAAAGCCTTGCGGTCATATTGTTAGCCCGAGACTAACCTGAGGGAGAGAATAATACAAAATTATACATAAAAATAGTAAAATCGACTTTTATTTCCCATTAAGAGCCGGGAAGGCATTTTCTGCATAGGTAAGTTCTACAGGGTGATTCATTAAAATGTTAATTCTTTACCTCAGATTAAATATAATAAATAGACTCAATTAGTTACTATTGAGGCTGGCCAAACATTGTCAAACCAATCGTACGCTGGCCGATTGTACAAGTAATTAAGTTGGACCGCTGTGTCGGCTTAGTTGTCAAACCTTTAACAACCAGCTTACTAAATCAATATAATTTACATATTTATAAGGAAAAAATATAAGTAGACGTTTTCCTAGAAAACGTAAGAGTAATTCTAACACAGTTTCCAATTAATAATAGAAATAACAATGTTAATGTGGTTATTTAGATATTAATTTTGCTCAATCTGGAAACCTTGAATTCCAATTTTACGAAAATCGTAAATACGTCACAACAAGTAATAGAATGAAATGGTGGGTGATTAAACATTACAAGCTAATCCGTGAAGATCGGCCTCGCTATCTGTGTTGCTTCAACTACAGCTGATACTCTTGTGTGACAGAGAGAGATATAGTTCTAGTACAAGTTCAATGCGATAAATCACACTGCCGCATTTCGGTACCGTGTTGCAGCGGCGTTAGCAGAATATTTACCTGCGTTTTTTTTTTATTAAATTTAGACCGTTTATTGAACTTTATTCATAGTGTAGTGGTTTGTGTGGTTATTCCAAGGCATTATAATGATTCGACAATGCCAAGTGTGTAAAAACTTGATTATATGAACCCCAAATTATCATTCCACAAGTATGTGTTGCCTTATAGCGATCACGCTAGTCTATCTTTATCACACTCATTGATGTTTATGTATAATAACTGATCGTGTTTACACAGGCATTTTATGATTGAAATGTTGAGTCTATTTATTATATTTAGTCTGAGTTCTTTACACTTGTTTGGATTATACAGGGTGATTTATGGTGTTGGTACCTTAGACGCATCTAGAGAATGGCTTCACATTTTTATTTTAAGTTTTTGTGTTGTGCCACAAACGGGTCTAAACTCTATTTCTAAAATATTTCCACATTTACGGTGTTGCCGGTTCAGTTGAAAAGGAGTAACTTTCATTTTTTAAATGGATCACCATGTATATTAAAAGTTATTTTCGGATTCCTCATAGATTTCTTTATGATACCACTTTAACATTACTATACCTATCTCACACCTTTTCGCGGATACTTAATAGTTTCTTGTTTTTAAAATCAAAAATAAAACTCTAAGTATAAAATTAAAATGTCACGATCCGAAAGATTTAACGATATTAGTGCGGGATCTTTGTTAGCCAGAACCATGTGCCTGAATACCACATGGGCAGTTAGTGACGAAAATCTACAGGGCGATCTACAATTAACTTTCATTGTCTGAAAAGAAAACCATCTTCTTAGTATGTAGAACTACCTGGGGATTATTCTTCGCAGAGAAAGGTCATTCGATTTAAGAGAAATCTGCGTATACTGTTGCGAACTCAGAGTTCAGTAATTCCAGCGATTCTAAATCCTAGCGATTTAACACGAAAACACTATTTATTTATCCCACAAGTACAATTCGACTACTAAATAACTCACTACTTAACACTTTATAGCCTTCTATTATCGTTTGGTACTTTAACTTACCTATAGCTCGATTAAATAAGACTACTCTAACGGCGGCGCTATTCGCCTTTTGTACGAAATCCTAAAAATACAGAAAAGCCTAGAACATTCTTAGAAGAAAAATAAAACTCGTAAATAACTGTGTTCTAAATAAATAGAGCAATAAATCACTCGTGACAGCTGCCTCCCAGCTCCGCTCACCGTAACATTGCCCTCCTCCTATGGCTGTTCTAAGCTTCCATTCCATAAAACAGTATGTTGAACACGTAACAACGCAGTATTCGGATGCGCAGAGGCAAGCTCAAATTTCTGTTGCAAAGTACATTACGCATCCTTAGGAACGAAGCACGGGCCTGTTCTATTCTGGCACGAATCTCCTGCATGCCTTCCCATTTCTCATTTAGTTGATACCCGAGATATTTAAAAGTTTCCACTCGTTCAATTCGTTGGCAAATTGCTAGCCACTTTGTCTTTCTCACGTTTAGTCTAAGGCCGGCTTCTGAGTTTGCAGCCGTCACGCGCCCACACCTGGGGGTCCGCTGGATCCTATATACCACGTCATTATTTTTTTTATAATTGAATAAGGCCCTTCCCAATTTTAGCTAAGTTTGAGCGACTTTCCCATCTTTCGCCGCGGGTACAGCCACACCAAATCACCATCCTGGAAACCGCGGGAGTTAGCCAGTAAGTCATATATATCTTGCTTTGGCTGGATCACTAGAGATCCGCAGTTTATTCCTGACTTGTTCATGAACATTGTTAAGCGTCTCATATCGCCTTCAGGTTTGTATCTTGCCACTCCGATCTCTTGTCGTCAGTCTTTGCCAAGAGTATCGGTCCAATATCTGGATCATTCATTTGTTCGTCTCGAAGCGTCTATGTGGTCCAGCCATCGTTTATTTCCACCGATGTTCTCCTTACAGAAGGAAGTCCCTCACGCTGCTCAGTTCTTCGACAATGCCGACTATCTTCTTTACATGGCCGTCTAGACAATGCATCGGTATTTCCGTGATACCTTCCTGGTCGATGTTCAATTTGTATCTTCCGTCCCTTAATACGTCCGGCCACTGTAAGACTTTTGCCACCCAAATTATCGACTTCAAAGATCCTGGGGGTCTTTACGGACCCGGTCAATTGCCCCCTTTCATTGACCAGAATTAGTTTTTCCTGGAATCTAGGGCGGTCTTGGTCACTGCTCGGTCTTCTAAACGACGCCGACGGACTTTTTGCGCTATTATGGCAGTTACTCTTTAACTCCAGTTAACCCATTTTATACCCCGATTGCCTGTTGATCGAGGAGTTCTACCCAACAGGGCTTGCATATTGACTGCCATATCCTTCATCGCTTTATGTATACTTGCCATGGATTCAGCCCTAGACGTATCCTCCTGGTCATCGCAAGTTGCCATTCTTACATGTGGAGAAGAACTAGATGACACTCGTGACGCCTCAAATTCTAGGGCCCGAACTAGTGCCTCGCTGATATTCCTGGGCCTTACTAGACGTAAGTGGTATCTCATGTTACTATCGCAAACTCCCTCAATGAACCTTTCGGCGGCAAATTGCGTTTGAAAACATTCAAGGGCTGATCGTATGCCAGGTGACTTAGTGTGTCTATGTCCGCCTCAAATTCTTGTAAGGATTTACCTGACTTTTGCTGTCTCATCCTCAGCTGGATCTGGAACACGGTTTCTCTGTGCTCATGTCCAAATCGTAGTTGCAGAGAGTGTACTAAAGCTGCATAATTACTTTGATCAGCTGCCGACAGAGATTGGAGTAATGGACTAATTCAGCTGCTTTTCCACGAAGTGCTATCACTAATGATGTAGCTTTCTGGGGCTCGGACCAGCCATTAGCTTTTGCAGCTGCCTCAAATGGGGTTTTATAGATTTCGCAGGCCGTAGTACGGTCATAATCGGGAGGCTTAAATTTAGCGTTGGCTGTGCTAAAACTCTCTGTAGACACGTTGTCGTCTTCAATTTGTTCCCGGAATTTCTTGTCTAGCTCGAGAACCTTCTGGTTGACCTCGTTGATAGATTGCATTATTCTTTCTTCCCTAGCTGCGAGATGGTTCACTAATTCTTCTTTGAACCGTTTCTGTTCTTTCTTTTGTTCTAGATAACGTTTTTTCTGCTCCTCATTCTGTTCGTATAACGTTTTTCCTGCTCTTCCTTCTGTTCTAGATAACGTCACTCCTGTACTTGATCACGTTTTTCCTTCTCTTCTCTCTATTGTTGCATAAGGGAGAGCAGGGTGGCAAGTTGATCTTCCATCGCTTGATGCTGGCTTCTAGTCACTGGCAATGAAGTACTCACTTACAGTTCAGCAATAATATTAGTCCTCAAATTCCCACTGGAATCGCACTTCTGACACCAATTGTTGCGAACTCAGGGTTCAATAATTCCAATGTAGCGATTTAGCACGAAAACACTATTTTATTATCCCATAAATACACGCAAATACACGCAAAATACAAGTACAATTTGCCTATTAAATAACTCACTACTTAATTAGGGTACAAGATAAACAATTCAATATCCGTCATATCTGATGTTTTAACTTCAAACTGAAGTTTTACTGATAGTTGTTAAAGTCACCTTAAACACTTTATAGCCTTTTATTATCGTTTGGTACGTTATAGCTCGATTAAATAAGACTACTGCTAACGGCGGCGCTATTCGCCTTTTATACAAAATCCTAAAAAGACAGAAAAGCCTAGAACATTCTTAGAAGAAAAATAAAGGTCGTAAATAACTGAGTTCTAAATAAATAGAGCAATAAATCACTCGTGACATTTTCCATGACGCAGCGCTCGGATAGCTCGTGAGCCGCGAAGGTCCAATCTCTAATTCGCTCCACCTCCCAGGGCCGCTCACCGTAACAATACTTTATCATACCTATATCTAACAGTTTTTGGCTTCGGGGCATTTATTTCTTTAAATGCGCATTTTCGTATTCCATTTTAATTCTACAATAGTGGCTCAGGTACAGGGTTGGCAAATAGCCGGACTTTTGCCTGGGCCATGGTGGTTTTTTGGTTATAAACTATAAAATGTTTAAATATAAATATGAATCGCAAATCCTGAAATCGCATATATTATGCCATGTATTTACGAGATTGAGCTATATACTACATACCTTGATACCCACCTACAATATATTTTTTTAATTTTTAAAATAGAGCTCTTGCAAACGGAAGTGCAAGTAGTAAAAGTAGGTAGTAGCGATAGTCAATGACCAAGAAGAAATCATATAAATTAACAGACACATAATGAAACTCAAGACATTGAGATAGATAAGAATGATAACATTGGCAACCACTCAAAATGACCAATTTTATTACAGGAATAACATTATTATCTGAACTTTCCGATTCCGAAAGTGACACTAAGGTAGGAGACAAGGTTCAACAACAACTGAAGGAAAAGAAACGTGACACTTCAAAATAGACCAATAAAGGAAAAAGAAAATACTGTCACGAGAAATTGGTGAAAACTAGGGGGTTAATATTTAAAATGATAGTAGCTGGGGATCAAGTAAACTTCTATTTTCTGTGCCTTAAAATTACCCTAACTACTTTAAGAAAATGACTAATATGAAAACAGACACCGTTACAACAAATGGGTCTTACCTAATTTAACTGTAGAGGAGGACCGTATCGTGTCAATCAATTTAAGGTATTTTCGGGGTACTGGGCGTCCTAAGAGTACCCGTGGCTTCCTTTAGGGCAACAAGGGTGGTTCTTCCTTGTACTGGGACGATAACAAATTTTGGAAAACACTTAATTACTCTTCAACGTTCGTCTATCTGAAGTAACGCCCCCAAAAGGATCAACCCGAACTTCAAATCTTGGAGTCTTGCCTATTTGCAAGCCGCCTAGCGAATCCTCAAACTAGACTCCATTCGTGAGTCCCCAAAAACGACTCCTTTTTCAACTTTTAAAACAATGGGCTGGTACCTGATGGTGGTCGTTGGTCCTTCCGGCGTAATGTCGACCTCCGACCCGCCCCAACGCGACTCCCCGCCTCGACTCCAAAACCGGACTCTCTACGAAAGTACCCAAACTAACACTGCCGTTTCTCTCTCACAAACGCTCGTGCTAACTTTCTTTATTGTCAGCACATTATGTCTTTGCTTCTTTGACATCTCCCCCTTTTAGAAAAAAGTGGTCATCAAGGAATAACATTATTATCTGAACTTTCCGATTCCGAAAGTGACACTAAGGTAGGAGACAAGGTTCAACAACAACTGAAGGAAAAGAAACGTGACACTTCAAAATAGACCAATAAAGGAAAAAGAAAATACTGTCACGAGAAATTGGTGAAAACTAGGGGGTTAATATTTAAAATGATAGTAGCTGGGGATCAAGTAAACTTCTATTTTCTGTGCCTTAAAATTACCCTAACTACTTTAAGAAAATGACTAATATGAAAACAGACACCGTTACAACAAATGGGTCTTACCTAATTTAACTGTAGAGGAGGACCGTATCGTGTCAATCAATTTAAGGTATTTTCGGGGTACTGGGCGTCCTAAGAGTACCCGTGGCTTCCTTTAGGGCAACAAGGGTGGTTCTTCCTTGTACTGGGACGATAACAAATTTTGGAAAACACTTAATTACTCTTCAACGTTCGTCTATCTGAAGTAACGCCCCCAAAAGGATCAACACGAACTTCAAATCTTGGAGTATTGCCTATTTGCAAGCCGCCTAGCGAATCCTCAAACTAGACTCCATTCGTGAGTCCCCAAAAACGACTCCTTTTTCAACTTTTAAAACAATGGGCTGGTACCTGATGGTGGTCGTTGGTCCTTCCGGCGTAATGTCGACCTCCGACCCGCACCAACGCGACTCCCCGCCCCGACTCCAAAACCGGACTCTCTACGAAAGTACCCACTTAACACTGCCGTTTCTCTCTCACAAACGCTCGTGCTAACTTTCTTTATGGTCAGCACATTATGTCTTTGCTTCTTTGACATCTCCCCCTTTTAGAAAAAAGTGGTCCCCAGTTTAAAACAAAGTCAATCCACCAAAACAAAATCTATCCCTGAAGGGGAATATCGATATGGTCCTTCTCTACCTTGTTGCTGTTCCTTAAACTAAATAACAAGCTAAACAATTGTAATCGCTAGAAATCAAAATGTTCATCGTCATTACCAACTTCAAAACAAATAAATAAAATCAAACAAACAATATATCGAAGGAGATATAGTCTAAATACCTATTTAGATACATAAAACTTATAATAGAATTAAACTACCGATTTATAAAAAAAAACAAAATTTAGACTTCGATAATACCCTTTGCGAAAAACCAAAACGATTCCAAATATAGATAAGGTAATGAAACTATTTTACATTATTGAACTAAGTAGAGTGTATCTTTAATAATTAATAGAGAGTTCAACTGTCAGAATGTATTAGCCAAAATTTTCTAAACTGTCGATCTAAATTAGTAACCCTGCATGTTCCCTCACAAATACTAGTCCAACTGTTCGATTGCTTGCTCACACTTACACTGCCCTATCTGCGCTAGCTGCATCCCTGGATTGGCCCCTAGTCGTTGTTGCTGCCTCCAAGACCGGTTTTATCTATCGGTACCTATTCTTGTGGTATGTCGGCTGATACCTCGCGGCCTAGTTGAGCTATTGCCGATCGATGGGTTGACCATTGAGTCCCGCATCCCTTTGTTTTTGACCGTAAAGGGACCTGCTCTTTGTTTCGTCTGGCCAGGACCTCGGCTTTGGCTGGCTCTCTCTGTTGTAGCTCTGGCAAGTTTGTGTCTTGGGGGTGACTTGGGTTTCAGCTCTGGTGCTCTTGATTCAGTGGTTTGTGTGGCTTACATCATAGCGTCCCTAATTTTTAGATAGACCGGGACCATATTCCGGCAAAAGGACTTATAAAGGACCTTCTCTTTACTTCGAAAACCAAACGTGACTCTAGGCTCCTACTGGTGGTCTCGGTTGGTGCTCGTTTGTTCTTTTTTTGCGTAACAACGCTTCTTCTCGACCCCTATTCACCAATTTCCCCAAAACGACCCTTCTCGTGAGTTCCCAAGCTAAAGACTGTTTTCGCGAGCCCCAAAACTGTCTCCTTTTCTACTTTTAAATAGGGGACTGGTTCCTTATGGCGGTCGTTCGTCCTTCCGGCGTAATGTTGACCCCCGACCAGCCCCAATGCGGCTCCCCGCACCGACTCCTCGTGAGTCCCCCCAAAACCGGACTCTCCTCGTTAGCACCCAGACTAACACTGCCGTTTCTCTCTCACGAACGCTCGTGCTAACTTTCTTTATTGTCAGCACATTTTTCCCAGACGATTGCAACCTTCTTTTCCATGACGTCCATGAGCGGTCCGATGTACCCGCATGTTGAACAAATTGGCTGGGTTTAATTTTTAAATTTGGGTCAACTAGTGCTTGGTTACTCAACCGGTCATCGGCCGACCATTTCTAAGAATGCTGCAATTTTATGTCTTTTTGCTTCTTTGTGACAATACTATGGTGGCGGACGAATAAAAGCAGCTGAATGGAACTAGTAGTAGTAGAGGCCTCGAGGCCTTGGATCTATCCGGGTTAAATTTCCTTGGTCTGTCTACATATATTCCTGACTGTGTCCAGTTTGTTCTTGTACTCTCCCATGCCCACTTATTCAGAGTGTGAGAGACGTACCTTTTACTTACTCCTAGACATGGTTCTGGTCCAATAAAGCATGTCTAGGAACCAAGCTTAGCCGATTCGTCGGCACTCTGGTTCCCCTCGATTCCCCTATGTCCCCACCAGGAACCCATCCCAGAGTTACCCTTTTTGTCTCTGCCAAGGACTCTAGAGCATCCCTGCAGTCCTGAACTCGTTCCGCTCCTGAAGACAGCTTGCAGAGCCGCCTTTGACTGTCGGAGTAGATGTAGATGTCCTGCTCTGCTCTCGGTCGGACTTCTGTTAGTGTGACCACCTCGAATATTGCAAACACCTCCCCCTGGAAAACCGTCAGCTGAATGGAATTATATTATACAAGGGTATTTCAAAAGAAAGTGCAAATTTTGAGACCATGAAGTAAGCACTAGAGTTGCCCGTATAAAGCAACATTTGGATAAATTTAGAATCTGTGCTTCCTATATCAATAATATTATTAGTGTTACCAATGATCGATCAGAGCCATAAAAGCCTTTGCAAGACAAAATTGCCAGTGATTCTCTTATTGACTCTAAAGGCCAACCAAATAAAAAGAATGAGATCTAAGAGAAGGAACGAAGACCTGAACCCAGAAGAACTGAATATAAATGGCAGTGACATGGTATAAATGGCAGGTCATGAAAAATGGCCAAAAGGTGGGCAAACACAAACATAAACATGATGCAAATGTTAGTGCCCTGGATTCCATTAATTTGGTGTCCTCGGCCTCACTGAGGGAGACCCCTGTGGCTTTAGATGAGCCTGCCGAACTACCTTTGAGCGGTGAGGAACAATTTCAGAGTTCCCTTGATTTGAACTTGGGGGAGAGGCGATCCGAATCTGTCGTATCGGAAAGTTCCAAGACTGTCAGGAAAGGAGACGTGCTTCCAGGACTAAAAAAACCAGATGGTTGAAAAAAATAGAAAAAAAGAGGTTTTAACCGGGACGCTCGTCCGGCGCCAATAGCAGGAAGAAATATTGACGTCGTTTCTGGGTTCAGGATTGCTGCTTGTGTGTCTTCTGAGAGAAGCTAGCTATTTCTGTCTGGTTTGGCGGTGGAGGTGGGGGCAGCTGAGATCCGGGATTACTTAAGTGGAAATGACATTGAGGTGTGCTTTTGTGAAAAACTCCGAACCAAGAATAGCAAGACTGTCACCTCTTTCAAGGTTGGCATCCCCGTGGAACGTGAGAATTATTCCTGAGTCCGGACTTCTGGCCGATGGGTGTGAGGGTGAGTAGGTTTTTAAACTTAAAGCGTATAGTACCTCGAGGGGGGCAGTGGACTGTAAAGGCAAGGTAACGCCCACCTCTGATGCTGATGGTCGTGTTGATGGGTGCAGGGAACGGTATTTGATGGCGACACTGCTGCATTTGAATGTGCGTAGCTTAAACAACAAAATGCTGGAGCTTCAGGTATTGTTGGAGGACTGATCCCGACATATTTTGTGTGACTGAACACTGGATGCACAATGATGGTATTCAATCAACCATTTTGAATCACTACTTCCCGATTTGCTACTAGTCCCGCATTTTGTCGCTTGCCGCTTTGTGGTGGTGGTTCTGCGGTGTTTGTTAAAAATTGTTTGAAGTGTGAGTTAGTGGATTTGGGCAAAAAGCTTATTGAAAAGCAATGCGAATTTTGTATCACTAAGCTCATTAGACCTGTTAGGGCTTACTTTATTGTTTGTATCTATAGGTCGCCGTCTGGCACTTTGGATCTGTTTCTGTCTGTCCTGCATGAGGTTTTGGACGGGTTATGCTCTTCAGGCTCAAACTTGATGATATGTGTAGATTTTAATGTGAATTTTGAGGGTGGTGCCCAAACAGCACAACCTAATCCTATGGACGTCCAATGGACCAATATTTTTGCAAATCCGCATATCCAATGGATATACCGTTAAGAGGCCAGATTAATCCAAAGGCTGTCCAATGGATTATATAGAGGGCACAAATTTCTGCATTTGATGAACATGTCCATTTAGTATCCAAAAGACATCCTACTCTTTACATTTTGTCTCTTAGCTGGATCATTTTTGTATAACGTCAAAATATCCATCAGGCAGTCCAACGACCTGTCAAAGTCTTGGACAAACAACCCTTGTTTATCATTGCTTTTTTTGTGGGTTTGTACGATTTCAGTAAATTTTTTTTTAACTTTGTGTAACTTTTTAGATCTTTTTTGTGGTCATATTAATCAAAAACGTACAAACCTCATAAAAAGAAGTGATAAAGAAGAGTTGTTTGTCCTAACAAAAATATCCACAGATGACTTCGACAGGACCTTGGTTCATTACATGAACTTTATTAGGACATATTAGCGCTTTCCGGAAACAGCAGCTTGACTACTATCAGATGATTTTTAACCAATCCGATTGAATCTGTTGTCGTTAGTCTTCAATCCATTTGCCTGAAAGTCAGCTATAGAGATCAAATCTATAATTGCAAAAATATTTTACCTATTTTTATTCTAAATTTCTATTCCGAGTAATACAGTTATTTTGCATGTCCACTATATATTAAAAATTCATTTTGCCATAAATCTGTACAGTTGTGTGTCTCCAATGGATGTCCTAAATTTATAGTCAATCGCATTATCAACAAAATATATACAAAGGATGTCCAGAATGTGTTCTGAATGTGTCCATGGACATTCAGACCTAATTTGGATTAAAACTGGATATCCATTGGACATGTTTTTGCTGTTTGGGGTGGGGAGGGTGCTCTCTCTGTCGAACAACTATTGGCCAGTTATGGCCTAATTCCTCACATACATGGCACAACCAGGCTTGGACGCCCAGCTCGACAATGTTTTCAGCGACATCCCGCTAAACAATTTAACATCTGGAATTTTAGGAACAGACTTCTCTGACCGTTTTGGGCAGTTTCTGAGTTTTGGGATCCCGGGGGGCTCAAAAAGGGTGTAGCGTTCTTATCTGTCATTTTGTCGAATTACTGAGTCGGGTTTCTTGGCGGGAGGTCTATGCTGCCACTGGAGTAGAGGAAAAGTACGAGACTTTTTTAAAACATTTTTTACTACGCTTTCGGTGTTTCCTTCCCTGTATGTTCGCGTAGAATAAAGGAGAGACACGGAAACTGGGTGACTACTGAGATTAAGGACTACTCCAATCATTTAAAAGACTTGTACGTTTTTTACAAGCAAACAAATAGTGAAATTGTCTATGGGCAGTATAAAAGAGAACGGCGGGAGTATCATCGGTTTCTATCACAATACAAAACTGCTCTCTATGAGAGCAAAATTTTGCAATCTAATAATATTTAAAAAACGGCATGGGGTAATTGCAATATGGAATCTAACAAAGTGAATAAGAAGCAAAACAATATAACTTTAAAGCTAACAATGGTCTTGAGAACCCACAGACTATTGCCGACCTCTTTAACTCTAAATTTAAGGTGCCTGTAATTTCTGAAGGGTGAGGCTGGGTATGGGACTAGCGATGTCCCTTAAATTTTTCTGTTTCCGTCCTGAAACGTGCCGGTGTCCATCATATCTCTCCCACTGACGCACATTATTATTGGAGTTTTTCCTTCGCGACCTAAAAGAGCAAAGATAGTGCCTACACACAAAAAGGGAGACAAGCAGGACATATCCAACTACCGTCCTGTCTCTCTGCTCTCGGCTTTTTCGAAAGTTTTTGAGAGAGATTTCCACCAGACTAATGAACTTCCTTAGCAATCAAAATATATTTTCTGATAGTCAATTGGGTTTTCGACCAAAGCGCTCTACACAGCTGGCCGTTTGTAGGGTAATATCATAAAAAGCTGAGCACATAGATGACAATGAAAGAGTTTCTGGGCTCTTCTTTGATCTTTCGACACAAGAGGTCATACTTTGCTACTCAAAATACTGCGGGGTTGTGGAAAAAAGGGGGAACTGTGAGCGTCTGATTGGCTCTTACTTGAGCCACAGGGACAGTCGGTTGGCGTAACGAACGAAGGAACGACTTATCAGTCTGCGTCGTTCCTGCATGATTGGGCTGGGGGTGCCTCAGGGCTCTATTTTGGGGCCTTTACTGTTCATTCTGTACGTAAATGGCCTTTGCGATGGGTTTCTGGGGTGCCTGGTCTGCCAGTATGCGGTCGACACGTCCATCGTGCCGTCGGACGGTGCACTCTCAGGACTGTGGGGGGGTGTTCGCGGAGGGTTGATTGCATGCACGAGTGGTGTAATAGACATGCCTTGAGTCTGAATGCTGATAAGACTGGCTTACTGTCCTCCTCAAAGATTCCAAGAAAAACGGAATCGCTTTACGTTCATCACAATGGAAGTGAATAGCATAAGGTTCCTTGGGGTGTATGTTGATTCGTCCCTAAACTGGGATTGCCAGACCAATGCTGTGGTTGCAAAGCTGAACAATTTTTGCGCCTTACTACGGAGGCTTCGAGAGGTGCTGTCTGTAGATACCATCAGGCAATTCTACTTTGCAATGGTGCAGTCTGTCATAACCTACAGCATCATGTTCTGGGGTTCCTCGGTTGGCGCTCGGCGAGTGGTTTGTTGCCCAAAAGGGCATCGTAAGATGTCTGCTTAGACTTTGCCTACGTACGTACATCATGCAAACTACAATTTGGGCGGCTTGGTTTTCTGACTGTGCCGGCGCTGTACTTTCGAGCGTTGGTCGTATTTGTGAGGGAGCATTCCGACCTTTTCCGCAAAAATTCTGATTTTCACGCGGGGGAGCATGTCGGTGGTGACCAGGGGATGGGCTGATTTTAGTGTGCCATTACATAAATCGGCTTTCTATGAGGGCAATTTGCTTAGGTTGAAGAGGGTTACCACCAGGTTCCTGATGGACAAGTGTATCTACACTTTTGATTTTAACTCGTGCTTGTAAATGTCTATTTTAATGGACGATAAAAGTATTTTAGATTTTTTGATAAGAATGTGTAGATAATTTGCACTAAGAATTACACTTTCTGGATTGGCTGGCAATAAAGAAAATTGTTATTATTATTATATACACCAACACCTTCAATTTCAATTACCTCAACTCTCTATTCAGTATATGTGGTTAACGTCCTTGTTGCCAATGAAGGAATAACAACAACCTTTAAATATAATGTAAAAAATTCATTCGAATTTGCAGAATTTGCCGGTTCGATGCGGCTAGATAGGGATATTTGTTGGTTTCACTGGACGTCGTATCACTTTTTACGAATATACCGAAAGAACTGGTGGTGTCCATAATTAAAAAGAGGTGGCGATTTTTTTCAGCATATGCGACCATTCCACTCGATATGTTCGTTCGAATTGTTGAATTTTTGTTCCGCAGTATAGCTATTTTCGGTTTAATGCAGAGTGGTACCAGCAACTTGAGGGCTCCGCTATGGGCAATCCAGCTAGCCCCATTTTAGCAAATTTAGTCATGAATGACTTAATCGAAGAGGTTACAAATAAACTCCCGTTCCCATTAGCATTTATTAAATTATATGTTGATGATACCATTTTGGCTTGCCCCAAACGCTCGACAGACCAATTATTGGCACATTTTAACGGGTTCCATCCTAAGCTTAAATTTACAATGGAAGTGGAGAAAAATAACACAATATCTTTTCTTGACTTGTTGATTGTTCGTAGCATTGACGGATCTCTTAAAACGAATTGGTACGTGAAACCTTCAGCTTCTGGCAGAGTGGTTAACTACCTGTCGTCACATCCTACATCTCAAAAAATTTCGATAATCAAAAACCTTTTTTACAGATCGTTTGCATCTACATTAAGTAGCGTTGAGTTTCATAAAGACAACGAAAACAAAGTAAAGTCAATCCTTTTAAATAATAACTACCCTCTCACTCTTAGCAATAGAATTATAAACGAATATAAACACACACTAAAACAATAACAAACCAAACAAAAAGAAGCTAAACAACTATATTTCAAATTCCCCTATATTCAGGGATTATCAGAACAAAAACCATATCTCCAAAATCAACCCACTCTGCCAATTAGCTTTCTACAATACTAAAATAGTGGGTACCATATTCATCAAACTCAAGGACAAAACACCAATAGAACTCAATTCTAACCTTGTCTATAAGATTCCATGTGGAAATTGCAATGCGTGTTATGTGGGCCAAACTAGGAGGTATTTAAAGTCCAGACTATCCCAACATAGGTATGACTGCAAAGAGTCCAACAAACACCGAAATGAAAAGACCGCGCCAGCTGTTCATCATTTCTCTACCAACCATGATTTCGATTTCAATAAAGTACTAATTCTTGATTTAGAACAGAATTTATATAAAAAGAACATCAGTGAAATGATCCATATAACCTTGAACGAAACAATAAATTTTAGAACTGACACATCGGGCCTGGGTACCTACTACAACCACATGCTCAACATATTTAAAACAAGACAAAAATAACATAGACACAAAGCTACACCATATGCATTCTTAGCTGGCACCCAATTACTTCTAGCATTAAAAATATAAAAAATAACAAGTATTTAGATTCCGAAAGTCTACACCGACTAAAAAAATGTAAAATGCCCAGACCGACATTTCTGGTCGAGCATTCTGTCAAGAAAGACGCCGCTTACACAATTATTTCGAGACGGCAGTGCCTGGTTTGGTCCATTCCAATTCCTCCATTATGTGTACTGGTGCACTAAACTCCATTGACACAACTATGTTCTCAACTTAAAAACAACTCTCAACAAAAAGGTCAGTAAAATCGCATACGAGTGATCGTCTATTGTTACGTTATGTTGTCGTTATGTTAATAATTGTCTAAATGTTTATATTTATATTTATTAACAACATATTTTACATTTATTCTGTAGGCCTGCTGTGCAATTTCTTTTTTATATTTGTAGCCCTGAAGAAGATTGTAATATCCAATCAAAACGTCGGCAATTTTTTAACGAGAGCTGGTTTTATTCAGTCCTATACCCGTAAACGTGTTCCTATTCTCTATTCAGTGTCACAGGCAAAAATTAAAAAGCAAAAAACTTTGGATGGCTTAGGCTCATTTGTTAAAACCACTAAAGAACGTGAAGAGTATGCATAAAGCGTTCGTTTACGAAAACATTTAAATAAACTGTTGATGGAAGACGACCCGAGTAGGCCTATAACATTGAGGCTTGATGGCTGGTCCAGCTGCAAAAATGATCCAATTGTTGCAATGAGCAATCATACAGGAAAAAGCTGATTTTTGTTGTCCTCGAAAGATTGTTGTGATGACAAAAAGACTGCCGAACACCAGCTTGAAGTAGCCAAAGAGATATTAACGTACGGTTGCAGCGCACATTACTTATTGAATTTATTGAAAAACTGTTGCTCCAAAAACGGTGGTCAAACATGTGAAAAAAAGAAAGCTGGACGTATGCCTCAAATACGCAATGAAACTAAACTGTTGGCGAATTGCTTTGCAACACTCGATTTTTGCACCAAGTTTGAGAGAGCATAACTTTAAAATGGACCAATGGACTTCTTTAATCGAAGCTAATTTAAGTGGAAAAAATAGTATTAAAAGTAGTTTACTTTTAACGAAACTACTGCTTTAAAACGCTATTTTTAACATTTCATTAGCGTGTTAAAAATCACTTTTAACACTAGTGTTAAAATGTATGAAGAAAATTTAGTCGTAGAAAAAGTATAGTGTGCAACACGTCCGAGAATCACTCTTCGCACTCTTGTGACGTTGTATCACTCGCCTACGCTCGTCTCCAAACGGTCTATCAAGCGCCACTTTAACAAGGTTAGTTTAAACTTTAGCGTGCCTCATGCCTATTTGAAGTTTAAACTCTAGGTTTGACGTACATTACATTGCTTTCTGTCAAAATCTTTCGTTTCTCTTCAAACTAAAGTTTAAACTGAACTTGTAGAAGTGGGCTTTAGGACGATTTCTACAAGGACAAGTTTAGTTTAATACAAAACATCAGGTAGAGTTCAAACTTGACTTGTAAAAGTGACACTTAAGTAAGGTGTGGGATGGCAAAAAAAACAACTTTTGGTTCAACAACATATATTGACACACATTCCTTGTGAGGTATCACTTCACTCATCATGCGTTCCGAGGTATCATTTTGTTTTGTCTTTCAAGAGGTCTTTCTTCAGCAAGAGCATGTCCCAGTTCTTGAATCGTCTCAGGAATTTTCAGTTGAGCCCGTTTTCTAGCAGAGCGCATAGCTGACTGAGCCCTGACGAAACTGTACAACTCAGCGCCCTCCTCATGTCTAGCATTAAACAGTTAAAAAGTAATTACTACTTAGATAAAAAATATCATCCTCAAAAGTAGTGAAGTGAAAGGTGTATAATACAAATGTATTATACATTGTATTATACCGTTTAATACGGTATATATTTAACCTCTTCATTTTATACAAATTACTGGCAACACTGTGAAGAGTAGACAACACTGAGGAGCATGACATATGACTTGAATGACATCTAACTGACTTCATTTTTTAATTTTCGTCCATTTGTTTTAATTTTTTTTATGAATTTTTTTTTTTATTTTATCATTAGTACTAGTAGTGAAGTAAACGTGTATGATATAGTATTAATGAGGAGGTCTGGCAAATTTGGGCAATAATACAAACATATTTTGTCGTTCAACCAAATAATAACAATTCCGAGAAAAAGTGCAATTTTTGCTCAAAGCAATTTACAAAAAAAATACTATAGAATGGTGAGGCACCTGCAAATTTGTCCTAAGCAGGATTTGCCAGAATCGGATAGAGGCCATATAAATGCAGGATTCGATAGCATGCGTGCATTATTTTATATAGGTATTTATTTGGGACAAAGGGTTTGAACTAGAACTACATTTTGAAAATAATGGCCATTGAATCTTGCGTTGAGAGTGGACTGAGTGGGCCACTCTGATTACTCTTGATCTAAAGGAAAAATTAGATTTGAATTATAAAAATTCAAAAAATTCATAAACCGCATCTAGGTCACTGTGATGAGTCATTATAGTAAGTATGTATAATTTTTTTTATCCACGACCATACTATAATTATCACGTTGTTCTTGTACATTTTCAAGATTAATACTAATGTTTATTCACTTGTGAATAATATTCAATATTGAATGTGATCAAAGGATGTGTGTGAATAATGAGTTGTCATGGAAACGAAACATGTCGTAGGCAACTGGCAACTCAAAAAGTAAACCTCCCTATACGTGAAATCCGTAGTTACCACTGATTTATTCAAATAATTATCTTTCTATTAGGATGTATTGAGACAAATGTAGGTTACGGTGTCTCTTTTGCACTAAAAAATGTACTTAAAATCGTGTAACTGTAATGTAGTGTAAATGTCTTTGCTTAAAATAGTTATGGCCTATTTTTTAACAAGACCAATATTCGAATTCACCAATACAATGAAGTAATATACCGTCCACCCTCGTAGCATTGAAATGGACATGCACGGGCGACTAGACCGTCATCTGTCTGACGCATCAAATGTCGCGCCGTCGATTAGCGAAACCGTGATTTTAAAAGTGTGAATTATCTTATCTTTGTAGCACCTATAACCTACCATATTTTAGGAAAGCCTGGAATCTTCGTCATGGATAAACTATAGTATTCTACTCGCATTCAATGAGCGTTATTCACTCGGGCAACTTATGCCACCCGCTTCGCTCGTGGGCTCAAACGTTACCCTCGAGAATAACGACACGCATTAAATGCTTGTTGTATAATATACTATTTATCTATCTACCACAGTATTTACTTATAACAACAACAAACCTTAGCTTTTCTTCTTCATATATTTGTTGCAAAGAGGTAAACTCTTTGGAGGCTCGAAGAACAAGTGCCTTTTGAAATAATTCCTTTGGACATTTAAAAGGAGTGTGGTTGTGTTCTTTAATTATAACAATTTCGCCATTGGCTTTCACTTTAATGCTCCCTCTGCAATAATGTAACTTATGGTACTTGCATTTGTAGTATCTAAAATAGATGTAATTATACCAACGTAAAAACTAAGCACCAAACATTTAATTATTAAGGATAAATAAATCACACTTACTTAGTACCATTATTAAACTTTGTCCCTACAGTGTACATATATCCTTGATGATTCATATCTGAAATATGTTTTTCATTATCTATAAAGAGTATCTAGTTTAAAAGTAGTAATCTATCTATAAAAATATGTAAACCAATGCCCTTTTAGAGCACAATGGTTAACGGATGAAAGAATACCACAATGTTGGATAGTTAACTTCTGATTGAATAATAAAGAATAATTTCCTGCAAATTCTATAGCATATTCCGAAAGTATTTATAAATGCTTGGACTTCTTGGGTATAGGTTTTAGGTTTTTATAAAGCCTCGGTGTAGTTGCTCTACATATTAAAACTGTTTTTTAAATTATCGTAATTACATTAAAAATGATAATTCATAAAACCCTGAAAATTATACCGCATAGAGAGACTAGTAGAAGTTTTTATATAACATCTATCATGCCTATGACTGTTTTGTGCTGATGCACTTTACTAATGAAGATGCTAACCAGCATCGAAACGAAATGAAATTAAACGAAAATGAAATGAACTGAAACGTCTGATTAATGCGTTTAAGATTTTTTGCACGTCTAGGGCTAAGAAGCATAATTTAGTCAGATAACGGTACCACATTTCAGGGAGCGAAGTCTGAATTACTACGTTTTTTAAATTCTGGTTCTGGTAAAATAAAAATTGAATTAAGTAAAGATCGACTCAGTAGAATGGCGTTTTATACCTCCAAGAACTCTCCACTTTGGTGGATTGGGGGAAGCAGGAGTAAAGTCCACAAAACACCATTTAAAGCGTGTCATAGGTGAAATTTTATTAACTTTTGAAGAGATCACCACGGTACTTTGCCAAGTAGAAGCTTGTCTTAACCCATATGACCTGTTATCTTTAACTTCTGCGCACTTTTTCATCGGAGAACCTCTTCTGAGTTTACTAGAGAACAATCTGCTATACACACACACGCTAATCGTTTGTCTAAATATCGTCAATGTCAAAGACTGGTTCAACATTTTTGGAAGCACTAGTCCCTCGAATATGAATTACAAACCAAGACCAAGTGGAGACAGTCGGGTCGAGAGTCGGCAAGCTGGCACTTATCAAAGAAGATAAGTGCCACCCCTGAAATGGAGGCTTGGGACAGTTCAGGAAATGATTCGTGGTGCTGATAATATCACTCGAACATCAACAGGAATAGTCAAGAGGCCGGTTGTCAAGGGTCTGTCTGCTGCCAGCAGACTTTCAGCCTACGAATGTAGAACCGTAGCCAGCACAGATCTGTAGCCAGCACGAAGACGAGATGACAACGTCACGAAGACAACAAAAAGAAGAAGTCAACTTTTGCTCTCAACTAATTCAAGTTTTGTAACTCTATCTATCATTAAAGCTAAAGTTCAATTATAGTATATTACAATACGAGATGGGAAGTCTTTCATTACTGTCCAGAGATTATGTTATATATCGAGAGGCGTAGCGTCGAGATAAATAAAATCTCGAGGTTGTAATGAAGCTTCCCATCGAGTATATGTATATTATTTTATTTTCAACCACACTTTCTGAATAACATCAAAAAATGTTCTTGAATATTATTTATTCCTATAATAATATGGCTCAAATCTTCATTCAGGAGGCGGAATTTTGATGTTTGCTGTGGTTTAGAGCAAAATCAACAATCAGGGTTTACTGGCAAAAACAATAATCCCATTACTGGTAACTATGACGGGAAGTACTACTAGGACAACTACTAGGACGGGAACTAACTACTTCCCGTCCTAGTACCAGTAATAGAATTACTCCCCGTCCTAGACCAGTAATGAGACACTTCCAAGATTTAAAAAGACAGAAATGTCATAATTACATATGTGGTTGAAAATAAAAGCATTTTATTGATGCAAAACATTGTAAAACATCAACAAAAAAGAAGTCAAATGTAATTTACCGAATAGATTGGCTAAACTGCCCTCAAAAATGTATAAGAATGACCACACTCAATACTTTGAGAATCGCATAGTGGACATAAATATACAAAACACGCCAGCACTGTCCTTCTTGAACAGGAAAAGGACTTTCAACATGACTTTAGTTTGAACAGTGCCAAGATTTTTGGATTCTGATCCCCATCAAACGAAATTTTCCATAAAAGAAATAATATTCATCGAAAAGCAACAAAACGCTGTTAATGACACGGAAGAAATAAATAACTTTAGCCAAATTACCATCCAAGCCACTCTTAATATTTAATAGATGAATTTGTAATATGGTGTAATAAAATTTCTGAAGTAAGTTACTTGATGTCTCTTCTTCTACTAGTGTTACAGTTACAAAATTGTAGTCAATACTTTAGAAAATGCTCTAAATCCAGGGCGTAACGCCAAGTTGTTAGTGATAGAAAATTTTAGCTTTTTCGCAGAAAACTCTAGTTTAAATTATAAAATATGCAAAAAGACAATATTTACTAATTGGAAATTGAAAACTTACCTGCTTTCAATATTTCCAAAAATATTGCAGCTGTTAAGAAGGAAACAAACAGAAACAACTACTCCTAGGGCAAATACCCCTACCGGCATTGAATTACACTGTTTGTTTCAAAGCACGGGGCTGGTACAGTTGAGGTAAGTCGTTATTACTCATTTTTTTTTCGAAAATTTTCTTTAGGAATTAATAGAATGGACAAAATAGAAAATTATAGGTGGTGGTAGAACTTAAAAACATTTATAATAATATCAATTTTTAGAATAAATATAATAATAAATTTCGCTTACCTGAAACAAACTATACAATGGAAGTTGACATGACTAACGTAAGCCGAGTTCGGTAATTTCATCCTAGCGCTCCGGACACAGACCATCTCCCAAATTCTTAACAAGCTAGAGTGAGATAGACTGATATCCTGAGCGCTCGGGATGTAATTACAGAACTCATCTTTTATGTGAGGTGTGAGGTGTTGTTAAAACACTGTCATGGGGATATAAATTGAAACGACATTTGTCACAAATGTCAACAAGTGACATTTTTGAGAAACTCTGGGTAATGCTGTGACTTATGTAGATTATCTTGAAAAATATGGTAAAACGCACTACTTTAGAGTTTAGTTGTTTCTAATCCTACTATAACCTAACCAAAGGATTCCTCATAGAAAAACAAAGGGGCCCGTTAGGGCCGCTTTGTCTTTAACTAACCTGCTCAAAGGACAAACATAACTGAACTAACCTAACCAAAAGAGAACTAGAACTGAACTAACCTGAATCAACCTGATCTAACCTAAAGTAACCTGATCAAAGGAAAAACTGAACTGAACTAACCTAATCAAAAGAAAGCGGCCCGTTAGGGCCGCTTTGTCTTTAACTAACCTGCTCAAAGGACAAACATAACTGAACTAACCTAACCAAAAGAGAACTAGAACTGAACTAACCTGAATCAACCTGATCTAACCTAAAGTAACCTGATCAAAGGAAAAACTGAACTGAACTAACCTAATCAAAAGAAAGCGGCCCGTTAGGGCCGCTTTGTCTTTAACTAACCTGCTCAAAGGACAAACATAACTGAACTAACCTAACCAAAAGAGAACTAGAACTGAACTAACCTGAATCAACCTGATCTAACCTAAAGTAACCTGATCAAAGGAAAAACAGAACTGAACTAACCTAATCAAAAGAAAACTAGAACTGAACTAACCTGAACCAACCTAATCTAACCTGAACTAACCTAACCAAAAGATTTTTCATAGAAAAACAAAGCGGCCTTGACGCCGCTTGGCCTCTAATAGCGACATAAGCCTGTATAGCCAAAGCCGCTATTTGTCTTTAACTAACCTGATCAAAGGAAAAATATAATTTTGACCACATTTTTCAAGATACAGAGTTACTCAGAGTTTCTCACTAATGTCACTTGTTGACACTTGTGACAAATTTCGTTTCAATTTATATTTCCATGACAGTGTTTTAACATGTGACCTTACAGCTCACATTACGTTAGTCAAGTCAACTTCCATTGTATGGTTTGTTTGAGGTAAGCGAAATTTATTATCATATATATTCTAAAAATTGATATTATTATAAATGTTTTTAAGTTCTAACAACACCTATAATTTTCTATCTTGTCTATTTTATTGATTCCTAAAGAAAATTTTCGAATACATGAGTATAATAACGACTTCTCTCAAGTGTACCAGAGCCCAAAGCTCAATTTATAAAGCAAAAAAATATTAAAATGAATTTATAAAGTAATAAAAAATCACTGCTAAAAAGCCAAAAAATATTAAGCTTTTTGCAAAGAATATAGAACCAGAGTTTAATTAAGATATGCGAAAATTGCCGGAATGTATAATTACAATTTGGAAATTTGAAAACTTGTCTGCTTTCAGCATTTCCAAAACCTTGTAGTTATACATAAAGAAGGAAGCAAATAGAAACAACTACTTCAAGGGGTAATACCTCTACCGACATTGAATTATACCTTTTGTTTCAAAACTTAAATATTATAAAAAACATAACTAAATAAGTCAAGTTAATTTTTATATGGAGGTTCCATGATAATTTATTTATCACAACCTAAAACCTTTTTATCCAAGATAATAACACAATAACCAACATACTTACCAAAAAATTGAAACTTTTTCTAAGTAGGTACTAACTGTTGTCCGTTCTTCCTTCGCAACTTCTGGAGTGACAAACAAAAATGAATGTTGAAGCTTGAAAAGTGATTTACCAAGAACCTTTTCGGCAGTTGAAGGGAAGATGTTTGACAAAGAAACCTTTTGGCAGAGTTTCGTAAGAAGTCATAAAAAAAGGAACTGCAATTGTATCCCATCATGTGGTTAACGTTACCAAGGGCGGACGTCCCCGGCGGCAAATTCATTTCCCAATCCCGACATTCGCGCCGCTGGCGAAAATTTTTGATGGTTGCCACACCCATTTTTTGTTAAATTTGAACAAATATTTTCCTCATGTACTAAAAATAATAATTATAAGCTCGTGGATTAATGCATGGTTTGCTTATTTAGGTAATCGGTGTAGGTTAGGTATAGCCTCCCCTATATACCTATAAATATAATTTCAGCAGGTTTAAAAAATGTGATATAGTAATTAAAAGTTAATGCTTGATCATTATTGATAAAATTTTTGTTGCAAACATTATTTCCGAAATTTCATTATCGATTATTTCATTTGGCGAAAATAAAAACCGTGAGTTGGCCCCCAAGAACCATTTGGCCCCGGTGGCTTTCGCCACCCGGCCATCCCGTCCACTCCGCCCTTGAACATTACCGGGACCGTATAAATATAAAGACGATTATTTGGCTATTTTAAAAGCACATCCCGAAGGACTTTATATTGTCTAAGTGACCTTTTTCTTCTAATTTTACATTTTGCCTTTCACACAATAGATGTAGAAACAAAACCAATGAATTATTTGATGTTTGTAAAAAGTAGCATTTTTTAATTATTTCAGGTTTGGAGGATTGGTCTCTTGACCTAATATATTTTTCAAAATATTTAGTTTAACGTCTCATTTTAAGTTAACGTACACAAGTTTAACGCGAGTCAATCATAAAAAAGGCCTTCAAAAAAGCCTGCAAAGTGTTTTGCAATAACCTCATAAGTAGAACTAAAATTGAAAAATTGAAATTTGAAATAACAAATATGGCGATAGTTTCCGGCGTAACCGGAAGTGCGACTTGACAATGTTTTAAATGTATATGTCACCCAATGATAATATTTCGCCAATAAATATTTGCAAATAAAGATAAAACATGATTTCATGTCATTACCAAGCCAATTAAAACAATCAAATTTACTACAAACTAAATCACTTGGTAGCGTTCGAGCGTGCATAGTCTTTTTCCGCAAGCGCATAAGAAATGCGATAGCTTACTGGTCAGATTCTAAAATAAAGTTCCTGAAGCTTATTACTTTCGCTCAGGACGCTCGATGCTTAAAGTTTTAATTATTTTATCACAGCTGTTTTGTAAAATTAAGTGGTACTTCTAACTGCAAATGAAACTCGATACGGGCTTTATTCTGAATGTCTTCCTTTCTTTATTTCTGTGGTTAAGGCCTATATGTATAAGTCAATATTCAAGTTTAAAAGCATCATGTTTCGTGTTAATTTTTTAATAAAGAATTAAAAATCTGACTAAATTACCATCAACACTCTGAATCATGTCTTCTTATAGGAAAAAAGGAATACCCCCAAAGTGACCCCAAGACGTCCATTTTATATGTGCATTGAATGTTTAATCACTTTATGTATGTGTACTTCTAAAAAATAAATATATTCAACTGTAAAACGTATTCAAAGGGCTTTAAAGCGTCCAGAATCCAGCACCCTTGCAGATGTTCAATTTGCTGACCCAACTTTTACCATAAAAGATTTTATGAACAGGGCTTTTAGTTTTATTGAGGGCTATTTAACACTTGGAACAAACGCAAAACACCGCAAAAAATCACGTGGAGATAAGAAAAGAGACATTTCCTTCCGAATAGGGTGTCGAAAAGATCATAATTTCGATATTGTTTTGACGTCATTTAACAGTGCGGAAAAAATGTCATTAAAACCGAAGTACGAAGAAATTCAAGATGTAAGTTGTGATGCTTTAGATGGTGGGTCGAAGGGCATCGCTTTAGGAGAAGAAAGTGAAAGGCGTGAGTGCTGGGTTAGAACTTTTCACTTCCTAAAGCGCTAGCCTTCGACCCATCATATCAAACATCACGTAGCATAGCCAGTTTAATAGAGTCTGTGTGAATCTGATTCAATCTTAAAATAAACACATAGTAAAATAAAAGAAGTAAATACATATTAAAACAATATTCCAAGTGGAAAGAAGAAAACTAGGTACTTTTAGCGACTTCCGTAAATTCAATTCAAGCATTTGAGTCGTAAGTGTACACATTTTATATGTACCTATTCAATACATAATTTATATTAGAAATATGTGTACTGTTCTTACTGTATTATACTAGGTTCGCGTATCATGTATTTTTAGGCTCCAAACGTAATTATCTTTATTATAAGGTTTCATAGATCCTTTAACACGTTGCCGAACGGTTCAGTGCCAATTAGGCTTTATTACTAGAACATAGGGTATGCAGATGCAAGACTACAGTTAGACCGGTAAAAGAATGCCGGTGTGACGTCAATGCAAGGTTATAATGTTCATAATATGAATCAAATAAAAAATTTTTGAGTTGAGTTCCGAGTTACGTTAACGTATACACGGGTGTGGTTCCAATCCCGCATTATCTCTGTACTCTGGACTCAGTTTAAATAAACGGGAAATGGTATTATGGATATTTGCGCAAATAATGCAAAAAGAAATCTACCTAATTAAGCTCTTCCAGTAAAACTCATAGGGGCTTTAGCCTTAATTTTTATTTTTATTTTCTATCAAAATATACAAGACTTGGGAACCGTCCTTACCTAGGGATACTGATGAGTAAAACTGCATGAGCGGCTAGAAAAACTCCACTCCTCACCTTTCGCTTTATCGGACATAAACACTGGAGATGCGGATAGTGCAAAGTCCTATGTGCAGCAACGATTCGGGAGAGGGCCTCCAGTGGTAAACATTGATTGTAACGTCAACGTAAAAGATAACGGCCCCACTGGTAAGGCATGCTAGCAAGGTTCATATCATATAATCCGCATGTCCACTATGGTTTTATTCAATCTTTTGGAGATGCTTTTGTAAAAAGCCGTCGTAAGAGCTTTTGACTCCAATAATTAATTTTAACTCTTGTACTAGCTCGCTTTGGAACACTTTCCTCTGTCTATAAAGATTGTTTTAAGAATATCGTGCATTAGCAGTGCTTTTTCTAGTTGAAATTTTGCTGCAGGGGCAACCTTCCCTTTAATAAAGGCTGCTGTTATCTCATCATACTTATTTGCGAAGTTGGTTGCCAGATGACTATTATTTTTCCTTGATTATACTTTTTCGAAAGAGTCTCAAAGGCTTGTTCAGTTTCTGCTGTTGCTCAGGGCTTGTTCCGTTCTAGTATCATCTGCCTCCATAGGATAATTTCATAGTTGCATGCTCGGTTCCGATATTTTTTTAAATTTTCTGTCATAGTGTGGTTGATTGTATTTGGTGGCCTACTCTTGTGCATGTCTGTTTGATATCTTCTGGGACCAGGAGAGGTCTGTGCGTAAATATGTTGGTAGGACTGATGTGTGGTTCCAATTGTGCCTTTATAGTCCTTTTTGTGAAGTATCTCTTGAGTTTTGCAATTTACTTGGTTCTTCTACTTTTTGCGTGCTTCTTCCTTTACTGCATTGGTGGTTGATCGCTTGAATAGGGAGTGGTTTGGAGATCCAATTTCTTTGCTTCGATGGATTCGTCTTCGTGTAGTTCCAGCTTATTTCCATTTATTTTCCCTCCTTTTTAGACGTCGCTATTTTCGTAATTTCGAGGGTCTCAAAAGTGGTTCTTAATCCTATTATGCCCATGCAGGTTCTTCCTTTTGACGAAACAGCTGGGTGACTTTCCCTTCTTGGTAGCTTACACCATTATTCTATAATTTCTAGACCAACAGCTACACTCTAGAATAAATATTCATTAATAATTAATAGAAAGTAGCATGAAAGATTGCAGATGTTTCTTAGTACCTCTCTCCTCTCTTGAACAGATGAAACCGATTCCAAGAACTCGTCAATTTTTTTCTCCATTTCAAAGAAATTGTAGATATTTAATATATTAAGTTGATGGATGGAACTTGATGTTTTTTTTCTGGCATTATCTAAAAATTAGGAACCTGCACAATTGATCTAAGTTAGACTTAGATTTACAGATTCAACTGATTCAAGAGAATAATTTGCGCGTAACAATTCAGATCGAAATTGGTCCGTTGCCGTGAATGGAAACATGCCCAGAAGCTCTCATGTTTACATTGATCAAAGCTATTTGTCGAGGGCGTAGCAACCAGAATTTTATCTGTTGTTTCTTTTCTTATTAATGGGTGTAAAATAGGCAGGCAAATCTAACATGGGTGTCGCATAATTTCATCGGATCGGCATTCTTTCAGCGATCCAACAGTATAAGCTTACTCTTATTTCGTTTCAAATCAAATTTATGGGCAGTGTAAAACCCTACTAAATTTCAAGATAGTCTCGGTATTTTTGTAGAATATAGGCAAAACAGGGTCGGATATAAAAGGTCTTGGCAAAGCTCAAACTCTAGCTTTTTACCATACAACGGTGAACTGGTAACATCGATTTAAAATTAGTGTTAATTCTTTGAGTTGTATTTATTTTATTAAACTACTAAAATTAGTTGTGTGTTGGTCCTTCGAGTATTCACATATTTAGAGACAATCCTCCTCGTGATAATATACTTGAACCGCGGATTCCTCAAACTGTAAGAATGTAAAAAGTTCAAGGAAAAAATGGTGTGTATTATTAATAAATTATGATTTTTAAAACCATAAAAAGTGTGTAATTATTTTCACTGGGATTGTCATGAAGATAAGACTGTGAAGGCTTTCCCGGTCGGTCAATAAAATACAATCCAAAGTGTTTTTCGGGCTTTGAAGCCGTGGTCCAATGGGATTTCTTCCTGACGCTTCGTCTATAGCTGAGGTAGACATTATCAAAGGCAATGAGGCAATGGGCGAATTGACTGTGGTGAGTTGGGGTGGGGATGGTGGTGGAGCGGAGTTTCGGCACACTTGCAGTGCACCGCAAAGCACCCCGAAGACCAAAGGAGGAAATCTTGCCATAACACCATCCAGGATACCTGTGGAAGACTTCATAGCAAACGCAGAGAGCGAAATACGGCAGCTGCCAATTCAGACGGCTGAGCAGATAAGGATGGAGAGGTCACGAATGCTACAACGCGCAAAACCATCTAGAACAATCTCACCTTGGCAGAAAGGAAAGCTCTGAAAGCCTTGAACGAAGAAAAGGTTATTCTCATTTTACCAGTAGATAAAGGAAACGCAACAGTAGTAACGTCAACATCGGATTACGAAGGAAAAATTAGACTTCTGTTAACTCCCACCACCTACAAAAGCTAACTCGTGATCCAACCGCCGCACAGTGGGCTATTGAGTAAATCTAAGTGGACAAAATCTTGTAATTTGGTTTCTGGCTTGGAATTGCTCAGTAATGTTAATAATAGAGATGGAACAGACTTATATTAGACCGGACTACCGGATTCCGAACATCCGGTCTAGCAGTCAGGCCGGAACCGGACCGGATACCGGACTATTCACTTAGCATACATCATGACACGTAACTCAACTGATTTAGCGTCTTTTCCTCATTATTTAAAATAAAATATGTATTCTGGAATTACCTAGATGTAGAACTATTATTTCACTTTATAGAAATATCGTAGTCCGTATAATCTGGCAAACGGATCTGAAACGATAGAAGGAATGCGGACGAACATAGGACATATCGCCAGGTTTGACTATAAAGAAGCAAAAGTGCTGAAAATAGAGTTAATTTTTCACTTAAAGATCGATTTTTTATAACCACAAATGAATCAAAGACGTGAAGAATCATTGTGGAAATGTTATGACAATATTGCCTCCGCCTCCAGAGCCAATTCAAGAGGGAACGCCTCTTTCACCAACCTATTGGAAAACTATCTAGGTGAGCCTTTGCAAGATAGATTATCGAATCCAATTTGATGGTGGAAGGAGCATGAACTTTTATTTCCGGATTTGGCTACAATTGCAAAGCAGTATTTAAGTGCTGCAGCAAGTAGTGTGTATTCTGAAAGGTCGTTTTCAGAAATCGGAAAAGTGTATGTAGAAAAGCGTTCAAGGTTGACACCACAAAACGCTGAGATATTGGGATTTGATACATTTGTTTTAATTACCTTTATTTGTGCATTTGTTATTTGTTGTGTTATTGCTATTAATATTATACTGTTAGCTTCTTATAATTGCAGATACATTTATTTTTCATAATGTTAATGTATTATTTCATATAAAATTATCCGGGCGGATTTGCCAAAAAATCCGGCCAAACCGGACGTCCGGTGGAGGGGCCGGACTGGCCGGTACTCGGTACCTCGACCGGACGTCCGTTCCATCCCTAGTTAATAATAACAATTTTTTTACATTTTATCAATGTAAATAGTGTGTTCATAAAGTTTGTAAAAATACAGGGTGTTCGGTAAAAAGTTATCGAGCAGGCTATAAAATTTTGACAGAAAATGATAGCATAATCAAAGTAAATATATTCCATTCTTCCATCTTTTTTTTTTTTGGCATTTCACACCCAACTAGATGACGTTTTAAATGAACAGACATTACTTTTGCCCTGAAGAGCGATAAATTACTTGGACATTTGGCAAACTGGATATGCAGCCTAAAAATGAGTAAAAATATATCAACCGAAATGAATCTATAAAATCTGTTTAAAATTAGAACTGAATAATACATTATTTGCGAAAACTTATTAATATCTTGTGCGAACTCTATATCGCAGTAGGTTTGCATTACTTCAAACGAGATTTCAACCCACAAAACAGAATTTGAATATAGACGCAGACAATGACGTCAACAGCAAAAATTATTTCTTTGTCTTGTAACTACATTCGGCTAAGGTCTTTAACAGTCTTCCATCAACACTTCGCTTTTTAAGCATATTATCTTCTTGACTAACGATAATCGAAAACGTTAAATATTCTTGTAACAGCCACAAATCAATTTTTCTCCGAAACACGTCAATGTTTCTAGATTGATTTTGTCCATCTTTCATCCAGTTTTTTTCCGAAATCCTTTATTATATAAAAATTAAATTATATTTATTACTTTATTATATAAAGTAACTCTTAGTCTTTAGCATTAAATTGATTTTATAGAATGCCTAATATTTGTTGGTTTCTTTCAATTTTTTTTAAAGCTTGTCACCTCTCGAGAAAACTTCCTTCTGGATATAGAATACACAGCATCTAAAAATTGGATGTGGAAAAACTGATGGCGCAAAAAAACGCAAATGCATAAAAGCAATTTCAGAATGTCTGATTGTACTACTATGTGATATAAAAAGATCCCTTTGGCACAGTGTGGCCCAATTATACTTTTTGTCTATCAAACTTTAATTTGTAGTTTGTTCTTCTTCTTGATCTCAGCTTCTCCTTCGGAGGTTGCTGATCATCATGGCTATTCTAACTTTAAAGGCAGTTGTCCGAAATAGTTCGACAGAAGAGAGGTCAAACCAGTCTCGCAGGTTACGTAGCCAGGAAATTGTACGTCGACCTACGCTTCTGCGTCCCAAGATCTTCCCCTGCATGATGAGCTGCAGAATTTCATATTTTGAATTACGCATAACATGCCCAAGAAACTCTAGATTTCTTCTCTTAATTGTGATAAGAATTTCCATTTCCTTATCCATTCTTTCCAGAACTTGTTCGTTCGTACACCCACCACTCAAACGATTCCAGTCCCTTCGATGTTTCCTTGTTCAGTATCCATCCTTCAAGACCATATAGTAACACTGGGAAAACGTAACACCGTACCATTCTCACTCTCAAAGTCAAAGATAGATCTCGGGCTGTCAGCAGTTTTCTCAGTTTCATAAATTTTGTCCTCGCTTGCTCAATTCTTGACAAGATTTCTTATTTGTATGCAACATTTTCAATTATTTATTTATTTATTTATACTGATAGTAAACGCAGCTAATGCTGCAATTACATGCACGAGTGGTGACCGCAGTGAGTTCAACAAATATACACTGCGGGAGCGGCGATAAATAGAAGAAATAAAAAAAAAGAAGAACTTAAACTAAACACCTAAGCCTAAACATAAAAAACCAAACCTAGCCAAATGCCCATTTTGATATCACATCGTTACATTCCCTTAGCATATTCTGGAGAGGCGAGTAGCTCAGTGGATCCACCGAGAAGAGTGCACCGCTCACCCATCGCAAACGCATTTTGGAACTCTAAACTGTATCTCATTGATAAAAGAGCTATCCTTGGTTTTAACATTGTTTATAGTATTGTTTATAAAGGTTACTGCAGAAGCTGTTCGTCTCTTACTGAACCTCTGAACCCTAAACGTGTTTTAACATACTCCTATAAGAAATCATGTAAGATATTAGAAATAGATATTGTACCTTTTTACATGGAGATATCTGAGGAATCGTTTTTGTACCTTCTCAATCAGGTCAACACCAGCCACCGACCGAGGCGCCCAAACGACCGAGGCGTACTCCAGATGAGGGAGAAGCAATGCGTTAAAAAGAACAATGATTGAGTCAGTTCTCGAGAAGTATTTAGTTGTTCTGAGAATAAATCCCAGCACTTTATATACCTTATTCACAGCAGCTCTACGGTGACTCAGATCCGACTGTAAGCACACCCCTAGGTCAGTGCACTGAGTTTCCCGCCGCAAAGGAGAATCCCCCACGGTGTAGCCATGAAGCACAACATTGCACTCACGCGCAAAAGTGATGACTTTACATTTCTCTATATTTAGGATCATTCGATTGTCCCCAAACCACCTCGCGACAACCCCCAGGTCACTTTGCAGATGCCTGCAATCATCATCATTTTTGATGACCCTGAAAATCTTAAAATCATCAGCAAATAGTAGACCCTCGCTGTGCTTTAAACACTGTGGTAGGTCGTTTATAAATACAGCAAATAAAACGGGTCCAAGGTTACTACACTGTGGCATCCCTGATGTTGGAAAAAAATTTTTTACCTACAATTCTCAACCTTTACCTGGTTGGCTCTATTAGATAAGTAAGATTTTATGAAATTACATGCAATATGCGAAAAATCAAAACTGGCCACAAGCCTGTCCAAGATAATCGAATTACACACACCTTATTAAAGGCCATCGAACAGTCTGTCAGAATCACGTCAAGCTGCGAGCCAGAACGTACCGCCCCCACGGCAGTTTCCATAAAGACACACAAATTAGTGATGGTCGACCTCCCCGGCAGAAAACCATGCTGCCGTGATGAAAAAGCCCCCTGACAGGCCTCAACAAACTCGTAATATAGGATTAGCTCAAATATTTTTCCAATGCAATTCAGAACTGTAAAGGGGCGATAGCTCTCAACCCAGCTGCGTTTTCCCGACTTATAGATGGGTGTAATTAATGATTCCTTAAGCCTATCCGGAAAAATGCCCGCCCTTAGCGACAGATTGAACAGGAACATCAGAGGTTCCGCTAGCGTCTCTGCACACCCTTTAAATAAGCTGGAATGGCGTCCGTGCCTGCAACCTTTTTTGGTTTAAGTTTTCTTATAGTCTAATACCCTTTCCTAGTTACTCTTGAAAACATATGAATCTCCCCCTGACATTTCCCGAGTTCACACACTTAGACTTCTGAAATACTGATTTGAAAAAGTTTGCAAAGGCATCCGCCACGTCCTGAGGGCCCGCAAATGCTTGCCCCCCCCCCCCCCCCCAGAGACTACCTCGGTCGGTATACCAGAGCTCCCCCTCTTCGAAGCAACAAATGACCAAAATTTATTCCGATCTTCCCATACACTCTCTTCAATCCACCGCCTATGCTGCCTTAGCTCGGTTCTACCCTGTTTGCCAATTATCTTTCTTGGGTTATGATATATATATTATGATAGTTCCTAGGTATTTGAAGTGATGGACTTGCTCAACCGTCTTATTGCGTATAGTCAGCTGACCAATGATGTTCCTTTTGGATATTATTAGCATTTTTGTTTTATTGATATTAATATTTAGCACATAATCTTCGCTAACTACTGTTACTTTGTCTACCAGTCTCTGCAGATCTTTGAGGCAGCTTGCTATTACAGCGGTATCGTCAGCGTACCTGATGTTGTTGATAGTTCTGCCATTGATTGCCATACCCACCATCCCCTCTTCATGTGCCTCTCGAAAAACAAACTCCGAGTACATATTAAATAGCAAAGGAGAGAGAGCACACCCCTGTCTAACTCCCTTCCGAATACCAATTTGTTCTGTCAAAGCATTGTCATATTTCACTCTAGAAGTTTGTCCCCAGTAGAGATTTGATATTATTCGGACATCGTGGTAATCAATGCCAAGTCCTTGGAGTATATCCACAAGTTTTTCATGCTTGACATTGTCGAACGCCTTACTATAATCTATGATGCACAAGTAAAGGTCTTGGTTTACATCTAGGCATCTCTGAGACAAGACATGCAAAGCAAAAATGGCCTCTCTCGTGCCCATTCCGTTGCGGAATCCAAATTGTGTGTCTGATGTTTCAGCCTCACATTTTTTGTATATTCTAGTAGGTATGTATAATTTTTATAAAGATCTTTAGAACCTGACTCATCAAACTTATTAGTCTGTGATCATTACATATTTACGCTCGAGATTTTTGCGGGATAGGAACAAATGTGGAAAGCAGCCATTCTGTGGGAATTACTCCTGATGTATAAATGCTATTAAATAGATCCACTGTGACACTGATTGAACGCTCATCCAGCAGTTTCAAGACGTCACAATGCACCTCATCTGGCCCTACTGCTTTACCGGATTTTGAGGTTTTGATGGCATACTCTACTTCATCCTTATTCTGGAGTTCCTTTATTTCTGGAGCGCTCTCTGATATAGTTATGTCATAAGTCTCCGTTCTTTGCCCATCAAACAGTTGAGTTATATATTGCTGCCACCGTCTCAGTCTGGCATCGAAGTCAGCAACCAGTGCGCCCTTTTCATCTTTCAGTGTACCAGTTTTCTTCTCTCTCACCACACAGGTGACTTCTTTTATTTTTTTATGTAGGCCGAAACTGGCGTACTTCTGTTCTAATTCTTCAATTTTCTTGCATCTTTCAGTCATCCAGATCTCCTATGCTATTCTTACATTACTTCTAATTGTCTGTATCTCCTTGTACTTGGTGTTATCCTTGCCTTTGTATCTCCCTCTTTCTTTCATCAGTGCCAAAATCTCCTCTGTCATCCATCTCTGCCCAGTTCTGTTCTTGCCCTTACCAATGCTCTCTTGTGTTGTTATTATTGCTTCTTTAATTTTGGTTAACTTTGCCTCTTCACCCAGATCACCAACACTTTCATCCTGGAGTTTATGGAGTCTAGTTGTAGTTTGTTACTTACCCATTTTACAATAATTTTACTCTTGAAATAATTTACAAAAACGACTAATTGAGAGAAACTGATTGCATAAAAAAATGTGAAACACGAGTGAATCAAACGTCATCATGACAAGCAGTTATTGTGAATCGTTGCCAGATGGTTTTAACTTGGCCGAAAATGTACATTTCCATGAACGATGGTTTTTGCGTTTTGACTATAGGTAAGGAACTATTATAAATTTCTTGAAATATCGATTGGTTTATTCTTTAGGATTGGTGTATTTTTGTTTCTCATAAGCCTTAAAAATTGCAATATACCAAATTTCGTTATGACCACTTAGATTTGCTCAATAGCTCACCGTGCGCCGGGATTCTGAGGGTCACCAACAATTTAATCAAAGACGTTGCATGGGATGAAATGACTAAGCTTAAAAAATCAGAAGCCTTGCTACCAAGGCTGTACGGTTTGCCAAAGATCCACAAACCGAATGTGCCACTGAGAACCATCGTGAGCACCATAGGAAGCCCCACCTACGAAATCGCGAAACACCTCATACAATTGCTGAAACCTAAAATAGGAAATACTAACAGTTTTATAAAAGACTCCATCCATTTTATCGAAAAATTACATTCTTTGACTCTTTCTCCAGGAGAAATTATCGTTAGCTTCGATGTTGTTTCGCTCTTCACGATCGTACCTATTAAGGAAGTCAAGCAACATATTAACTATGAATTTCCACAAGATATTGACAAGTTGTTCCAACACTGCCTGACCACTACATATTTCCAATTGAAGGAAGATTTCTACGAACCAACTGATGGTGTAGCTAGCGCAGCCCCCTAAGTCCAGTTACAGCCAACTATTTTATGGACATTTTTGAGGTCAAGGCGTTGGCAACGGCAAATAAGAGACCAAAGTCCGATACGTAGACTATCAACCCAAAAATTCAATTCACTATGGAGATAGAAAAGGAAGGACGCTTACCGTTTTTAGATATCTTAGTATCAAGGAACCCGAATGAGAAGTTTGCGCACACCGTTTATAGGAAACCAACAATTGGGGGTGATACAGACTATGTCTATAAGAGCCAAAAGAATGTGTGAGCCGGCTGATTTGGAATGGCAAATGAAGCATCTGGAAAGAGCTTTTGGTTGGATGGGAAGGAATGGATGGGAAGGTTCCGATTGAACTTGTGCTTGCTGCATTCATTCCAACTCCGTGCAAGGAATGTAGAGTGCCGGGAAGGAACAACGGGAGAAGATGAAGAAAAGCGCGGATGGACTAGTCTACCATACATCCATAAAGTAACGGACAGCATCGACAGGCTACTAGAAAAGCGCAATGTTAAAACTGTCTTTAAACCCACTCGTATAATACAACAGAGCTAGAGATCGGCCAAAGGCCGCAGAGATGCCCTATCCGCACCCGGAGATTACCGAGTTCCACGCAACTGTCGCTCGGTCTACATTGGCACTACAAAACCCAGTGTTAACACGACGATTACGGAACACAAGAAGAGTTGCAGGCTGGGACAAACGCAAAAGTCAGCAGTAGCAGAGCACGCTCTCTTTGAACGTCACGATATGCTTTTCAACAAGGTGGATGTTTTATATCAATCGCAGTGATTCTATATATCCGAGACTAACGAGAGAGGCCATTGAGATCTTTACACACGACAACAATTTCAACAGGAAGGAAGAAATTACGTTTCTAAATGCAGACTAGAAGTGAGTTCTACAAAATACTTCAAGTGCGTTGAAACCCCGAGCCACCACTAGCTCCATCCCAGTCCCTCCACTGCAGCGCAACGGAAGGGGAATAAATAGCACGAGACTCACTACAGTCGAATCAGTCGACGTCGGGAAGCACGGGAGATCACTTCCTTATCGCTTTTGATAATGTCTTCACATTCTTAAGAACATTATATAGATCTTTATTTTGTAATTGTCTTTCCAAGAGTTGTTTGGTTATGACTTTTTCTTATTATGTGACTGTTTTTTCTTTAAGAGTTTTGTTTATCGTTTGTAATATCACTGTTACACATTAGTTATATTATGGACGTATTTTTCTCGGGTTTGTTTAGTACACATTTGTTTATTTTGAACTCTTCGTAAGAGCCATCTAGTAAAAAGGGACCGAACTTTCCATTCATTGATTTACTTGGGACTGATATACGGACGTTCATTATAAAACTTCATCTAGCAGGTTATGAAATTTTGACAGAAAAGGATGACACAATCAAAATAGATGGACTTTTGTTTCTCCATCCTTTTATTTTGACATTTCACAGCCAACTAGATGAAGTTTTATAATGAACACCTCGTACTATGTTTTAATAAAGAAATGACAAGTCTAAGATTAACAAAAACAACGATTAATAATTCTAATATATTTATAGTACTTAAGAGGCTTATATTTAGCTTTGATAATTAGACTAAGCACTGAAACGACATTGGCACATATGAAACTTAAAACATACTTTACAAAGTGTGAAATTTACAAGTGGTACTTAACTCCAACTAAGGTTTATTATTCTTCGACAAATTGTGAGCCCACCAATTGAGCGACGTTTTCCACGAGTTTGAGAGGGCCTCGTCAAATTTAGCCTTAAAGTGCTCCAGGGCCTCTTCGTCAGTTTTCGAGAGGGCCTATAAAAGAAGTTCACTTAATCCTATCCCTCGCTAAGAGGCCGAAAATAACAAACCAAAGTTTCCCGAATATAGTGGAGATCCTTTTCGGAATTAAGCTCAGGTAGGCCCGTTGAAATCATCATCGCAAACAACGACAATATTAAATTTCCGTGTTTGCGCAAAATCATGAACGCTTTCTCGCAGTACCATTGGAAGTTTGCGAATTCTAAAGGATTCGAGTCCTTTTGGCCCTTGTTAATTACGTTCACGAACTCGTGGGTCAGCACAAACGGAACCCGCTCCCGCTTGAAACCGAACTTTTCCTTAAAGTGGCCAAGGATATGGCCAAAATCTATGTGGAACAGCTGTTGAAAATTATGTTTTAATGGAATAGTTCAGGTTAGGTTAGTTGGTAGAGGAACTCACTTGCCCAGTTTGCTTAATCATAATGTTATCCGAATGGCGATCGGCTATACCTAAGACGTAAGTGGCGACGCAGTAGCCAGCACACGAAAACGTAAACTCTTCTATTGCCTTTGCTAGTGCTTTCTCAGTGGGATTACACTCTTTGAGCCAAGCTGAGGAAAGTGAGAAATAATTCGCTATTCTCTTAACAAAAGTTATGGGCAAGGCATCAAAGCTAAATATTTCTCTGCCAAACACCTGGTAGTTATTTAAGTTGGCTTGAATGCCTCAGTTATCTTTTAGTATAGATTAATACAATAAAGCAGTGGTGCTGTGTTTGTGAGAAGTTGACCATTATAACCCTTAATATAAGAGTTTATTTAGCACTTTACGTTTATCTCGATTCCCTCTGTGGTAGAACTCGAACTCTTAATGTACAGGGTGGCCATCGAGAGGTGAACGTATCTTTATCTCTGTTTTAAGCTGTAAGTGTTATAAGAAAAATTCAAATACAAAAGTTTTATAATTTAGTAATATTATATTATATACTAAGGTTGTGAAGTACATTATTATGACCCGAACGTCAAGTTTAAAGGATCTAAGACGTGAGGGACATAAGTAGTTCACAACCGCGGTGTATATACGATTTTTTCCACTACTAGACTCGATAAATCTACAACAGAAAAATGCCTCAATTAGTAAGATAGCGCTCCGCATATTTTATTACTAAGAACAGGTGCGTCTTCAATCCATCTGGAGGCTTCGTTACCGTGGCAACCGATAAACAAAATCGCCGTATGACGATATCACGGCGCCTAATGCGCCTGACAGCTGACAGCTTTATCTCCCTAGGAGATAATCGGCCATAACGTTGCCATTATAGACCGCTTATGTTCAATTGTTTTATAAGCAAAACGAGAAAACCTACTTTAGAGTCAGTCTGCTGGCCTTTAACGGTCCATATTAAAGCCAGTAGTGGAAAAACAGTTTTTATATATTTATTTTATTTTACTATATACAAATTTCATGCGAATACACAAAATGAATAGAAGAATGCATTGCTTATGAAATAACCTTTACAACGATGTGTCACACATGGTGCGGTAACATATGAAAATTTATAGAGAGTGGCTATGACGGCTAAGGGGTTGATGACAGCAACTCAGATTTTCTATGACAAGATGTCCTCTTTATACACCCTAAATTGTTTCCCGGGCTTTGAAGCCGCGGTCCAATGAAATTTATTCTTGACGTTTCGTCTACAGCTGTTACGTTTCGCCTACAGTTGCTTCATTTACCGTTCCAATTCAGCCGGCTCACAAATTTTCTTGGCTGTCACAGACAGAGTCTTTATGACTCGCCTTTTCTGTCTGGGATGAAGTTCTTCAAACACCAAAATATCTGTAAGTACTCGAAGAGAACGAGGAGCAGAAATTTGGATCGCTTCAAATGCATTAGTACGGGGGTATAAAGACGAACTTCGCTACGCTTCAGAACTGTTCCGCGCTACTTTTTCGATATGATGAGAAGCGGCGCTGAACGACCTTGAGTATGGCCACATTCCATACCTGCATGTCAGAATGGTTGTAATTGAAAATGACAACATATGGTGAATGTTATTGTCGATTTCGTATTTCGTGTGGGTTTCGCTGATCGCGTAACGTCGGCCAAGTAAACAAGCTGGATTTCGACTCCTAAAAAGTTGAGGTGTACCAACGAGCTAGTATATTATGTCTGGAACGACCCTCCTGTTTTACAGCTTTGGCCTCCCTTGTTAGCAGTAGGTACCTTAAATTGAGGTCATTTGACCTCTTGCATCAAATCATTTGAACTTGTGATTCGCCAATTGATGTGCTCTGACGATGAAATTACGTCATACGTACTTTAAAAATGATGGACTTTCGGCCAAAAAAACGGGACCATTTTTACGGAAATATCTGCATTTCAGTCTGTCCATATCTCCTAGGTCATTGGGGCATACAATACATTTCTCTGTTTACAAAATCGTTTTGAGTCAGTTCCTGAACAGATATTGTATTGTGTTGTAATGCATTCAATGTGAGTGGACTTGTACAGTCCTCCACCGCGACTTGCGGTCTATTGTGGCTCACTCGAAGAGTTGCCAGCAAGGTTTGCCCCTGCTTGCTCCATTAATTGTCACGCGTTATGCCCAGACCCTCAACGAATCTGATGAGTCTCTCGGGTAACACTGCGTTTGCATCTTGAGGCTCAATGGTCGTGTTTCCGAACAGTGAGTATCTCGATCTGGCAATAGCCGGGCAGTCACATAGGACGTGCTCGACTGTTTCATCGTCCTCCAAGCACAGCCTGTCTGTGCGTGTATGTCCTGTGTACAGTGCAGTGGCCTGATTTGTCTGCTATTTAGTCGGAGGAAAAAAATTGTAGACTATTTTGGCCCAAAATTAGAAATATTTTAATTTTTTCCTATTTCTTATTTCTAACTATTTCTGTTGGAATATTTTTTTTTAATTTTCAGATTTATTAATTTCCTTTACCATTCTGGTTTTTATTTTTTTTGTTATTGTTCCTTTATTCTTCAAGTTTTTCATTTCTAATTATTTGCCATGTTTTGTTAATTTATTTGTTTTTTCGTATTTTTTTTTCGTTCATCGAAATTTGACCCAAAATTGGATTCTTCCAAGGAGTGAACAGTTGCAATGTAAGCTGATTTCTAATAAGACACATTTCGCCCAAAACTGGGTTTTTTTACAATTCCTTTCTTAACGATTTTCCATTTTTTTTAAAATTTATTTTGTAAATATACGTTACAAAAAAATAAATCCCGTGATTGAGTGAATTTTTTGGAGTGTGATAGTCCGGGTAGGTTCTCCTACCAGACCTGGGACCTGGCATTGCTCCATTTCTGGAGTTCAGCCTTGATCAGAGAGTATGGGACTCCGGACCTACGAATGCAGAGCCCGCCGCTCTTCTGGCTAGAGAGTCGGTCCTCTTATTGCCTTCATGACCACGATGGCCCGGGACCCTTACGCTGTTCTCCTGCGATAGGGTGTTCAGAATCCTGTGGCAGTTCCAAACAGTTTTGAAATTGTAGCGCAAAGACGTAAGTGCTAGAAGCGCTGCCCGACTATCCGAAGAGACCTTTATTCACCTATCGTGTCCTCCGTCCTCCCTAAGTATTATGTGCGTCACTTGTTGCAGCCGGTATGTCGCCTTCATGGCCTATCGTTCCAGGAGCATTGGAAGTGGAAGCAGGTCAAGCATGCCCCGTGATTGCATGTTTGTCTTTGCAGAGAGGAGAGTTTAGATTTGATGAAGCTACGTCTGCTCTTTCGATACCAAACTATGGCTCCATACGTGATTATCGGTTTTACTACCAACACGTACAGCCACATACTTTTTCGGGATCCCATGATTTGCCGCACAGGTTCTTGCAGAACCAAAGGGAGAACTCGTACCAAACAAAGGTGCTCTCCTAACAGTACGAGTTCTCCCTGTAAGTGTAGTAAGACTCTGTTATTGCTCAATCTCCTGCGACTAGAAGCCGCCTGTCCCGCTAAGAAGAAAAGTTTGTACGCCGACAGTAAAAACCGCGCACGACAAGGAGCGAACCCCAAGTCGGCGGGTCTTTAGGATGTCAAAATACGCCTAGTTAGCAGGCTTGAGTCTCGATCGTTATCGGAATTAACCAGACAAATCGCTCCACCAACTAAGAACGGCCATGCACCACCACTCAATCTGTCAATCCTTCCTGTGTCTGGGGCTGGTGAGGTTTCCCGTGTTGAGTCAAATTAAGCCCCAGGCTCCACTCCTGGTGATGCCCTTCTGTCAATTCCTTTAAGTTTCAGCTTTGCAACCATACTTTTCCCGGAACCCAAAAGCTTTGGTTTCCCGGAAGCTGCCCGCCGAGTCATCGGAGGAACGTCGGCGGATCGTTAGCTGGCATCGTTTATGGTTAGAACTAGGGCGGTATATGATCGCCTTCGAACCTCTAACTTTCGTTCTTGATCAATGAAAGCGTTTTTCACCTCTAACGTCGCAATACGAATGCCCCATCCGTTCCTATTAATCATTACCTCGGGATTCCGAAAACCAACAAAATAGAACCGAGGTCCTATTCTGTTATTCCATGCACACAGTATTCAGGCAAAGTTTTAGCCTGCTTTAAGCACTCTAATTTGTTCAAAGTAAACGTGCCGGCCCACCTCGACACTCAATGAAAAGCATCGCGGCAGGATTCGTGCGGCACTGTGCCCTCTTAACAGTACGAGTCACATGTGGGGTCGGTGTGAGTGATTTGTTCAGGATGACTCCTAGAAATTTTAATTCGTTGGTAAACGGGATTGTCGTCCCGAACAAAGATGGCGGTTTCAGGAAATCCAAATAGCACAATCATTGTTTTCCTAGAGCTTATTGCTAGTCCTTCTTTTGAACACACCAGCTGTGTACAACAACCAGCACCTCTTGCAACGCGAGATTTGGTTGGTCTGGGTGGTTTCTTATAAGGATAACGATGTCGTCCGCGTATGCTTGGGCCCCGATTCCCCAGTTCCAAAGTAGCCAGAAGGTCGTCCACTAGTGGAGGCCACAGGAGTGGTGGTAAAGGACTTCCTGAACAGGTAAAAATTTGCATATATGGAATCGGTTCGTTTGAAGCACTTTCTGAACGAACGTCGGTTCGGCAAATTCGCAAATCTCTGGCTGCATCCCTTTGTGGATTTTCATTTTCTTGAAAGTAGAGCACCTCCAGTTTAACGTCTTTTGTAGATACGGTTGGCTGTTTTTTTTGTGTAGCAGCATACCGTACTCTTGGTCTTCTGAAATCCTACTGAAAATATATTTTTTAAGGAAATCTTCTGTTATGACACAACAGGTGATATTCTCTTAATTCCAATTGGGGGCTTTTATTACTTCTAATATAGCACTCCTAAATTCTTCCGAGTCGCTCTTCCGTTAAATATACCATAATTATAAAAATTTATATAATATGTAAAATATACGTAGACGCACTGATAAATAAAAATGGCCAATAAAAAACAAGAAATAAGCCAACAAGAACAATAACTTGGTTCTTTTTCTTGCTCAAGGCGATGTGTATACAGGGTGGACCAGGTTTTTGGTGCCAAATTTTAAGGGAGATTCTACGTATAAAAATAACCCTAGTTTGTTATATAAACCACCGTCTAAAAATACTCCGTTACGGAAATACAGGGTGTTAAAAGTTTTTTTTGAAAAACCAAATAATGGATTTTTTTCTGAAACTGCCAGCGATATTTTAATGAAATTTTACAGGTGTCAATGATGATAAAAGACTCAAGACACAAGTTTTGCCATATAAAAGATCTTTTCAGCGTTACCAGTGGCGTGCACTGCGGCTCGTGACTGGCTATTTTTCTACAAAAAAAGTGGTACGCTACTGGTTTTCTGAAGATAAAAATTATTTTTGAGGTCCTTGTTCAATTTGAAAGAAAAAAGTTTCCTTGGCTTTTTTCCTTACAGCGCCCCTGTAAATAAATATTAAATGACTTAAAAACCTTTCAGTGTTTGCCTTTTAATAGATTATTAGTTTTGTTACTTGCGTACCGCCAGATAATCAATATTTGCCACGCCTTGTTGGCGTAAGTTTTCATGGCAACCTAAAACAGCCAAGCTTATATTTTTTTTAACTGTGTTGTAAAAATATATATATTTAATAAGTTTTTCTTCCATATTGACAGGAGTCGCATACTTTCTCTTTTAAAAAACCCCACACAAAAAGTCTAACACGGTAAGATCCGGAGACCGTGGTGGCCATGTAACTGGACCCCCTCTACCAATCTACCTATCCAGAAAATGATTGTCCAGCCAATTTCTGACATTTCTGCCAAAATGAGCGAGACAACCGTCAAGCCGAAACCATACATTCTGTCTTAAAAGTATCGGTATTTCGTCCCGCATATTCGGAGTTTCCGCTTCTAACGTTCAAACCGAGTTCCGAGTTTAAACGTCGAGGTGAAAAGTAGGGTCCAAATAAATGGTTGTTTTAAATCCCTATCCACACATTTAAACTAAATTCATCTGGAAAATTTCGAGGTCTAATGGTGCGAGAATTTTCATGGACCCATACATGTTGATTATGCAAATTAACTACGCCGCGGCGGGTAAAGCAGCACGCGTCAGACCACTGTATGTTGTTCAAAAAATCCCTGTTTTCTTGAACTGAGTGAAGGATCCGCCTACAATAAGTAATTCTTCTTTCTTGGTCTCCTAGATGTAGTCCTTCAACAAGTTGTAGGTGAAATGAACGCCGGTGATCTCGTCTAAGAGTACGAAGTATATTGGATTTTGAGATACGGGAACTAGTTGTTGGATTTCTGTCAAACTCATTTAATATCTGTCGAGAAATTCTTCTTTGTTGTTGGTTTTGGTTTGCATCTCGATCCTCACGCAAATTCCTTAAACCTTTCTCCATTAATTGCTGATGGACTCTTGCGAACATTTTACGACTAGGGTGTGTTCTTCAAATTGAACAAGGACCTCAAAAATAATTTTTATCTTCAGAAAAACCAGTAGCGTACCACTTTTTTGTTGAAAAATAGCCAGTCACGAGCCGCAGTGCACGCCACTGGTAACGCTGAAAAGACCTTTTATATTGCAAAACTTGAGTCTTTTATCGTCATTGACACCTGTAAAATTTCATTAAAATATCTCTGGCAGTTTCAAAAAAAAACCATTTTTTGGTTTTTCAAAAAAAAACTTTCACACCCTGTATTTCCGTAACGGAGTAATTTTAGACTATGGTTTATATAGCAAACTAGGGTTATTTTTGGACGTAGAATACCCCCTTAAAGTTTGGCACCAAAAATCTGGTCCACCCTGTATATGCCAGTGGCACCATCGGAGACGACGGCTAGTTCTTCCACAAACAATGTATGTGAGATAAATCGTAAAGTGAACCAAAGCAGATTTCCGCCGAAGTTGTCACTTCCCACAGACAGATGGCCGAGATTTCCCACCTATATGTCTGGGGGCGACGTTTAGCAGAGTATCCAACTCAATTTTCTATCAAGCAAAGAAACCATAGACCGGTTTCGCTCTTATTGGAGCTCACCAGTACGGTATACCTTAAACCTGACAGAAAATGGGGTTCGAGAAACTTGGTTCTTTTTCTTGCTCAAGGCGATGTGTATATGCGCAAGTGGCGCCCTCCGACGACGATTGATTCTTCAACAAAGGGTATACGAGACAAATCGTAAAGTGAACCAAAGCAGATTTATGCCGAAGTTGTCACTTCGTACAGACATTGTCTATGTACTATAAATAAATTCATAATAACGGCACTAGAATAATTATCTCTCTTCATAAGCAGAAACAAAAAGTTAATCAGTAAATTTGACACAAAGAAAAATGAAGAACACTGGGTAACTGACAACCTCTGTGACAAATGTTAAAATATCTGTTCTATGAGAATTTTACAACCCGTAACTGCAATTAGATACCTGAGTCACTATTGTTAAATTAAAATGGATTACGAAAATGCGCATTTGAAGAAATAAATACTTATAAGTCAAAAACAGTTGGAAGTAGATATGATAAAGTATACACCCATTTGTCCTAAATTGAATGACCTTTCTCTACAAAGAACGCTGGTGGTCCTATTTAAAAAAACAAACTTTTGACAATTTTTCTTTTCTGATGAAGGTAATTTAATTGTGGACCGCCCTCCAGATTTTTATCATTAACTGCCCATGTGGTATTCAGGTACATGGTTCTGGCTAACAAAGTCCCCGTACTCATAACGTTAAATCTTTCGGGTAATAAATATCTGCGAAACGGTGTGAGATAGGTATAGGAATGTTAAAGTATACCATAAAAAAATCTATGAGGAATCCGAAAATAACTTTTTTCTACAAACGTCAAATAATGACGCATTTTACGCTTTCATTAGACAAACGAAAACCGAACCATTTTTGAGGATCAGAATGTGAGTTTACTTTTCCGCGCGTTGCCCAGGACAGCAAGCGAAAAAGATTTTATCGCTTGCTGTCAACAGCAACTACCACCACTCAATCAATTATTTAAAACGTCATGGTCAGTTTGATTTAAATTTTCAGATTGTGACTTCAGTTATAAACAGTTGTGATTCACATTATTTGAAATTGATCGTTTGCAGAAAAAACGTTGTATGCATTACGAGCAAAAAGTAACTTTTTTGCTCGTAACCTTCACTCTCCGAGCAAAAAAGTTGTACTTTTCGCTCTTAATACATAAATAACTATTAATACATGGAAATCCATTAAAAAACAAAAGTTGGTACTCCTCTTCAGCTGAACAGGAAGCTTTTTGCCAACACACAAAACTGTAAATAAATACAGCGAAGCCGCTCTCTAGATACTTCTAAAGGACCATCACCGTGAACCACCCTGTATACAAAAACCAAACAATCCAAAACTATTTTAAAATTATAAAACTTTTGCTTTTTAATTTTTCTCCAAACACTTAGAGTTTCTCTCAAACAGTAACCTCTCGATAGCCGCCCTGTATATTTCCTAAAAACGTAATACTCTTTTTGCAAGTTTGCGATGAACCAAATCAAGAAACTTTTATGCTTTTTCTTGAACTCCCAAAATATTTAAACGACTTACCATAGATCGAATCCTGCTTGAAACAAGAAACCACAGCGTTTCTCTTCCCTTTCTGAATATTTGCTATCGTTTCGGCATTGAGCACTACCTGAATCATCCCCACGCGGTGTTCCAATGATATGCAGTTGTACAGGTTCATCCTTTAAAAAACAATTCCAAAATCGCCACTGAAATAACCTACTAAAACTCACCTCAAATCGATACCCTCTCGCTTCCACAATCTATCCATAATCTTCAACATTTGGAGCGTCAACATGTCCTGCCTAAGATCGTCCCCGTTTTTAAACATTATGGTATACACGTCTTCACCGTGCCTATCGACATTTTCGTATACTATCCAGAGGGGTTTCATTTTACTGTCCATTACTCGACATTCTTGAACCCTGAAGTCTTTAATTAAAAAAAAGTCCTTGGAGAGTGTGTTAAAGTACCTTATCCGGCTGCACCTATAACTAGGGTCTAAAGGGCTTCGTACAGTATCCTTATCGTCATTACTACTCAAGCACTCTTTTAAAGCCTCTTTGGCTTTTTCTTTGTCCTTCCTGCCTCGAACAATCTCGCTACATTTTTTCAGCTTTTCTATGGATTTCAGTTGAAGCTGTAGAATGGGAATATGTTCTTGGCTACCTCGGCAATAGGCTTCAAGTATCAGGCCGAACCTGACCGATACGGCTGGTACTTGCATTTCAGATCTGTGATCATTCACAACTATTATTTTAATTAAGTACAGAAAATACAGAATCGTCACCTTAAATGCCAAAACAGGTAATGTCCGACTCTTTGGTTGGTTAAAGCGCGTTCTATTAAAAATTTTACTAAATCACACTCGAGATACAGTTCGTGTTTGATGGCCTGCACTAATTGCAACAGATACAACAGGAGATCTTGATCACTAAAATGAATTGAACTTTGCTTCTGCATACAATGTCCAGGAATTATTTTACCTAATACTGTATCATTTAGGACACTATTACGTACTCGATTTTAGTCCGGTAAATACTTTTTTACAGTATTGAGTCCCGAAATAAAAATTTACAGTATTAGGTACCGCAATGAGGTTTCATTACAGTACTAAATACTGTAATGAAATGAGGTCAAAAATATTTTCCGCGCATAAAATTAATCCATAATTTCTTATGTTTTTATTAATTTTGTTTGTTTTTAAACAGAATTAAATTAAATGATGTACAGGGTGTCCCAATAAGCGAGGAAAACGGTTGTTTCTACGAAACTATTTATCGTAGTAAATGTGCCTAAAGAAATTGCTGAAAATTTGGTTCATCTCTCTAAGTTTACCTCTTCAGGGCGTTTCGTCACAACTATTACAATAAATTTCATGTAACTCCCATATTTGCCTATGAAAACTATATCAAACAAGTTTTCTGGTCTTTGAAGCCAGCCAAGATTACCAGTGGTCCAATGGAATTTCTTCCTGACGTTTCGCCTATAGCTGCGGCAGACATTACCAAAGTCGATGAGGCAATGGACGAAGTGATCTCCAGTGCTTTTCAACTTTGACTAATTCGACTGTGGTGAGCTCCGTGGTATTTATTCCCCCGCCGTCGAGCTGCAGTGGAGGTGGGGGTAGTAGTGGCGCGGGGTTTCGGCGCACTTGAAGTATTTCGTAGAACTCTCTTCCAGTCTGCATTTAGAAACGTAATTTCCTTCTTCCTGATGAAATTGTTGTCATGTTTAAAGATCTCAATGGCCTCTCTTTTTAGTCTCGGATAGAAATGCTGCGATTGATATAAGATATCCACCTCGTTGAAAATGATGTCGAAAGCTTCGGAGAAAGCGTGTTCTGCTACTGCTGCCGTTTGTGTTTGTCTCAGCCTGCAACTCCTCTTGTGTTCCGTAATCCTCGTCTTGACACTGCGTTTTTTTGGTGCCAATGGATACCGAGCCAACGCTGCATGGAACATGGTAAATTCCGGGTGCCGATAGAGAAACCCTGTGGTCTTTGGCCGATCTAAAGCTTTGTTGTATTGTGCGAGTGGGTTTAAAGACAATTATAACATTGTGCTTTTCCAGTAGCTACCGATAAAATAATTGGATATTACTGCACTAAGGGGGCTGCCCTTAGCTTATCCAACAGTTTGATCGCAGAAATCTTCCTGAAGAGAAAGAGTCAAAGAATGAAGTTTTTTCCACGAAATGAGTGGAGTCTTTTATAAAACTGTCAGTATTTTCTACTTTGGGTAGCAGTAGTTTTCAGAGTTGTTTCGCGATTTCGTAGGTCAGGCTTCCTATGGTGCTCACGATGGGTCTCAGTGGCACATCCGGTTTGTGGATCTTTGGCAAACCGAACAGCCTTGGAGGCAAGGCTTGTGATTTTTTTAAGCTTAGTCATTTCATCCGATGCCACGTCCTTGACTAAATTATTGGTGACACTCAGAATCCGGGCGGTTGCATCAAGAGTTAGCTTCTTGTAGGTGGTGGGAACTAACAGAGTGTTGATTTTTCCTTCGTAATCCGATGTTGACATTACTACTGTTACGTTTCCTTAAAGTAACGGACAGGATCGCCAAGCTACTGCAAAAGCACAATGTTAAAACTGTGTTTAAACCCACTCGAATACAGCAGAGCTTGAGATCAGCCAAATACGGCAGAGATCCCCTAACGGCACCCGGAGTTTACCAAGTTTTATGCAGCTGTGGCTCGGTAAACATTAGCACCACAAAACGCAGTGTCTACACGAGGATTACGGAACACAAGTGGAGTTGCAGGCTGGGACAAACACAAAAGTCAGCCAAAGCAGAGCACGCTCTCCCCCCAATGTCACGACATCCTTTTCAACGAGGTCGATATCTTATATCAATAGCAGCGTTTCTACCCAAAACTAACGAGAGAGGCCATTGAGATCTTTAAACACGACAATAATTTCAAGAAGGAGGAAATTACGTTTCTAAATGCATACTGGAAGCGAGTTCTACGACATACTTCAAGTGCGCCGAAACCCCGCGCCACCACTACCCCCACCTCAGTCCCTCCATTGCAACGCGACGGGGGGAATAAATACCACGGAGCTCAACACAGTCGAATTAGTCAATGTGTATGAACAACTTTGTCTTTTTAGACATGATAAACGTTCTTTAAGAATCTTTCAAAGTCAAATTTTTAAAATATTTAGGGACTTTTCAAGGTTCAACAAACTAAATTTAAAAAGAAAAAATCGTTGTTTATATCTGATATTCTTGGATTACCAGAACTCAAAAAATCAAATGATATTGTTGGATTTTTCTTGATTATGCCTCAAAAATCTTTGCTATATTTAATATCGACTCTATTTTTGAGATATTTAGGCACTTCGTTAGACTTTTGTCTGAAGTTTTTGTAACTCATAAAAAATTAAATAACTTTGTTGGAGTTGCCTTGATTTTGATCCAAAAACCTTTGCTATATTTAATGATAACTCTTTAACATTTTTTAGATATTTAGAAACTTTTCAAGACTCATAAACATTAACATATTATAATAAAAAAATATTTGATATCGTTGGATTTTCTTTGACTTTGCTTCAAAAAATGGTGTTATGTATAAAGCTTTTCATTATATTTTTCGGAAAAGTAGGTCATGGAAATTTGGCAGATTGCCCCCCGTATAATATTTGAACTGTGTCAGTTTTATTGGTTATATCGACATAATTTAAAGGTTATAAAATGCTGCCATTACAAAAAATGTTGTTGCCAGAACTTATCAAAACTAATAGTTGTAAGTGAAAATAATAAATCCATGTACTAGCGCTGCTACTACGTTTTTTCAGGCAGGTCAAATACTTGGCAGAAGTAATTCGTAGGACAACAAATTTTCTTATACTAGAGCTGAGACATCGAGTTTTGCTCACCCTGTGAGAAGGTTTGTTAAAACTGAACCACTAAAAGGTCTTACGTAAATGGCTCTTATTCCTGGATCCATAAAATATTTCTATTAAAAGTATCTTGCTTATTACTCACTGTAGATTACTTCTTTTACAAAACGTTAACATTTCTTCACTGTAGAAATCTACAAAAAGAGAGGGACATACTAATGCTAACAAACAAGATGCACATAAAATGCATTCATACCGCCCTCAAAATTTGACCAGGAATAGTGTTTATCGCCACTTCGGATATGGTAGGTACAACGCTCTGCCTCAGAATACTAGGCTTCTTTCTAAGGGGTAGTTCGGCAGAGAAATTAAAACCGTTCTTCTTAAATGTGCTAGCTACTGAGTGATTTTAAGAAAATGTATAAGCTGATAAAAACTTTTTTTAATATAATGCGAGCAACGTCGAGGAAATTAATTTGATTTACTCAAAGTCAAACTGATGGCAGATATTAAAGTGAAACTACATTAACCATCATAACAACTTGTAGGGAAGTTGTTATTGGCATTTACCTTCACCTGCTTTTAATTTACTGGTTAAAATCTTGTCAATCACATTTTTGGCAAATCAGTTTAGGGATAACTAGTATGTCTCGTTTTTGGCGGAATCTTTCCTTTACTGTTTTTATAACATAACCATTAACATTGACACAGTTCAAAAATTATATAGGGGTCATTTAAATAGTAGCCTTTGGAAAAACTTTATGGAACGCTTTATATGTTGTAATGATGAATCGGTCAAATTTTTTAGATATTTAGGAACTTGTCAAGAAACACGGAATTTAAATTTATATTGAAAAAAATCGTTCGTTATTTCTAAAATTCTTGGAATACCAGAACCCCTCATAAATTAGTTAACATTATTGGAATTTTCTTGATTTTGATCCAAAATTCAAATTTTTGAGATATTTAGAAACTTTTCAAACATTCTTTACGTCTGAAATGTTTGGATTACCAGAACTCAAAAAAAAACAATTGAAGAAGTAGATATGAGACCGGGTAAAATTTTTAAGACTTCTCAAAACTCAAGGTGATTAAATTTATAAGGAAAAAAAAACACTTTTTATGTCAGAAATTTTTGGAATAACAGAGCTTAAAAAACTAATTGATTGTTGGATTTTGCTTCAAAAATCTTTGTTATCTTTAACGACAACCCCGAGAAAGTTTTGAAAAATTTAGGGACTTCTTAACACTCAAAAAATTTTAATTTATAAGAAGAAAGTGCGATGACCATGCGTCAGTCGAAAAAAATTAAGAAACCAAATGTGCTTAGAAGAGAATGAGAATTCCAAAAATACTTTTTATTGGAACAAAAAGCATTGACGTACCATTTTTTTCCTTAATAATATTCAAGGCAAAACTCATATGGACGTAACAACATCACAAAATGCCCCTTAATGAATAGAAAGTGTGTACAAACTTTCACAAAAATATCGAGTAATAACACAGATATTAATAAAAAGGGAAATTTTTTGAAAATCTTTAGCACATGTCAAAAGTTAAGACGTTTAGGACATATTATAAATATAGGACATTCATATAAAGTTATTTCTCCAGAATGGCTCTAGAATCACCTCCATAAATATTAGCATGTTATTAAGAAACACTCTGTATACGGGAGGCTGGAGCGAACGCCATTCAGATGATTATATTGATAGTATTTGTGATATACCTTTCATAGGTAAATTTCGGAGTTACATGAAGTTTGATATAACAGTGTAGGTGGAAAGCCTCCTAGCGGCAATTTTTAGAGAGAGGTGAAACAAATTTCCTGCAATTTCTCTGGTCAAATTTACTATGAATTTTTTTCTTTCGAAGACCTACGTTGAACAATGTCGTAGAAACTAACCATATTGGGATACCCTGTACAATATACGTTCGGCAACGTTTTACAGTAACATCTTCCTTGTAAAAATATATTTACCGGACTTATAACGTAAATAACTATTACATACCTAACGTCTTTCAGACACTTAACAGCAAACTTCCTAACTTCTTGGTCCGCGTAGACATAATCGAGCAATTCCAGCGCTTTTTCTACAGGAAGCTTGGGCCACTTGCTCAATAGCTCTATAACTTGACTAACATCCTCCTTTTTGTCCCAGTCTATGCAACTAAGCAATTTTGGAAATATTTCGGGTATTCGGATCCACACCCACCGATAAAGCCAGAGCTTTTTGCGGTCCTTTAACAAAAAGCATATTGGAGTTATACGACATACAGTGTGTCCCATTTGAAACGTTCCAGTTGCCTAGCGGAAATCATAGCCAGTACAAGACAATGTATCAAATAAATATTGTGTAACTTTATCGAAGTAGTAATATAGTAGTAGTCGCGAAAATAATTGGCGCTGCTAACGTCAGAATGATGACAATTATAGTTGTTTAAATGAATTCATCGTCACTTGTCAACATAATTATGGGTGACTTCAACGCCAAAATAGGTAAAGGCAGAGTTGGGGAGTTGGTTGGATCATATGGTCATGGAGAAAGGAGGAAGGAGAGGGGTGATCGACTTTTGCAATTCTGCCAAGAGGAAAACATGAAAATAACAAATACATGGTTTCAACTGCCCCCTCGCCGACTTTATATCTGGAAGTCCCCAGCGGACCGACTACATAACTTGGTACGAAACCAAATAGATTTCATCTTGATTAATCAAAGATTCGGCTCGACCATCAAGAGGGCCGTCCATATCCTGGGGCTGATGTACCTTCTGACCCTGTGCTGTTGGTGGCTGCCCGGAAAATTTCCTTGTCAAGTCAAAGAAAGCGACGGGTGGCGTTGGAAAAACTGAAGGATCCAACAATAAAATCTAAGATGGGTAATGAGATAAACACACGGATTCAAGCAATAACATCGAATATTGGAGAGGAACCGACGCAGTTTTGGACAAGGATAATGGACATTGCAACAAATTCAATGTAAAACAGATTAGGATATAAGACAAAAAACAAAAAACAAAAATGGATGACGGATGAGATTTTGCTGTTGATGGATGAACGTCGGAAGCACAAGAACAAGATGGACAGCAGCATGTATAAAGAAATTCAAAGACTAATAAGATCAAAGATTAGAACAGCAAAAAAACGATTGGCTTAAACGTGAATGCGCAGAAATAGAACAGCCGCAAAATCAACACGATGATTTTAATCTACACAAAAAGCTGAAAGAGACTGCTAGCATTTATAAAAAATGAGATCAACTATAACAGTAAATAACAATAACCAGATAGTTCTCGACAGCAATGAAAAAATCAATGTCTGGGAAAGGTATATTGAAGAACTTTTTGACGACGACAGACCCCCAGTTGACACTAATAACTCTCTAACCGGCCCATCGATCACTAAGAGCGAGATAGAAAACACCATACGTAATCAAAAAATAACAAAGCCGCTGGCCCAGATGAAATCCCTTCAGAGATACTTAAACTCCTAGATGAAAGAGGCATAACAGCACTACACAAAGCATTTAACACTATATATGAGACCGGTCACTACCCTAAACAGTGGTTGTGCTCTACTTTTGTCCCTCTGCCTAAGAAGACCAATGCAAGAAAATGTGAAGACCACAGACTTATTAGCCTGATGAGCCACACATTAAAAAAAATCCTTAAAATCATACACCAGAGAATATACAAGAAATGTGAAAGAGATATGGGCGACTCGAAATTTGGGTTTAGACAAGAGTTGGTTACAAGAGAGGCGGTGGTCGCAATACAAGTCCTTGTCCAAAACTGCTATGATCAGAGAAAGGATGTGTGTCTTTGTTTTATAGACTACGAAAAGGCATTTGATCGCTTACAACACCACAAATTAATGCAGCTCCTCAATAGGCTTGATATAGACGAAAAGGATATCAGATGCATTGAAAACCTATATTGGAACCAAACAGCACAAATCAAATTAGGTAATATGTCCAACGCATTACAGATTAGAAGGGGAGTGCGACAGGGATGTGTGCTGTCTCCACTCCTATTTAACTTATATTCGGAAGCAATATTCCAAGAGGCTTTAGAAGATGTAGAGATGGGAGTCAAAGTTAATGGAGTGTGGATTAACAATATCCGCTATGCTGACGATACGGTCTTAATCGCTGACAACGTACACGACCTACAGCAACTGATCAATAGAGTGGGAGAACAGAGCAAATATATGGGCTTAAACATCAACATCAAAAAAACAAAGTTTATGATTATCTCTAGAAACCTAAATATGTTTGAAAACTCCACCATAACTTTTAACACAATTCCCTTAGAAAGAGTGGACAAATTTAAATACTTGGGCATCTGGCTTTTCGAAGACTGGACATCAGACAGGGAAATAAAATGTCGCATTGAACAAGCTCGAGAGGCATTCCTGAGGTTCCAAAGAGTGCTTACCTGTTCCGATTTTGACCTTAACGTGAGACTCAGGTTCATCGAGTGCTACGTTTGGTCGGTGCTGCTGTACGGAGTGGAGGGCTGGACATTGAGGGCGACTGCAATTAACAAACTAGAGGCTTTTGAGATGTGGCTGTATCGCAGAATTCTGAAGATACCTTGGACGGGCAGATTAACAAACGAAGACGTCGTAAGACGTGTCAACAGACAACGTAAACTGTTCGAATTGATCAAGAAAAGAAAAACGGCTGGGGCATTTAATGCGAAACACGAAATATCAATTCTTGCACCTACTAATTGAAGGCAAGATCGAAGGCCGGACAGGGATCGGAAGGAAAAAAATATCCTGGCTGCGAAATATCAGACACTAGACAGGCCTACACGATGTACAGTCGTTGATACACACCGCAAGGAATAGGGAAGGACGTGGGAAAGACGGACAACGGCCGTGCACAATGTATAGTATTATACTCGCTTTTATGGCCATTATTCCCACGGGAGACTTGCGCCCCTCGCCTGCGGCTCGTGACGCAATCGTCCCCCTAAGGAAATAATGGCTGTCATAAAAAGCTCAATTAATAATATACTATTGTCCACGACCACCTAATAATATACTCATAATCAGCTAGTTGACAAAAGCTATATAGGGCTCACATAGCGTCAGAGGGATATATGAGTTGAAACAGCGGGAATAATATCATTATTCCCGCTCGCCATCTAAGTTATATATGTTGTGATATGCAATATGAAACGCCGCAGCGTAAAAAATGCACTGGTGGCACCGGTTTTGCCGTCAACGCGAGTGTCACTTTGACATTTCAATTATTTTCTTTACACCACTTATAAGATTTTATAATTTGTAATTATTAGACAATGGCCGTGGACAAAGTATAGTATTATACTCGCTTCTATGGCCATTATTCTCACGGGAGACTTACGGCTCGTGACGCAAACGTCCCCCTAAGGGAATAATGGCTATCATAAAAAGCTGGTTTAATAATATACTATTATCCACGACCATACTACAATAATCACATTATTCTTGTAAACTTGTGAATAATGAACATTATTGTGAATAACTTGTGAATAATGAGTTGTCATGGAAACTCATTAGGAAGTATTGAGACAAATGTAGGTTACGGTGTCTCTATTTCATTAAAAAATGTACTTTTTACCAAAAAATACTTAAAACAGGCCATAAACTGAAGTAATTTACCGTTCACCCCCGTTGAAATGAACATGCACGGGCGACTAGACCGTCATCCATCTGACGCATCAAACGTCGCGCGGTAGAGTAGCGAAAGTAATAGTGATTTTCAAAATGTGATTATGTTTGTGGCACCTATAACCTACCATATTTGATGAAAACCCGGAATAGTGATCGTGGATAAAATATAGTATTCTATTCGCATTTAATGAGCGTTATTCTCTCGGGCAACTTGTGCCTCTCGCTTCGCTCGAGGGCTGAAACGCTACCCTCGCGAATAACGACTCTCATTAAATGCTTGTTGTATAATATACTATTTTATTCCTGACTTAGATTCAATGTTTAATTGTGAATAAAGGTAATTGTTTACTATCCCGGAACAACCAATTTTTTTCTTCTAAAAGTTTATATTATGCTCAACAGCAGAGAATTACGACATGATTCACTGTCGGAAAACGTTCCAACAACTCAAAAACCCTAAATGTTTGCAAAAAAAGAGCGGCGTTTGGATATTAAATAATTACCACACAGTAACGGTTTGCTATACAGACACCACCCCATTTTCATTTCTTTTGGATCAAATTGATTAGATTGTAGTTAACAACAATTAATTAATGAATAATACTGTGAAGGCTTTCACGGCCGGTCAAAATACAATCTGAAATGTTTTCCGGGCTCTGAAGCCGCGATCCAATGGAATTTCTTCCTGACGCTTCGTTTACAGCTGCGGCAGACATTATCAAAGGCGATGAGGCAATGGGCGAAGTGATCTCCCGTGCTTCCTGACGTTGACTGATTCGACTGTGATGAGCTCCGTGGTATTTATTTCCCTGCCGTCGCGATGCACTGAAGGGACTGGGGTGGGGGTAGTAGTAGCGCGGGATTTCGGCGCACTTGAAGTATTTCGTAGAACTCGCTTCCAGCCTGCATTTAGAAACGTAATTTCCTCCTTCCTGTTGAAATTGTTATCTTGTTTAAAGATCTCAATAACCTCTTTCGTTAGTCTCGGATAGAAACGCTACGATTGATACAAGGTTATCAACAAGGTGGATATCTTATATTGAGATCTTTAAACACGACAACAATTTCAACAGGAATGAGGAAATTACGCTTCTAAATGCAGACAGGAAGCGAGTTCTACGAAATACTTCAAGTGCGCCGAAACCCCGATACTACTACCCCTTCCCAGTCCCTCCACTGCAGCGCGATAGCAGGGGAACAAATACCACGGACCTACAGAGGGATAATTAAATATAGAGTCCTTTATTTACAAAACTTTGTCTGGTCAGTGCGATGTTACCCGCTCTCAACGTTCGAAAACACGACAAATGTTCTGCATAAGGAATATCTAACAGTAGCGTCACTCTATCACGTGACCGCTCCTTGCTACACACAATTCTTTCCCTCTTCCCCAAACAATTCTTCCCCTCTTCCCCGCTTCACCTACGATTTCGGCTAAAGTAACCAAAAGTTTTCCCCCTTTACGCCACCGGCCTATACTGAATACAATGCCCAATTAGCGATTTCACGCTCGAACGCACACGGCGGCAAAACGCTTTTAAACTCGGAAATTCTTTGATCTTTCCGAGAGTGACGTTACTGGTAGATCTATGTCTCAAAACACACTCTCTATGTGTCAAAACACAGGTTGAAAATCTTTATGATTGAGGAATTGGCAACAATGCGACCAGTCGTACGTACTGCAGGTACGTGCTTTTTGTCTTCTTCCATTCATAAACGCGTTTTGTTTCTGTTTGGTGTTGAAAAGTGCTTGTGAACGGCCGCATATTTCCCGATTCGGCGGTCATTTTTTGATTCCCCTCGCAATGCGCGCTTGCGGTGCTCCATGTACATGTTGGAAGTACAAACTGACAACTAATGAATGACTGACGGGGTCTATCTATAGTTTTAACGTCTATGCACGGAGCTCACCAGAGTGGTAAAATCAGTTAACGTCGAGAAACACGTGAAATCACTTCGCCTATAGCCTCATCGCCTTTGATAATGTCTGCTGCAGCTGTAGACGAAACGCCAGGAAGAAATTCCATTGGACCACGGCTTCAAATCCCGGAAAACACTTTAGATTGTAATTAACAAATAATTTACTGTCGGAGACCGTTTTGCAGTTTTCCATCACACTCAAAAATTACTAGATAATGTCTGTTTGGTAGTATTTGGTAAATCATTTAATAGGTACTTTTGCCACCCTTCCGTAATATAACAAAGTTTGATCACTCGACGGTTGTCCGTATAGTATTATACTCGCTTTTTATGGCCATTATTCCCACGGGAGACTTGCGGCTCGTGACGCAAATGTCCCCCTAAGGGAAAATTTCCGCATTTTCTGCCCCTGTCCTCTCTACCCAAGATCTCTAGTCCTGGCTACAGTGTCGACGCGATTAGTAGGACATCAGCCTGCGCTTGTACGTAAAACCTGCATCACTCACGTTAACTTTAAAATTCAAGATCCCCGTATATAAAAAATAGTCGATATTTCGCAGATATGAAAGCAGTGCTCGAACTGTTCCTATTCTTAAATTGTGCTTTTATTTTAAACAGTATCTCTTACCACCAGAAGAACGCAGCTCATACAGACTATTTTGCCTCACTAATACAGCAACAAAACTCTTTGAGCATCTGATAAAATATAGGCTTGAAAACGAAATCAAAGAGAATAGCTCGCTCTCTGAGACGCAATTCGGATTTATAAAAGGCAAAAGTACAAAAGATGTAATGACCGCAGTGCTGGAAAGGCTGCAAACTGTCAGAAACCTACGAAAGGGGCAAAAATGGTGCGCACTTATTACTGTTGATGTCAAAAACGCATTTAACAGCGTGACATGGCCTTTGATTATAAATGTACTAAAGGAAAAGAAGATATCAGACCACCTAATAAACACAATTATCGACTACGTTAGCAATCGAAAAATAAAAGCTAACAAGAATTTAGAATTTGACATGACAGCAGGCATCCCTCAGGGTTCGGTCTTAGGGCCCATTCTCTGGGATCTCCGATACGATGACATCCTAAAACACACTACTTCGAAAATGTATTAGTAGTAGGCTAAGCTGATGACATAGCTCTAGTAGTTAACGCACATGACAGGTATGAACTAATGTTTGAAGCGAACAGAGTTATTGAAAAAATACAATCATGGCTCGATACCAGGTCACTCCAACTTGCACCCGAAAAAACTGAAGCTGTCATACTGAATAGGAAAAGATATCACAGAAATATCGTGTGGAGGAATCGAAATCAGGCCAAAAAAAGCTACAAAATACCAGGGTGTGATGTTTGGCGAAAACACCTCCTTCGCATAACCCGCCAAGATGCGACACAAAGAAGCCTGGAGCGCCTGCGCGCTCTACAGAGGTTGCTGCCAAACCTAGGTAGACCCAATTGCCAAAAAAAAAGAAAATTGCTGTACCGCGTTGAACAATCAATCATGCTCCACGCTGCACCTGTATGGGGAGGTATAATGAACACTAAAAAGTACCAAAAAATGTTACAATCCATTCAACGAAGAGCACTGTTAAGGGTGATAAGTAGATATAGGACAATTTCAGTACAGGCGCTCAGACACTAGCAGGCACTGCACCTATAGACCTACTGATAGAAAGCAGATTCAAAGAATATATAGCCGAGCAGGCAGAGAAAGCTCAAATCCTAGAAGAAATGCTACAAAAAAGACCAGTGGAAAAAAAAGACTCATACCAGACTTAATTAGCTGGGTACACTTCAAACACAAAGCTACCAACTACTATCTGACACAAGTTTTCACTGGACATTGCATTTTTAACACATATACCAATAGAATAGGTAAAACTTAAAAATAATTCCTGCACTGCAGCGAGAGTGACACCCCAGAACACTGCGTCTTCAGATGCCCTACATGGCACAAACAGAAGACAATACTAAAATTAGCACTGGGTGCGGAAGTAACATCAGATAGCCTAGTCCAGCAAATGATTGAATCCACCGAAAAATGGTCAATCTGCGAGCGGTACCTGGTGGAAATCATGCGCGTCAAAGAACGAGCGAGTAGAAGAGCCGAAATGGCCTAGAAATCTGCAGCACTCCTTAACCCCGATGCTTAATCCCGAAGGATAGTCCCGGAATCGAAGGGCTAGATAACCCGAGGTTTTTTAGTGGGTAGGTACCTTGGCGAATCCCACACTACCCGGCCGCCAGAAGACCAGGCCGGGTGTCTTCAGACGATTTTCTTCGTGAAAAAGGTTAGTTCGATTATGTTGTTGTTTTGGTTAGATTAGTTCAGTTATGTTTTTAGGTTTCTCCTTTGGTTAGGTTAGTTCAGTTATGTTTTTCCTTTGGATTGGTTAATATGGGACAAATAGGGCCGCTTTTCTTCTATGTGGGAAATGATTCGGTTAGGTCAGTTCAGGTTAGTTTAGGTTAGTTCAATTATGTTTTCCTTTGGTTAAGTTAGTTCAGTTGGGTTTTTTTCTTTTGTTAATTTGGTTTGGGACAAAGCGGCCTGTTTTGGAAGCGCTCTAAAGTTAAGACTTTACGCCTTAATCTACATCATGCTTCATGTCCAACCTGTGAATAATAAAGGTATACATAAAGGAGCGATAATAATCAACAGATTAGTAAGTATTAATTTAATATCTCGGCACTGTAGTTTTTCTACAGAAAAGAGTCAAGTGTGAAATTTGGCGCGCTTTTCGACAATAGATTATTTATTAAACCTCTGTTTTTAGCGTTATTTTTTAGCAGCACATTTGAGCCAAATTTCCACCTAAAAACTAAAAATAAGGTGGTGCCTGGACAGTAAACTGTTACTGTCTGGTAATTATTTAGTATCCAAGCGCCGCTCTTTTTGCAAAAATTTGGGGTGTGTAAGTCGTTGGAACGTTTTCCGACAACGCATTATGTATTAGTTATCTGCCATTAAGCATAATCCAACTGTTTTTTAACAAAAAAAATCTAAAACTAAGGTGGGGCCTGGACACAGTACACTGTTACCCTGAATAAACAACTATCAGGTTCAATTCGGATAAAATTTATGGATTTTGAGATATTCAAAACTAAAGCTTTAGTTTTGTGTTTCTTGGACTGGACACTTTTCTATTTAAAATAAGCAATAAATCCAATTCAGGAACAAAAAATTACATATTGATTAATTTAAAAAATTTGAAGTTGTCATCCAATGGACGTTAGCAGCGCCATCTATCAAAAATTTGATATTGCATCCGGTTGTCCCCCTTAAAGATACACAATATTAATTTGACAGTTTTTTTTTACTAGCTCTGGTTTGCGAGATATTCGGCTAGAACGTTTATAATGGGACAACCTGTATAGTGGAAAAGACGTTATCAATTACCTGATCGTGAAGATCGTACCAATTCTCCACGTCAGTAATCAGTCTATTGCAAGCTTCCTTGGTGTCGTTGTCGATTATTTTGGGAACTTGTTCGTGGTCTAGCGTACGCGCGAATTCTAATATTTGTTTAGTGCAAGGGTAAACTATAGTCTCTTCATTCCTGTAACTAATGAAATTATTCAGAGTTTTTACTAGGTTGTAATTAAATAAATATGCTTTGCCTATATAGTATAAAGATTCTCAAAAAGCTCTCTTAATGAGAGTTTTATGAAAAAATATAGGCCTACAGATTTGACCCAAAATAATTCTACACCTAGGCAAAAAATTTAGTTCTAAAAATTCCCTGATTATCCTGGATTTTTACAGTAAAAATTCTGAAATAATTCACAGAGGCACTACACACCTGTTACTGCCTGAGTAGAAAGCAGAAAAGCAGTACACACATGTGTGTACGTATCGATCGAGAGTGGAGTGATAAAAATTCTGAAATAATTCAGAGACGCTGTACACTCTTCACCCTGTATAAATATTTTAAGTATTTTTGTGTAATAGTTGCTTACAAAAAGAAAAATACGAAACAACGTTAAAATTTATAAGTACTAACACCCGTAGATTCGTCTTTTTTAAGTAAAAAATTTGAAATAATGGAGAGAGGCAGAACACACCTGGCCCTTCACCCTGAACAAGAATTTGAAATATTTCGGTGTAACAGTCGTTTAAACAGATACGAGAAAACGTTAAAATTAAAGAAAACCTTTTCAATACTTTTGACAAAACTTTAGAACCCTCTGTAGATTTTACAGTAAAAATTCTGAAATAATTCAGAGAGGTAGTACACACCTGGTCCTTCACCCTGAACAAGAATATGACTTATTTCAGTGTAACAGTCGCTTAAAAAAAAATACGAGAAATCGTAAAAATTAGAAAATAACTGTTTTATATTTTTGACAAAACTTTGGAACCCCCTGGAGATTAGGCATTTTTATAATAAAAATTCTGAAATAATTCAGAGAGTATAGATTATACAAGAATATAGATTATTTCGGTGTAACAGTCACTTAAAAAAATTCGAAAAATCATTAAAATTAAAAAGAAACTTTTTTATATTATTGACAGAACTTTAGAACCCTCTGTAGAATAGGCATTTTCACAGAAAAAAATCTGCAATAATTCAGAGAGGTAGTACACACCTCGCCCTTCACCGTGTCAAAGAATTTGAATTATTTCGGTGTGTAATAGTCGGTTAAGAAACAATACGAAAAAACGTTAAAAGTTATAAGTACTTTTTTAATATTTTCGAGAAACCTTTAGAACCCCCTGTAGACGGCATTTTTTAAGTTAAATTCTGAAATAAATCAGAAAGGGTAAACACATCTGGCCTTTCATCTGAACAAGAGTTTGAATTATTTCGGTGTAACAGTCGCTTAAAAAAATACGAGAAAACGTTAAAATTAAAAAGAAACTTTTTTATATTATTGACAAAACTTTAGAACCCCCTGTAGATTAGGCATTTTTACATTAAAAATTCTGAAATAATTCAGAGAGGCAGTACGCATCTGGCCCTTCAACGTGTAAAATAGTTTGAATTATTTCGGTGTAATGGTCGGTTAAGAAAAAATACGAGAAAACCTTAAAATTTATAAGTAATTTATTTTCGAGAAAACTTTAGAACCCCCTGTAGATTCGGCATTTTTTAAGTAAAAATTCTTAAATAATTCAGAGGCAGAACACACCTGGCCCTTCATCCTGAACAAAAATTTGAATTATTTCGATGTAACAGTCGCTTAAAAAATACGAAAAAACGTTAAAATTAAAAAGAAACCTTTTTATATGTTTGACAAAACTTTAGAACTCCCTGTAAATTAGGCATTTTGAAAGTAAAAATTCTGAAATAATTTAGAGAGGTAGTACACACCTCTGGCCCTTCACTGTGTAAAAGAATTTGAATTAATTTGGTATCCTAGTCGGTTAGGAAAAAATACGAAAAAACATTAAGATTTAAAAGCATTGGTTTATATTTTCGAGAAAACTTTAGAACCCCCTGTAGATTCGGCATTTTTTAAGTAAAAATTCTGAAATAATTCAGAGGCAGAACACACCTGGCCCTTCACCCTGAACAAGAATTTAAATTATTTCAGGTGTAACAGTCGCTTAAAAACACGATAAAGCGTTAAAATTAAAAAGTAACATTTTTATATGTTTGACAAAACTTTAGAACTCCCTGTAAATTAGGCACTTTGAAAGTAAAAATTCTGAAATAATTCAGAGAGGTAGTACACACCTTTGGCTCTTCACTGTGTAAAAGAATTTGAATTCATTTGGTATCCTAGTCGGTTAAGAAAAAATACGAAAACACATTAAAATTTAAAAGCATTGTTTTATATTTTCGAGAAAACTTTAGAACCCCCTGTAGATTTGGCATTTTATAAGTAAAAATTGTGAAGTAATTCAGAGAGGCAGAACACACGTGGCCCTTCATCCTGAACAAAAATTTGAATTATTTCGATGTAACAGTCGCTTAAAAAATACGAAAAAACGTTAAAATTAAAAAGAAACCTTTTTATATGTTTGACAAAACTTTAGAACTCCCTGTAAATTAGGCATTTTGAAAGTAAAAATTCTGAAATAATTTAGAGAGGTAGTACACACCTCTGGCTCTTCACTGTGTAAAAGAATTTGAATTAATTTGGTATCCTAATCGGTTAAGAAAAAATACGAAAAAACATTAAAATTTAAAAGCATTGTTTTATATTTTCGAGAAAACTTTAGAACCCCCTGTAGATTCGGCATTTTATAAGTAAAAATTGTGAAGTAATTCAGAGAGGCAGAACACACCTGGCCCTTCATCCTGAACAAAAATTTGAATTATTTCGATGTAACAGTCCCTTAAAAAATACGAAAAAACGTTAAAATTAAAAAGAAACTTTTTTATATTTTTGACAAAACTTTAGAACCCCCTGTAGATTCGGCATTTTGAGAGTAAAAATTCTGAAATAATTCAGAGAGGTAGTACACATCTGGCCCTTCACCCTGAACAAGAATTTAAATTATTTCAGGTGTAACAGTCGCTTAGAAAACACGATAAAGCGTTAAAATTAAAAAGTAACCTTTTTATATGTTTGACAAAACTTTAGAACTCCCTGTAAATTAGGCACTTTGAAAGTAAAAATTCTGAAATAATTCAGAGAGGTAGTACAGACCTCTGGCTCTGCACTGTGTAAAAGAATTTGAATTAATTTGGTATCCTAGTCGGTTAAGAAAAAATACGAAAACACATTAAAATTTAAAAGCATTGTTTTATATTTTCGAGAAAACTTTAGAACCCCCTGTAGATTCGGCATTTTATAAGTAAAAATTGTGAAGTAATTCAGAGAGGCAGAACACACCTGGCCCTTCATCCTGAACAAAAATTTGAATTATTTCGATGTAACAGTCGCTTAAAAAATACGAAAAAACGTTAAAATTAAAAAGAAACCTTTTTATATGTTTGACAAAACTTTAGAACTTCCTGTAAATTAGGCATTTTGAAAGTAAAAATTCTGAAATAATTTAGAGAGGTAGTACACACCTCTGGCTCTTCACTGTGTAAAAGAATTTGAATTAATTTGGTATCCTAATCGGTTAAGAAAAAATACGAAAAAACATTAAAATTTAAAAGCATTGTTTTATATTTTCGAGAAAACTTTAGAACCCCCTGTAGATTCGGCATTTTATAAGTAAAAATTGTGAAGTGATTCAGAGAGGCAGAACATACCTGGCCCTTCATCCTGAACAAAAATTTGAATTATTTCGATGTAACATTCGCTTAAAAAATACGAATAAACGTTAAAATTAAAAAGAAACTTTTTTATATTTTTGACAAAACTTTAGAACCCCCTGTAGATTAGGCATTTTTACAGTAAAAATTCTGAAGTAATTCAGAGAGGCAGAACACACCTGGCCCTTCACCCTGAACAAGAATTTGAATCATTTCGGTGTAACAGTCGCTAAAAAAAAATACGAGAAAACGTTAAAATTAAAGAGAAACTTTTTTATATTTTTGACAAAACTTTAGAACCCCCTGTAGATTAACATTTTTCAAGTAAAAATTCTGAAATAATTCTAAAAGAAAGTACGCACCTTGCCCTTCACCGTGTAAAAGAATTTGAATTATTTCGGTGTAATAGTCGGTTAAGAAAAAATACGAAAAAACGTTAAAATTTATAAGTAATTTATAAGAACCCCCTGTAGATTCGGCATTTTTTAAGTAAAAATTCTGAAATAATTCAGAGGCAGAACACTCCTGGCCCTTCACCCTGAACAAGAATTTGAATTATTTCAGGTGTAACAGTCGCTTAAAAAATACGAGAAAACGTTAAAATTAAAAAGTAATCTTTTTATATGTTTTACAAAACTTTAGAACTCCCTGTAGATTAGGCATTTTTACAGTAAAAATTCTGAAATAATTCAGAGAGGTAGTACACACCTGGCCCTTCACCGTGTAAAAGAATTTGAATTATTTCGGTGTAATAGTCGGTTAAGAAAAAATACGAAGAAAACGTTACAACTTATAAGTAACTTTTTCATATTTTTGACAAAACTTTAGAATTTTAGATTCGGCATTTAACACCAAAAATTCTAAAATAAGCCAGAGCTTTTGTGAACATTTTAGAACATCCGTTAGGTTTGGCATTTTTTTAGTAAACGTTGTGGCTCTTCACCTTGTCCAAGAATTTTAATTTTTCTTATGTAATAAGAGCTTTCAGGTCCTCCCAATCCCCTTTATTAAGTGCTTTATCGCTGGAGAGTGTAATCGATCAAAAAGGATATTTTCTTGAGAATATGCATCGTATTTAACTTTGATACAATTTTAGAGAATGCAGAGTGAAATTAAAACCACGAAAAAACGTTAAAATTTAAACGCCATCTTTATATTATTTTTGAAAATCACCATAAAACGTCTTAGATTGGACATTTTTAAAGTTTTAAAAAAGGTCAAAAGAAAAAGACTTAAGCCCCCCCCCCCCTTTTCGAACGACATATCAAAATAGCATGGACGGTATCGACATTCTCACCTTTGAAAAATCACAGTCAACGCAGTAGAATATTCAGTATTTGGATTACTGACAACCGTTCCTAAAGGATGCAGCATTTCATCTGACACCACGTCCTCCGCATAAGTCCACATATAGAGAGTCATGGCCCCGGTTTTGAGCTGACCTTTGAAGTCGTACACTGAGGTATTCGCCCAAGCAATAGGATTAATTTGGTTTTCCTAAAATAAATTAACAATTCCAACAAAAGTCTATAAAAATCATTTCAAGGACCTACTTTGGCAGGGTCCCTTGGTTTTCGGGACTTGGTTCCTCTGCCGGACGGTTTGTTGACTTCGTAGATTACAAAGCACAACTTTGCGTTTCTCGGAATATTGCACACTTGTATATCAAACTCGATCGGAACATCGAAATTGACCTCGCATTTTTCGGAAACGGGCCTGTCTTCGGTTTTGAGCGGTTGACACAATGGTTTTCCTCCGTGAAATAATCCGACTTGAATACCAATCTAAAAGGGTTATCAGGTTAAATTATACAGGGTTTTTCTTAGTAACATGCTAATATTTAAGGAGGTGGTATTTAAAGATTAGCACGTTATTAAGAAACACTTTGTAGAGCATTCATAATTTATTAGATAGAAGCAAATAATTACTTCTGAGGCTCCTTTCGTATCACAGTTAACTTTACTGGTAGTACTCAACGTAATAACATAATTTTCCGTTATGTTCCATGAAGATATAACACTTTTCTTTTTTCTTAGTGTATTAGTTGAGCCTGCTGAATCTGACCGTTTCTTCACCACGGGGCCACCAATATAACTATAATCTCCATGCACTACTACAATTATTCGTCATTGAAAAAAAATATTGCATACATCTTTGGGTCAAAATTACCTGGTATCCTGTCAATATGAACCATTAGTAAAGATGGAGTTATGCTATCTCGAATGCAGTCTTGAATGTATTCATATTTATTAAGGGGGCGATCTAACAATAAATACTCATCCCGGCCACAAACTTTTAACACATAATCAGTCACTCTTTCGTTATTGTTTTTTAACTTTTGTGCCTTTTTCTTTAAACTTATTTCTACTAATTCTGATGGACTAATAACTCGAGAAACATCTAGCTGAAAGGAGTTTTGTAAACAAACCTACAAGAACAGATTTAAAGTTACTATAGAGATTTAAAAATTACAAAGCCACCTCTTGAAATGTCTCTGACTCGAGGGAGCCATATTCATAATCACATTTTATTTCAACCCGGATTTGAGGATTTGACTCTTTACTACTGTCATCATTAATTTCATCGTCTGATATTCTTGGAGGAAATTGGTACAAGAGTTTCTCTTGCCACGATCCCTGACTTCTTTTCTTGGCTATTCGTTCTCCCAATTTTTTCATATTAAAACGAAAATCGTTAATTTCTGAGCTGTTAAAAGCGTCGAAGTCTTGCAATCCTATTATAGGTAGCTACATAGAAATCTCATTGTACAAACGTGGTGTTAACGTTAAAAGTTACCTTTTCCAATTAAATGACCTATAGTAACATTAATAGAATGATCTTCGTAGTTCACTTTACGTTCAGACACATATAACACAGCCCCTGTGGGTCTAATGTCACATAATCTTCTAGCTTCTTCTTCATGTAGCTCCTCTTCTTCCGCCATAGAATTAACAATTTTATACAGATACTGGGATTTATCGGCTTGAAGTTTGCCGAACAGTGGGTACTGGGCGGCCTCATCCCAAAGATCCTATATTAAGTTACAACTGTTAAATGCTTTGAGAATTATACGAGTAAATTCCTTAAATGTCCACAGGGAGGAACTTATTTTATTAGTAGCAAAATTAAACACCACAGCTTTAACAACAATTTTCTCAACAGTTGAAAAATGATAAAAATTGGCGTGAAAATTTGTATTTCATATGCGGTTTGGACCTGGGATAAACATAAGATTGTTTAGGGAATTTGAACCCATCCAACTAATAACGTGCGTTCATTTTAAAAATATATCTCAAGAAGGACATGGAATTAGAACAGTCAGTCTGAGATGACTTCATAAAAACAATTGAAAGTCGAAAATGTCATAAAATCCTCCGATTTTCATTTTTTTATGAACTTATCTCAGACAAGGATTTTAATTATATGGCTTACTAGGAGGTTTTTTTTTATATACACCGTTTAGTTTAGGTTAATTACTAGATGAAAGCTGATGGGGAAGCAATAGTGAATTTTGGTGTACCCACATTAGAAATTTAGTGGTATTTAAAGGAGTTTAGTGGTATTTAGAGGAATATAGGGCAAATTATATGGAATTTTTAAATAATTTTTTTCTTTCTTCACTTCAAAATTGACGTTTTGTTGTGTGCACATTAGGAATTTAGTGGAATTCAAGGTGAATTCATTGGGGCTTACTGCCTGTACACTGAAGAAACTCAGTGTACAGAATAAACAACATGCTAAAAAATAATTCAGAAAGCATTGTTTCAATAATCCAAAAGTTCTTCGCCTATCAGAACATTGAAAAACAGAGGATGAACTAAAACACTTTATTCTAAGACTTCAAATTGATATCCTACTACCGTCGCGACAAAAGTGGCAGAAATTACTAAATTGTCTTTGCGGAAAACAAAATTATCATAGTGACAGGAGATTTTAACATAGAATTTTTGAGCGATCACAATGATAAAATAAATTTATCTTTTAACTTAAAGAAAACTATCTTTCAAAATACCAGATTTACTGGAACTGCATCAATAACTTATAACATGCAGTTCTAAATAATGGTTTTTGAGTCATATGTTTCGGATCACACTGCCCAGAAGATAACATTCAATGTCGCTAAGCGAACGACAAAAGTTAACACACATCATTCTCGGAAATTTACACACCACAGTTTAGAGGAATTAAAAAAATGTCTAAAAGAACAAGATTGGAAAAATGTAATTAATAGTGAGGTAAATGATATTGATTGGAAGTGGAACCAATTCATGGAGAACTATATATCAATCTTCCATCAATGTTTTCCCTTAAAGCTACACAAAAACTTTGCAAATAAGAGAACATTTTGCAAATAAGAAACAGCTAAAAAACAACTTTTACAAACATCAAGAACGAGACGCATCATACCAGGACGAGTACAAGAAAATGAAAAAAAGACTATGACAATTTATTAAGAAGAGCTGGATCAGATCTATACCAGGCAAAAATTCTAAACTCTGATAACAAAATAGAAAGTATGTGGAACATTTGCAGTGATATTGTAGGGGAAAATAGTAAGTAGAGTGAATGACAAGACATGGCCAATCAGTACAATACCAATTGTCAAATAAGTTAGGAAAGGATAATACAAACATTACAAACTGCCTGTAAAATATTATTGAAACTAATAAATCAGTGTGGCTGGGGCCTGTGGATCCCTTATGAATTACTTGTAAATGCTGATAAACTCAAAAATAAATATACTACAAGTATTGATGAGATCCCTATGTACATTGTTAAAGCAACCACTCTCAAACTTTCACAGATTCTTTGTTACTTGATCAATAAATCATTCAAACAAAGAACATTTGCTAATCAATTAAAAATTACATTGAACAAACCAGTATTTAAAAAAGGAGATCAGGAACAGATCTATCGACTGATAAGTTTGTTACCCAGCTTCACGAAAATATTTGAACTAGCTCTGACTCACCACTTAGTACATTTTTTCACTGAATGCAAACCTTTTTTTTAATCATCAAAAGGGTTACATATGCAAAAAATCAACACACACTACTATCTTCAAATTAGCAGAAACTAAAAGGATTGATCAACTCATATTCAAGCACTATCAGGTAAACTAAATTCAATCTGTTATGCCATAAGAATAATTGCCAATTAGTTAGGCTATAAATCTCTAAAAATTTTATACTTTGCAACTTTTGATTCAACATCAAAATATGGAATATTTTGTGGTACCAATAATGACATTAAATAATTTTAGAAAATAATGGTAATTAGAGCTGTATAAGATTTAAATGATAATTTTTGTAATTGTAAATTATTTTTTCATCAAGAGTAATTACACCGAAAATTACTTGTGTCACACTCCTCAAAATACTCTTTCCATTCCATTGAAAGGCTTTTTTGACACAATTTGATGGTTTTTTTTTCTTAAACTTGGTTTTTGGAAGGACATTTTAACAATGTTTAACTAGGGTAGTGTATGTTGTTTTCTTCAAATCAACTAAATTGGTAAACTTCTACTAAGAAACTACAGAATTATTGAAAAATTAGTGGGAAAACACTGGACAAGAAGTGAATATTGACTTGCATGTTATATTTTTTACTAAAATATGAAAAAAAAAATAGTCCTGCAAGTTTTTAAGCCTGGATGACACTTAAGTATTTGGTAGGTAATTATTATTTCACAAATGAAGTTTACATATTTTTAGCTTAACAAGAATTTATAGTTAGTATTTAAGTTAAATAGAACTATAAATTATCCTACATGGTAATAGTTGGATTTAAAGAACCAACAAGAATACTTTCACCTGGATTTCATCAACCTAACTGGTTTTATCAAGGGTTTTATTTTCTTTCCCCTTCTCGACACAGTATTAATATTTTCCTAACTTGCTAGTAGATTCTGACATAAGCAATATATTAAGTAGGAATGCATTATGTTGATAAATACGTGGTTAAAACCTGAGAACTTATAAAGGAAATCACGGGCATTTCTTTTTATGATATACATATTGAACCATAATGCAATGATTATGTGCATATTTTGACAAGGGGAAAACACTATGAAATACTTAGGTAGGTACTGTACAAAGTATAAAACTATTAATTTCCTAATTTAAACTACATTTGTACAATAAGTAGTTATAATAGTAATAGTGCTATAATTTAAACTTACCTCCTTAATATCAGCCAAAGTGGCATTATAGTTAACTTTGAGCAGAACCAATATTCCATTAGGAAGTAAACAGTTCAGCTCCACTATCGGATTTTCGGAAGACAGTTCTTTCCAGAAGTCTGGCATATACTCAGCTGGAATTGGAACCATTGTGAATTCTTAGGATATACGTAGTTTCAGACCTTATTTATTTTCTCAAAACTGCCTCGCCTTCATGTCTTGAGCCTTTAGACTCATTTTTGAGCACTTCCAACTTCCTGGAATATCTTGGCTTTGCTCATTTGAAGTGTCTTGTAGCTGGAAACTTTCGTAGAAAAGAGTATACCGAATATAATGAGAGAAATGTGTAGTTATTTGTAAAAATTATACTTTTTTAGATTTTTGTTATTGAAACGTACTTTTAACTTTTGATATTATTGAAAAGCTTTTTAAAAGGCAAAATTATTCACGGCTCCAAATAACAACAATCCATTGAATCGCTTCACTTCACACTTCACCCGGCTGTCAATCATTTGACAATTTTGAGTGTTGACGTTGACATAAAGGAATTGACAGTTGTGAAATTTAAATTCCAATTTGACAAATATGTGTATGGTGGGTTGCTTCCTACAAAATAACTTTATTCGAAATTCCATAAAAAGAATCTAAAAATTTTAATTATGTAAATTTACGTTATCAGGTTGAACCTTTTGGCAAAAATGATATTGCAACGCCATAAATACCGATAAAATGTAGGTTTAAGTTCACTTTGATTTGGAGAATATCAAGCCCCAGTTATGGGCTTGTAGGTAGGTATAGGTAGGTAGCTGTGGTAAAGGTAAAATATAAGATTTCCTGCTTTTGTTAATAACTTATAAGCATGAAAGCAAGCTTATAGCTTAGAAGCAAAAGAATTTCTTAATTGGTTCTAAATCCAAATGTACGGAAAGAGAAAATCCGACATTCTAATATAAATATAGGTACCTACCAAAGTGTAGATAATTTTTGTTTTTATCTGTTTTTTTTTGTTGTTTGTTTTGTCTGACTTTATTATAGGCGTCTACGCAGAAGTCTAAATTTAAATTTGAAAACAAAGGTGCTTTTTCGCAGATTATGGAGTGATTACTGATTAGGCGTAGTAGGTATTTCGGGATCAGGACCACACAATGCACGTGTAACGTGTATTGCCAGTTATGCTTTGCCGCCACTCATTAATACGCAATTTAAATTGTTAGAAAAGGAAGGAAAGTCCCAAGCTGCAATGTTGCCGGCGGAAACTTTGCTTTTGGGCCTACCCGGCTCTAGTGTCCTTGTCTTGTACTTTGTACCCCGCCAATCATTGATCTGTGGCGTGGCCTGAACGATAACACATAATAATAGAGTAAACCACATACATATCGACGCACTTTTTGTAAGTTAAAAAACAACCAAAGAAGCCCTAACTAGAACTAGAAAACTTTGAAAGTCATCTATTTCGAACATTATTGTTAAGCTCGACAACATGCCGGCGGAAATCGTGCGCAAAAAAAGTGGTGGGAGAAGCGCGAACTGTCACTTACGTCAAAACCAGATGTGCAGTGATGGATGTATTTTGGTTTTCGTAAATAATACTCATCAGAATCTGAACAATCGCGTTGAATGGAGTGCAAAAGACAAACTTTGAGATATGTGATTAAACATTTATTATCAATAAAATGAGCGTATAATAATAAGTGTCGCGGTAAAAATCGGTTAGTTTTTAGTTCGTCCGGCTCAACTTCAGAGTAAGTTAGTCGGGTGAGAGAAATTATCAAGTGTTTATCTTGCATTGCTTATCATTTCTTATCGAATATCCCGAGTCTTGTGAAAATTTCAAATCTGTTCTGCCGTTATAATATTGTATAAAAAACAAAGCGCTATGTTAACAAACTCAGTCTTCTGTATGTCCGATGTCACAAACGGTACGCAACTCGATTTCCCAACGAACGAGTTTCCCTTGCCAAAAATGCCAGAGGTCCCAGATTGGTTCTTGGATGGAATCCCAGAGATGCCCTGGTTCTTCGCCTTCATCGGTTCTAGTCTCGTAGGACTGGCCGGAATAGTTCCTTTACTCTTCAACATTCAAATCAAAGAAGGTACAGTTTAAATAAATAAGTACCTACTTTTAATTACCAAATTACCATTAATAAGTAATAAGTAAATGTAAGTTTATCAAGTACCTATTGTCCTTTGATACAGCTAGAATGTAATCAAGCAAAAAAAATGTTGCTTTTAAAAAGCACTTCAGAGGAATTTTGGTTAAAATATATTAAAAAACCAAAAGTCCAATTAATTAGATAATAATGATAGAAGGACAACTAGACTGACGGTATGGAGTTACCTCTATACATCTTAAGCATCTATTGAATGGGTCAATAACAAACCTAATCAGATTCTGCTTCAATTGGCAATTATTTCATGAGCCATTAATTACTCTGGTGGTTATGAGTATGTGTAATTAACTACCTAGGACACTTGTAGTCTTACAGCCAAAGTTTCTGTTCAGCTTAATCTTAATAAGTTTCAAGGGAGTCCTAAACAAGTATGATAAGTTTCAAGGGAGGCCTAAACAAGTATGTATGTTGTCTTGATGGATGCACTTAAAAAAATACAAATGTTTATCCATATAACTTGGGTCTGAAACTGTTGAATGTTGATAATGAATAGAAGTGCTAGAGGCAAGGCTAGAGAAGATTTCTTTGGGAGGTGTCTTAACTTCACCCCTTGCCCTAAAAGTTAAAAGGGCACCATTTTGTAGACTTTGCCCCTAATGCGAAACTTTTGTTTACATATCGATGCCTTTATGACATGTGATTTTAAAAAGGCAGCTGGATTGAGGGCACAATAATTTTTAGGTAAAAATCGAGAGAAAAACAGCTGTCTACCCAAGTGTCTAGCAGTATTTTTATGCCAGCAATGAACCTGTCAAAGTAGGTAATACAAAATATGGGATTGTAAAAATTTTGTGGTTGTAAAATATCTCAGAGTATCTACGAAAGTATCTACCAAATTTTAGGAAATGTACTGAGAAATGTATAAAACTTAGGTATAGAAGATATTGGTATTGCGGCAAGGTTTGTCATCTCCATTGTAATAGACTCTAGACTCTATACAATTATTGTGGGTAATTTACTCAATCTCTGTAAATTGCAAAGTTGTGCTTCTGCAGTTCATACATATTCTTTGTACTTTGCAAGCAGTCTCTTATTTGTGGTGCAATTGCAGAAGCAGTTCTCCAATTTTTGAGATTTAAGAAATTAGATGATTAGATACTTACTGAGGTACTTAGTTACTTACTAAGAACATGAAAATCACTGTCTTATTTTAGCATGTTTCTGTCTTGATACCTATATAGATTTATTATGAATCTTGATTTTGACTGTGAGGTCAATTCCAATCTGATAGTGACCTCATCCCACAACAATAAACTTGTATTGGACTCAGTAAATAGGCTGAACATATTGAAGTTTTTGTATTGAACCAAATAATAGGAAGAGCTAGATAAAATTTAATTTACGCTAGTCCTTGTACCACAAAATTTATTTAAACTTTAGTTTGGGTTCGAATGTAATACAACTCCTTCTCTACACAAGCATCATGTCAAGCCTCCAATTAAATGCTAATTTCGGAAAATTATAGTGGCTTTGTGTATGTTTCCTGTTTAAATTTGCAAGCTGTCTATATAGATGAATAAGGGTCTAGGAATTAGTGCCATTTAAACTTATTAGTTGGCGTGTAATATCCCAGTACCTATCTGCCCAGATAGAAGCGTAATAATTTTGTTCTGCTAATGATACGAAATGTAAAATTTACGTTGCAATTTTTATATAAAAAAATATCATTATTTCCTCAACAATCTAAACTGCTTTAGTTGTTATCTGTGAAAGCCAGAGCATTTCATTTCACACTTGATTTATTTATATTGACAAAGGCGATGATTAATGTGATTTTCCTGACAGTAGCTATATATTATGTGAAAAAAAAAGGAACAACCTATTAGCTGTTCCCTTGGATATACTTTCTTAAACATAAAACCACACCAAACGCACTTCCAATTTTCTTAGGTAGATTTGATTTGGAAATCACTTAGAGACGGTTCGTTGCTAAGAATGTTGACGAAAATCAATTCGAATTATTGCAAACGTGTAATGAAGCGTGACATATTGCTACACCTTTGCAAGCACTCGTGAGTAGCAGGCATTAATGATTTGAGGTTTGCTATTACAAAATTTGGAAGTCATTGTTAGTGGGTATCTTTAAGTGTGAATATTGTGTAATAGATGAACGTATATCCGGTTTGTGACGTTTTTTTAAACTTGTCTTCACTAACTTTCAGTATGTTTTCTTTACCTTCAGTACTTTGTCAGGTCACTAAATAAGATTAAGATATTTGAACGAAAATTCCACCTCGAGTTCCACATATCGCTAATACCGAGGGGAAAATCACTGGTACATTTTGGTGTACAAACATTGAGAATTTAGTGGTATTTAATGGAATTTAGTAGTATTTAGTGGAAATTAATGGTATTTAGAGGAATTTAGAGGAACAAAATCAAAGGGAAAAGAGGGCGAGTAGCGTCACAAAAATCATAAAATTTTAAAAAACTTTAGTTCTTATGCTCCACCGCAAAGGTTGAATTTTGTAAAATTATCAAAAAACTGAAAATCCCTTACAGAGCTTTGGTGTAGAATCCAGTGGTGTCTTCAGTTTTTTTTGTACATCTGTTTTTTAGGTATTAAATAAAATTTTACATTTTTAAATGGATGACTCAAGGGACGTCCTTTAGATATTCCAATAACATTTTATTAGATGTTTTTAGTGTTTTCAGTCCTGTGAGGCGCATATAGATTATTGAATATTTACAGACTGGCATTGAAAAAAATGGAATGCCTAGCAAAACGCGACAGAGGATACATAATAAAACGTTTGTACAAATTTTTGTCAAAATTAGGAGCAAAATTTTCTTTGTTGTCCAAATACAGATTATTTTATTCCAAATTTTAGGAAAAAATCACACACCTTTTTATTCCTCCAAGTTAACTTAAAAAATTATAAAAGTAAATGTGGCAGTACTTACGTAGGAGTGGCTACAGGTACAATATTGTCAATAAAAATGTTTTTATTTAAACCAATGGCATGCGCATGGATTTGGTCTCGGATGTGGCTCTAAACTGCTTTTTGAAAAACAAAAATCAATTTTTATTTTCTCATCTAAGCAAAACAGTTTTTTTCAACAAAAAAACTGAACTTGTGCAAAAAAATAACAATTTTTATCATTGAAAAAAAAGGAAAGCATTTGATTAAAGCAACTAATACCAATAGAAGAACTAATAACACATTTTTCAGTGTTTTTGCAAACAATGTTTCGATAGCAACTGCTATATACTGAAATATTTCGTATCAGTACCTATCTTAAGACATCCCAAGGAAATTAAAAAATTTGTAGGTTTTTACTAAATTTAAGCACCCTGTATTTCAAATTGCCTAAATTAGCGCTATGAGACCCAAAATCGATTAAAAATGACTTAAAATGTCCAAAAATTGAATTTGAACAAATTTCTTGGTTCGGATGGGGGCCGAAATCAGTCAAAAATGGCTTAAAGCATTTAAAAATGCAATCTTGTAGTTTGTAAAAAAAGCAGGATACGATTAGAGCCAAAATTGTTGATTTTCGTAGTTGGTATAGATGAAATTTAACTAAAAATACAAGAAAATGAAAATTTAGTGTTTTTTATAGTCAGGTTAGGATCAGGACAAAAAAGGACTTATTGCTGCAAAAGTACAAATTTGGAGTTTTTGGTTTGAAAAATTCAGATCATGATTAGGGCTGAAATTGGTTAATGGGCAATTTGGGGCTTAAAATGCAAATTTTTATGTATTTTAAAAAACTCTAAAAAGTTTTTGGAAAAAAAAAAGGTAAAACTCATTTAATTATTCTAATTTATTGGTTTTGGTAAATTACGCGGTTAATTAATTAATTCGAGAATTGGTAAATAATGCCTCCATAAAAATAAAAATAAAATTTGTAGTTTTTGGTGAAATTCATGAAACACAGAAACTGCAAATGTGGAGACTTTGGAGAAATTAGGGCTAAAACCTCGGGTAAGACACTGTCACGACACAATGTTTTGATAAGCAAATTTTGATGTGTTTGAAGAATTTAATTTTAGAATAAAAGAAAAAAAATATTATCAAAATCTTCTAATTTTTAGTTTTTGAGTCTAAATATGTAAAATTTTAGTGAAAATATCTCAAAAGAAAGATTTGGTGTTTTTTGAGATAGTCATATTAGGAGTAGGGCAAAAACACATAAAAAAAATGACTAAAGCCGTAAGAATACAAATGTGAAGTTTTTGGAAAAATTCAGATCATGCATAATTGGGGCCAAAATCGGTTAAAAAAATGAGCTAAAAAATTGCAGGTAGGTTTTAGCACTTAAAATGCAAATTTTGATGTATTTGGCTAAACTCTAGTTTAAAACAAAAAAAAAAGGCAAAAACTTATTTAATTATTCTGATTTATTGTTTTTGCTAAATTAGGTAGTAGGTACACTGTTGGACTAAAGTCATTAAAATTTGGCCCAAAACGCCTCAAAATGCGAATTTGGTATTGTTCTAGAAACTTAATTAATAGTAAAGCGAAAATTAGTAAACAAATTACTCCAAAGATGTAAAAATAAAAATTTCGGGTGTTTGTTGTCAAAATCGGTTAAAAATGTTACGATTAAGACTAAAATCAACTAAAAATTAATCAAAGCATCTAAGAATCTGATTTAAAAGTTTTTGGAAAAATGCCGGTTAGGATTAAGATCAAAATCGGTTTAAAAAAACTCAAAAAGACTAAAAAATGCAAATTTGAAGTTTGAGGCGTTTGAAAAAAGTGGATACAACATTCTTATTATTTTGACTTTCAGGTTATTTGCGAAAAAAAAATTGTATTATCTGTCCATTAGTGTACAAAAAAACTCTTTGTTTTTTTTCGCGTGAAGCATTGTTTCTTTATTTTTCTATTAAAAAAAAAATAAAAAAATTCTCTAATTCCGATTTTCGCCAGTTTAGGTGTAGTATTTGTGAACCTGAACCTGAACACGGGGTATTTTGCAATTTAACTAATTAATCCAAAAAGAATCTCTTGAAAATGGTAAAAAACTCAATTCTAACAATCGACCGACGGGGTCTATCTCTTCCTGCGGGGCTTCCGTTGGTAGGAGCTAAAAGAAGCGATCAAGAAGAGCAAAAAGCAGTTGGATTTACTGGAATTGGTCTCATCGTTTTGAGTTACAGTCAGTGAAAGTTGAAAATTGAGAAAAAAGACATAATAGGTACCTTTTGGCCAATCTGAAAAAATCTTCTGAACAAAACAAACTGAATGTGAATAAGATAAGCCAGGAAAGTAAGTTTTTTTTAAAAATGTCAAAAAGTCTATTCTAAAAATGCCTAAAATTCGACCACCAAAGGGGTCTATCTCCGAAATTATTGCACTTATGGGACTTCTTTTGGTGGAGCAGTTGGAATCACTCCATCTATCCAATCGTTCTAAAGTTCCAGGCAGTAAAAGTTAAAAATTGAGAAAAAAGACGTAAACCCTCCTTCCCCTTTGGTCAATTTGAATTCACTCCAACCAGTCCGTTTGTTCTCAAATTAGAGGCAGTCAAAGTTGAAAATTGAAAAAAAAAAACATAACACAACTCCCTCTCCTTTGGCAGATTTGAAAGAAATTTTGAGATTTTTTTTCTCTGTTCTCTTAAAAAGTCGAAAAGTGCCCAAAAATCGACAACCGAAGTAGTCTATCTCCGAAAATGTAGCACTTGTAGGACTTCTACTAGTGGGGGTAAAATAAGACATCGACAAGAGCAAAAAACAGTTGCATTCACTCCAACCGGTCCATTCGTTCTCAAGTTAGAGGCAGTCAAAGTTGAAAATTGAGAAAAAAGACGTAAACCGCCCTTCCCCTTTGGTCAATTTGGATTCACTGCAACCGGTCCATTCGTTCTCAAATTAGAGGCAGTCAAAGTTGAAAATATATAAAAAGACATAACACAACTCCCTCTCCTTTGGCAGATTTGAAAAATATTTTGGAATTTTTTTGTTTTCCAGTTTTTGATCGGAATGGGACATTTGCAGTCTTTTAAGAACGAATCAAACTGAATTCGAATGAAATTAGACAGAAAAGTGACTGTTTTAAAAATGGCAAGGAAGTGGATAGCGACCTAGGAGAAGCGCCTAAAAATCCACCACCGAAGTGGTCTATCTTCGAAAATATTCCACCTACGGGATTTCTGTTGGTGGGAGGTGAAAGAGGACATCAACAGAAGCAAACAGTTGGATTCAATCCTATGGTTCTAAAGTTATCGGCGGTAAAAGTTGAAAATTGAGTTAAAAGACAAGTTTGAAAAAAAATATGGATTTTTTTCTATTTTTTGATACAGATGGGACATCTGCAATCCCCTAAAGAAAAATCAAACTAAATCTGAATGAAATTAGCCGAAAAAGTAAGTTTTTTGAAAATTGCAAAATAATCGACTCTAAATAAACTGCCTAAAAATCGATAACCGAAGGAGTCTTTATCTCCGAAATTATTGAATAAATGGAATTTTTGTTTGGTTTGTGAAAGGAGAGCGAGGAATTTATGAAGAAGTGTATTCACTCTGATCCATTTGCAAACGGTAAAAGTTGGAAATTGAGAAATAAGGCGTACTACACTTTGGTCAATTTCAAAAATATATTGGAAAATTTTAATATGCTCTTTTTATAGAACTACGCCGGTTGCAATTCCATATGAATGTAGCAAATTTAATTCGAATAAAGGTGAACATCATAGGTAAGTGATTTTTTTAAGAATGGCAATAAGGTGACCTCTAAAAGGCTCTAAAAATCGACCACCAAAGTGTCTGTCTATTTCCGAAATTTTTGCACTATTGGGACTTTCGTGTGTGAGAGTAGAAAGAAGGAAAACCACTTTGATCGGTCCATTAAACCTATAGACAGTCGGATTTGAAAAATGTAGAAAAAACGCAATGTGTGGGCTATATGTGACACTCTGCAATCAACTTTTTTTCCTGTTTTGTTCACCATGTATATGGAAAAATTGATAGAAAGAAACTCCATAAACGTTGTTAATCTTTTTCCCATGTTTTTATGGGGCAGACAAAGCTACCCCCCCATATCCTCGTTTTAAAATAATCACAATTCAGAAATTCAGATAATCCTATATAATATAGCTAAGTCAAGTGTCATTTATCTTTCGTAAACGTTTAAAATAAAAATAAAAACTTCTTTTGAAATTCTCTTTAAGCTGTATTCAGAGGAAACGGACAAGGACATTTCTTTCGATATGAAAGACCCTCAAGAAGAAATAGCTCTCCGTGTTTTTTTTCAATAATTTATTTACCGTTTAAAGTGCGAAAGGATGTATTCAGTTAAGCTTGTGATTTCCAAAATATCCTTCTGTTATCATATATTGCCTTTTTAATAATAGATAGGCATTCATTTCCTCAATCATTTCCGGAGCTTAGAAGCGTCCTGGTAGGACTTTCTACTATTTTCAAAACCCTAGGGAATAAAAAATTAATATTCAATGCTTGATACTCATAAATATTTGAAAATGTTTCACATTTTTTAATGCGAATTCTGTCTTATATATAGTCATAATGAATTTTTCACTAAAGGATATTAAAATCAGTTTACACAAGCGCTTTTTAATTGAACTATTAAGATGGATGTGTTATCATTTATTGTTACTGACGTTACGTGCATACCAAAATACATTGTTTATATTGTGTTGCTGATAAGCCTCCAATGCGAAATTCCTACTCATTTAAGTCGCACATTTAATGCATCGACCAAACTTGAAGCACTGATATGTACTGAATGTTAAAGTAATTATAACAACACGAAAAAATCGCTGACATTTAAATGGGCAAAACTAGGTATAAAATAATCGTGATGGTTGGAATTATCAAGTCGGGTGCAAAATAGTCAAAGCAGGGGTAGATCGAGCAAAGCAGAGCATTTTTTTTAATTTTCATATATAGACCAAGTTACTCTCGCTTCTCCTATTGTTCTGTGTGTACATCCAAATAAGTTTTAATTATTCTCCGGCAGTACCCAGCCACTGGATGTAATGAATGACGAATCGATAGCATTTATGAACAGACAATAATGCTCGTGAGCTCGTGTCGTGTGTATAAACAGCAAACATTTTAAATCGTGTGCAAAAGCCAATGCCACCATTTTGCGTCTGTTTATTATTTTATGCTAATTAATTACAATGTAGTAGGTGATCATAAATTGCCAATTTTTGAATGAAATGGAGTTTTTTATAGATCTCGTTCAATATGTATATCTCATTCATTTCTTATTTATATTTACTTATTTATATGAGATATGTATAAAAAATATATTTTAAAGTTAACTAATGAACGAAAGAATAAATTAATTATTTTTTTGTATCTTAGTAACATCCCACAAAATAACATTTTTTTTTATTTTTTTAGGACCTGGACTAAACTCATTACTGGGTTTTGCAGTTGGTGCCCTACTAGGAGATGTGTTTCTGCATTCGTTACCCGAGATCTACGCAAAAGGTAAGCTCTCACTAAGAATAATAATACCTATGAGCAACAACCACTTAGAACTTTGATTGATATGTGTGTTTAATGCACTTTGAAATTTACCTTTTTAAATTTGAAAATATTTGCTATAGGAAATTATTTTTTATCTAGTACGTGGTTTAATACAATATAGATAATACGAATACAATATCGTGAACAAATAAACTTGTGTCACTTGAGCACCAAAGGAAAAGCAAACCTAGTGTCGAGTGATTTTCTACTTATTATTTTAGTTTATTTTACTATTCTGCGTATGTAGATAAAAAGTTCAAGATTTCTTTAAGCACCCATCCAACAACTAGAAAAAATAGACTGGTTACTGCCGTGTGCATGGTGACAAACAGGTTGAAGTGGAAGAAAAAAATCTATAAGTTATCCGACGAAATTCTCGAAGATTTTCATTATTCTCTCTCTACAAGCAGTTTGGAAGTTTTTTTTTGTGTGCCCAATCACAGAAGAGCTAAAAATAGACCAACTTAAACCAACGCAAATTTAGATTTCTTTTAAATATGACCTTGAGACAGGGGCGTGGCAACCGCTATATCTGCTGTATCAATTAGACAGGACCCTCACATAACGGGTGCCCCCGAGACCAATAAAAATTAAAAAGAAAAACAAAACAAACATTATTAAAAAGAAATAAAAAATAACTAAAATGTTGAAAAAAAATTAACAACTCATTTTATTCATTAAGTATATCAATAGTCAATGACCCAGGAGATATGGAAAGAAACAAATGCCGATATTTTCCTAAAAAAGAGTCCCGTTTTTTATCCGGAAGTCCGCCAGTTTTAAGTTACCCATGACGTTTTATATCAGACTTTATCGTCAGAGAATCACAACTTCAAATGAATTGACGTAAGACGTCGTGACGTCAATTCAAGCGAATGTCGCCGCCATTTTTAAGGTACCCACTGTAAATCAAAATTGTGAAACAGAGGGGGTCTCTCCAGATGTAATATTTTAGCTCGCTGATTAATTTACACGACCTAGTGAAAATAAAAATACTCTCCACTTTCATCTATTAGAAAAAAGTTTTGGAATTGTTCTTCTGTTTTCGATTCAAATGGGATGTTTGCAATTCCTCAAGAACGTAGCAAACTTAATTCGAATAAAATTGACCCCAAAATTGAATTTTTAGAAAAAGACTAAAAAGTCGATTCTAAAAGTGCCTACAAATCGACCACCGAAAGGGTCTATCTCCGAAAATCTTGCACCTGCGGAACTTCCATCGGTTTGAGGTGAAAGTGGACGTCAAGAAGAGGAAAAACTGCTGGATTCACTCCAAACGGTCCAACCATTCTGAAGTTACGGGGCTCAAAGTTTAAAATTGAAAAAAAAGACGTAATACCCCCCTTTTGGTCTGTTAGAAAAAAAAACTTATTTTTTTTTCTTGTTTTTGATTGGAATGGGACGTTTGCAATCCTCTAAACATGTAATAACCTTAATTCGAATGATATTGGCCCCAAGTTACTCTTGAGGCCATTTTTTAAAAATGGCAAAAAAAGTTGGTCTTAAAAGAGGACACAAAGAAAACCAAGAAACTGTTGGATTCGCCCCAAGCGGTCCAATCATTCTCAAGTTACAGGCGATCAAAGGTGAAAAATTGTGAAAAAAGATGTACGAAAAAAAAAATTGGATTTTTTTCTCCTGTTTTCTTTCATCGAAATGGGACATTTGCAATCTCTTATGTCTTATTATCTCTTATATCTTGAAATTAAGCTTAGAAGTGAATTTTTAAAAAATGAAAACCTCAATGAAAACGCTCAAAATATTTTAACTATAGAACCAGCGCAAATTGACTTGATAAATAATTATTTTGGGATCAACCTAACATAAAGTCCTCTAAATTGAATTTAACTAGCTATTTACTAATTACTGCATTACTAGTATATTACTACTTACTGCATTACTAGAATTTAGAGCCAGCACCTGTCTGATTAAAATATCCTTTTTGCCTTTTCATCATGGGCTTTTAAGGGAGTTTTTAAACTATAGGTAGCAATTTTTGGACAAAGATAAATTATAATTCAGTTGAAATCAAAAAGTTGAAATATTAATGAGGCAGTATGATTATATGAGTACTGGTTCAATTTTGGCTTATAGAAAACTGCTTTTCTGTAGAAGAAAACTGAGTTTCCGTATTGGTTTTATCAAACTTCGTGGCACACATCTGAAAGCTCTTAATTCAAGCTTTCTCAGGCAAATTTCTGCACCCAATACTAGCTAACCTAAACATACTTTTTTTTTAAATAAATCCTTTAAGAAGAATATCGTATCTATGATCTTCATCAATTATCATATTATAGCTTCAAATTAGGTATTAAAGTTTAGAAATATTTACAAAGGATTATCTTATCACTGTCCCTGACAAAGCATCATTATGTTAGTGGTAAATAGTGGCATGATAGGGGTTCAATAAAGATAAACAAAAGATGATTTTTAGTACCTAATGTTGTTTCGGGGGATTTTACTTGATTAACTAGATAAAATGTATTATTGTTAAACATTCACTTTATGTTAGTCATAGCGGAATCTCTCTGATTATAAAATATGTTATTAAATACTTTTATGTATTTGCAGATCAAAGGGACAGTGGTAAATACGTACTTCTGGGGCTGATTACATTTATCGCTATAGAGAAGACGTTGGGGATGATCGAAAAAGATGGTAGAGCGGTAAGTACCACTGCTCATCCACACACTTCTCTTGGAATTTTCAATATTCTGTATTAGATGGCCGCCTATCTAAACTTGGTCGCCAACGGCATAGACAACTTTGCCCATGGCCTGTCAATAGGGGGAGCTTTCTTAATATCCACCCGAATCGGCATCACTACGACAATTGCCGTATTAGGACACGAAATTCCTCACGAGTTTGGGGATTTTGCCATTTTGCTGAATGGGGGCTTTACTAAGTGGAAGGCGGCCTTTCTGCAGCTGCTTACCGCTTCCTTTGGAATTGTTGGGGCCTTTTCCGCCTTGCTCTTTAGCGGAGCGTCCAATATCATTGGTAAGTTATCTTTGACCCATTTAAACTGGCTGACATAAAGTTGGGCACAACGAATTTTTCGTGTCATTTTCAGTCAGCTGTAGCTTTTTGATAATGAAATGTAAATACGATTTGCACGGTCTGAAACTTCATTTCCTCTAGATTAAGAAATAGGTAAATTTTGTTTTAAAAAGCTGAGATTATCTTTATTGTATAGGGAGTAAAACAAAGTTGTGCAAAAATGCAAAATTTTGATGGTTTACCATTTGGCAATAAACTTTTTTTGCCTTGCCGTTTATAGGTAAGGAGTGAGCCAACATCTTTATCTCGAGACCTTTGTGTGAAATTTTTGTTGCTGATATTTTTAAATCGTCGTAGTTCGGAAACGCGTTGAGAGATGTGTTTTCTTTCATTTGTTGACAAAATCTCCGAGGATGGTTTCTCATCAACAAGTTATCATGTCCAGCCAAGTTATTGTTGCGAACTCGGGGTTCAATAATTCCAGTGTAACGATTTAACACGAAAACACTATTTATTTACTCCACAAATAAACACGACTACTAAATAGCTCACTACTAAACACTTTATAGCCTTCTATTATCGCTTCGTACTTTATCTTACTTATAGCTCGCTTAAAATAAGACTACTACTAACCGCCGCTCTATGCGCCTTTATATACAATCCTAAAATTACAGAAAAACCTAGAAAGTTCTTTATAAGAATTCTTGAATAATCTCACATAAAAAAAAACGGTTGTAAACAACTGCCTTCTAGATTAAGCCAGCCGAGCAATAAATCACTCGTGTCAGCCATGACGCAGCGCGGATAGGTCGCGAAGCTCCACCAACCAACACGCTCCCATGCGTTGCCCCGCCTCCCATGCGGCGTTGCTGCGAATCGTAACATTGCCCTCCTCCTAAGGCTGTTCGTCCCGAACAGATAGAGTTCCATGGTATCGTGCTAATCGATCCAAATGAACGACCTTCATCTTTGACCTAGGGGTCCGCTGGATCCTATACACCACATCATTAATCTTCTTTATAATTGTATAAGGTCCTTCCCAATTTTGGCTAAGTTTGGGCGACTTCCCCACCTTTCGCCTCGGATTGTATAGCCACACCAAATCACCATCCTGGAAGCCGCGGGAGTTAGCTAGTAAGTCATATCTTGCTTTGGCTCGATCACTGGATATCCGCAGTTTATTCCTGACTTGTTCATGAACATTGTTCAGCCTCTCCTTGAGCTCCTCCACAAAGTTCTCAGAGTTGAGCGAGTCTTTTTCTGGTGTTCCATACATCAAATCCGTAGGAAGCCTCATTTCCCTTCCGAACATCACTTTCGCCGGAGTATAACCAGTAGCTTCTTGCGTAGAGCCTCGATATGCCATCAACATGAGAGGTAGATGTTGGTCCCAATCACGCTGATGATCTGCCACCATTTTAGACAGGTAATGTTCCATGGTCCGATTAAATCTCTCTACCATCCCATCCGACTGTGGATGCAAAGGAGTTGTCCTGGTCTTGCGAATTCCGAGAAGTTCCATGACCTTCTGGAAAACAGCCGATTCAAAATTTCGGCCCTGATCAGAATGAAGTTCGAGAGGGACCCCAAATCTGCAGAACATTTCATTTACTAGTACCGTTGCCACAGTCGTTGCTTCTTGATTAGGTAGGGCGTATGCTTCAGGCCATTTAGTGAAGTAATCCATGGCGACCAAGATGTATTTGTTGCCCGACTCAGTCTGAGGAAATGGTCCCGCGACATCAATTGCTACCCTCTCGAATGGAGCACCTACAGTGTACTGCACCATTCGGCCCCGTGATCTTGTTCGAGGTCCTGTTGTGGCACAACAAACTTCGCACTTGCGGCACCAAGATTCGACGTCTTCATGATAATTCACCCAGTAGAACCGCTCTTTAATTTTGGCCAAGGTTTTATTGACCCCAAAAATGACCTCCAGTGGTTCCGTCGTGCATTTCCTGTAGTACGTCCGATTTTCTGCTACCAGGAACAACCAACTGACTGACTACGGTCTTGCCATCCGGACTCTCCCACGCTCTCTTCAGTAATCCATTTTCTATTTTAAGAGAGTGCCACTGGGCCCATAGCGCTTTCAGGTTTGGACTTTTACCAGCAATTTCTTGCCATTCTGGTCTCTTGTCGTCAGTCTTTGCAGAGAGGATGGGTCCAATATCTGGATCATTCATTTGTTCTTCTCGAAGGGTATGTGTGGTAATCCACAAACCATCGTTTATTTCCACCGACGTTCTCCGTACAGAAGGAAGTCCCTCACGCTGCTCAGTTCTTTGACAATGCCGACAATCTTCTTTACATGGCCGTCTAGACAATGCATCGACATTTCCGTGAGACCTTCCTGGTCGATGTTCAATTTGGAAATCGTACTGCTGCAGGCGCTCTATCCATCTGGCTATTTGACCTTCAGAGTTTTTCATCTGTAATAACCATTTCAAGGCTCCATGGTCAGTTCTAATCAGGAACCTTTTTCCATATAAGTAGCGATGGTAATGTTCGACTGCTTTAACGATGGCCAACAGCTCCTTTCTAGTGACGCAATAGTTTCTTTCTGGCTTACTTAAAGTCTTACTGTAGTACTCAATGACCTTCTCTTGCCCGTTTTGTCTTTGAGAGAGTACTGCACCTAGACCACAGTTACTTGCATCCGTGTCCAGAATAAACAGTCCGTCCTTTATAGGGTAAGCCAAGATTGGACTAGAGCAGAGGGCAGCTTTAAGCCTTGCAAACGCCTGACTGCAATCATGGTTCCACAAGAACGGTATTTTCTTTTCTATTAATTTGTGCAGCGGTTTTGCGATGTCGGCGAATCCCTCTACAAATCTCCTGTAGTAAGTACATAGTCCCAAAAAACTCCTTACTTCGTGTTTGTCTCGGGGAACTGGCCAATCTTTAATGGCAGATATTTTACTTTGGCTAGTTTTAATGCCTTGTTCTGAGATGGTATGCCCCAAGTACTCGACTTGCTTTTGGAATAGGCTGCATTTCTTGTAGTTTAACTTCAGGTGAGCATTCCGTAACTTGCTGAAGATTTCTCTTAAATTCTTCAAATGCTCGTCAAAATTACGTCCCATGACAATTATGTCATCCAAGTATACCAGGCAAGTTTTCCAAGTCAGCCCCCTCAAAACAAGTTCCATTAGTCGCTCGAAAGTTGATGGAGCATTGCACAATCCAAAAGGCATAACAGTGAACTGGTATAGCCCAGAACCAGTAGAAAATGCAGTCTTCTCTTTGTCTTCGGGAGCAATCTTTACTTGCCAATACCCACTTTTTAAATCTAGAGTGGAAAACCACTTTGATCCCGATAAAGTTGCTAAGGTGTCGTCTATACGTGGCAATGGGTAGCTGTCCTTCTTGGTCACGTCATTACGTTTCCTGTAGTCAACACAGAACCGCGTTGAACCATCTTTCTTCTTAACAAGAACCACAGGCGACGACCATGGACTAGATGATTCTTCTATGACGCCCTCCTTTAACATTTCATTCAGCAAACTGTTAACTTCTTGTTGTTTAGCCAGAAGGACCCTTCGTGGGTGTTGTCGTATTGGCTGGGCATCTCCTGTGTTGATCTTATGGACAACTAAATCAGTTTGACTGTCGTTGCTCTTGAAGTTGAATATATCAGATTCATCCATAGCAAATTTTATGGCAGATTGAAGTTGTTCCCTTGCTGCGAGATGGTTCATTAATTCTTCTTTGAATTGTTGATGACATTGCTCCTGCACTTGATCACGTTTTTCCTGCTCTTCCTTTTGTTCTAGATAACGTCTTTCCTGCTCTTCCTTCTGTTCTAGATAACGTCGCTCCTGTACTCGATCACGTCTTTCTTGTTCCTCTTTTTGTTCCTTATAATGTTTGTCCTGCTCTTCTTTTTGTTTTACATAACGTCTTTCTTGCTCTTCTTTCTGTTCGTTATAACGTCTCTCCTGTACTTGATCACGTTTTTCCTGTTCTTCCCTCTGTTGTTGAATAAGGGACAGCAGGGCCGGCAAGTTGATCCTCCATCGCTTGATGCTGGCTTCTGGTCACTGGCATAAACACGTAATGTCCGGCAATGAAGCACTCACTTACAGTTCAGTAATATTAGTCTTCAAATTCCCACTGGAATCCCACTTCTGACACCAATTGTTGCGAACTCGGGGTTCAATAATTCCAGTGTAACGATTTAACACGAAAACACTCTTTATTTACTCCACAAATCAACACGACTACTAAATAGCTCACTACTAAACACTTTATAGCCTTCTATTATCGCTTCGTACTTTATCTTACTTATAGCTCGCTTAAAATAAGGCTACTACTAACCGCCGCTCTATGCGCCTTTATATACAATCCTAAATTTAAATTAAATTGCCGTTTTTAAACTTTAAAAATTCCGACTATGTCCGATCTTAAAAATTGTGTCTAAAAATCTAATATGGCGTCCGTAAGGAAAAAAAGTTGATGATGGCTGCTGAAAATCGAAACGTCGGATTAGAAATATGACACCGCCATCTTGTACAGGAGGAAAAGATGCCATAAAAATGTATAAAATTTCAATTATCTCTTCAAATAGGCTCAGAAAAAAATGAAAACATTTTCTCAAAATGTCAGTTTTTTTTAATATCTTCGGGCTTAGTCGAAGTTTTAAAACGACAATTGATAAAACTTAAAAACGCGCAACTTTGCCTCAATTTAAGCGACCTCGTATCTCTTATAGTTTCCGAGATTCCAATGGTGAGGGTCGAATTTGAATTACCCTATATAGTATAAGATAATGTCAGTTTTTTTTTAATTATCCGCTTTCATAATCTAGAGGAAATGAAATTTCAAAACTTGAAAACTGTATTTTTAATAATTCATTGTTAAAAAATTTACACTGATTGGAATTGGAAATGGCACGAGAAATTGCTTGTGCCGAACTTTATGTTGACCAGTTTATTTTATCTTAACGTACTAGGGAAATGTCATCGATGGTTCAAGGATGTTTGGCGAATGCAGTTTTTTTAGATAAAATTGTTTTGTTTTATTGCTCAGACCTAGATCTGAGATTGGTTTATTTTATATGATGAAATATTTCCTTTGCAGAAGCCAGGACATCGTGGATTTTGCCGTTCTCCGCGGGATCGTTCCTCCACATCGCCCTGGTTACCATATTGCCAAGCCTGCTGAAAGAGGAAAAACCTCGAGAGTCACTCAAACAAATGTTTTTCATTTTGGGTGGTATTTTCCTTGTACACTTCCTCGACAGTTTTATTCCTCATTAGCACCAAAACGGGGACCTGCAGTTTTCAACGCACTTTTAACTTATCCATCGTTTCAACGCTCTAGTGAAGAATTATTATCAGGAACAAAAGTGACATAATTAAATAAATGCGCGTTGAGGGAAGAAACCGATGAACGTTTCGCGCACCAAGATGCCATAGTAGTTATTTTTGTGTAAATATTTACGTGCAGTATTTCGTTTCGCTTAACACTAACTAGAAGGGGGGCTTATTGAGCCCAATTCGACTGGATTCCTCGCCAAATAAATAGGGGCGAGTGGTTCACTCTAATGTCATTCATTGACCCTTGTAAGATCATTAACTAAAATACTCACTTGCAATTTATTATTTGATAGCTTAGCAAGCGGTTCGATATTACATAGGCCAGTAATAGCAGGCAGGGTCGAGGACGCGATATTTTTGACTGTTTGTATACGAAATAGGTAAAATTTTGACATGACATCAGATGGAGAAAAACTCGTTTAATCCCATATGTGTTTGATTTTAAGTGCGGTTGCTTTACGACTATTCACGACTTCTACTTATTATTGATAATAATTCTCTCAACAGAACCTCCTTTTGTCTGCTCTATTTCAACTATTATCTCTCCAATTTTTGACTTCTTTCTCTTTCTGGCGTGTTTACTGATAATGCAACCATATTAGCGGAATCGTATGAAAGATAATAAACCCTATTTTTTGTACACTGTGACCAATCACCCTGCAGGTCAGGAAGGTTGCAGGCAATCACCATGGAATTGTAAAGCAGAGTGAAGTAATCAAAATTTAAGTTAATATAGTCAAGTAGCGTTTTCGGGTGGTAGGAAAAATCTAGGAAAATTCTTAAGAATGGAAATACTCTCAAAGTTCTCTAGACTGTACGACTTGTTAATACGGCTCCAGAGTAAAGTCGCAATGACAGTATTGTTAATTTTTGTCTGTTTTATTGGAAGTAAAGTAAAGTTTGTGACAGTTTTCTAAAAATAGATGTGATTGCTCGTCAAAAATAAAAGTTTCTATAAACTTACCCTCTAAATTGCACCATTTTCGAGATACAGGGTATTGAAATTGAAAAGAAAAAGTTTTTTTTTTTGAGAATATCTCTGGAACCATTTATCGTACAGAAACCAGATTTTATAAGCATTTTTACTCATAATAAGCTATTTTGTGTGGATTTTTTTTAGTCTTAATTGATGAAGGTTCTGAAGAGGTAGTGGGTTTTTTCTCCCCAACTTCTAGGATATACGAAATGTCCGCCGTTAGTTTCAATGCACGCAGCAATTCTTCGTCGCATTGACTGTCTAACACTAAGGAAAATTCCCGGAGTGTTCCGAATTATGTCGCAAGATGCACCAATGCGCTCTCTCAATTGGTCAACATTTTCAACTGTTGTAGCGTAGACTAGGGTTTTGAAGTGGCCTCAAAAGAAAAAATCTATACAGTTAAGTTCGGGAGATCGCGGGGGCCCCGGGTGTGGACCTCTTCGACCGATCCAACGGTGTTGGTAGTCGTCGTCCAAGTAATGGCCAGAAATCAAACTAAAGTGAGCAAAAGCTCCATCCTGCATAAAATACAAGTTTTGTGCTACTTGAAGCGGTACATCTTCTAGCAGTTCCGGAAGTATTTCTTCTAGAAATTGTTGATAATCTGGACTGTTTAATCTGTTCGGTAAAAAATGTGGGCCTAAGAAATGATCACCGAAGATGCCAGCCCAAACATTCACGGAAAATTGTAGCTGATCATGGCCTTCTGTAGTGTGGATTTTCTTCAGCCCATATGTAGCTACTGTGAAAATTAAAAATATATCTCTCAGGAAAGTTGCTTTATTCAGAACTTTGGCTCCAAACTGAGGATTTTGAGCTATTTTGTCTTGCCTCTATCTACAAAAATCCAATTTTGGCGGAAAATCTCTTGGCGATACGGCTTGTACTCTTTGGATACAGCAGGGATAAAAAAATTCATACACACCGTCGAGTAAGGTAGGTTTAAGTTGTGACATACATAGCTTATTGTGAGTAGAAAATGCTTACAAAAGCTGTTTTTTGAACGATAAACGGTTCTGCAGATATTCGCAAGAAAACGATTTTTTTTCACTTTCAACACCCTGTATCTTGAAAATGATGCATTTTAGAGAGTAAGTTAATTGAAAACTTTTTTTATACTTTTGGACGAGCTATCACATCCTGAAGCGCTGCACATACATTGTAAGCCCTGTAGTAGATCTCTCATTTTCTTGTCCTATATTCAACATCAGAGTATTCACAGCATTTTTTCATAATTATAGTTATTTGTCCTGCACTGCATTTAAAATTGAATACATTTGACCCCAGAATAAGGACTAAACAGATATTCAAGTTTCGAGTATTCAAGTTCGATCCTCGCCTCGGAAACCATGAGATTGTAGCTTAAATGAGGGCAAATCTCGGAATTTTTAAAACTGGTAAAATTCCAGCCACTTCCGATGATATTCGAAAAAAATACCGAAATTTGGGAAAACGTGAGTTAACAGTCGTTATTCTGAGATATTATGTAAGAAGTAAAAACGCGTTCAGAAGGTATAGTTTGGGTACAGTTACTTTTTTGTTAATATACCTTTATTTTACGTTCCTTAAAAACTCAATAATTATTGTTATTTCTATTTTAAGCATTATCTATTTACTTTTAGACCGGCGTTAATTACAAGGTTTGTAGGTGTTTTGCTCGTTAAGTATTAAATTCGGTGTACGGATGTAATGCCTAACAACTAACGTAATATCAACAGAAAATCTACATATTATATTTTTATATTCTTGTTAGAGATTGATACTTTTTAATATTGTAAAAAGTTATACATATAAAGGTTTTTATATATTTTATAATAGCTCAGCCGCACATGCGCGGACCGTAAGAAAACGATTTAGGAAGAGATCATACCTATAATATTGTGATATTCTGATATGATAGTTTGCAGCGTTAAATATAGAGAGTACTTAAGAAAGGCTCTTTATACAAAAAAATAATACAAATAAACTACTATACTTTTTCCAGTCGAGTGTTAGCTATTTATTGAATTGTTGCTCCCAAAAATCCTATATTTTAGAGGCTTTCATCTCAAGCAATCTTAAAGTTACAAAAATTTTCTAGGAGTCATCCTGGACAAATCACTCAACATGTGATTTGATGTGACTCGTACCGTTAGGAGGGCACAGCTCTCCCTTTGGTCGTGCAAGAACCTGTGCGGCAAATTATGGGGGATGGGACCCCAACAAACTGTGTGGCTATACGTGACGGTAATAAGACCGATAATCATGTATGGGACCATACTTTGGTATCGAAAGTGCAGACCGAGCTCCATCAAAGATAGCTTAGTCGTCTCCGCAAAGACAAATATGCAATGAGAACGATGGCCACGGCAGCCATGGAGCGCAAGCTGGACCAGCTTCCACTTCCAATATTCGTGGAACGAGGGGCAATGAAGGCGACATACAACAAGTGACGCACATAGCACACCGCAGCCATTTGATGGTGAGACCAATAATGTCCAGGCTGGCTTGGAAGGCCTTGCGGTATTGAACATGGTCTCCGACTTAATGACATCAAAACATACAGTAGACACTTGCTACGTCGTCAAGGTTCCCTCACGGGCAGACTGGGACGAACGAGGCGAAGATCTGCAACTGGCAGGAAGTACCTGGTACACGGAAGGATCCAAAACCGACGAAGGGGCTGGCTCCGGAGTGTACGGGAGATCGGATGGCATCTGCATAGCAGAACCTAAGTCGATTCACCCCAGTGTTTCAGGCAGAGGTACATGCCATTGAATTGTATGCCCGACACGATTAAAGGAGGGAGGAGACTGCTCGTAATTTACGCTGCAATTCCTAAACTATTTGGAACTGCCGCAGGACTCTGAACACTCTATCGCAGGAGAACAGCGTCACACTGGTATGGATCCCGGGCTATCGTATTCACTAAGGCAATGGGAGGGCCGACTCTCTAGCCAAGAGGGCGACGGGCTCTGCATTCGTAGGCCTGGGGCTCGCACTGGGAGTCTCATACTTTCTGGTCAAGGTTGAACTCCAGAAATGGACCAATGCCAAGTCCCAGGACTGGTGGGAGAACCTACCCGCACTATCACACTCCAAAAAATTTATCTCGGGTACAGGGATGGCAAAAGCCCAAACATTCCTCGGACTTGATAGGAGACAAATCAGAGTGGCCACTGCACTGTACACAGGACATAGCCACCTAAGATTTCTTATGCACAGACTTGACCTGTCCGAAGAGACGGTGTGTCGGCTGTACTTGGAGCACGACGAGACTGTCGAACACGTCCTATGTGACTGGCCGGCTATTGCCAGATCGAGATGCAAACGCAGTGTCGCCCAAGAGACTTATCAGCTTTGTTGAGGGTCTGCGCATAACGGGTGACAATTAGTGGAGCAAGCAGGGGCAAACCGTGCTGGCAACACATCGAGGGAGCCACAATAGACCGCAGGTCGCTGTGGAGGACTGTAGAGTCCACTCACATTGAAGACAATACAAAAACTTATATGGCCATGTCACCTCGGTGGTTTTCACGTATTAACCACTAATTTTAGTCATACAGATCAAGTTTTTATGTCAAAACCATAATATAAGTATTATTGTTTGGTAAGGCGCCAAAGTGTTACTTTTCTCCACAACTTGAATTATATTGTAATTAAAACTCACAGACTTATCAAAACTCATGATATTACCAACGACAGATAGACTTTAGACTTAGTATTCCCATCCTTTGTTTACTCAATAAAAATATAAAAAGGGCAATACTCTCCGAGCAGTCTACTCCATTTCCAACTGTATATAATGCAGACAGTAACAAGTGTAATTCAGAAATCTCCAAGTGAAATTCAGAAACCGTCACTTGTAATTCAGAATAGTCAACTGTAATTCGGAAAGCATCAAGTGTAATTCGGAAGCGTCAAGTGTAATTCAGAAAAATGATGTAGTCAAATGATCTAGTTGTCTCTGCAAAGATAAGAAATTTGAAAATGTAGCTTGCACCACGTCAGAGAGACAATAACGTAAAAGTGGAAATTAGAAGTTACCGCCACCATGTCGGGCCAGTTAAAGTGGAATTAATTTGAACTTGATCGACCCACGTTACAGATCATTATTTTTTGGAGGAATATCCAGCCTCATTACCGGTAAAATTAGTTCCGCACTGCCAGAACGCGCCATACGTTTTAATTAGACCTCTTTACAAGCGTTGCCAAATAGACATACTTTAGGAGGTATTCATACTACTTGTCTGGAATCCACTTCTCTCTATTTTCGACCATTTAAAACACATTTCAAGATCGGTAGCGAAGCGACGTGTGTCCTATAGCTAACTACAGTAATTCAGGCGTATATAAAATAGTTCCCATTGCTCTTTGATATTAAAAAAAAGCAATTACAGTGTCGCGGAATGAATGCGTGGGGTCAGCTGGATTTGACCACCGCAGGGGCGGCGATTGTTAGGGATGATTTGACCATGAGTTTCAGGAGAACCAAAAAAATTGTGAGTACCTATGAATGTTCCTATAACACCAAATTAATTGTGCTATGCAAAAACACAGAAATACGTTACTAGGATAATTTATTAAATTTCTCTCTTGGGTACACGACAATAAACACCGTATAACAACCTTCTTTGAGTTCTTTTTAAGTATATGTAAGTCGAATCTCAAGAATTGAAACTCTTCATGATGTAGTAACATTGAAAGGCTACCATGTCTCTTTAGACGGACTGTCTTCCTTTCACCATTCATTATTTAAGTCAAGCTTAAGTTTCATTTGGCGACTGGTGAAAAAATTCTCAGCTTATCTTGACATTCTGTGTTACATATGTATTTTTGTGAATAGAATAGTGAATGTCATTAATCTGGTAACAATTAAGTACCCGGCTTTACTTTCAGAGTCATTAGTGATTTCTTCAGCGTTGAAATACTGCAGGTGTTTCATCAATCAGCAAACAATTTGATGCTGCCTTCCTTCCCCAAAAGCTTAGGTTTATTTGACCATCAGGGCAATTGGTAAAAAAGTTCTCATCTAATCCTGATGTTCCGTGTTATGCATTTATTTTTCTGAACAAAATGGCGAACAAACAATGATAACAATTAAGTACCTGATTTTACTTTCACACTCATCAGTGAATTCTTCAGCCTTGATGATGACTGCTGATGTTTCATCACTCAGCCAACAATTTGATGCTGTCTCTCTTTCACCATTCATTATTTATATCAAGCTTAAAGTATCATTTTTACATCTGGGTAAATGGAGAATAAGTACTCTTGTTCATCTTGATGTTCTTGGTGGTTACATATTCATTTTGTGGACGAAATGCAGAATCAGGCGAATGTCGTTAATCTGATAACAATTAAGTACTCGGTTTTACTTTCACACTTATTAGTGAATTCTTCAGCCTTGATGGTGACGCTGATGTTTCATCGCCCAGCAAGCAAATTGAAGCTGTCTTCACCACTCATCGATAAAGTCAAGTTTAAGTTTCATTTGGACATCTGGTCAATAAGTGCAAGAGTTCTCAGCTCATTCTCTGACATTCTGTGTTGTATATACTTATTTATTTTTGTGATCAGAATGGCGAATATCAATAATCGGGTAACGATTAAATACCTGGTTTTACTTGTAAAGTAGTGGGTGTTGATTCCAGTACATACAATTATCGATATCGACTTGAAACTGGCGGCATCTTGCTACTTGCCAGGAATGGAATACTTTAGCTGGATTTTGTGCATCTTGTCGATCTCGGATAGTCGCAATTTGCCGACAGACGAATGATCCTTGATTTCAAAATTATTATAGTGACACCTCTTGTGGTTAGGAGAAGAATTGTTAAGAAACTAAATATTTTCATAAAAATGCATCATGTAAACATCGTGTCATTGTGCTGACGTCTTAATATGTATCCATATTTTTATTAAAATCAAACAATTACCGTATATTTATGCATTTAAACATCAATGAACCAAAGCGACTAATATACAGCAATACATGGCATATCTCAAGTTCGCCATTAAGTCAGAACCGGTCAATTAAGGCAGCAGTTCTATAAAATATAATATGTCTAATACCAGCTGACTAATATTAATAAATAGATAGCAAAACTGTGTTCTATTAGACTAAATATTGCGTACTTATTTACATTGTAATGTTGTATTTTGGCTATGCCAATGGTCACCTGTTTTATGCATATTTTATTATACGTCACAATTCAAGAACCTGATGCATCTTGCAAACTGGCCATCCCGAAATATCCTCCGGGTCAAAATCCCATTCAGCTAAATCCCAAATATTTATCGCGGTATTTATAGAACGCGTGTCTGCTATTTCGCGTAGCGCTATTTCCCCACTTTTAGTGAATATATGAACGTATTACGTAAATGACATATATCGGCTTTATATTTTAAAAAATCCCAAGTTTGTTGCAAAAAAATGGACGTTTGTCCTGACGTGTGGGGTCAACTAGCCCTAGAGGCTTCTCAAGTGTATTTAACAGAAGGTACTGGGGCTCGAAGCCCATTTGCAGGGACGGTATGTACCTAAAAATCATTAACTTATTTTTGCAATCTCGTTACCTTTGAAATCTTCGTTTTGTTTATACCCATCCTCTTTCAGCCAATGTTGAGAAGCTACGATAAAAATGTTAAAGTCAGATTTCAACCCCTACTTGATGTCATCAATAATAAGTGAATGGCTTATATCTAGCTCAAAGTTATATACTAACCAAATTCACTTGAGTGTGCACAAACTTTTATAAATATTTACTTTTAGACAATAGAAAAACTACCAGACAAAGTGCTTCTTCACATCTTCAGCTATCTCACTCACAAGGAAATATGCCAAATGGCAAAGGTTTGCAAGAGGTGGAGGATGGCCGCTTACGATACCAGGCTATGGAAAAACGTCTCACTCAGGCCCGAAATATCTGGCTTACACGTAAGCTCTTTGGAGTTTCTACTAACATTGATCAGTATCAGATTTGGACCCTCTTTGAGGTAGGTCCTATTATCTCTTTATTTCCGGTGATGGTCGGTATTAGGTATTAAGCAATTCAGAAGTCTTAAAATTTAAATTGAAAAAAGTATTAAAAAAAGTAGGTTAAAGCAAATAAATTTCCGAAATATTTGTTTATTTTGTTTATTTTTTTACAATTAATTGTCGATAATAATTAAAATAATAGCAATTAAGCAGAAAGTTCCTTGGGTTTGTCAGTTCAGGCTTACTTGTCCTGACGAGCCTCCTGTGGACTTTATCGCCGCGGCACTATGTGAGCAACTATCTCACCAACAGGACCACAGGACGGTAAGTGTGGGGCCCTGTTGGTGAGGTTAGTTCAGTTTTATTTTGCTGTTGGTTGGCTCAGCTATGTTTTTTCTTTGGTTTGTTTAGTTCAGTTGTATTTATCCTTTAGGGCGGCCCGTAAGGACCGCATTTGGTCTCTGTCGCAGCGACCCTGAGGGCCGCTGCCAGGTCTATTGAATGACGCATTTAAGTGTATGTTCTATTGGTGCGGTTAGTTCAGTTTTACTTTGCTTTTGGTTAGTTCAGTTATGTTTTTCTTTTGGTTTGGTTAGTTCAGCTTTACTTGTTTTTTATGCTGGCCCGTCAGCGCCGCCTCTGGACCTGGCGTCTATTGGACGATGCCAGGTCTATTGAAGGCCGCATTGGTGAGGTTAGTTCAGTTGTGTTTTTCCTTTGGTTTGGCTAGTTCAAATTTATTTGTCTTTTATGCCTCTGGACCTTGTCCCTTACGGTGGCCCGAGGGCCACTGCAAGGCCTGTTGATTGCTGCGCATAAGTGTGGGCTCTGTTGGTCAGGTTAGTTCAGTTTTACTTTGCCTTTGGTTTGTTGAGGTTAGTTCAGTTCTGTTTTTCCTTTTATTTAGTTTAATTTTAATTATCCTTTAGGGCAGAGACCAAAAGCGGTCCGTAAGGGTCTCTGTCGCAGCGGCTCTGAGGGCCGCTGCCAGGTCTATTTAATGCGGCATATAATATATAAGTGTAGTCTATTGGTGAGGTTAATTCAGTTGTGTTTTTCCGTTGGTTTGGTTAGTTCAGATTTACTTGTCCTTTATGCGGGCCTCCTCTGGACCTTGTTCTTTACGGTAGCCCCGAGGGCCGCTGCAAGGCCTGTTGATTGCTGCGCATAAGTGTGGGCTCTGTTGGTCAGGTTCAGTTTTACTTTGCCTTGGGTTTGTTGAGGTTAGTTCAGTTCTGTTTTTCCTTTTCTTTAGTTTCATTTTACTTATCCTTTAGGGCGGAGACTAATAGCGGCCCTTACGGACCGCTTTTGGTTTCTATCGCCGCCAGGTCTATTGAATGCGGCATATAAGATATAAGTGTAGGCTCTATTGGTGAGGTTAGTTCAGTTGTGTTTTTCCTTTGGTTTGGTTAGTTCAGTTTTACTTTGCCTTTGGTTTGTTGAGGTTAGTTCAATTATGTTTTCCTTTGTTTGGTTTAGTTTTACTTATGATTTAGGGCAGAGACTAAAAGCGGCCCTTACGGACCGGTCTATTGAACGCCACATATAAGTGTAGACTCTATTGGTGAGGAGGTTAGTTCAGTTCTACTTTGCATTTGTTTAATTCAGTTGTGCTTCGTCTTTGGTTTGGTTACTTTAGTTTTACTTATCTTTTAGGGCAGATTTCAAAAGCAGCCCGTAATGGGGCCATTTAATCTTTTGGTCTCATGTATGCCGCCATATATAAGTGCAGGCTCTATTGGTGAGGTTAGTTCAGTTTTACTTTGACTCTGGTGAGTTCAGGTGTTTTTCCTTTGATTTGGTTAGTTTAGTTTTACTTATCCTTTAGGGCAAAAACCAAAAGCGGGTGGTAAGGGGGTCATTTAACTTTTTTACTGTCAGCCCTTGGTCGCAGCGACGCCGAGGGCTGCTGCCATGTCTATTGCATGCCGGATATAAGTGTAGTTCAGTTTTACATGTCTTTTATGCTGGCCCGTCGGCGCCGCCTTTGGACCTTGTCCTTTACGGTGGCCCTGAGGGCCGCTGCCAGGTCTATTGAATGGCGCATTTAAGTGTAGGTTCTATTGGTGCGGTTAGTTCAGTTTTACTTTGCTTTTGGTTAGTTCAGCTGTTTTTCTTTTGGTTTGGTTAGTTTAGCTGTACTTGTCTTTTATGCTGGCCCGTCAGCGCCGCCTCTGGACCTTGCGTCTATTTGACGATGCCAGATCTATTGAACGCCGCATAGGTATAAGTGTAGGCTCTATTGGTGAAGTTAGTTCACTTGTACTTTGCCTTTGGTTAGTTCAGTTGTGCTTTTCCTTTGGTTTGGTTAGTTTAGTTTTACTTATCCTTTAAGGCAGATACCAAAAGTAAGGGGGGCCATTTAATCTTTTGATGCTTTTTGAGCCCTGAGGGCCGCTGCTAAGTCTATATTGCATTCCGCATATAAGTGTAGGCTCAATTAGTTCAGTTTTACTTTGCCTTGGATTAGTTCAGTTGTGTTTTTCCTTTGTTTTGGTTCAGTTTTACTAGTCTTTTGTATGCTGAAATGTGAAATATTTTGTGTCATTTAATTTGCGTATTATGTATTCACAATTGTATTTTTTAAACAAAGAAATAGGTCACAGGGTGACGCTTAATCTCCAAGTCGTATGCTTGAAAAAAGTCACTGGTAAAACTGATAATGCCCCATTCAATTCTGAAAAAAATTATATTTGACATTTTTACTTTTTTTACATTCTCTACACGACTCGTTTAGAATGTTGTAGGAAATCCTTATTTCTGGAGATATTTCTAAGGAGTTGGTAGGTACTCATTTTTACCTGGTTTTTACCAACAAAGACGATGATGACGTCAAATTTGATATAACGGTTAAGTTAGATACATAGTGACGCTTGATATCCAACTCGTATGATTGACAAAAGTCATTAGAAAAACTGATAGTGCCCCTGATATTCTGAAGAAAATTGCTTTTGACATTATTTTTAGTTTTCTACATTCTCTACAGGAAGCAGCTCAAGATTATAAGATACTAGAACATTTTTTTTTATTTTTCTACATTCTCTACACGAATCAGCTCAAGTTTTGAAGATTCTATAAAATCTTTATTTCTGGTGGTGGCTTTATCTGATATTTCTATCGCGTTTGTACTAATTATTAGCTGATTTCTTCCAACAAAGACGATGGTGACCTCAAATTTGATACATCGGTTATTCTTTTGAAAAAAAACTTATTACCATATTACTTTTTAAGCAGCTTTGAGTGAGCTGAAAACAAGGACGTGATAGGCATATATTAAGTCATAATTCTGGTATATACCGCTTATTACCCATTCACTTATTTTTGTCATCTAGTTACCTTTGACACCTTCAGTTATTTTATACCCATCTCCTTTTAGCACAGGTTGAGAAGATACGATGAAAATGTCAAATTCAAATTTCCAACGCCTACTTGACGACAATAATAAGTGAATGGCTTATATATATTTCGAGTTTCTAATATATCGCAGGTATATACCTAAAAGCATATTGAATGTTTCCTTCCTATGAACTAGGATATATTCCAGGAACATGAATTTTTTTGGCGATTTCAATATGCTAGGCATATTCCGGATATATATCGACTAGTATATAACAGTTATATATACAACAACGTGCATAGTCCTACAAGTGTATACCAGGTATAGGCTTGGAATAATTTTGTGGTATGTGGGAATATACTCCTAACTTGGGAATATACTCCTAACTCCTAACAAATGGCAGGTTTACATACTAAAATTTGGTTTTTCCAGATTTTTGGTACAAATATGAATATTCCGCAAACTTTTTTGCTTTAAAATGTTGGATATTTCAAAAAACCTCGACACATCGTAATACTTAATACCGACCAGACCCTCGTTTCCATTTACTGATTTGATCAAATCGCCAGATATATTGAGCTTCCTATAGAACTGATCACCCATACAGTTCTCCACGAATTAGCCAACAAATGCCCCAACCTCACCCACATGCTACTGGACTTCTCCACTGCCATGCAGCTGCATGACTTCAGTGAACTTCAAGCTTTCCCAACGAAGCTGAAATACCTGTGCATTTGCCTGTCCGAGGTGATCTTCATGGAGGGTTTCATGAGGAAAATTTACAACTTTATTAACGGCTTGGAGATCCTACATCTGATAGGGACGTACGAAAAAGTGGAAGAAGAAGAGGAGGAAATTTACGAGGTCATCAATGTGCACCGGTTGAAGAGTGCTACGCCCAATTTGAGAGTTATAAATTTGTATGGGATAAACTTTGTTGATGACACGCACATTGATGCTTTCAGCTCGAACTGCATTCAGGTAATTGAAGACAATTTTGTTTGCAGATTGTGTAGATTCGAGGAATGGGGACGAAATAACAACTTCAGTATGTTATCAAATCGCCGACGTTTCGACCACATATTTTGATCTTCATCGAGACTCTTAAAAGACGAAGCTATGCCCATCTTTTCATTAAGAGCTTTGATAAAGTCAAAAATAGGTATATGGTCGAAACGTAGGCGATGATAGAGTAAAAATAGATAACAGATTGAAGTTGTTATTTCGTCCCCATCCCATAAATCCACACAATTTTCATTGATACAGGGACACTTGGAAATATAATTTTCTTTTGTGGTTGTTGATCAATAAATACAATTTTAGTTGGAATGTTTGGCAGTAAATTACTGTAACAAGGTAACGGGGAGCACCTTAAAAACGCTATTTCAGAGAAGCAGAAGGCTGAAGTGTTTACTGATGAATGGCACGAGTAAGTAGGTATAGGTTCATAAAAACTAAAGGAGGTTTATAAAAAAAACCTGATAGCAAGCCATCGAATTAAAACTCTGGTCTGAGATAAGTTCATAAAAAAATAAAAATCGGAAAATTGTATGACATTTTCGACTTTTTTTATAAAGTCATCTCAGACCTACCTACTGTTCTAATTCCGTGCCCTACTTAAGGTTTTTTTTAAATGAACGCATTATATTATGGATACCAGTTTTGGGAATGTAACATTTAGATCTGAAGAGTGAATACCTGATGCAAGTCGAATGGGAAAAGTGCTCTCTCCAAGAATTTGACATAACCGCTACAGATTTATCCGCAGAGTGTTTGCAAGACATGCTAACTAGGCTTCCAGGACTGCGGTTTCTGAGCGCTGGACAGATAAACGGATTCAACGATTCAGTGCTCAAAACCTGGATGGATCAGGGCAATCCCAGAAATTTAGTAAGTGTTTTTTTCACCGTAAAACAATGAGACCAAAATTTGTGTCTAATCATTTTAAAATTATTTAGTGTTTGATCAAAAGAGCAGCGATCCGAAAATTACTGACATATTATATAAGGTGGTCATCAAACCTCCTAGCAAGTAATGGAATTAAAACTCATGTCTGAGATAAGTTCATAAAAAAATGAGAGCGTAACATTTATGGCATTTTCGTATTTCAATTTTTTTTTATTATGTCATCTCGGACCTTCTGTTTTCATTTCATGGCCTACTTGAGGTTTTTTTTAAATGAACGCATGATACAAAAACATGCTTTATTCATAACATCGTAGCGATTACGTTCCAGTGTCTGCTTTAGAGAGTTCGAGAATTGCTAAGACTGGAAACCATTAAAAAGAGGAGAAAATAGGTATGCGCATAAAACATGTGATATACAGGACGTTTCTTTTATGAGTGCCTACCATTGCTACCTTCGAAACGGTTAGAGTTACAAGGTCGCTTAAATTAGAAAAAAGTTGCCTCCTGTTGAGCTTCTTTAAGAATCCTCTGCAGGTTGAATAATGAAAAATATGAAAATTCCTCAAAATTTCAATCCATTTAGTGAACAGTGCGTGATAGAAGAAACTTTTTAATTAGAAAGTGTAATAACTTTTTAATCTCTACAAAAGTGAATGATGCATGTCATTATCATGTATCTTTTAATAACTGAGATATCTTTACCAACTCATTTTTTTTTGGACCTGGAATTTTATTCCACATTTCAAAAGCACTCGTGATTCCTGAAAGATCGATGTATTATTTGAAAAAATTCATGGTCGACTTTACATACAAAATCAATCATTATAAGAACTTTTTATTTAATTAGTAACCTAACTACTTATCTCTTCCGGATTTATTTTTTTTTCAGTAAAAGTTAGTAAAATATTTATAATTTTGGACCAAAATCATCCAAAACTTTGCTGATTTAAGAAAAAATAACTCTGACACTACAAAATAGATTATAAATAAATTAAAGCAACAAACATAAAAAAAATGAAAAATAAAACCAACTTAAATATGCGGAACACAAACATCGAAGACAAAACAGTAATGAAAAATGAAGTAAAGAAAAAGTATATAAGAGCGAAAATTTTTTGTAAATCAAAAATATAAACAAACTTTATTTTAAAAAAATATATAGGGTTATCGGGGAAGAACAGACAACAGGGAATAAAAAATGCGAAAAAGAAGACAATTTGAGAAGCAAATACATATAGTTTTATTAAGAAAAGAAAAAGAATTAATAAGCACAATAACCACAAAATATTACAAAAAGATTATATTAATTCAAAAAGTGGAAAGGTTACATTAAATTTGTGAAAAATCACAAAAACGATTGAGTTTAAGAATGTTTTGCGTGGAGAGTAAAAAAAAAACAGGATGTAATGTAATTTGAGAAGCAAAAATGTAGGATAATTAAAAAAGAAAAAAAAATTAATTAATGAGCCCAATAAGTCTAAAAAATATGTCAAAAAAAAGAAATAAACGAATAAAAAGTGGACAAAAACCCTATTTTAAGTATAAATAAAAATATTAAATATCAAAACACTGTATTAAGTAACTCTAACGAAAAGATGAATGAGTTTAGTTTTCGTGCCAAAAATCGATTTTTGGCTTGTGGAGCTATATTTCGGATCAACACTATAAAAGAACTTGAAAAATTAGATATTATTATTTAAAAATACAGTTTTGGGCCAAATTTGTTTCAATGTTTATAAATATACCTTACAATTGTTAAAAGGTAGGAAAAGCTAAGTTTTTTGGTGTCAAAACTACTGCAAAAAAATAAAAACTCAATAAATAGTCTAAATAAAATCAATGCAAAAAATATGAAAGACAAAAAATTTATAATAAATAGGATTAGACAAATATGAACAATAAAAGAGCAGTGAAAAATAAAAAACCCTATATTAAGAACTACGAAAAGCATCGAAAGTCTGGAGCAATTAGAAAATTAAAGAAAAAATATGTGCAATAGAGCAGAGAGGGGCATAAATCTAAAATATTTCAAAGTTTAGAAACACATTGTTTAGAAACTTGCTAAATAAGGTTCCTCTCGGAGGATAATTTTAATTTCTTTCAAAAAAATTGTGGTTTGATTCTTTGAAAAAAATTGATGTTTTAGATCTTCTGTTTTGGTCAGGACTCAGGACTCATTAATCATAAAAAACACAGTTGTGGGCCAAGAATGTCTCAATAGAAATCAATTTACGTTACAAGGTTCAGTCGATGGAAAAGTCCAAGCTTGTGTCAAAATTGCTTCTGAAGTATGAAAACAAGGAAAATTGCAATTTAGATCCATTAAAAAAATATTTAAAAAAAAACAAATTAACGAAGCGTGACAAGTAATCAGAAAAGGAATCAGATTTGAATAGTAGAAGAACAGTAAGGAAAAAAAACAAGTTAAAAACTTAATTAAAAATGTGTAATAAAAATAAAGTTAAGAAAAGTGGAAAATTATAAAAGAAGTAAATATAGAACAGGTAAGGTTGGGTATTTAAATTTTAGGCAGTAAATTCTTTTAAGCTTCTCTAAAAGAAAAGTCTTTCTTTTTAAAACTTTTCTAAAAGAAGTTCTTTTTGAAATTAAATCCGTATAAAAATTTGAAAAATCAGGGATTATTAATTACCAAAACATAGTTCTTGGTTAAAACAAAGAGAAGGGGTAAAACCTTGCTTAAAAAAATGTACACAAAGCATTTAAAAAAATGCAAATGTGGAGAAATTTATGTTTGGCTAAACCCAGTCGGACAGAACTGACTCTAATCTTCTAGTTAGTTGTTTTTGGTAACTTGGTACATTTTTGGATTAAAGGAGTGTTGTATGATTAAAAATGCCTTGGAGTGGTTTTTCGAAAAAGTTCGGTTAGGATTAAGGACACAAACTCGTTACTTATAGTAATAAGTAACTTAATTAAATAAAAACTTCTTGTAATGATGATTTTCTAGGTAAAGGCGATCATCAATATTTTCAAATACTGCATTGATCTTTCAGGAATGACAAGCGCTTTCGAAATATGAAATAAAAATTCCAGGTCCGTACTTAAAAAGAATTGAGTTGGTAACGATAGTAGTAGTATTAAACAATGGCGGAGGCAAAGCCTTGCGACTACGCCTTAGAGGCCCTTTTCACAGTCCCCCGGTCCACCCATCCCTACTCCACCAGTTCCCTCATTCCCTACACGAGTCGATCCATCCCTCTAATGAAGGAGAGTATGCCGTCCCATTTCAGAGTCGAAACCTCCTCTCGATGAAGCAAAGCGGCAAACCTATGGCACACTCCCAGAAAGTGGTATGACGACTCTTCCCCCCTGTCCCACCCTGCCCCACAGTGGGTGCAGAGTGGACTCTCAGCCATTCCTACGAGGTGCATGTGCCTTTTAAGTCTGCAGTGTCCAGTAAAGCCACGAGGCCTTGGATCTATCCGGGTTAGGGTAGATTTCCTTGGTCTGTCCACATATTCCTGACTAGGAACAGGTTTACGGGTATAGGACTGAATAAAACCAGCTCTCGTTGAAAAATTGCCGACGTTTTGATTGTATATTACAATCTTCTTCAGGGCTACAAATATAAAAAAGAAATTGCACAGCAGGCCTACAGAATAAATGTAAATTTTTTTCTTAATAAATATAAATATAAACATTTAAACAATTATTAACATAACGACAACATAACGTAACAATAGACGATCACTCGTATATGATTTTACTGACCTTTTTTTGACAGAGGGTTGACTGACAGTCCCGTCTGGGTACACCATTGTTCTATTATTCTACATGCCCTTTGCATTCGATCACAAACGCTGCCAACGAACTTTTCTGGTATCATGACCAGTCCGTTGTCCGCATACACTTGCGCAGTGTTGGTAACGATAACTGAGTTACTAAAATTTGCATAATGTCATGCCGTATGCGATTTTATAGAGATTGAAAAGTTATTACACCTTCTTAAAAATCACCTAATTAAAAATATTCTGTCAGAAATAGTTTACAAACTACAGGAGATTGAAGTTTTGAGAAATTTTCACATTTTTCCAAATAACTCTGAAACTACTGAAAATGAGGCAACCCCGAAGTGCAGTCTTAAAGGAGCTTGTGCTCCTTTAAGCTAACGTTAAGCTCCTTCGTCTAACATGGTTAGTTTACGATATAGAGGAAATTAAAATTTTGAGGATGGTTTTGAATTTTCACATTTTTTCAAGAAACTCGAAAACCAATGGAAATGTGGCAACCTAGAGGTGGACTCTTAAAGGAGTTCAACAAAAGGCAACTTTTTTCTAATTTAAGCGACCTTGCAACTCTTACCATTTCGGAGATAGCAATAGTTGGAGCACATGGAAGAAACACCCAGTACAGACAATATTGCAACTTTTACCGTTATTTGAAAAAAAAAGTGAAAAAATTGAAAATTCAAAAATTTCTGAGAAGATGAAACTGTGGGTTCGATTTCCAGGCTGGCCAACTTTTTTTTTTATTCTTTTTTATTCTAAAATATTATTTTGGGTTTTATCCACGTGTAGTATAATTTTTTTTAAACATAAAACTAATGTTTTTTATATATTTACATAAAATTGATGTTGGAAAGTGACTAAATTTGTTAAGGAGATCTGGTCATCACTCATAAACTTCGTTTATTACCCCTAATTCCATATAAAAAAATTCAGATAAATCAGCAAAAAAAATTCTAGAAAATTTCAAAGACCTCTTTACAAAATTTTTGACAAAACCGTTCGCAAGAGAAGAAAATAGGTATGCGCAAAACGCAGTACGCTAATGTGTAGACAATATTGTAACTTTTATAGTTTTTTTTTGAAAAATTAAAATTGAAAAAATTGCTAATAAGAAGGAGCTGATTTCCAGTGCGGCCATATTGTTTTGGCTTTTTACCACGCTTAATATTTTTCAATTTCTTAAAGTTGATGTTGGAAAGTCAATAAATTTGTTGTTATTCAATTTAAAGAAAATCACTTTTCACTCGTTGACTTTGTGTATAACCCCTAATATCATATAAAAATTTTAGAGAAATCTACGGAACATATCTAGATCAACATTTTTTAGTTTTATTCCGGTTAGTTCAGTGTCCCAAGTAAAAAAAAATAAATCTCCCTGATGAGGGTGCTGAAAGGTAGTGACAAACTTTAATGGGTTATAGAGGACGCCAAGTCATACAAATTTTGCTTATCAACCTCTATCCGCAAACGCACCGTTTTCGAGTTACAGGGTGTTAAAGAAATATTCCTTTTATATATTTTTTCGTTATATTTCAGGGATTAGTCGAGATAGACAATTGAATTTTTGTACACGTTCTATCCATTACTTTATGAGTGTTAGAGCGCGCTTTTTTTTGTACCAGTGGCGTAGATTTTGGGGGCGCCTGGGATTGTTTTGCCTCTAATGACTACGCCACTGGAAAAAAATTCAATTTGGAAGCACATTGTGAAGGGCCATTATTTTCTACCCAAAAAAAGGAGTGTTAATCAGAAGCGCTAATGTGAGTCGTCTTTTGAGTTAAATGGTATTTTATGATAAAGAACATGGGTAAAGCAATAAGAAAATTAAACTAAATAGTAGATTATGTCACTAGGAGTAAAAGTGGGTCTTTTCGTGCTGAGCCTAGAGATTGACTGCAACTGAGCGAAGCACAAAAAGACCTTTTACTCCGAGTAACATATACTATTATTTTTTTATTTTTAAATTTTAAATTGATTTTTAAATTTTATAACTACCTAGTCGTGTTGTTTATTTTTGGAGTTGGTGATAATTAATAGTAGTAATTGTAAATTATAATGGACGGCTCGACATAGAAATCGTGATAGCCGGTTTTTGAACAGGATGGGTCCATTTTAAGAACTGGTTCTAGCCTAGTTCTTCAAAACATTTATAGTAGGTACCTAGAAGGGCATAAGCAAGTTTGTTTAACACTGGTTTATACAGTCTTATGCGTATGTTATGTGTCCCACGTTAAAAATGTCCCTGATTCCCACAAGAAATCATAATTTTTTCTATGAACTGGGTTATTTACCTAAGGTCCTAGGACTAGGACAACTAACAAAAAACTTTTTACAAATAAAAATTATCGTAATAATGTCGATTTCGCTATGAGAAGAACAGTAATACAATAATAACAAACAAAACAAGATTACCGTTGAGCTTGAGAACTAGTAAAAAAAATGTCATTGGTGAATCAAACCGTTTCTTAATTGACCGGAAAATGGCTTCAATTCCGGTGTAACCGGAATTACCAGCGATCTACCGGTAGATGTAACCGGTAGATAAACCAAATTTATTGATCACTTTTGAAATTCGCCCAAATCGTTAATATATGCGCCACCAGGACAGTAGCGATGACTTTTGACTTCACTTTCACTGCCTAGGACTTTTTTGCTACTTTTTTGGTCTCGGGATTTGAAAGCCCACTTTAGGTGTGCGTATGGAGTAAACAAATGACGTACTTTTAGTCCGCTTGAAAAAAAATGTTTATTTTTTATACAACTAGTTACAAAAGTGACTCAAATTGCCCACCACCGACCTCAGTGCATAAATTTGCTCGTCAAATCTTGGAGTGACGCACCGGTTGGAAGATGTGTGGTTCTATTGAATAGAGAAATATGTTGTATATGTAGAACTAGTAGAACAGAGAATGTTTCTGAAAGATGTCACTAAATTCTACGAGGTTATAGAGGACCCCAATCATAGAAACTTTTGCTTATAAATCAACAAGTGTATTTTTATTTTTCAAGTCGTCGTGATAGAAACAAATAAAAGGAACACCCTGTATATATAGAACTAATATTTACTAGAGTCTTTCAATGTTTCAGAAAAATGTTGCTGCATTTTGAGGGATTATAGAGGTATCATAACAATTTTTGCTTATAAACCAACAAGTGTAATTTTATTTTTCAAGTCGTCAATTTTATTTGGTGTAGTGGGAACACATAAAAGGAACACCCTGTATATGTAGAACTAGTAGAATACATAGTGTTTCTGAAAGATGTTGCCAAATTCTAGGAGGCCCATCCTAGCAGTTCCTCTTGGTTGTTAACAGGAGTTTCATAAACCAAGGACTTGACATAACCCCACAAAAAGAAACCCAAACAGGGTTAAGTCTGGGCTTCGTGCTCGCTAATGTACAGGCCTTCCTCGCCCAATCCATCTATCAGGAAATGTCTGATTTAAACGACTCTGCACAGTTGAAGCGGTAGTATTCAGTTCACGAACAATTGCTCGCGTGCTGGTAAACGGTTGTTCTTCAAATCGCTGCAAAACTTCTTCCTCTAAGGCCACTGTTCGTGCAGTTCTTTTTTTTTCCGGCTCCTCCATCTGGATTGACGTTGCCTTTTTCTTTTAATCGACGGTGGATTGTTGCAAATGTCGAATGACAAGGGTGCCGACGTTTAGGAAAACGCTCCGCATAAAGGCTTCTCTTCCGTTACATTTTGCCTCTTCGTAAATAAGGTGAATATCCGTCAGTTCTTCAAACGTATAATTCACCATTTTGTTCACAAAAATGACAAACTGCAAATGTAAGAAAAGAAACGACGCACAAAAAGTAAACCAACTGACGAACTGACGTGTTCAATGAAGTCATACAATAAGTAAACATTATAAGAAACAATTTTTGTTCTTTTTTCTATGTTTTTCATTACAAATTCCATTTAACACAAAAACGCCGCACACTAGCGCTTTTAATTATGAGAATTTCTGTATACATCGTATTGGTCACAATGTGCTTCCAAATTGCAATTTTTTCCAGTGGCGAGGCAAAACAATCCCAGGCGACCCTAAATCTACGCCAATGGCCCATGAAAAAGAGCGATCTGATGCTAATAAAGTACGTCCAAGTAATGGTAAAACGTGTACAAAAATTCAGTTGTCGATCTCAACTAGTCTCTGAAATATAACCAAAAAACTTATAAATGAAATATTTCTTTAATACCCTATATCTCGAAAACGGTGCGTTTGCGGATAGGAGTTTACAAGCAAAATTTGTATGTCTTGGCGTCCTCTATAACCCCCTAAAGTTTGTCAGCACCTTTCTGAAACATCCTGTATACTTGGCTTGGTAGATTGCTATTGAATTTAACACACAACAAAATGTTTACGCTAATCGCTGCTTGCTAACACAGTCAATCAATTTTCAGCCACTTGGTTTAGTTTTTCAGTTGTTAGGCCTGACTCTATAACTTAGGCTTAAGCTACTTAAGTCCTCCCATAAAGGGGAGGAAAGCTGTCTTATTCTTAACAGACTAAGACTTAAGAGGGATCTGGCGAGCTAAAGCTTCAGCCCATATTTTGTAAATCTGAAAATACATTTTGGTTCTAGGTAGCTCTAGATTTGGACAGCTCAGATAACCTTTCAGAGGACGCAATTTACAAATTCCTCTGCAAACACGGCCACCAGTTGTGGGGCTTGGGACTATCTGGAATGACACATATCACTGATTCTCTATGGCAATCCATACTGCCTATATTGGCAAACGCAAAGTGAGAATCTTCGAAATAACTCCTTCACTTTATACCAAGTATTTTTTTTAAGGATACTGGTGATGGGTACGCAAGAAAGGCTCGGAGTAAACATTTTAGCCGATCAGCTTATGGACAGTATTGCTAAAAACTGCTACAACCTGGAGAGATTGGAGCTGAGGTGGGATCCAGAAAATCTGAGGTTTTCTGATAAGAGTCAAAAGGCCATCGATACGTTGAGAGTCAAGTGTTTGAAACTCAAATGTTTATGCTTGAGGTAAGTTCAGAACATTCACAAGAGCTAAACTCCGCTTCTCGTAGTATCGGACTCAAAATAAACGTGTCAAAAAACCGACTAAAACCCTATGCTCAATGATTTTGTTTTGGAAATTCCTAAAGCAGGTTTTCAAGTTTCCAAATTGTAATTACACATGAGCTATGTTCGCATATCTTAATATAACCCTGTTTCTATTTCCTTTGCAAAAAGTTTAATATTTTTTTGCTTTTAAGCATTGATTTTTTATTATTTTATTAATTTAATTTTTTTTCTTTATAAATTGAGCTTTGAAACAAACAGTGTAATTCAATGCCGATAGGCGTATTAGCCTTCGGAGTAGTTGTTTCTGTTTGTTTTCTTCTTAACAGCTGCAATATTTTTGAAATATAGAAAGCAGATAAGTTTTCAATTTCCAAATTGTAAATATTGCATTTTTGCATATTTTAAACTAGAGTTTTCTGCGAAAAAGCTAAAAATTTCGATAACTAAGAGTCGAAATGGTTTGTTTTGATTCTAAAATTCGGCTTAAGCATAGTTAATAAGTAGCTGCACCCAATTAAGTATTTTTTTTTAGTATGTTGTTATCGATCTTCTAGTTCAATATATGGTGGCTTAGGAGGTAACAAGATCACGAAATGAACGACGAAACGAACGATCACGAATGAAAACTGACTTTTTTGTTTGTCACAGCCTGCAACTCCTCTTGTGTTGCGTAATCCTCGTGATGACAGTGCGTTTTGTGATGCCATTGTATACCGATCCACAGCTGCATGTAACTCGGTAAACTCCGGTGCCGATAGGGGATCTCTGCGGTCTTTGGCCGATCTCAATCTCTGTTGTATTCTACGAGTGGGTTTAAAGACAGTTTTAGTATTGCGGCTTTCCAGCAGCCTGCCGTCCTTTCTGTTACTTTGTGGATGGTAGACTAGTCAATCAGTGCTTTTCTTCATCTTCTCTCGTTGTTCCTTCCTGGCGCTCTACATTCCTTGAACGTTCCAACCAAAGGCTCTTGCCAGATGTTTCATTTCCCGTTCCAAATCAACCGGCTCACAAATTCTCACGTCACGACATCTTTTTCAACGAGGTGGATTTCTTATATTAATTGCAGCGTTTCTATCCGAGACTAACGAGAGAGGCCATTGGGATCTTTAAACACGACAACAAATTCAACAGGAAGGGGAAATTACGTTTCTAAATACAGACTGGAAGCGAGTTCTACGACATACTTAAAGTGTGCCGAAACCTTGCGTCACCACTACCCCCACTGCAGCGCGACGGCGGGGGGATAAATACTACGGAGCTCACCACAGTTGAACCAGTCAAGATGGCCGAACACGGGAGGTCACTTCGCCCATTGCCTCATCGCCTTATATTATTATTGGTGTTAGTGTTGTCTGCCTGTTTATGTGTGATTTTACCTGTGCAGCCCCATCATATTAAAGTATTTGTGATAACTTTTAATTCTTACATACTCCATAATGTGGTTGCTCGAGATTCTGTTGTAAAATGCTACGGAAATTTAAGAACAAGGAAGGCAGAACAGAATTTGTCCTGAGGATGCAGGAATATATCTGCGAAACGTAGACTAATTCTAATAGTTGTCTTCGTCATTTCGTTATCTTGTTCCCGCGTAACCCACCTTATAAGTATTTTTTTTTCAGTGATGGCCGATATTATGAAATCGTGAAAGCCAACTTTGAAAGAGCCGACAGAATGACGGTGGTGAGAGCGCTTACCAATTGCAGGGTATCAAACTACTACCTTCTGTCGAATTACAAGGACTTGGTGTTTAATTGAAACAAACTGAAAGAGACAGTGTGATGTTAAGGTAAAATTTATTATTTCTAATTTGAATTAATAGTGCCACCATTAAGTTGTTTAACGAAACGTTAGATTAACTTAAAAGAGTTTCATTTTGTATTTGACAGAACAATAAATATATTAATTATTTACTTGTTTAATTATTGTAGTTTTCTGTACAAATTTTTACTATTTACAAATAATATGCCACTGCAAACCAACAACAGGCAGTACTAAAAATGTGTTCAGCTAGAAAAGTGCTCTAAAGACTTGGCACAAAGAAAATTTGTATCAAATAAACTGCACTGCCTTGTTATCAGACCTGCAACCACCTCAATATAAACACTATACCTATAGAAATAAAACCGTCTCATATTGACTTTGAAAAAAGTATAAATCAACAATCACCTAAAGAATAAGTACATAAACTGCTAAGGGAAAAGATCGATACAGCAGAATGCTCCCGCATATTTAAGGTTCTCTATCTCAGACATACTTTAGCCGAAATTTGTAACTTAAAGAGATTTCGAAAGGCCGTTTCTTCTAGAATCAGGCTGGGATTACAAACTTAAATAAATATATTTTTTAAAAGGATATACAGGGTACAGAAAAAAAAACACTGCAAATTGGTTGCGTTTTAACCCACTGCATTTCGAAAACAGTATGACATTTAAAGGCCTTGATTGGTTCTCGGGACTTCATCTCGGAACATGTTCGGCAGTTTTTGGTTTTTTTGGCCTTCACCAAAAATTACAGGGGTTTTCAAAAAGTGTTTGCTTTTTGTATAAGTATTTGCGATTTTTAATAAGATAAATTACCCCTAAAAGATAATTGATTGTAAAATCAGCGACTTAGCCTTAAAGTTAATAAAATGTTTATTAACTATTGTGGAAAACAAGTGTACGAGAAATCCTGTAGGCATTTATACGATTGGAAAAATACCTGTTGCTGTATCAAAATACCTAAAACTTCCAAACTGAACCCTCTATACAGGACATTGTTTTCGCCGTTCTTCTGCGAGCTTGCTTGCCTATGCTGGAGCAAATTTGATTACAATTAAGCGCTATGGAGGATGGAAATCGTCTACCGTTGCTGAGGGCTATATCAAAGGTTCTTTGGAAACTAATAATTCGATTGCCCGAAAACACCTTCGAGTGAAAACAACAACAGCAGATATGGTTGTAAAGTCAACCAGAAATGAGGTGGTTTCTGGTAATTACTCGGCATCTAAAGCGCCTGCACTATGGGCTCTAGTAGAATTATAGAAGAAATTAATTGTTCAAATTGTACTATTAATGTTAATATTAATAAATAAAGTAAAAGTTTTGACAATTCTTTTAATTTTTGACATTTTATTTTAAACCACTAGTGCTCTAAAGCCGCGTTTAAAGCACCTGTGCTTTAAAACATCATTTTTAAAACAGTTTAGGATGTCAAAAAATGTCATTTTTAACACGTGTGTAGAAAAAACTTATTGCCGATATCTCGGGACGTTTTTAGCGGTTTTTTTTTTGTATTTTTTTTGTCTACGAAAATAGTTACTTTTGGACTTTCTTGTAAGTTACAATACATTGCTAAAGTATATCCGCTCAAATAAAATAAATTGACTATACAATGATGTACAGAAACGAGACAAGAAATCCAATTAGAATCTTTTCAATGCAGGATTAAAAAAAATGGAAATTTGTTGATTTCTCCAAAACTGCCAGAGTTTGAACGAAATTTTGCAGTTTTTGACGTCTGCAAATGTTTTGCAATAGCAATATTTTCTCTTTACCACTGGCGCATATTACATCATGTCAATGCATATTTTTTAAAGAAAAACTCAATGGGATAGAACACACACAGAAAACAAAAACCATTATTCTGTCTTAAACAAAAAAGTTATCCTGTTTTTTTTTCGTATAATTCACCATTTTAGAGCAAAGAAAATACAAACCGTTTTTTGCACGTTTTCAATTAATAGTAGGTTTAATTTAAAATTTGAAATTACGACGATTTCGAGAATAACTAGTTTGCATTTCTAATATTGCGAAACTTATGGATATTTTAAATCACATTTGATGACTCTTGATCGCTATAATTTCAAATTTTGGATTGAAATAATTATAGATTTAAGAAAGGTTCATTAAAAAGTTTTTTATTTTTGACCGAACCATTGGCAGTAATTTATTAATTTATGCAAGACCTATACTTAGTTCTTCTTGAGTTTTTTACAAAGTTTTGCTTAATATCCTGTATATGTCTTACGTAAATATACGTCAATTTCACAGTCTCCCAGATGGATAGTAAGAATAATGAAATTAATCATAAGTAAAAAAACAGAATCTAAAATAACCTGCCCAATGGAATTTACAAAATTTCTAGGTTTTTAACATGACTATATTTACTACTCGGTTTATCATTTAAATAATATGCAAATGCTGTAAATCATGTAAAATGCTGCAATATGCTGCATAAAACTTTGATTTAAAATGCTAAACATTACTCAATATCGAAAGATAAATACATTTTCAAACATTGCTCGAATTTATATTGCTTTTTGTATTTTCCACTGTTTGTTCGGTTGCACTTTTAGCAGTTTTCCCCTCAGGTCTATCTATAACCATGTCCCATAAAAGGTGTAAATGCTTAATTATTTCATGTAATTATAAAGCTTTCTGGATGAAGTTTGGTATGCAAGGGTAGAAGAGAACTGTGCATCAAAAATCATTGTCAGAGAGGTGTGCACAATCAAGTGCAAAATGCGGTTTTGTGGATTGAGTTCCATTTTTCACCTTTCATTTTTTTGTTCTTTCCAAAAACTTGTATTTGTTGTATTCAAAATTACCTCTCTTTCAAGCTCATGCAGGCATCAACAGGGATTTCATAATAACATGGCATGATAGGTATAAGACGGAGAGATACTTATGCACTTTATTATTTCGTACTTTGCATGTTGGAACTATGGGAAGGTATACATTACCTAGTGTATTGATAAGTTTCTATTATTCTTAAAACTCGGTCATATATTATATTTTGACAGGGAATGAATTTCTTAGTCATCAAATTCTAAATAAAAACAATGGAGTTGGATCAAAATGTTAAAAATTTCAAAGGAAAGGATTTTTCTCAGGTGATCGGTCAGGATCGGTCAGAACTAACCTGAGAAAAATCCTTTTCTTGTCGATTAACGGTCGAGAACAACTTCAATTTTTAAAATTTCAAAAGTAGAACCATCTGATCTAAATGCGATAACTACTTAAATTTCTTTTTATATTTTTGTTATATGTATGTATTCAGATTTATAGTTTAGCCCTGAGAAAGACCTCAATAAAGGTCAAAACGTTGGCAATGTCACAAACGTAAAGTGTTGTTTATGTCCTATACCCCCTAGCCACCTCTTTCAACTTGGGAAAAGGACGCAAAACATATTAGATGATTAATGCAAACTGCGTTTAAATCGTTCATAATTTCAAATTATGAATTAAAATTACTATTGATTTAAGACGTGCATTAAAACGGTCTTCAATTTTTACTCCAAGATGGTGTTAAAGCACCCGCCATGACGTCGTAGTAAATAAAATTTTAAGCAGTACCTAGTTAGATTTTTTGTCATTCTTGCCATTCTATACAAAATGAAACAGAAACGTTGCATTCACCTTGAGGCTCCGTCGCTGATTTTTGGATCTTTTGGAGATAATTATCTTATAAAAATCGGCAGCGGTGTGCTCGCGATACAGGTTAACTTACAAGAAAGAGCCCACTTTTTGAAAAACGTCTGTAATTTTTTTTGCAGGTTAAAAAGCCGAAAACCACCGAACCCGAGATACCGACCAAACGTCATAACACTCATTGTTCCAAAATTACGCTAGCTACCAAAGGCAGTGGGTTGAAATGCAAAAATTTTGCAGTGTTTTTTCCCTTACCCTGTATATCCTTTAAAAAACCACTTTTGTTTAAGGTCAACTTTCCAACCTGATTCTAGAAGAAACCACCTTTAAAACCCTCTTAAAGTTACCAATTTCATCTAACGCACTTCTGAGATACCGAAACGGAAACAAAAAAATCTGCTGCATTGATCTTTTCAGTTAGCAGTTTAGTTTTAAAATAAATAACCACCATGGAATTTTTCTTGCCTCGAAAACGAGACCACACATCGGTCATGACTAGTCTCAACCCCATATACCCCCACAAAAACAAATTTTCAAAGTCAACCGTAAACAGTTACGAAAACAATCCCAGATTCCATTTTTTTTTAGACTCTAACCCTAAATCACATTAAGTCTTATCACCTGTTGTGCAGCTCCTCTTCCGCAAGAGGAGCCGCAAATGGCTCCTGAGCAGCGTCCGTCGCCTTGTCGTCGCTTAAGTGTAGGATTTCGTGACACAAGGGACACCTGTCCTGCACGTAAAGCCATTTCCTCAGACATACGCCGTGGAAGAAATGTTTGCACCGCGTTATTTTGGCCGTTTGCATTTCTTGGTAGCAAATGGCGCAAACGTCGTCCAAATTGCTCAGTTGTTCCGGGCTCGCCTCCGGTAGACTATCGATTTTGTTGACTGCAGTTCTTCGTTTCATGAAAACGGACCATCCGGCTTTGGCGTCGCACCAAATGTTGAAATAAGCGTGGATGCACATCATTACTGCCCGAATGGCGCTGCCGCTCTCGAAAATCAGAATCCAAGCTCCGTTGAAGAACAAGAAAATCCCGAAACAAAACTCTACAGTATTTCCGAAGGATCGGATGTAGTAGATGTAGTCGTCCAGGGCCTCCCAGAAGGCATCACGTTTGGCGTCATAAAGGAACAGACAATAAATAGCCAGGGACACGAAGACTTTGACTATGACTTCAATACTGAACGCAGTCACTGCCAGCAGCCACGTAGACGTCTCCTGCGTGGTCCACAATAAATACATTAGAGTTAAAGAGAGAATGACAAGTACCACACATACGATCAAAGCGTGTGCATGCCTGCGAATAGAAGGGTTGTGGGAGGCACTGAGACTCATCAGTAGAGGGTTAACAATGTTATGTGTAAAGTGAAGTAAAGCGGTGAATAGCAGGCAAAAATTGCGGCAGAGTCGCACAAATCGCACTTCCGGCTCCAGCCCGGTGAGGCCAGTTTGAAGTGCCAGAATGTAGAACACTATTGCTGAAACAGTTCCAAAATTCTTGTCATTTTCGTCCTCGGTTAAGAGAATCCATTGGAAAAATTTCCCGACATAATTGCATACGTAGGACACCACACTAGTAAGGCCCAGAACCGCCGTCAAAGTATCACACCCAGTAACCAACAAATACTTGAGCAGCCTAAAGTATGGTGTGTGTCCATCGTCAAGGTCCCAGTAGCCGGATAGAGTAAATATAACAGTTCGTTCCAGAGTTCGTAATATCCAAAAAGCTCGAAGAACCTCTGGAACGCTCAGCCGAAGCCATTCGTTTTCGACTAAAGCCGAGACACCGAAATTCGAAATCAACGTTCTTGCGTGCCGGTATCCGCTGTAAAGCGAATTAGAAATTGACATAAACGACGACCACAAAACAAACTTAATGATAAAAATTGGCAAAATAGCCGAAATAAACGGACTATATCGAAGAAAAGTCTGAGAAACCGGTAAGATGGAACATATTGACGGTATCAAAAATGAAACAGGTAAGAGCTTCTGTACAGTGGAATACCTCGGTCCTAGGTGAATATTAATAAATATAAATGCCAGTATTGTCTGCAAAACGTAGTTCTCCACCACCTGGTACATCCATCCTCGTTCCTCTTGCAGTTGCTTCAAGTTGAAATTGGATATAAGCTGCAGTGGCGATATCGTAACGTTTAAGTGGTCCGCGCTGTTCAATATTGTCCTTACTGTTCGGATATTGGTGAAATAGGAGGCCAACACTAATCCTACCGACATTAGGTACAAATAGACTATCATAAGGTGCTTCGTGTTCAACATGAACATACACATTGCTGAAGCGCATCCTGTAAAAGAAGTTGCAATTAGTACATGGCTTAGTGGGTATAATCAATCAAAATATTAAAAAAATGCATCCGCGGCTTTGTAATGTAAGCTATTACGTTTATATAGGTACAAAAATGGCCTATTTATTAATGTGCAAGTGGCGCCATCAGACGACGGCTGCTTCTCCCACAAAAGATATGTGAGACAAGTCGAAAAGTGAACCAAAGCAGACCTCCGCCGAAGTTGTCGTTTCCCACAAACAGATTGCCGAGATTTCGCTGGGGGGCGACGTTTAGCAGAGTATCAAACTCAATTTTCTATCAGCCAGAGGAACCATAGATGGGCTTCGCTCTTATTGGAGCTCATCAGTACGGTATACCTCAAACCTGATAAAAAATGAAGTTCGAGACACTTGGTTCTTTTTCTTGCTCAAGGCGATGATAGTTGAAAATGATGATAGTTTAGTACAAAAAGACACAATCAAAGAAAAACCCTTAACACCGAATTACGTGACTCGTCTTCAACTGGCTTGAGCTCAGCAATTCAACTGTGAAATCAGAATTTGTGGATTTATGTTCACTAGAGAAATATCATAAAAGACCTGAAAAAGAGTTGGAAATGATGATGATCATTTTCAATTTTTACCTCCCTTTTCTTTCAACTGTGCTTTTATAAAAAACTCCATTCAAATGATTCTTTAACTCAAATTAGAAATTGATTTATAATACAAATTGTGTGAATTAAATTCGGGAATCATAATTTAAAATATTAATAATGTACCTACAGGAATGGCTTCTCAAAAAAGTATTGTGTGGAAACATTTCTTACGAAATAATCATTGAACAGTCACGTCTTTCTATTGCAACAAAAAGCTTAAAACCTCAAGAAATACCACTAATTTAATGGTACAAAAATATAGAATAACTTAAATTACTTCATTTATTTGTTTAGGTTAAGTCAGATCTAGAGATATTTTATTACTAGACACATGACCATATGTCGCAGGATAAACCCTATATCGAAAATGTGCAACATTCTTCTTTCTACCCACCTCTCTGTAATACATCACAACCTCGGACAAGGTTATCTCTCATGATAGCAAGTTCAATAACCTCTCAAAAACTTAAAAGTAAAATGTAAGTAGACAATCATAATAAACACGTACCTATAGTATGAAGCATTGTTTCTGATTAGGTAGGAACTCTTAAAGTTCACAGATAATAACCTGAGAGTCATCATTACAGTTATAGTTTTTTTTTAATAGCAAGATATGAGATTAAGCTAAGTAGCCATAAATTGGAAGTGATGATGCAAATATATGAGACTTTGAAACAGTAATTTACTGTAAAAACTTGTGTAATTTTACTTAAAAATGTAATTATCCTGTAAATATATGGAAATGTAGGTACTTATCTTCTCACATTACTGACTAGTTTAAAATTTAACAATAAATCATAGAACCTTTGTCAGCAATTCTTTTAATATAGGCAAGACTGACAAGAAAACTATTTTTTAAAGTGTTGCTTAATATCCTGTATATGTCGTATACATATATGTCCATTTCACAAGCTACAAGATGGATATTAAGGATACTGAAATTAATCATAAGTAAAACAACAAAATCTAAAATAACCAGCACCATGAAAATAACAGAACTTCTGGGTTTTCAACATTGCCATATTTATCACCCGATTTATCATATAACTTCCATTTAAATAAATATGAAAATGATGTAAGTCATGTAAACTGCTGTAATGTAATGAAAATATTGCTCACACTGTTTCCTAAACTGCATTACATTGTTTTTATTATCATATACTTATTGATCATAACACATTGCTTAAAAATGCTAAACATTGCTCAATATTGAAAGACAAATATTTTCAAATATAGCTCGAATTTATATTGTTTTTGTATCTTTTTACTGTTGAATACCGCATTGTTTTAGCAGTTTTTCCCGCAGGACTATCTATACCATGTCCCATAAATGGTCGAAATTCTTAATTATTTCATATAATTATAAGGCTGACTGGATTAAGTTTGGTATGCAGGGGGTCGAGGCAGGGGTAGAGAGCCCTTTGCGTGGACATATTTGAAAATAATTGTAGTTCAAGGCCATAAAAGTCATATTTGAAACTATGACTTTTATGGCCTTGAACTATATCAACAATCAAGCAAAATAATAATTTTTTTGTATATAAAGACCACACATTATTTTGTCCTCTATTGTCCATCCTGTTATTTATGACATGACCTTTCAGAACACCCTGTATATATTTATACTTATGTACTTACATTCCTAGATAAGTTACATTAGGTAGACATTTGAGACGGCACAAGGCCTTGTACATGGTATATATCTCTATTTAAGATGAATTAGGTACCTATAACGAATTTTTTTGTATAACACATTTTGTGAAGTGCTTTCCACTTGGGTTATTCCCCTAATTTGATGTAATAGGAATATGACAATTTTTATTTTTTTTTTCAATTTTGTGAATAGTGGCGTTATTGTTACTAATTTTGCTGTGTGAAGTGATTTTGTATCAAATATTACTTTTAACTTCAACCACCAGTTTAGGGGCACTAGAGAGGGGTGCAACCTCTACTTGAAGTTGAAACTCCGCATTTGATGTTGAGCGCGATGAGTTTTTTGAGTTGAGTTTAACTTTACATATTCAAACTAAAGTTTAGCTTGATGAAAAACAAAAGATTTTGACAGATAAACAATGTACATAAAACCTGAAATTTAAACTTCAGTATAAACTTTAGTTAAAACTTCAGATAAAGCTTGGAGTAACACTGAAGATATAAAAATGTTATGACAAATTCAAGTGTCAACTGAACGCTTTGAAGGTGAGAATGAGAAAATTATTCTAACATGTCAGTATCAAAAATATCAGTTAAACTTCAGTTTGGACTTTACAATAAGTTGTAAAAAGTAAATGTTTGTTGATCTGAAGTTTAAACTTCAAACCAAGAAGTAAAGCACTTCATAAAATGTGTACTCCAAAATTCCATATAATTCACCTTAAATTCCATAGTAAATTCCAAGCTAAATTTTCTTAAATTCCACTAAATTTCCCTAAATTTTTCTATATACTCAGATATCTAAAAATTAATGTAAATTTTGAAATGAGGAAAAAAACTCTCTGAAAATTCCATATAAATCACCTTAAATTTATTTAAATACTGCCAAATACCACTAAATTTCCAATGTAGGTAACAGTAATTTTTCCCTCAGGGGAAATCACTTCATAAAATGTGGACAATAAAAATCCATATAATTCACTTTAAATTCCACTAAATACCACCAAATTCCTAAATTTCCACTAAACACCATTACATTTTGAAAGCCTGCACAAGAAAATTCACCAGTAATTTTACCTTTAGGGAAAATTACAGATGAATTTTGAAGTAAAGAAAAAAACTATTCAGAAGTTCATATAGGAATTCACACTAAATTCCTCCAAATACCACTAAATTTCCCTAAATACCATTAAATTCCACTAAATTCCAAATGGATGCATACCTAAATTCACCAGTGATTTCCCCCTCACTTCAAGCTGAAGTTTTACTGATAGTTGTAAAAGTCCTCATTAGTAGTAAACTTTTCAGATGAAATCTATGGTTTTCTGACCTGCAACCTTTTTATCATGCCTAATGGACATTTCTATATACACTGTGTCCAAGATAAGGATGGAAGTTATAGGAATTTCAAAACTGGTAATACTAACAAACCTATTTGCTTAGTTATAGTTTATGTTTCTGGGAGTAGTTCTCTCTTTGAATCCTATTCTGACCTCCATTTCAAAATCATTAGAAAAGAAATCTTTCCAAAGAGTTGAAAAATGCTACAAAAGTTCATACCAAGGCTTGAGGTATGAGCCTCGGTATGAGCTAACTACTCGGCAAATGTTGTCATCAAATGTTATTCAAATCTATCAAATATTAAGCAAACTTGGGGCAACTGTTTCAAATGTCTTTTAAATGCGATAAATCCCAGACAAAATTGAAGAATGTTAGACTGAAAAAGAAATTCATCAATTGTTATGTAAATGCATCAAATGTTAGGCAAATGTGTCTAAATGTTGGTAATATTGGTGACAAAATGTTAGTCAAGCAAGGAGCAAATGTTTTAAACAGCTGGATATTTTGTCAAAAGGCCCCTAAATATATTATGTTTGACTCATTGTGATCCAGTTCTCATTACTGCACAGCACACTGCACATTATACAAATCTTAAATAATCATATACCGTGAGATCAAAAATTAAATGGCCAGAGTTGGTTATGAAACCGAAAACGTATCCCTTAGCTTATACCATCAAAGTATCAAAAATGACAAACAGTCTAATCAAAATTGTGACTGAATGGTGCATATGCTAAGAGATAAGTTTTTGGTTTCATAGCCAACTTTGGCCATTTAATTTTTGATCTTATGGTACAATTGATCAAATATTACGTTCTAGCACAGTATAAAGAATAATACATTATATCAGTATCATCAGTTCGTGTCGGCACTTTTGATATCTCCAAAACTAAAGCGCCCGGCAGTTTTCTCAAGTAGGTACAAGAGGACAAACACATGCGGTTCACTGCCAAAACCAGTTTGGTGGTGCACCGGCCAGTGGCCGGGCGGATGAGGCAAGAGGAGGGGAGTTTCAATTTTTCGACCGACTGATGCTACTGATACAATGTATTATTCCTTATACTGTGGTTCTAGTTATGGGGTTCTCTTGAGGGCTGTTTGCTTTGGCTAACATTGCTGTTGTTTACTGGGCATCTGGTGTGATAGTATTCATTTCCGAGGCTTTCTTCGAACATTTGCAAACTCTTTGTATTCAAGACACAGTTCATATCAAAACAAAACTATAGGCAAATATTGGCATGACACTTGACTTTGACATTTAACACCTTTCAATTACATTTGCTGACATTTATTACATTTGATATAGACTAAGCTGGCTTAAGAAATAATATGAGAAACAAATTCCTCCACTGTATCCACAGTTTTCACAACAGTTAGTGGCTAGCACCCCTTGCCGAGGCTCAAACCAACAAGTCAAGGAGACTTTTGTTCCAAATATTCTTCATTTCATCACATTCAGCAGGTTTTATTGGGTTACTTCATATCCTATCTATAAACTCACAAGATTCAAACAGTTTTCAGTTTGTTATGTTTTCCAAATTTCTGTTGAAAGCAAAATGTGAACCTTAACCCCTAGTTCTGCCAATGCAGCTGCAGCAAGAGTAGTAGACACAGCAGGCCAGTGGCAAAAATGTGGATAGATACAAGTGTGGAGAGATTCAAAGTTTCGAAACAGATGAGTTTATAAATCTAGCTTTTAATCTCTCTGCTTTGGAATGTATAGAAGGTATTAGGTACAATACTAATGGCACACGTTAGCCTTTGATGTTGATGATTCATGAGCTTTGAATATAAGTTTAACAAATACAGGAACGTGCATATACTAACCTAGAGCTCCAATCAGCAACTTTATCACAAAAAATAGTATGTATTTCGAGACTTTGGTGTCCAGCAAAAAGTACGACGTTGCGTTTGTGAAATTGCCATCGACTTTATCGGTTTGGTCGCCGAAATAAGGCAAATCTTGATCGGGCTCCGACAGTTCTTCATAGTATCCCAGGCCAATTTTCAATATTTCATCGATCACAAATAGCGGTGGGACTCGCAGCAACACCTCCACTAATCCAAATACTCTACCGCGAAACAAGCGTAACGACATTTCATTGCAAAAATGTTCGTGTTCTGATTAAACTCGACTTTTTTTTCTGAAATATTACAAATTTTGGGAATAAAATTAATAAACAAACGTCATTTCGTTGGAGTTTTTTTGTAAAAAAAATACGCCGACATCGGGAATCTGTCATTTGCCATGAAGGAGAAATGTCACTTGTCAATGTCAATATGAATTCAGCATCATGCGCCATCTTGTGGCATTTCTCTGCTTTTTAAGCAAGGGCCCCCAAAACTCCAGCAGTTGTGTTAGTTATTGTTATTATTAATTGATGCTTTTAAACATTGCTTGATTTTCAAAAGCTTAGTTTGTCGAATATACCTAGATAAGTAATTTTATTATTGTGAAGAAATGCGCTACTCAAATTAAAAAAGGATAATCGTTGGGTTTGTAACGGGAGTGCAGAGATCTGCTCATAGAGGTCACTACAACGCCGCAAACACAAGGTAATATAAATATAAAGTAGAAATTGATCAGGAACTGGGGCATAGGGCCGATATGCTTGCAGAATAAAAAATTTTAACTTTGTTCCAACCCTCCAGGGAACCATTTCAGAACCGTTACAAAATCATTCTGGCCAACCTGCCAAGGAATCATCCCAACCCAAAATTGTTTATTTCAATTTTAAATTTATATTAGTGAGTTGTTCATAATGATTTTTGCACCATTCTGGAACGGTTTCTTGGTGGGTTGGAACTTGGAACAAAGCTATATAGTTATACACATTTATTAGTTAAATGTAAATATACGTTACATTAAAGTCAATAACTACTAAAGATTTAATTAGTAATTTTATTATTGTGAAGAAATGCGCTACTCAAATTAAAAAAGGGTAATCGGTGTGATTGTAACCGTAGTGCAGAGATGTTCATAGAGGTCACCACAACGCCACAAGCGCAAGGTAATATAAATATATTAAATATAGAGACGAAATTGATCAAGAACTGGGGCATAGGGCAGATATGTGCTTGCAGAATAAAGAATAATGTTAGGTATACACATTTATTAGTTTAATGTAAATGAATGTTACATTAAAGTCAATACTTAACTACTAAAGATTTAATTAGTAATTTTTTTAGTGTGAAGAAATGGGCTACTCAAATTAAAAAAGGGTAATCGGTGTGATTGTAACGGGAGTGCAGAGATCTATCTGTTCATAGAGGTCACCACAACGCCACAAACACAAGGTAATATAAATATAGAGATGAAATTGATCAAGAACTGGTGCATAGGGCAGATATGCTTGCAGAATAAAGAATAATGTTATGCACATTTATTAGTATAATGTAAATAGATGTTACATTAAAGTCAATATAACTACTAAAGATTTAATTAGTAATTTTATTATTGTGAAGAAATGCGCTACTCAAATTAAAAAAAGGTAATCAGAGTGATTGTAACGGGAGTGCAGATATCTGCTCATAGAGGTCACCACAACGCCACAAACACAAGGTAATATAAATATAGAGATAAAATTGATCAAGAACTGTGGCATAGGGCAGATATGCTTGCAGAATAAAGAATAATGTTATACACATTTATTAACTTACTGTAAATAGATGTTACATTAAAGTCAATAACTACTAAAGATTTATAATTAGTAATTTTATTATTGTGAAGAAATGCGCTAGGGACTCAAATTAAAAAAGGATAATAGGTGTGATTGTAACTGGAGTGCAGAGATCTGTTCATAGAAGTCGCCACAACCCCACAAACACAAGTAATATAAATATAGAGAAGAAATTGATCAAGAACTGGGGCATAGGGCAGATATACTTGCAGAACAAAGAATAATGTTATACACATTTATTAGTAACATTGATTAGTCAATAACAACTAAAAATATGATATTAACCATCTGGGTGGGTTCTCGCCTATGGTGCTAGCGAAAAAAAGGTTTCTGAATAAAATGGAGAATCATATATTCTTTACTATTTTTAAATAGCATTTTGAGCATCGTTGATAACATTTTGCTCTGACTCGTCTCCTAATACCAAATATTTATCCCAAATGAGTTTCCATATTGTAATCGTTATATTCTATACAATTCGTTTTATACAGGGTGGGCCATCGAAAACGTACCGCAAGGCATACCTGCCACAAAATGAACTTTTTGAAAAAAAATACATATAAATACAACAATCTATAAAGGGGTCAACTTATCGTCACAAAAAAAACAGGACGGAATGTTCAATCTCCCCAGCAGTGTCGTTAGTTAGGGCCCTCTCGACTAACCTAAATTTATCCCAGGTCAACCCTTCCCATCAAACAAGAATCAAAAGTAAATATAATCCATAAATTAAATTGTATTGCACCCTCAACTATATCTATATTTTTTTCATTCATCAGCCTCGAGTTTGTGCACTTATATATGAGCCCCAAACGTTTTGCGAAACGAAAGGAAATGGCATCGTTATCACTAACACGCCTTTCTGAAACGCAACCCTCTCTGACTGGGGATTATTTGAAAATAGTTTATGTAATTTCCGGTTTCAGTCCACTTGTTATAATGTAATAATATATTCAGATAAAACTCACCCCTTTTGCTCAATTCAATTCAAATAAACCGGGCATACATCCACTCGCTCGCTTTCCTTGGGATCATTAGGGGAGTGGACTTGTGAGAAAAGACATGTTAGAAGATAGAGTTTCAAACGTTAAATGAAAGGAATAAACCAATTAGTGTTCTCCCAAAAAAAGCTTTTGCAAAAGTCATTAATTACCCATTAACACAACAGACTTGAAGCTGGAGGGACATATGTCTTTCAAGGAACATTTATATCCATCGGGTATGCAAATTCCCCACATTCCTGGTGTCTGAAACCGAGCAACTGCTTCGGAAATTTAGTAGTGGATGTGCTGTTGTTGTCATTCACGTTTACTCTCAGGGAATTAATTAGGTGCTTAGTAGTATTCACCTTTTGAAGAGCGCCAATATGGTGCTTTGCTACCTATACCTATTAGATCACATTCCACATCATCCAAGGTGGACATATATGAAACACTGTTTAGACATGGTTTTGCTATGTACGTGTGCAATAATGGTTCCCTCTAGCAAAGCACACACTAACAAAATTAATGAAACGTAGGTACTGTTACTTCTAAAACCGAAAATATATTGCTGCTCTTGCGGTGTGAAGTTAATCGTCGTTCTTGTACTGCGTGCAGCACTGATTAATACTCTATTTTGACAGCTGGCGGTGTTAAGACTATTAGCCGCAGATACGCTAATGATGCCGAGGCGTTGGCATATTAGAAACGTTTTAGAAGCAGGAGGGAACGGTTAAAAATGACTTAAAGTTTCTAGGAGAGCAAAAATGTTTGATTGACCTAGATAGAGGAAAAACTAGTGCATATAGATAGGATCAAATGTATAAAATAATTGCTAATGATCAATAAAAATAAAAAAAATACACAGAACTAGGTGGGGTTGTATGGGTTGGCCAGGTTGCGTGGGCATGTGCCTTCACCATCACATCAAGAAGTGAATTGACGAACTCGGTGTCTTTTTACTATTTTTTATGAAGGTGAGCAAAAAAAATACAATAGTAGGTAATATCTTAAAAGCAGTCAGTGCCAAAAGAGGGGCATTAACTTCAGAAGGAATAAAAATGCTCCTGATATAAGTAATTCTTTCCAGGGGAAGTGTCTAATTTATTGACCAGAAAAAAAACGATTGACTGGGTATTTATTGACACCAAACGTGGTACAAATGATGCTCCTGACCCGGAGCATACACTGTTAAAATTTCAGATTCGGATGTCCATTCTAAAGGACATTACACTCTAAAAAAATTGATAAAACCAATTGACTGGGTATTTATTCTAATCAGATTTACACCAAACTTGGTATAGATGATGCTTCTGACCAGGGACATACACTGTTAAAATTTCAGATTCGGTTATATAATGTAAACCGATTGACTGGGTATTTATTCTAATCAGATTTACACCAAACTTGCTGCAAATGATGCCCCTGACCCGGGACATACCCTGTTAAAATTTCAGATTCGGATGTCCATTCTAAAGGACAAAAGGACACTACCCTTTAGACAAATCTGATAAAAACCGATTGACTGGGTATTTATTCTGATCAGATTTACCCCAAATTTGGCACAAATAATGCTCCTGAACAGGAGCATACACTGTTAAAATTTCAGATTCGGATGTCCATTCTAAAGGACACTACCCTCTAGAAAAATTTGATAATAACCGATTTACTGGGTATTTATTCTAATCAGATTTACACTAAACTTGGTACAAATGTCCGTTGTAAAGGACACTACCCTCAAGAAACATTTTATAAAAACCCATTGACTGGGTATTTATTCTGATTTCCATTCAAATTTTTCTAGGGGATAGTGTCCTTTAGAATGGCCATATAATTCTGAAATTTTAACAGTTTATACTCCGGGTCAGGAGCATCGTTTGCACCAAGAGTGGTGCAAATCTGATTAGAATAAATACTCAGTCAATCGGTTTTTTTCTGGTCAATAAGTTAGACACTTTCTTTTCCAGGTTAAAAATTAAACACTGATGGCATCCTTGATACCTGATAACAGTTAGCAGCCAGGAAGGGGGGTAAGCGCTTTTTCAGGGGGCTAACTACCTACTTTCTTAAGTGTTTTTCCAGGCTTTGAAGCCGTGGTTAAACTCAGAGAAACACTTTAAATATGCAATGTGGCAAACAAAAACGGCCATTTCGGCACTAAATCAGCTAGACACTGGCGACTTTTCCCAATTGGCCTTAGATCTGTCCAGATTAGGGTAGATTTCCTTGGTGTGTCTACACATTCCTGACTGTATCCAGTTTGTCCTTGTACTCTCCCACGCCCACTCACTTAGAGTGTGAGAGACGTACCTATTGCTTACTCCTAGACATGTCTCTGGTCCAGTAAAACACGTCTGGGAACCACGCTTGGCCGATTCATCGGCGCGCTCATTTCCCTCAATGCCCCTATACCCATCCCAGACTTACCGTTTTTGTTTCTGCCAGTGACTCTAGAGCATATCCTACAGTCCTGAGTGAGCTTTGAACTCGTCCTGTTCCTGCAGATGGCTCGCAGGGCCGCCTGACTGTCGGAATAGATGAATATGTTCTGTTCTGCTCCTTGTTTGAATTCTGGTCGTGTGGCCACTTTGAGTATTGCAAACACCTCCGCCTGGAAAACTGTCGTGTGGCTTCCCAAGGGAATACTTTCGCCCTCTTCATGGCCTGCTTTGTATATTCCTGCTCCTTATGGCTGTGAATCTGTATACCATACCTGATTATTCTCAGAAGGTTGCTGAAGCAGCTCTTTTTTGAATTCGCCTCTTGTTGAGACCCAGTAAACACAAATCGGTCCCTAACACGTACCCAGTGCATCAATACGGGATATTATTGAAGTCTCTGGGATATCCCGTATGATCCCATAACGATGAATGATCCTAGATGAATCTAAGACGAACTTTTGGAACAGTTCGGGTTGTTGTTGGGACATATGAAAAGAAAATAAAAGAAAAATGTTTTTAACTAGGATTTGAACTCAGGACCTCTCGCATGCGAGTCCAAGTTTCTATAAGCCCTTCACTTATTATTGTCAAGTAGGCGTTGGAAAATTGACTTTGACATTTTTATCATAGCTAAAAGGAAATGGTTATAAAAAAATGAAGGTTTCAAAGGTTTCAACCTAACTAGGTGAGAAAATTAAGTGAATGGGTAATAGCTTGCAGCTACGGAGGTTGTCACACGCATAGACGAACTTGGGTCGATCACTTTCATATTATCCTATTGACAAATAAATCCAAAAACATGAAGAAAATGAAAATGTTATTCACCCCGTGGCGTATTTTTTCAATTCTGTGATATTTTAAGTAAAAATTATTACATATTACGGGCGTCCTTTATAGTATATACCGGGTGTTCAGCAGAACCCTGGACATAGGAGATTAACATGGGAAATCGGTTTTTATTTTTTTTGCGCCTGTACGGTTGACTTGATTGAAAAACTTTTAAGAGTAAAGTTGTAGAACTTATGGTCAGCAAGAATTTGAATTTGGCACGTCACCTCCGCCATGCATGTGCTTTGTCGCCAACATAATAATTTCTTAAGTCAGAGTCAGAACCGATTTTCTTTTCTTATTTATTTTGAGGGACTCTCATTTAGTAATTAACGTGATTATGCAGTGAAAATATGTTGCCGACACTGCACATGCATGGGGGGGGGGGGGGGGTGACGCGCCAAATTAAAATTTTTGCACTTTTTAAGGCGTTTTTTCAAAAAACGGCCAAAACTGGGGTATTGAAAAAATTACAGGATGATAGCTGACCATACGTTCTACAACTTTACCCCGTACTCGGACCTTACCTCGGACACCCGGTATTAATATTAGTCCAATATCTGATATCCTATGAACATATGTTGGACGTCCCATAATTTAATATCCCATCTGAGATGTGAGGAACCACAATGAGACGTCCCAGGGATCAAGTGTGTTTACTGGGGATGTGCGACAGGACAATTGGGATGTCCTTCACGGCATCCTCCTGCAGGAAGCCATCGCATCCCTCTTCATTCATATTGGAAGCTCCCGACAGACCCAGAGGCATTGAGAGCTGCTCCCGGTGTTGTTCTGAATGTACCCGTTATGACTAGGCAGACTGTTTTCTGCAGTTTGGCCGACCTCAACACATAGCAGCTATATTGAATTGGTAGACTCAAATAAATGTTGCAATGAGAATATTTTCAACAACTTGATACTTATACAAGATACAAGCATTCAAAGACTGAAGGCACATCAAAGTGGGAGATGAAAATTCTTCTTAGAAGAGATGTTCAAACTCCCTTCTTTTATTAAAATAAGGATAAATGTAAGAAATGAATATTAAAGAGCTGTAATGAGAAAGATCATATAGCATGATTTATTTGAATTTACAATGGTATTCCAAGCAAAATGGTATTACTACTTTAAACATGAGATAAACTAAAATCTCAGAGGTGTTAGCAATCAAGGTAATCGAATAAGTTTATGAAAAATTGAAAATATTGAATACCTCCAAAAGCCTTGCATAAGTATCAGTTTACTGTTTAGTTGAGTATCTGAATCTAACAGTCAGTATTATTGACCGAGTTATTGGCCTACTGAAAGGTGTAACTTGGGACTAAATATTCAATGCAAGAATTAATGCAAAGTGTCATTCATTTTATATCAGGTAAGTAGTATATTAATTAATGTGACACAGTAGGTAGTTCCATTTTCATTATTTATTATTTCAAGCGGTTTGATGGATAGGATAACTCTAATAGGATATGCCACTGGGATCCTGACTTGAATGTACCTATGGGTGGTTTGTATTATAATACATGACCCACCTACCAAGGACAGTTTAACACTGTTTTCGAGTTCTCATTGAGAAAACAAAGGATGGAAATACTCTTAAAGGGCTCTAGAGCTGCCACCTGAAAAGATATCTAGATAGCCAAGATGCAGCGCATCGTTACACGCGCTGGTGCATTCCAGGTTTGCTGGAGACTTTTCCTCGCAAAATATAAATATGGACATAGACTAGACCCAGTTTTATAAGCTACCTACTGTTTATACTAATTATTTTACCAAATTTCAACCCTTATCAGATATCCTCCTTTTTTAATAGAAAAATTATAGGTATGATTCAATTACTGTATGGTAACGTTGTGTGTTTAGTGATTAAAAAAAAGATAGATTTCCGATACCTACTTGTAAAGCAGAAATTCGGTAAAGTAATAGTTAGGTTACTAAGTTAAACGAAAAATATCCAGCTTTATATGTTGTTAGGAAAAAGTGACCAGTTTATGCTGTTAAGGTAAGCAAAGCCTCAACGCCTTAAGAAATATTTAATATTGTTACGATCGCAGCAACGCCGCATGGGAGGCGGGGCAACGCATGGGAGCGTGTTGGTTGGTGGAGCTTCGCGACCTATCCGCGCTGCGTCATGGCTGACACGAGTGATTTATTGCTCGTCTGGCTTAATCTAGAAGGCAGTTGTTTACAACCGTTTTTTTTATATGAGATTATTCAAGAATTCTTATAAAGAACTTTCTAGGTTTTTCTGTAGTTTTAGGATTGTATATAAAAGGCGCATAGAGCGCCCGAATAGAGTAGTCGTATTTTAATCGAGCTATAAGTAAGATAAAGTTACGAAGCGATAATAGAAGGCTATAAAGTGTTAAGTAGTGAGTTATTTAGTAGTCGAGTGTATTTGTGGAATAAATAAATAGTGTTTTCGTGTTAAATCGTTACACTGGAATTATTGAACCCCGAGTTCGCAACAATTGGTGTCAGAAGTGCGATTCCAGTGGGAACTTGAAAACTAATATTGCTGAACTGTAAGTGAGTGCTTCATTGCCGGACATTACGTGTTTATGCCAGTGACCAGAAGCCAGCATCAAGCGATGGAGGATCAACTTGCCGCCCTGCTGTCCCTTATGCAACAACAGAAGGAAGAGCAAGAAAGACGTTATGTAGAACAAAAAGAGGAGCAGGAAAAACGTTATAAAGAACAAAAAGAAGAACAAGAAAGACGTGATCAAGTACAGGAGCGACTTTTACAACAACAGAGGGAAGAACAGGAAAGACGTGATCAAGTGCAGGAGCGACTTTTGCAACAACAGAGGGAAGAACAGGAAAAACGTGATCAAATACAGGAGCGACGTTATCTAGAACAGGAGAAACGTTATAATGAACAAAAAAAGGAACAAGAAAGACGTGATCAAGTACAGGAGCAACGTCATCAACAATTCAAAGAAGAATTAATGAACCATCTCGCAGCTAGGGAGCAACAATTGGAAGAAAGAATAATGCAATGCGTTAACGAATCCGTTAACGGCGTGAACGAATCCATTAACGGCGTTAACGAAGGACTCGAAGCTGTCAATCAGAGGGTTCTCGAGCTAGAAAAGAAATTCCGGGAACAACTTGAGGACGACACCGTGTCTACAGAGAGTTTTAGCACAGCCAACGCTAAAATTAAGCCTCCCGATTATGACGGTACTACGGCGTGGGAAATTTATAAAACACAATTTGAAGCAGCTGCAAAAGCGAATGGCTGGTCCGAGCCCCAGAAAGCTACATCATTAGTGGTAGCACTTCGTGGAAAAGCGGCTGAACTACTCCAATCTCTGTCGCCAGCTGATCAAAGTAATTATGCAGTTTTAGTACACTCTCTGCAACTACGATTTGGAAACGAGCACAAAGAAACCGTGTTCCAAGCCCAGCTGAGGATGAGACAGCAGAAGTCAGGTGAATCTTTACAAGAATTTGAGGCGGACATAGACAGACTAATTCACCTGGCATACCCATCAGCCCCTGAATGTTTTCAAACGCAATTTGCCGCCGAAAGGTTCATTGAGGGAGTTCGAGATAGTGACATGAGATACCACTTACGTCTAGTAAGGCCCAGGAATATCAGCGAGGCACTAGTTCGGGCCCTGGAATTCGAGGCGTCACGAGTGTCATCTAGTTCTTCTCCACGTGTAAGAATGGCAACTTGCGATGACGAGGAGGATATGTCAAGGACTGAATCCATGGCCAGTTTACATAAAACGATTAAGGATATGGCAGTCAATATACAAGCCCTGTTGGGAAGGACGCCTCGATCAACAGACAATCGGGGCATAAAATGTTTTAACTGCGGCAGACTGGGTCACATCAAGAGTAACTGCCGTAATAGGGCAAGAAGTCCGTCGCCGTCGTTTAGAAGACCGAGCGGCGACCAAGAACGCCCTAGGTCCCAGGAAAACTAATTCCGGTCAATGCAAGGGGGCAATTGACCGGGCCCGTTAAGACCCCCAGGATCTTTAAAGTCAATAATTTGGGTGGCAAAAGTCTTACAGTGGCCGGACGCATTAAGGGACAGAAAATCCAGATTACCATCGATACAGGAGCAGATGTGACCATTGTAAGGCCAGATAAACTTGTCGGATATACCATACAACCATTGCCCAATCCTATTATGTTAAAATCAGTCACTGGAGAGTCTTGCCCTATAGACGGGGAAGCCGATGTCACCATCATTATTGGAGAAAGACTCGAAGTTCGGCATAAAGTGTTGGTTGCCAGGATCAAAGACGAGTTTATTTTGGGAATGGATCTCATCAGGAAACATGGATTCTCCTATGATCACAAACGGAATATTCTCACATTTGGAGATGAGGAGTTCGCATTAACCAATGGAAATGTGGAAACTAGTGTCCGTCTACTGGTGGTGGAAGATGTGAAAATTCCTCCAAATTCAGAACAAATTATCACAGTGACTTCTGAAAATGATCCTGGGTGGTCCATAGGACTTATAGAACCTAACCTGGATTTGACGACTGAAATCATGGTAGCACGAACTTTGACCGACACGAAGAAGACTATGCCAGTACGAGTTGCAAATATTGGAGAAAAGACCATCAAGCTCAAAGAAGGAACCGTTCTTGCCAATTATGAGCCTGTGCAATGGGTATGTAATTGTGTCGAAGCAGAGACATCCAAAGTTAAATCTTCTAACCAAGCTTCCCCAGAAGTTATTGATGCTTTTAAGCGACAGTGGAGTCACCTGTCAAAGGAACAACTTCAGTCTGCTATAAAATTTGCTATGGATGAATCTGATATGTTTAACTTCAAGAGCAACGACAGTCAAACCGATTTAGTTGTCCATAAGATCAACACAGGAGATGCCCAGCCAATACGACAACATCCACGAAGGGTCCCTCTGGCTAAACAACAGGAAGTTAACAGTCTGCTGAATGAAATGTTAAAGGAGGGCGTCATAGAAGAATCATCTAGTCCATGGTCGTCGCCTGTGGTTCTTGTTAAGAAGAAAGATGGTTCAACGCGGTTCTGTGTTGACTACAGGAAACTTAATGATGTGACCAAGAAAGACAGCTACCCATTGCCACGTATAGACGACACCTTAGCAACTTTATCGGGATCAAAGTGGTTTTCCACTCTAGATTTAAAAAGTGGGTATTGGCAAGTAAAGATTGCTCCCGAAGACAAAGAGAAGACTGCATTTTCTACTGGTTCTGGGCTATACCAGTTCACTGTTATGCCTTTTGGATTGTGCAATGCTCCATCAACTTTCGAGCGACTAATGGAACTTGTTTTGAGGGGGCTGACTTGAAAAACTTGCCTGGTATACTTGGATGACATAATTGTCATGGGACGTAATTTTGACGAGCATTTGAAGAATTTAAGAGAAATCTTCAGCAAGTTACGGAATGCTCACCTGAAGTTAAACTACAAGAAATGCAGCCTATTCCAAAAGCAAGTCGACTACTTGGGGCATACTATCTCAGAACAAGGCATTCAAACTAGCCAAAGTAAAATATCTGCCATTAAAGATTGGCCAGTTCCCCGAGACAAACACGAAGTAAGGAGCTTTTTGGGACTATGTACTTACTACAGGAGATTTGTAGAGGGATTCGCCGACATCGCAAAACCGCTGCACAAATTAACAGAAAAGAAAACACCCTTCTTGTGGAACCATGATTGCAGTCAGGCATTTGCAAGGCTTAAAGCTGCCCTCTGTTCTAGTCCAATCTTGGCTTACCCTATAAAGGACGGACTGTTTATTCTGGACACGGATGCAAGTAACTGTGGTCTAGGTGCAGTACTCTCTCAAAGCCAAAACGGGCAAGAGAAGGTCATTGAGTACTACAGTAAGACTTTAAGTAAGCCAGAAAGAAACTATTGCGTCACTAGAAAGGAGCTGTTGGCCATCGTTAAAGCAGTCGAACATTACCATCGCTACTTATATGGAAAAAGGTTCCTGATTAGAACTGACCATGGAGCCTTGAAATGGTTATTACAGATGAAAAACTCTGAAGGTCAAATAGCCAGATGGATAGAGCGCCTGCAGCAGTACGATTTTCAAATTGAACATCGACCAGGAAGGTCTCACGGGAATGCCGATGCATTGTCTAGACGGCCATGTAAAGAAGATTGTCGGCATTGTCAAAGAACTGAGCAGCGTGAGGGACTTCCTTCTGTAAGGAGAACGTCGGTGGAAGTAAACGATGGCTGGACCACACAGACGCTTCGAGAAGAACAGTTGAATGATTCAGATATTGGACCCATTCTCTCTGCAAAGACTGACGACAAGAGACCAGAATGGCAAGAAATCGCTGGTAAAAGTCCAAACCTGAAGGCGCTATGGGCCCAGTGGCACTCTCTCAAAATAGAAAATGGACTACTGAAGAGAGCGTGGGAGAGTCCGGATGGCAAGACCGTAGTCAGTCAGTTGGTTGTTCCTGGTAGCAGAAAATCGGACGTACTACAGGAAATGCACGACGGAACCAGTGGAGGTCATTTTGGGGTCAATAAAACCTTGGCCAAAATTAAAGAGCGGTTCTACTGGGTGAATTATCATGAAGACGTCGAATCTTGGTGCCGCAAGTGCGAAGTTTGTTGTGCCACAAAAGGACCTCGAACAAGATCACGCGGCCGAATGGTGCAGTACACTGTAGGTGCTCCATTCGAGAGGGTAGCAATTGATGTCGCGGGACCGTTTCCTCAGACTGAGTCGGGCAATAAATACATCTTGGTCGCCATGGATTACTTCACTAAATGGCCTGAAGCATACGCCCTGCCTAATCAAGAAGCAACGACTGTGGCAACGGTGCTAGTAAATGAAATGTTCTGCAGATTTGGAGTCCCTCTCGAACTTCATTCTGATCAGGGCCGAAATTTTGAATCGGCTGTTTTCCAGAAGGTCATGGAACTTCTCGGAATTCGCAAGACCAGGACAACTCCTTTGCATCCACAGTCGGATGGGATGGTAGAGAGATTTAATCGGACCATGGAACATTACCTGTCTAAAATGGTGACAGATCATCAGCGTGATTGGGACCAACATCTACCTCTCATGTTGATGGCATATCGAGGCTCTACGCATGAAGCCACTGGTTATACTCCGGCGAAAGTGATGTTCGGAAGGGAAATGAGGCTTCCTGCAGATTTGATGTATGGAACACGAGAAAAAGAGTCGCTCAGCTCTGAGAATTTTGTGGAGGAGCTTAAGGAGAGGCTGAACAATGTTCATGAGCAAGTCAGGAGTACACTGCGGATATCCAGTGATCGAGCCAAAGCGAGATATGACTTACTAGCTAACTCCCGCGGCTTCCAGGATGGTGATTTGGTGTGGCTATACAATCCGAGGCGAAAGGTGGGGAAGTCGCCCAAACTTAGCCAAAATTGGGAAGGACCTTATACAATTATAAAGAAGATTAATGATGTGGTGTATAGGATCCAGCGGACCCCTAGGTCAAAGATGAAGGTCGTTCATTTGGATCGATTAGCACGATACCATGGAACTCTATCTGTTCGGGACGAACAGACTTAGGAGGAGGGCAATGTTACGATCGCAGCAACGCCGCATGGGAGGCGGGGCAACGCATGGGAGCGTGTTGGTTGGTGGAGCTTCGCGACCTATCCGCGCTGCGTCATGGCTGACACGAGTGATTTATTGCTCGTCTGGCTTAATCTAGAAGGCAGTTGTTTACAACCGTTTTTTTTATATGAGATTATTCAAGAATTCTTATAAAGAACTTTCTAGGTTTTTCTGTAATTTTAGGATTGTATATAAAAGGCGCATAGAGCGCCCGAATAGAGTAGTCGTATTTTAATCGAGCTATAAGTAAGATAAAGTTACGAAGCGATAATAGAAGGCTATAAAGTGTTAAGTAGTGAGTTATTTAGTAGTCGAGTGTATTTGTGGAATAAATAAATAGTGTTTTCGTGTTAAATCGTTACACTGGAATTATTGAACCCCGAGTTCGCAACAATATTTTCTATTGGAGACGATTCATTCCTTTGTTGGAAGATGACAGGTACACACAGTTAGTTATTCACTACCGATCTGGCAAAACAACATTTAATTTTTCTTTACTAGTTTTATCAGTTTTAGTACAGTTTAATATTGTTATAATAATAAAAACACTGTCGAAAGATAGTGGGATAGTACGTCGATGGTAATACTACGAAATAGTAAATATAGTAAGAACATATGTTTGACATTCCTATTCATAAACTTCTGAAATGTCATCAATGTCACTTGTCTATTTTTAGGACAAAAAAACATTAGGACAAATGCAGCCATCTCGATATCCTCGGTCTGATTACAGCAGTGTAGAGCCAGTGCAGGTCGTGTGGCTTTAGATCCCACCTCCTGCCCTCTGCCCTGCGCAATTGCCATACCAGTGTTGTTGCCCTGTTGCATGCCTTTTCTACGTAAGTTTTCCAGGTCAACCCGCTGTCGATGCACACCCCCAGGTACTTATTATCGGCTTTAGCAGCAGAGGTTCCGCGTATAGCGTGGGTGACCTGAGTCCTATAGTTTTCCTCTATTTGATGTAGAGCACGAGCTCTGTCTTGCCAGGTTTGACTGACAGTCCCCTCTTTGTACACCATTGTTCTATTATTCTGCATTCCCTTTGCATTCGATCACAAACGCTGCCGACGAACTTTCCTGGTAACATGACCAGTCCTCATCCGCATATGTCTGCGCACTGAACCCCTCGGCCTATAGTCACTCCAAGGGACCGTCTATTAAGAGACACCACAGTCGAGGCCTTGACCTCGATTTCCCTCCGGTGATCTCCCAGAGAAGCCGTCACCATACGGTTGCGGAGCGCTGATCTGGCCCAGCTTACTAGCTGTGTTGGAGTCCCCCGGGCCCTAATAAGAGCCTCGCAATGTTGTTTGTTCTGCCATTGTCGAATGCTCCCTCAATATCCAAAAAAGGTGCCAGCAGCACTTCTTTATTCGATTGTGCCTTTTCTATTTTATGCACTACAGAGTGAAGAGCCGTGTCGCTCGACATTCCTTTACTGTACTCAAAATGTATAGGTATCAGATTTTAGATCTTAATACCTCGGTAACCAGTTCGTATATAGGAAGTTATAACAGGTTGTCGGAAACCTTATTAGTCCGTTCATATTTCCATTGCGTCAGCGATATTACATTTTCCTTCCCGATACAACTCTAATGGAAATATTAAAAGGTAATTCATATATGTTTTGCGTCCTTTTACCAAGTTAAAGGAGGTGGATAGCGGGTCTAGGACTTCACGTTTGTGAAATTGATAACGTTTCGACCTTTATTAAGATCTTCCTCAGGACTAAAATATAAATATAAATACATATACATATTGCAAAAATAGTAAGTAACAAAGAAAGTAAGTACTTGAAACCACGTGGTCAGTTTTTTTTCAGTAATTATAGTGTTTTTTAACCTTGTTTTGCTCTTTAAATGGCCACTGTTTTAACGCAATATAACAAACATTACAAATCATAAACCTTGAAAAACTCAAATCAATATCCTTAAAAAAAACACAATTAGTTATTAGTCTCTTACCTCTTTCAATCATCGAAGCTTTTCATAAAAGTTTATCTGGAATAACATTCCACTTTATCCAACAATCTTGTTCCTTCAGCAACAAGTCTTATTGCCCAGTACCCAGTTTGGCCGGGTACTAAGAACTACTACTACCCTCCCATAAAAATTACAAATTACACCCCAAAGGTTATCGGGAACAGGACAAAAGAAAGTTTCCACAAATTAAGCCGAAACTTTCGTCCAAAAATAGTCGCTTGTTCTCCTCATCGCCTGTGCTGATGGCTTTTGAGTATGACTTTATGACAACATTTCCAATCTAGTCATAGAATAGCCTTGATAAAGACGTCAATAAACGTCGAAACGTCGGCAGTTTCTGCTTAATTTGTGGCAATTTTCTTTTGTCCTCTTCCCGATAACCTTTGGAGTATACTTTTGAGGACGCTACATCTAGCAACCAATACAAATTATATTAAAAAAGACATTTTCCTATCAAATTTCTTCAATTAGCTACTACCTATTGCTTCTTCTCTGCCCACCATTGTTGGTCGTTGTTTCGTATTGTTCCTTGCGTCTCTCCTCTTAACTCTCACCACCGCACCGTTACGATGCGTTATCTTAATAGTTATTGCCGATTCCTTAACCGGTGGATTAATGATGAATACAATCCGAGATTCGCATCTGAAATTAGCGTGTTTTATAATTAGCGATTAAACGCAGAGTGGCTTTCAATACCGTTGACAGGTATTTACGTAGTTACCGCGCTTAAACCCACCGACCAATTACCAGCGATTTATTATTGGGTATCTATCCGTCGAATTAAAAGGGAAATAATATGGGACTAATTGGAGGTATCTCTGTCAGTAATTGCCTTTGCTGCGGCCGTGGTTTATGGGATTCGCATTGAGAGTTCATACGTTTACATGGAAACTCCGAAGGTCCGAAGGAGGTAAATTTCTATTAGGGCTTGTTTGGAATAACTCTGGCCGACGCGACGATTGACGAACAGTCGATCCTGGCTGCGATGTCTCGGACAAATCTATTGTTTGGACTCCTTAACCAAACCCATAAATAACGGGATCTTTACTTAAATTGACGTTTATGTGAGGCAACGGATTCTGCCCTGTTACGGCACTAAATCACTCTGACGTCGCTTGCATTCGTAATGACCATTCGGATCTGTATCATTTCAGACCGATGCTTAATTGGGTTGGATTTTTTGCCAGTTAAACCTTTTAAAAAAGCACAGGCAGAAAGCTCCCGTTTGTCGACCGATGCTCGGGCATCAGCTTTCCAACTTTTCTGGATAGCGTCGGGGACGCATCGGGTGCGCGCGTCTCCCCCCGATCTCGCCTCGGGAACGAACTACAAATGCCCGCTTCTCGATGGTAGGAAATTACAGGACTACTATCTTCCATTTTACGCCCCAAAATTTCTTATTCCAATTTCCTGTTCGCGTCTGTCAGTTGTTATGAGTCATTTTCTGATAAGGACTCGTAGCGCGACTATTATGCAATAGAACTATTACACAAAGCGCTTATCTCCCATTATGTCACGCTGTGGGGAATTGGCGTTACCAACGCTGTTTTCTCGCCTCGGTTGCCATTCTCAGGTGCCATTGTTCGGCGATATTGTAAGGGCCTTTATTTCAAGTCGGAATGCCCTGAAGGAGACGGAACAGGATGCTTATTCATTATATTGGAATTCATTAATTTGTATTGGCGATTAATTTATTTATTGAGACGAAACGTTTTGGTTTTTCTATCTAGTCAGTATTTGCAACCTTTTTAACAAATCCATAAAATTTTGCTTGTTAAAATTAGTTTTCCAACCAGACAATGTCAAAATCATTCTCCATTTTACCATGAAGCCGAATGGTAGTAGTACAACCTCTCCGGTAGTGTCAACATAAAAGCAATAAAAAATGAATACGTGACTTATATTAGTTGAGTTTGATGCACAGGAGATGTTGTGCTGAGAGCACATGAGATGATGGCTTTAATTTAGTGCCGAAACGTTGACATTATACAGTTTCTCTGCATCCAGTATTTTTTGAACCGCACAAAGCAATAACGAGTCAAATATATGTTTGGAATCACTACCCAGTTAGTAAGATATATTCTTGAAATATGCTATGAATATTGAATTAGAAAGTTTGTGTATTCAAGAATATTTCAATAAAATATAAAAATTGATTTCCGAAGGGTCTATCTCCCAAATTATTAAACTTACGCGACTTTCTTCGATGGGAGGTGAAAGTTGATCTCAAAAAGAACAAGAAACCGTTAAACTCACCCCAATCGGTCTACTAGTTCTAAAGTACAGTCAGTCAAATTTGAAAATTGAGAAAAAAGGAGAAATTTTCCCCGTTTGGTCAATTTTGAAAACATTCTGGACATTTTTTTTGCTGCTTTTGATCGGAATTAGGCGATTTCAATCCCCTGTGAACGTAACAAACATAATAGGGTGAAATTTGCCCCATAAGTAAACTTTTTCCTAAATGCTTTCAAATCACATTCTAAATGTGCCTAAAAGTCGACTCTAGAACGGGTATATCGTCGAAACTATTGAACCTACCGGAGTTTCTTTGATGGAAGGTGAAAGACGACATCTTAAAGAACAGGTTGGAATCACCCTAGTCAGTTTACTCGTTCTAAGGTTACAGGCGCTTAAAGTTGGAAATTGGGAAAAAAAGGAAATAACCTCTCTTTTGGTAAATTTCGAAAAAAAATGGATTTTTTGTTGTTGTTTTTGATCAGAATGAGGAGATTTTAATCCCCTACAAACTTAATAAACATAATAAGAGTGAAATTAGTCCCATAAGTGGACTTTCTTCTAAATGCCTTCAAAGCACGTTCTAAAAATGCCTCAAAATCGATCTCCTGAAGAAGTCTATCTCTCAAAGTATTGAACTTACGGGACTTTTTTTTATGGGAAGTGAAAAAGATTATCAGCAAGAACAAGAAACCTGTTAAATTTAGTTAGTTAAGTTAGTAAAGTTAAAGGCGGTCAAATTTGGAAATTAAGAGAAAAGAGGGATTACGCCCTCTTTGGTCAATTTTGAAAAAACAATTGATTTTTTTTTCTGTTTTTGATCAGAATAAGGCGACTTCAATCCCCTATAAACGTAAGAGACATAATAGAGTGAAATTAGCTCCATAAGTGCACTTTTTTCTAAATTCTTTTAAATCACATTCTAAATGTGCCTAAAAATCGACTTAGAACGGGTATATTTTCGAAACTGTTGAACCTACTAGAGCTTATTTGATGGAAAGTGAAAGATGACATCAAAAAGAACAGTAAACCATTGGATTCACCTCAATCGGTTCACTTGTTCAAAAGTTACAGGCGGTCAAAGTTGGAAATTGAGTATAAAACAAGGAATAATCTCTCTTTTGGTCAATTTCGAAAAAATTTTGAATTTTCTTTTATTGAACCACCCGTTCTAAAGTTACAGGCAGTCAAATTTGGAAATTGAGAAAAAGAGAAAAATTCCCTCGTTTGGTCAATTTCGAAAAAAATTTGTTTTTTTTTTACTCTTTTTGATTGGAATTACGGGATCTCAATCCTCTGTGAACGTAACAAACATAATAGAGTGAAATTAGTCCCATAGTGGACCTTTTTCTGATTGCTTCCAAATCACATTCTAAATGTGATTAATAATCGACTTTAGAACGTATATTTTCGAAACTGTTGAACCTATCGGAGTTTCTTTGATAAAAAGTAAAAGACGACATAAAAAAAAATAGAAAACCGTAGGACTCACCCCAATCGGTTCACTGGTTCTAAGGTTACAGGCGCTCAAATTTGGTAATTGAGAAAAAAAAATAACCTCTCTTTTGTTCAAGTTCGAAAACATTTTGAATTTTTTAATGTTGTTTTCGATCGGAATGTGGAGATTTCAATCCCCTACGAAGTCCTATAAGTGGCTTTTTTCTTAGTGCCTCCAAAGCACGTTCTAAAAATGCCTATAAATCGATCTCCGAAGGGGTTTACCTCCCAAACTATTGAACTTACGGGACTTTCTTTGGTGGGAGGTGAAACTTGATCTCCAAAAGAATAACAAATCATCAAATTTACGCCAATCGGTCCACTCGTTCTAAAGTTACAGGCACTCAAAAGTGAAAATTGAGAAAAGAGAGGAAATTCAATTTCCTTTGCTTGAGTTTGGTCAATTTCGAAAAAATTTTTGTTTTTTTTTTCCTGTTTTTGATCGGAATAAGGCAATTTCAATCCCCTGTGAACGTAAGAAACATAATAGAGTGAAATTAGCTCCATAAGTGGATTTTTTTCTAAATGCTTCCAAAGCACGTTCCAAAAATGCCTAAAAATCTATCTCCGAAGGAATTTATCTCCAAACTATTGAATCTACAGGACTTTCTTTCGGTTAACTCATTCTAAGGTTACAGGCGCTCAAATTTAGAAATTGAGAAAAAAAAAAGAAAATAACCCCTCTTTAGGTTAATTTCGAAATTGACACGTTCTAGAAATGCCTAAAGATCGATCCCCGGATGGGGTTTACTTCCCAAACTATTGGATCTACGGGGACTTTGTTTAGTGGAAGGTGAAACTTGGTCTCAAAAATAACAAGTATAAGGGTTAAATTCACTCCAATCGGTCCACTCGTTCTAAAGTTACAGTCAGCCAAAGTTGGAAATTGAAAAAAAAGGGCCTCTGTTTGGTCAATTTCAAAAGAAAAATTGAATTTTTTTTTGTTTTGTTAATCACAGTAAGGCGATTTCAACCCCTTGTGAACATGGCAAATATAATAACAGTGAAAATAGTCCCATAAGTAGACTATTTTCTAAATGCCTCATAAGCACGTTCTAAAAGTCCCTAAAAATGAACCTCCGGAAGGGTTTACCTCTCAAATCATTGATGTTACACTCCAATCGGTCTACTCGTTCTAAAGTTAGAGGCGGTCAAATTTGGAAATTGTGAAAAAAAAAGAAATACACTCCACCCCTTTGTTCAATTTCGAAAAAAATTTGGAAATTTTTGTGCTGGTTTTGATCTGAACTTAGCGATTTGATAATAATAATCAACATAATAAGAATGAGATTAGTCCCATAAGTGAACTTTTTTCTAAATACTTCCACTCCGCAGGGGTCCATCTCCCCAACTATTGAACCTACGGGACTTTCTGTCATGAACACTGAAAGAAGACATCAAAAAAGAACAAGAAACCTTTTAGATTTGCTTCAATCGGTTCCATAAGGCGATCAAAATTGGGAAACGAGAAAAAAGGAGAATATTCCTCTTTGGTCAATATCAAAAACAATTTGGAATTTTTTTTGCTGTTTTTAATTTCCTGTAAACGTAACAAACTTATTGACGAATAATAAGAATTAAATTAGTGCCATAAGTCTACTTTTTTCTAAATGCCCCCAAAGCACGTTCTAAAAATGACTAAAACTCGATCTCCGAAGAGGCCAATCTCCCAAAGTGTTGAACTTACAGGACTTTCCTTCGTGGAAGGTGAGAAAGGATATAAAAAAAAAAACAAAACAATAAACCATTGGATTCTAATTAAAGTTGCACATTGGCAAAAAAGGGATTACTATAGAAGTTTGGTCAGCTTTGAAAAGAAAATTGGATTTTTATTGCTATTTTTAATCGAAGTGAGGCGATTTCAATCCTTTGTGAACGTAGCAAATATAATAACAGTGAAATTAGTGCCATAAGTGGAGTTTTTTCTAAATGCCTCCAAAGCACGTTCTAAAAATGACTAAAACTCGATCTCCGAAGAGGCCTCTCTCCCAAAGTGTTGAACTTACAGGACTTTCTTTCGTGGAAGGTAAGAAAGGATATAAAAAAAAAACAAAACAATAAACCATTGGATTCTAATTAAAGTTGCACATTGGCAAAAAAGGGATTACTATAGAAGTTTGGTCAGCTTTGAAAAGAAAATTGGATTTTTATTGCTATTTTTAATCGAAGTGAGGCGATTTCAATCCTTTGTGAACGTAGCAAATATAATAACAGTGAAATTAGTGCCATAAGTGGCGTTTTTTCTAAATGCCTCATAAGTATGTTCTAAAAGTGCCTAAAAATTAACATCTGGAAGGGTTTGCCTCTCAAACTATTGAAGTTACGGGACTTTCTTTGGTGACAAGTGAAATAGAACATACAAAAATACAAGAAACCGTTGGATTCACTCCAATCGCTCCACTCGTTCTAAAGTTACAGGCGGTGAAAGTTGGACATAGTGAAAAATGAGGGGATACCCCTTTCTCCTTTGGTCTATTAAAAAAAAATGGAGTGTTTGTTTGTTGTTTGAACGGAATGAGGCAACTTTAATCCCCTGGGAAAGTAACCAACATAATAAGAATGAAGTTAATCCCATAAGTGATTTTTTTTCTAAATACTTCCAAAGCACGTTTTGAAAGTGCTTTAAAATCGACTTCCGCACAGGTTCATCTCCCAAACTATTGAACCTACGGAACTTTCTTTGGTGGGAGGTGAAAGTGCACATAAAAAAGAACAAGAAGGTCCACTCATTCTGAAGTTAGAGGCAGTGAAATTTGGAAATTGAGAAAACAGAAAAAATACCCCTCTTGTTTCAAATTAAAAAAAAAAATTGGAATTTTGTTTGCTGTTTTTGATTGGAATGATGCGATTTCATTGATTTCAATCCCGTGTGAATATAGCAAACATGATAAGACTGAAATTAGTCCCATAAGTTGACTTTTTTCTAAATGACTCCAAAGCACATTCTAAAAGTGCGTAAAAATCGACCCCCGAAAGGATTTGTCTCCCAATCTAGTCTATCTATGGGACTTTCTGTGGTGACAATTGAAAGAAGTCAATCGGTCCACTCGTTCTAAAGTTACAGGCGGTCAAAGTTTGCTGGGAATGTAACAAACCTAACAAGAATGAAATTAGTCCCATAACTGAACTTTTTTCTAAATACTTCCAAAGCACGTTTTAAAAGTGCCTTAAAATCGACTTCCGCAGGAGTCCATCTCCCAAATTATTGAACCTACGGGACTTACTGTAGTGGTAGGATGTAGATAAAACAAAAAACAAGAAATCATTAGATTTACATTAATGGCTCTACTCCTTCTAAAGTTACGGGCAGTCAAACTGGAAATTAAGAAAAAAGAATAAATACCCCTCTTGGGTCAATTTCGAAAAAATTTCGGAAATGTTTTGCTTTTTTTTGATTGGAATGATGCGATATCATTCATTTCAATTCTCTGTGAATGTAGTAAACATGATAAGAGTGAATTGAGTCCTATAAGTGGACTTTTATTCTAAATGTCTCCAAAGCACATTCTAAAAGTGCATAAAAATCGACCACCGAAAGTTTCTATCTCCCAAAGTAGTCTATATATGGGACTTTCTGGGTGAAAGCTCAAAGAAGACATCAAAAAGAACAAGAAACCGTTGAATTCTCTCGAATCGGTCCACTCGTTCTAAGGTTACAGGCGGTCAAAGTTGGAAAACCAGAAAAAAGAAGAAATACTGCCTCGTTGGTCAATATCGAAAAAATTTGGATTTTTTTTTGATTTCCTGTAGACGTAACAAACATCATAAGAGTGAAATTAGTGGACTTTTTTCTAAATGCCACCAAAGCCCGTTCTAAAAATGCCTAAAAATCGATCTCCGAAGAGTTCTATCTCCCTTACAGGTCTACCTCTAACTTACAGACTTTTTTTCGTGGGAGGTGAGAAAAATATCAAAAAAAAAAACAAGATGCTATGGGATTACTATCAAACTTGGAAATTGAGAAGAAAAGAGGGAATACTGTAGAAGTTTGACCAGTTTCGAAAAAAAAAAAAATGGATTTTTCTTTGCTCTTTTTAAAAGAAGTGATGCGATTTCCATCCTTTGTGAACGTAGAAAATATTACAACAGTCAAATTAGTTCTATAATTGGGCTATTTTCTAAAGAAATAGGTAGGTGTTGCAAGGTGTATACTTCGTGCATGTGCTTCTAAAATCCTTTATTGGCGGACCGGTTTCGGCGCAAAGGCCATCATCAGCGCCCAAAAATCTATTAACGAGTAACACCGTAGCAAAAGTGTTGGTTGCCAACATAAGTATTGAAATTTTTAAAAAAAACTTTCTCTTCAAAGAGGGAAAGTGAAGTCATCACGCCAAGCCACCTCAAAACGCAGTCAGTTTAAAACTTATGCTAATAAAAACATGTAATTGACAACAACAGATCACACGTAACAGGCACGACAATTTGAAAACCATTAAAATACTATTAAAAACTATCAGGTCCAAGTAGGATTTATAAGTATTTGTGTTTTTGTGTTTTTTATATTCCTAGAAGTGACCTTCTTTAACCAAAGTTGAAAGTCAAACCTTGTTTTTCAGATTTATTAGTCTGACTAGAAGCGCCATCTGCCACTCAGCGAATGCAATTCGTCAGAACCCAAAAACTAGTACTAGTAGGTTCTTTTTAGCAGGTTCTAGTACTAGTATTTTTTAAATGATTCTAAGGAAGGGTTTACCTCTTAAACTATTGAAGTTACACTCCAATTGGTCTACTCGTTCTAAAGTTACAGGCGGTTAAATTTGGATATTGAGAAAAAGGAAATTGAGAATACCCCCCAACCCCTTTGATCAATTTCGAAAAATTTTTGAAATTTTTTTGCCGGTTTTGATCTGAATTAGGCGATATCAATCCCCTGTAAACGTAACAAACATAAAAACAGTGAAATTAGTTCATGAATGATCTTTTTTCTAAACGCCTCTAAAAACATTTTTTAAAAGTGTTTTAAAATCGACCTTCGAAGGGGTCCATCTCCCAAACTATTGAACCTGCGGGAATTTCTGTGGTGATGGGAAGTAAAAGAGTACATCAAAAAGAACAAGAAAAATGATGCGATATCGTTGATTTCAATTCCCTGTGAACGTAGCAAACATGATAAGAGTGAAATTAGTTCCATAAGTGGACTTTTTTCTAAATGCCTCCAAAGCATGTTTTAAAAGTGTTTAAAAATTGCCCTCCGAAGGGATATTCCTCCCAAACTATTTAACCCACGACACCTTCTTCGATGGGAGGTAAAAGAAGCTATCAAAAAGAACAAGAAACCTTTGGATGCACTCCAATAGGTACAATTACTCCACATGTTTTAAAGTTACAGGAGGTAAAAGTTGGAAATTGAGAGAAAAAAGGACATACATCCCTTTTTGGTCAATATCGAAGAAAATTTGGAAAATTTTTATACTGTTTTTGATCGGTACGAGGTGATTTCAATCCCTTGTAGACATAACAAATATAATAGGAGTAAACTTCCACACATAAGTGACTTTTTTCTAAATGCCTCCAAGAAACGTTTTTAAAGTGCCTAAAAATCGACTTCCGAATGGGGCCTATCGATTTCGAATATCTATATATAAAAAATGCTTTTCCGTACTTACTCGTGTTATTCCAACTGGTATATTCCGACTATATTTATAAAAGGATATTCTCTATAGAAGATTGTAAGAATATTCCAGTAATATTCTTACAATTCTAGAGATTAATATTCTAGAGCCATTGTTTCAAAACTTTTTATGCTGTGTTTGATCGGAATGACACGATTTCAATCCCCCAAAAATTGTCTCTATTATTTTTCAGCTGTTAATAGAGAGATGACGTCATCTTGTTGACAAAGCTCAGAGATTTCTTGACATTATGGTGCTCGAAACTTTCTTTCATATATACGAAATTCGTAGTTGCTAACAACTCATGCCTGATTGAACCGTTCTTTCAAATAACAGGACGTTTTCGCAAGTGTTCACACACACAATACAAAGTGAAATTGTGCTGAATCAAAAGAAGGCACACACAATTCTCAATGCGTCAGGCCAAAAAAAAAAAATTTGACTTGCAAAAAAGAAATCGAAGTGAAACTAAATCTACGCTCGAGGTGATAAAAACTTGAACCGAGAAGAAAATGTTATTTATAAGACGAGACCGCTCGTACGTACCTAACACAACCTCTCAGGTTTCCAATTAGTGCGAAAATTGTGGCGGAAAATCAGGAGATTTAAATTCAAAATGGATTCCCAGATGCCGTACCAGACGCTATTACGCCCATTACAAGTGATCGGATCTAGATCACCAGAGACCGAAAAAAACGACGCACGCACGCAAAAACTCATAATTAAAGTGACAATCCAGCCTTAGCGGGAAATCATAAAACACGTTTGAGAAAGGCAATTTGTATCATTAATTAAAAAATTTACATTTAAATTATTAATAGACAGCATTCCTGGGCTGACGATAAATTACTGCTATAGCTACCTGTTCTTGAATTTTTTTTTCAGTTTTGTTAAATGATAATTAAACGAGAAAAAGTTCCGACTCGAAAACTGCTGCTTATTTTGAAAACGAGCCTCGTATTGAGAGCAAAACGCTTGTGAAATTGGTACGTTAATTTGCTCCGAAATTGCGGCAATTAAAATCCACTGTCCGACAATTAATTGTTTGCCATTATGGAGCGGGCACGGCCGCAAAAACTGGAGCTACCGGGCTAGGAGTAAGAACCTGACCAACCAAAGCAGAGATAACAACCAATTAAAAGCCATGTTGTATATTGAATAATAATTACATACGGCCGTTTAGCCATCGGTAGCCAAGCCCAAAATAGTCCACACCTCACAGGTACCATCAAACAACTGAAACCCACTCAGTTTCAATATTTAATCACCCACAATCAGTCGTTAGAGCCGTTTAGTACCAAATTATGTCAATATCGAAGATAAAAACCAACCACTGACTGCGTTTTTGAGGTGAAATTTGAAGTCATGAGCCACCCTACTAAAGAATTCTCAACAGTTCTTCGGATCGACGTGATCCATTAGCAGAAAAACTAGTAAAAGCCGAAAGAATTGGGTGTGGCTCGCGGCTTTAAATAAATTAAAGAAGTCACCTGCAATTTGTGAAATTATTTCCACGAACTCCGATGTCGCCATCTCTTTTTAACTCATGGAGAGAGGCAATGGAAACTAGAGGCTGCATTGTTTTAATCGACTATTCGGTTCCAATAGCTATAAACTACTGTTTCCGAGAATTTAATTAATTAGTTTTATCACGCTCTGAAATTATTTAGAATTGCCTTTCGGGTGTTAGGAACGTTATCGTTCTGCCAGCGAACTTGTCCCGAAGTGGCGGTTTAATAGAAATTTATTAGACATGTACTAGTACATGGGTGCAACGCGATTTGAATATGAAGCTTGGAGATTAAATCGGTACGTATTGCAGAGAATTAAATGCTGCTTTCCTACGGAAATTCGTTAGAAAACGGGATCCAGACGGCTATTAATTGTTGACAGAAAAGCATGACACAATCAAAGTTTAGACTTTTGTTCCTTCATCCCAATGACCTAGGAGATATGGACAAAGCTAACATATGAAGCGTTTCCCTAAAAATTGTCCCGTTTTTTTGTCCGGAAGTCCGCCATTTTTGTAGACCAATTACAACTTCAAATGATTTGACGTAAGACGTCAAGTGAAATCAAATTAAGCGGATATCCTCGCCATTTTTAAAGTACCCACTGCTTGGGGGGCAAAAACTGTAAAACAAATGGGTCTCTTCAGATGTAATATACTAGCTCGGTATTTCATTCTTTTCTTTTGACATTTCACAGCCAACTAGATGACGTTTTTAAATAAACACCCCTAGAAAATAAGATAAAAGATCCTGCTTATGCATTTTCTGAAGAGTGACTATTTCAAATATATACAGGGTGGCCCACTATATACGACACGGTCTCTTAACGGAAAACGGCTAAATATTTTTCGGCGATTTTTTACAGACATAGGTTGATTAAGAGAACCATTTAAAAATATTTGATATTATACAGGGGGCTCAAAAAAAAAAGATACATATCAAACATATGTTTTTTCTTATGGAACACCCTGTATTTTAAATAATTTTTGAACACTAGAGATAAAATAAAGGCAACTTACTGCTATGTTTCCTATACCTAATATTAATGGTTTTGGAAATATTTGAATATTTCTAATATTGTAAGAAAGATTTTAAGCTGGCCATATTTAAGGTCAGATTACTTGATTATTTTAAAAAGCACACCCTGTATGTAATAATAGAATATGATACAACATTTTAGTCTCTTTTGATCTGTATTAGGGGTTCCTATACCTATCTCTAATATTTTCTTAGTAATTTCACTTAAACTGATACGATTATCCAGTAATGTTAATATTTCTCTTAAACTAAGGTGGCGTTGATTTATCGGTCGATGTTTTTATTGGCGTTGCCATGGTTATTGTTATTGTGTTATTTAAAGCTAGTTTTAATCCGTCACGTTTTCGATTATTATTGAAACTTGAAAAATTGTTTAAAATGAAAACCTACAGTAAACAAGAAAGAATTGACATGATTCTTATAATTGGCGAATGTGAAGAGAATTGCTTTTTAGCTTCTCGAGTTTATGCTCAAAAATATTCAACACGGAAGCGTCCAAACAAGGCTGTATTTCAAAGTTTACTGCAAATTTTTCGCCGAACTGGAAACGTTACCTACGAAAAAGTTAGAAGGGTAAAACATGTGACTGGTAATGAGGAAAATGAATTTAGAGTACTTACATCCATTGTTGAAAACCCGCATGGGAGTCAGCGTAAGATTGCATCGCAAACAGCTAATGTAAGTAGAAGCAGTACTCAAAGGATATTAAAACAACATAAATTCCATCCATACCGCATTCAGATGCATCAGGAGCTGTTTGAAATAGACTTCCATCGGATGCTTGAGTTTTGTTTGTGGTGTCTTGATAAGGTTGGGGAGGAAGATGACTTTTTTGATAACGTTTTATTCTCGGACGAATCCACAGTTCATAATAACGGCCTAGTAAATAGGCATAATTTTCACTATTACAGTGACCAAAATCCCCACTTTTTCCGAACACTTGATCATCAGCACAGATGGTCTGTTAATGTATGGGGCGGCATTTTAGGGCCATATGTGATCGGACCTTACTTCTTTGAAGGTCATCTAAACGGGCAAGAATTCAGTAGATTTTTAGCGGAAAATTTGTTTGACCTTTTAGAGAACGTGCCTTTGGGTGTAATACGTAGAATGTGGCTACAATTAGATGGTGCTCCAGCGCATTTTCATATCAACGTCAGAAATCGTCTACATCAATATTTTTTTCCCAACAAGTGGATTGGTAGAGGAGGGCCGCAAAACTGGCCAGCAAGATCGCCTGATCTAACACCCCCCGACATTTTTTTGTGGAGTTACATTCAAAGCAAAGTTTAGGATGTCACACCCACAACCCCCGACAATATGAAACAGAGAATCCGCGCAGCGTTTGCAACTGTAACGCCACAAATGTTAATCAATGTTCAACATTCGTTTCAAAAAAGAGTCCAGTTGTGTATTGAAAATGATGGTCACCATTTTTAACACTTACTTTAGCTTTTGTTTTGGTAGGCAATAGTAGGCATATCCTGTTTGTGTATTTGTCTTCTTGTTAATATTGTTTATGTTTTACCTTAATGTCTTCATATTATAATTAAGTGAAATTACTAAGAAATTATTAGAGATAGGTATAGGAAACCCTAATACAGATCAAAAGAGGGTAAAATGTTGTATCGTATTTTATTATTACATACAGGGTGTGCTATTTAAAATAATCAAGTAATCTGACCTTAAATATGTCCATTATTTTTGACAGTTAATTATCACCCTGTAACATTTTTTAAATAATAAAAGAGTTTAATGTTAAATTATTGGACCTTTACTCTTAATTAAATTGAATTTCGTAAAAGTAGCCTATGTGTTTTAGACATAAAAATTTGTAAAATCTATCTTACAATATTAGAAATATTTAAATATTTCAAAAACCATGAATATTAGGTATAGGAAACATAGCAGTAAGTAGCCTTTATTTTACCTCTACAGTTCAAAAATTGTCTAAAATACCCATAAGAAAAAACATATGTTTGATCTATATCTTTTTTTTGGAGCACCCTGTAGAATACCAAACATTTTTAGATTGTTCTTTTAATCAACCTGTATATGCCTGTAAAAAATCGCGAAAAAATATTTAGTAGTTTTCCGTTAAGAGACCGTGTCGTATATGGTGTGCCACCCTGTATATATGTAATATGCATAGCTTTTTTTGGGCTGACCCAGGTTAGTTGTTTTGAAAAAAAAACATATCAAGCGGTTTTGCCAACAAACAAAACCACCTGGTGAAAGATGAAAAAGAATAAACGACCAAATTATCGAATGACAATTTTATTTCACTGTCAGTCATCTTATATATCTATCATAATATATCTATCTAAAGATGCACCTCCTAGGAGGTGAGAGACTTTCTTGCTGAAGAAGCTGCTGCCTTCAACAGAAAAATGCTTTTTTCAAATCACCTAAATGGGCCTTTCCCGCCTGACAAAGAATCATATTTTTTGCACTTTGATTTAATGTAACAAGGCCCAATTGTACAAATCACACTAACAGTCGAATTCAGCTAAACTCGACTGGTACTTGAACCTCCCATAAGAATTACATTGCTGTCAAATTTATTTCATGTGTCAAAATACAATCTAATAGTATATTGTACAACTAGTGTCGAAAATTGCACTTTTCAGACGAGCGTGACGGTTTGGACACGAGCCATAGGCGAGTGATACAACGTCACGAGACTGTGATTTTCGTACGAGTTGTACTCCATACTTTTTATGCTACTACGATTTTGCTTCATAATAGTATATTGTGCAACTAGTGTCGAAAATTGCACTTTTCACACGAATGTCACGGTTTGGACACGAGCCGCAGGCGAGTCATACAACGTCACAAGAGTGTGAAGAGTGATTTTCGTACATGTTGCACACTGTACTTTTTCTACGACCATGATTTTGCTTCATAAATGATCATTCGTATCATAAAATATATGCAAGGCGTGTGTAAAGCAAATAGAAGCTTAACGTGCGCAAAGCATAACGTGCGCAAAGTGGGCTTTATACACGCTGTTTGCAATATGCTATTTTCAACGGTAGTTAGTAATGCGCATTTTGTCATTTTTGAGGCAGTCGTAGAAAATAGTATATTGTGCAACTAGTGTCGAAAATTACATTTTTCACACAAGTGTGACGGTTTGGAAACGAGCCGTAGGCGAGTGATACAACGTCACCCGAGTGTAAAGAGTGATGATTCTCGTACGTGTTGCAAACTATACTTTTTCTACGACTGCGATTTTGCTTCATAAATGATCATTCGTAATATAAAATATACGCAAGGCGTGTGCAAAACAATCGGAAGCGTGTGCAAAATCCACTTTTGTAGGGAGCGTGCGCGAAGCGCGCTTTGAGCATGCTGTTTGCAATATGAAATTTTCAACGGTAGTTAGTAGTGCGCATTTGTCCATTTTCGAGTCAGTCGTAGAAGAATGATCATTCCTGTTATAAAGTTTATGCAAGGCGTGTGCAAAGTAATCAGAAGCGTGTGTAAAGTTCACTATGTATAACTGATTTTCAGGCGATCCTATTGGTATCCCATGAGAGGTCACTAAGAGCTATTGGCTGAAAATCAGGTGATTGAAATTGCGGTTTCTCAAAAGTGCTAATTATCGGCTCTAAGATTGGGTGAAAGCTAATATTGAAAAAATCGATGAAACTACCTGGAATTTTCTGGAAACTTTCTGGAAATTTCCCATTTAGTTACTGGTTGATATGTAATTTATGTGTAATCCACGATATATGGTTTTTTAGGAAACTTACTCGGGTTACTTAAACGAGTAACATTAGTAGCCCCAGGTTACACTAACCTCTAATACTACTTTGACGTGTGAAAAACGCAGGACATCATGGTTAGAGACTACAGTGGTGATAAGGATGGCCCAATCTGCTCTATCTATGTCCGGTCGAGGTGATGTGACAATAATGCTCTGGTTAGATAATACGGGGTGTTCATTATAAAACTTCGTCTAGCAGGCTATGAAATTTTGACAGAAAAGGATGACATAATCAAAACAAATGAACTCTTGTTTCTTCATCCTTTTCTTTTGACATTTCACAGCTAACTAGATGAAGTTTTATAATGAACACCATATTGTAGTGTATCTATGGCGTCGATAATGAAGTGTCATAAGTGGAAAATGTATTCTCAGAAAAGATTTTTGTATTTTTTTTTATTCAGGAAAACACCACTGGGACGACCTGAGGACGACCTACCTTGGACTTGTCAGTAAGGCGTGGTAGACCCCTGCCTCATACGTCGGGGTAAGAGTTCATAGTTAGAACTTGTATTTGAAGACAAATTCGGCGCAGGAAAGATGGTGTGATGTTATGAAGAATTTCGAGTAATGCTGCCACCTGTGAGTTGGTGGGTGAAGCTTCGGCGCTACCGCCTGTGAGTCGGTGGATGAAGTTCCGCCACAATACTCTCCTCCCAGTGACAACGAGAACGGAGGTTGTATGATGGGAGAGCAGCGAGGCTCATTTTGCGAACTGAGGGGACGAAATTGTATTGCTGTTGCTTGAGCGAGGTGAGTGACGAAGGATGTGCCAGTGTTGCCGAGAATGGTACCAGGGGGTGATGTGTATCAGATAGTTCCGAGGTGCAGTGAGTGGAGAGAGACATCTATTTCATATATAATATTGACTATTCGCTCTTCAGTTGGGATTAAAGGTTAACATGTTACCATCTACTATCGCTCTTCAGTTGGGATTAAAGGATAACATGTTACATAAATTTGTCTCACTTTAAAACTAAACTTTAATACAGTTTGCCTTATCCTTCTTCTAACCGATGTAGTGTAAAACGGATTGGTAACTGGAGGGTGTTCGTTCTCATTTAGTTAACTGTAAAATATCGAAAGAAAAGGATGAAGGTACAATAGAATGAAGAGAGAGTTTGCTGGATGCTGCCTGCGGTGGGTGTGGGAGAGATTCTGCTCTGGTAGTCTCGTGGCGTTGAAGCGATCCCTGTTGCGGCCCTTTGCTCGAAAGATTGCTTGTTACTTTTGTCGAAAGTAACCAATTATGTCGTCGATAATGATGTGTCATAAATGAGAAATGTATTCACAGACAAGATTTTTGTATTTTTGATATTGAGGCAAACACCTGGGTGGACCTGATATCGTTATAGCTAATGTATGTGGTGTTTTCGTTTCGTCCCGGGGTCTACCTTGGATTCGTCAGTAAGTCGTGGTATAGACACATGCCTCATACCTCGGGGTGAGAGTTCATAATTGGAACTTGTGAAGACAAATTCGGCGCAGGAAAGGTGGTACGATGTTATGAAAAATTTCGACTAATGCTGCCAACTGGGAGTCGGTGGGTGAAATTTCGGCGGTGCCACCTGTGAGTCGTTGGATGAAGTTCCGCGACATATCTGATCAGGGAGTAATCCTATCGTTTAACTTCTAATGGGAAAATAAAAAAACTCCCATAGCGTTCCCCAAAAACCCCACTAATGATGACAGTAACTGCATTTACCAATGACCTAGAAGATATGGACAGGTCACCATGTTGATATTTCCCTAAAAATTGTGACGTTTTTTTGACTTGACGTAAGAGGATCAATTCAAGCGGATATCGTCGCCATTTTTAAGATACCCACTGCTAAAATGAGGGATCAAAACTGTAAAACAGGAGGGTCTCTCCAGATGTAATATATTAACTCGTGGGCATTGATACTGACTGACATTGACATTATTGACAGCCCTGATTCCAAGGTTTTAGCTCTGGATTATCGCTTGAGAGCCCAAACTAAAAAATATGGAGACATTGTTATCAAGGCCGCACTATGCCTAGTCACGGTTTTGGATCCATGTTTTTTAAATAGCACTGAGAATTTATTTGCGAAGTTCGTGAATTAATTGGTTAATTAAATATTGGTGTTCTCCCTACTCCTTCTTTTGTGAATTGTCATTTCAACGTTTTCAATTTTCAACTTTCTGCCAATCACACGGATTAAAAGGAAATGTTTAATTAAAATTGATAGAAAAAAAATCTTATTACCAAAGCAAAAATTTGTTTTTCTTCGGTAATAAGAATTTAGTCTTGAAGTTACTTCATGAAGAAATTCGCGAATAAATTGTCAGAGTAATACGCGCTTGAAAAAAAGGACGAGTAGGATTTGTTGATGCATTTTGATCTTAAAATGACCGCAGATAAATCTAGGCAAATGTTTGTTTGAGGTTTTAGAAAAACTTCCAGTTTCTTTTGAGTAAAGACCGATCGTCTAACTTGGTAGCTCTCTTTCTAATAATGTGTGGGTCTATAGTTTTAGACGGTAAGAAAATTTCGAAAGTTCAAAAAGCGCTATATTTGAGTACCATTAACAAGTGACAGGTAAGGCAATATAGCTTTGCAAATTCAGACTGAGGGCGGTTTCACACTGATACCCCAAAATCATCACGACCTTCAGCATTGGCTAAATTTTCCACAATTACTTAATCGCTGTATAAAAGGCCGTAAAGCTGGCCACACACACTATCTTATTATTTTATAAGTGATTTAAAGGAATATTGGCGTCACCTCTGTAACAATAGTAACCTGTAACTAAGTGGTATCTCTTCAACGAAGAACAGTTGATGTTGGCCATACCGGGCTACCGGATTCCGCCTAATAAAGCACGGAATTTTAAAGGTGATTATTTTCATGGCCCGTTGAGTATGAGAACAGATGCCATGGGACCGAAGACAATCAGCCTATTAAAGGTGGACGGACACCACAGACCCAACAATTTATTGTCCCAATTAGCCAAATCGTAGAGATACGTGTTTCGGAGAGTCAATGGTCTTCATCAGCTCGTATAAAACAAATTCTCAAAAATGGTCTCCAATATATCATAACCGTAAAAATGGACAATCTCTATATTAAGCATATTAACAATGGGCTAAACAGTTGAAGCGGCCGATAACAAATGAAGATTAATGACGCTGCATATTCCCACAGGACCTTAAGGCCGATGAGGGTAGAAGATCGTCCGCCCGCGCACAATACCTTTTGTAAGAACCATTTATTACCAATTTTTTGGCGTTTCTCGCTGCTCTTTTCAACGATTACCCTCAATAGACTCCTCCACTCGATGAATGAACGAAGTTCTTCATATATTTTTAGTTTATGATGATGGCTCTATTCTGCCCAAGAATGGCGACTTTATAATTTCGAGTGCCATTATGAGGTCGCATAAATTCCGTTTTTGTTGTTGTAGTGACTTTTCTCTGCGAGGCTCACACTTGTACCAGCTTGAATGGAATCTATTTGGCCGCAAACTGTCACTGCAGTAGTTTATCGTCGAAATGTGAATTTGCTGCAGTCATTAGAAGAATGGGATGAATGACTCGGTTCTTCACGCTGAGCTATTCAAGCTTTCTTCGGAATTCTAGTAAAATGGTTGTTTAATGGGTTCATTCGTAAAATATTGCTTTATAATGTTATTAATAGGCCGAATTTCGAAAGGAGTATAGTCGGCATATTGTTAATAGAGTGAACCTTTTGCTGATGGGAAAAATATTGGGTCCGATGCTTTGCGTCGTTTTTACCTAGAAATTGATGCTGCCGTTCTATGGGGCTTTATTCTAATCAGAAAGTGGTCATTTTCTAAAATCTACCGACTTTTTTTTATATTTTCTACTAATCTTTAAAATATGTAAAGAAGAAATTACGTATTGATGTTGTAAAGACAATTTTTAGGATTTTTTTTTCAGAATCTCCGACACATTGTGAGTAAAACAAGACCATACCACATTTCAGAAAAAAGAGAATTTTCTCTCAATAGTCGACAAAGAGTTTTTATTTGTGCTATTTTTGAACTAGAGAGCTGAAATTGTCATTTTGAGGGTGTAAATCGCAAAAAGAGTGTAGATTCACTTAAACAGAAAATTCAGATTTTGAGGTATGAGCTCAGTGTCTTGAATGATAGTCGAAAATCACTTGTGTTGAACTAACATCGATGGTTCATGATAAATTTAGATGCGAAAAATAACCTAAATGAGGTCTAAGTCTTACTGAGGTAAATCGGTTCCAACATCTAAAACCTCCAGTACGTTCTTTGGGAGCTTATACTTAACTCTTCATAAATCTGTATAATAAAAAACAGATTTTGATATTCTTTCTGAAAGCGCGGAACGAGAAAGTTTGCGCAAAATTACGTCTCCCCCCCCCCTCTCTCTCTCTGACTCGTTGGAAAAGTTTTATGTCGTTTAAAACAGTATAATAAAGCAAAAACCGATTTTTTTAACAATGAAGAGAAATCGTCCATTGTTTAAAAGCACGGTTTTGGGTTAAAATTGCCTCATTACAATTAATTATACAGGGCGTCAAAAAGCCAGATTAACATTACAAATGAAACACCAATAAACTACTTTACAAGTTGTTCAAAATGCCTGCCCTTTTGAGCTAGGCAATAGCCGAGTCTATCTCCGAATTCCTGTGAAACATTATCAAACGTAATTTGCGGAATGTCGCGCATTTTATTCACAATTTTTGCATTTGAATCTTCAAGGTTTTCTGGCTTATTTTCAGATACCGTATTCTTTAAATAACCCCACCAATAAAAGTCTAAGGGAGTGAGGTCTGGAGATCTAGGGTCAACCGAACTACTTATTTGGAAATGTTTCATTTAAGAAATTGCGCACCATCCTATTGAAACCAAATATTCTGGCGAACATTTTCAACCAAAAAATTTTATACTAGTTTTGACGTAAGATTTCCTAATGAAAATTGGTCCAATAAAGTTATAACATACAATAGCGTCCCAAACATGAACTTTTTTGAGTCTATGGGTATTTGCTTAGTCCATCTAGCATTTTCCACTAGTTCCTGAACTAAGTTTATCTTATAAGGTCGAATCTTTTCACTTTAAAGTAAATTTAAAACTGACTGACTGAGATTGAGACTAAGAGATTGGTTTGGATTATCTTGCAAATCAATTAAAACATGAAATAATATACAGGGTATTAGATTTGAATTAAGAAAGTTGGTATACTTTGTGACTGACCCTGTATACTTGCAAACCTCATTTCACCGTCATGTTATGCACTGTTATTTACTATAACAATACGCAAAATTTTAGAAAAATAGAATCAGTATATAAACATCCTGAATCAGTATATAAACACCCTGTAGTTTACTCTGGAGCCGGAGCTGCAAATAGTTAGGAGTACAGCTTAAAATATTTATAATTGAGGGACAAAATCACCTACAAAATTCTGCTAAAAGAGGTCTCTAATGATTCATCGATATGGTACATCTCACCGGTACTCTGTACGTTTTCGACTTCAATTAGTCGAATAATGAGTCATCAATTTGTCGACCGGCCAAAGCTGTAATGCTGTACCCCGAAAACTAGTATGCAGATGGGTTGATAGACAAATTGGTGACTACCTACACCCCCCCCCCCCCCCCCAGTAATGTTCGAATTGCAGAGCAGAAACTACATTCCTTTTGAGTAGTTGTAGTTAAGTTACAAAAGAATCTTCGCTTAGTGGATATAAAACATCGAGAACTCCTTTTTTTGTTCTAAAATCGAGTATTATCTCCATTGATGGGTGAAACTACATGGTAAAAACTCCCCATCTAGAGTTATATTGTAGTGCAATATTTTCTAAGCAAATATCATTTAACAATCAAACATCAAACTGTATAGAACAGTACTTAATTCGTATTAAACCACAGATCGTGGTTGGTCTATTATTCACTACTTTTAAATAGATAATAACACCTATTCCCTACCCGTGAGTAATGATTTGTAATTCACAGATTATTTATTACTTATGGGTTCAACTAATCACATGACAAATGCTTTTAAGGACATTAATATGTGGTACCGTACATATTATTAGTTTGTCTGATTGTTCTTTTTCAGCTGATTCGAATGATATAGTTTCATACCTTTATATATAGTAGTTTTCGAAGAATTATTAAAAACAAATTTTTCTTATAAGGAGTAATGTGTTAGAAAGAGACAGCTGATCTTATTTTGTTTTGTTAGAATTGGGATGTACTGGCTCTTTCTAACACATTACTTCTTATGGTAAAAATTAGTTTTTTATATATTCTTCGAAAACTACTAAAGATAAAAGTATAAAAGTTTAAATAATTCAAGTCGGCTAAAAAAGAGCAATCAAACGAACTGATAATATACATGGTGTCCCATTTAACAAAACCGTAACTTTATATCATAAGTTGAAAATCGCTATCAATACAAAAAATCAAAAACTGTATTACTAAATAACGTACAAAAAACTTAAAAATATTTTTGTTTGACTTTTTGTTTTATTTCCCATAATAACCGAGATACAGCACCATATCAAAAGTACAGTTTTTTCAAATACATTCTGTATAAGGACAACGAATTAAGCTGGTCGGGAAATAATGATACAATTAAATTTGTCATCAAAATCGAGTCGAGACTATGTAATCAGAATTCGTCTATCTATTACGGTTTTACCAATACCCCATAAATACATCGAAAAGGCGCCACCATGTACACTATTTTATGTTCAACCACTAAGTACTTTCCGAATAACATTAAAACATGTTCTTGAATATTATTTTTTATGAAATGTACTTGTGAGACAAAACAATCATCCCTATACTGCTCAACTGATAACTACTACTACTAATCCCTGATGAAGTTTGAATTAAACGAAACGTCGGCAATGAATTCGTCGTATATTGACTTCCTGTCCCAATCCGCCAAATTACTGCACATCTTGCTACTTCCTGCGACACCATCTCCATATTGGATGTACTTTGCGGAAGCTGACAACTATGGATTTCTTCAACGACATCAGAACGACACACGGGGTGAACATTAGAAACATTGTTCACAACAAACAAACAAGGGATGGCATCGAGCTCAACGAAAAACTGGCAAGTCTTGAAAACCAAGGAAATTCTCTTCATCAACCCTTGATGAAGTTTAATTTGAACTAAACGAAACGTCGGCGGTGAGTTCGTAGTTTCTTGACTTCTTGTCCCAATCCGCCAATTTACTACACATCTTGCTACTTCCTGGGACACAATCTCCATATTGGTTGTATTTTGCAAAATCTGACGTTTCTTTAACGACATCAGAACTGCACACGGGGTGAACGTGAGGAACATTGTAAGGGATGACATCGCACTCAACAAAAAACTGGCAAGTCTTGAAAACCAAAGAAATTTTCTACTTCTTCCTCCGATGAAGTTTAAGTTGAATTAAACGAAACGTCGGCGATGCGTTCGTAATTTATTGACTTCTTGTCCCAATCCGCCAATTTACTACACATCTTGTTACTTCCTGGAACATAATCTCCATATTGGTTGTACTTTGCGGAATCTGACAACTATGGGATTCTTCAACGACATCAGAACGGCACACGGGGTGAACAGGAGGAATAATGCACGCAGCGAAAAACTGGCAAGTCTTGAAAACCAAAGAAATTTTCTTCTTCATTCCCCGATGAAGTTTAAGTTGAATTAAACGAAACGTCGGCGATGAGTTCGTAGATTATTGACTTCCTGTCCCAATCCGCCAATTTACTACAAATCTTGCTACTTCCTGGGACACATTCTCCATACTGGTTGTACTTTGCGGAATCTGAGAACTATGGGATTCTTCAACGACATCAGAAGGGCACACGGGGTGAACATGAGGAACATCGTAAGGGATAGCATCGCTCTCAATGAAAAACTGGTAAGTCTTGAAAATCAAAGGAATTTTCTATTTCTTTCTCTGGTGAAGTTTAAGTTGAATTAAACGAAACGTCGGCGATCAGTTCGTAGTTTATTGACTTCTTGTCACAATCCGCCAATTTACTACAAATCTTGCTACTTCCTGGGACACAATCTCCATATTGGTTGTACTTTGCGGAATCTGACAACTATGGGTTTCTTCAACGACATCAGAACGGCAATCGGGGTGAACATGAGGAACATCGTAAGGGATGGCATCGCACTCAATGAAAAACTGGTAAGTCTTGAAAATCAAAGAAATTTTCTATTTCAATCCCTGATGAAGTTTAAGTTGAATTAAACAAAACGTCGGCGATGACTTCGTAGTCTATTGACTTCTTGTCGCAATCCGCCGATTTACTATACATCTTGTTAACTATTATTTAAAGCAATTGTTTTTATAGTTGTTATCCCTTTAGTAAAGTTAACAAGAGCTGGATAATTCCAGTCTTAAAGAGTTCAAAATGTAAAAATATCTTTCTCAGATTGTACGAGGGTGTTTTTAAAAAAACGTCGGTTTTATTTATTGTCATAGTTTTTTTATTTAAGCTTTTATTGCAACAAAGAACTTTGGCATTAACTATCGCTAATGTAACTTTACCCTCGCGATTAATAGCTATCGTTACAGGCTCGTTCAATAATATACTATTAGTAACAAAATGTCAATCAGTGTCAAAGTTCAAAAATGTCTACTTTATTCAATCTAACGTGTTTTCCGGGCTTTGAAGCCGTGGCCCAATGGAATTTCTAAAGAAAAGACGATGAGGCAATGGACGAAGTGATTTCCCATGCTTCCCGACGTTGACTGATTCGACTGTAGGGAGCTCCTTGGTATTTATTCCCCCGCCGTCGCGCTGCAGTGAAGGGACTGGAGTGGGGGCGGTGGTGGCGCGGGGTCTGCGCACTTGATGTATGTCGTAGAAGCTTCAAAGCCCGGAAAACACTTTAGTTTGTATTTTGACCGGCCATGAAAGCCTGTACAATCTTATAATGTCTACTTTACTTGCTTTATTTTACCTTTTATATACTTTATTTTACTAGTACAATAAAGTGCTTCTTTATAGCACCAAAACTGTTCTATAAATAGCTCGTTTATGTGCGTTGCGAATTTCAATAAAACAAAATTAAAATACGAAAACTTCAGGCAATTCCGGACGAGATTATTTCTTTTAAACTTATGTCGGAATGGCAGTAAAACGCCTAAGGAAGCTAAATGGGCCTGAATGAATTAAGTAGCAGCAAAACTGTAGCAGTTAATTTAAAGTAACGTCGAATATATCTTGGGTTGCATATTGAGAGGTGAATAATTTAAGGCGAAATTAATTTGCGTCGAGAATTTATACCTCCAAGTCCAATTTACGCCTCTCGAGCCGGGCTTGGGTATCAAAAGATAGCCGCCTCGCAGGTCGACAAATATGAATGATAATAGATAGTAATTGAGTGGATAGTAATTAAATTCGTGATAAAGCATCGGCCCGGTATCTCGTTCTCTAAATTAACTTCCAAGCAACGGAGGACCAGCGCACAGTAGCGACGCCAATAAATCCCCACAAAGACAGTTGTTATCTCTTGGAGTAGATGGCCAATTGGTTAGAAACGACTATTAGCGGCTCTGATGCGAGTCCCCAGGCCATCTCTTCGGCTTCTTCGACACCAGATAAAATTGTTTAATAAACGGCCGGTCTGGTTCTCAGAACGTCGTTGACACCTTTTTATTGACTAGATCGAGATACGAAAATCTATAACGAACACACCAGAAATCGATGCAATTAGAGGTATGACTCTTGTTGCTGCCTTCATTAACCATAATCTTATCGTCATCTTCATCCTCCACTTTTATTCTTCTTGAAGTTGTCGCTTAAGGATTTATCTTGAGTTGAAGGCCCTTGAAACACCATTTTACCGGAAAAATTAGCGATCCTGGAGGAAAAAAAACGCAATCACACCATCTTAATCCTCTCATACTGCAGTGCCGAAAGCCATAAAAGGTGTTTGTTTTAAATTAAAATTTAAATACCGATTTTTGCGTGAAACTCCCATAAAAGATTAAGCTGCAAATGTGCAATTAGGTGCCGCATTCTCACAGGAAAAAATTAAACGTGCCTTTAATGTGGCATGCTTATTAGACGGGCCTGAAACTCATTATATTAGACCGTATGCACATTGGCAGTAAAAGCAAATATTATTACTTTTTCAGGGAAAACAACCTTAAACAGTTCATATATTTATTTCCCCTGGACGTAATTAAATTGGCAGATGTTAATACTGTGTATATACGTATAGTAACATCGAGTTTGCTTATGCATCGATAACAATATGCATACAAAATACGGGTTATTGTTTTGAAATTAGGTACTAATTAAGTACTGAGCGATTGTTCGTATTCAAATTTAAACGCTACTTCCTATCGATACTTATCCGACAGTATGCATTCAAATTTTGGCTTTATAAGAACTAATGTTTGTTGTATTCATAATTAACGACAATAGACAAAAAATTATAAAGGTGAAGGAAATTTTAAAGTTAATTTACCTATTAGGTCAAACTAATGGAAATAATGACCAGAGACAATTGAAAATAGTAAATAATTTATGCGTTCTAATATCCGGTTTGTTTTCCGTTGAGTTTTAGCGCAGCCAAAGGGTGAAATAATAAAATTTAAAATGTCATCCTAACAGAGTCAGAAAAAAATCGATAGTTACCATTGATACTGTTTTCAGGAACTGTAGAACTTTAAGAAAACTGTAGCAAATTAAACAAGTTTGTATCTTTTTTTAAAAGCGATGTTTTTTAAAAACGATAAATTGGTAAATTTGACACCGTCTTATTTGTTATGTCATTTCTTCCAGGACTGGCAATGAAAGCCTGCAAAAGAAAAAATGATTAACGCTGAGTGACTTTAGGCCCCTAAAGGTTACCGTTCCATAAAAGAAACAACGTACCTAATGTCCCACATCTCGCCAAACCCAGTCTAGTCCCTGTGAGATCTTAAACAAAAAAGGCCTTTTTTAAGAAACATGTACACCTTTTATAACTCATCGTAAGCTCACCTATTGATCGACAGACAAACGAAAATCCTTTAGGTCACTTTATCGCGCTGAAAAATAAGTTTAATGGTTAGGTACAAAACCTGGCGACACCTACCGCGAGTTTCAGAAGCCACGATGTCAGGTGGCCCTCTAGCGAGTAGCACCATTATAGATGCGCCTATATCGGTTGACTATATCGAAATGTAAATGCAGGGCAGAAATCTGCAATACAAAGATTAACCCCCAGACATTAAAAAGATGCAGTATTATATTTCTCGGTCAGATTAAAATGACAAATCTAAGATAATTCCAGAGAATATAAATTGAACTCTTGAATGTTTTTTCAGTTTTTTAAGATAAGTGACCTTTCACTCTTACTTAAACGAGTAGTTAACGTGTGTTCTACTTTATATGACAGGATTAAAAGACTTGGTTGAGTTTCTCGTGGCTTCTTCGGAAAAATAAATTTGACAATTATTTAATTTTTTTATTATTTTTTAAACACTAATTTTTGGTGATTAAAATCCCTTTAATTTTTTTCCAGAACAGTAACTAGATCCAAGGCTTCAAACTGCAGAAATTGGAAACTTTGTAGTATTGGATTTAGCTGTCCGAAAATAGAAGAGAAACTGAACCAAGCCCTTCAAGCCTTCAAAACATACATTACTATTACAAGTAATCTAAAAAACTGTCTAAAGTTTAATTTAAATGCTCTTAATTTATATTTGTCCCTTTAATCCCTCCAAAACATATATAGTTAGTATAATTTATTTTTTCATATAAGTTATACTAGTCTTAAGATATGCAGAACTAAAATCGTCCCTTTATTCCTTATTTATCACAGTCAACGTGTATAAATGTAAGCCTTTTGAGTTTTAGATTTAATTACCGGAAGTTAGAAAGTGAATTTGAACAAGCTCTTTAATCTTACCTACCTATTAACAAGATTAAATTTTACTTATCCTAAACAAATCAGTAAAATGTATAAAATATATAATACAGTATTTATACTGTATTTTAGAAACTAAATTTGACTCTTTAAGTCCACAGAAAAATACACCATTCTAGTTTTATTAATCTGGTTAAGTGACAGCCTTTTTTGAGTTAATTTGATGTCATCATAAGTTGATTTCAACTTTTTTTTATTTTTAAAACATTTATCTTGTGGCAATCAAAATCTGTTTAAACCTTTTCCAGAGCAGTAACTAGTTCCAGGGCTTTAAACTGCAGAAACGTGAAGCTTTTCAATTTTGGATTTAACTGTCCGAAAAAAAAGCAGCAGAGAAGCTGAACCAAGTTTTTTAATCCAGTCATAAAGAATAAAACTTACATTATATATTTTGTGTAAGGGTGGAATTTACTCATTCCGAAAATAAGTAAAACATCATTCAAAAGTTCAATTTTTTCTTTGAATTAATATTTGTCCCTTTTTTTTGCAGTTAAGTTATACTAGTCTTAAGATAAGCAGAACTAAAATCATCCCTTTATTCCTTACCTATTTATCCCAGTCAACGTGTAATAATGTAAGTCTTTTGAGTTTTAAATTTAATGACCTGAAGTTAGACAGTGAAACTGAACAAAGCCCTTTAATCTTAATTACCTTTTAGCAAGAATAAATTTTACTTCTCCTGAAAAATCAGTAAAAAATACGGTATTCATACTGTATTTTCTGAAACTAAATTTGACCTTTAAATCCCACAGAAAAATATACCATTCTTATAGTTTTATTAATATGGTTAAATGCCTGACCTCTTTTGAGTTAAGTTCAGGTCATCATAACTTGATTTTTAACTCTTTATTATTTTAAAAACATTAATCTTGTGGTGACTAAAATCCCTTTAATACTTTTCCGGAACAGTAACTAGATCCAGGGCAGAAATGTGAAGCTTTCCAGTTTTGGATTAAACTGTCCGAAAAAAAAAGCAGCAGAGAAGCTGAACCAAGTTTGTTAATCCTGTCAAAAAGATTAAAACTTACATTACCTATTTGTGTAAGGGTGGAATGTAAAGAAGCACAAATCTAAGATAATTCCAGAGAACATAAATCGAGCTCTTGAATGTTCTTTCAGTTTTTTAAGATAAGTGACTTTCACTCTTACTTAAACGAGTAGGTAACGTGTGTTCTACTTTATATAACAGGGTTAAAAGGCTTAATTGAGTGTCTCGTGGCTTCTTTGGACAGATAAATTTCACAATTATTTTATTTTTTTAAACATTAATCTTGTGGTGACTAAAATTCCTTTAATCCTTTTGTGGACCAGTAACTGGATCCAAGGTTTCAAATTGCAGAAATTGAGAACATTACAGTATTGAATTTAGATGTCCGAAAAAAGAAGAGAAACTGATCCATGCCCTTCAATCCCATCGTAATAACTAAAACGTACATTATCTATTACAAGAAACTGAAAAAAATATTCTAAAGTTTAATCTAAATTCTCTTACTCTATTTTTATTCCTTTAATCCCACAGAAACATAAATAATTAGTATCATTTATTTTTTCAGTTAAGTTATACTAGTCTTAAGATAAGCAGAACTAAAATCATCACTCTTTATTCCTTATTTATCACAGTCAACGTGTATAAATGTAAGCCTTTTGAGTTTTAGATTTAATTACTTGAAGTTAGAAAGTGAAACTGAAAAAGGCTCTTTAAACTTACCTATCTATTAGCAAGAGTAAATTTTACTTATCCCAAAAAATCAATAAAACATACTGTGTTCACACTGTATTTTCTGAAACTAAATTTGACCCTCTAATCCCACAGAAAAATATACCATTTTAGTTTTACTATTCTGGTTAAGTCCTTTGAGATAAGTTCACGTCATCATAACTTGACTTTTAATTTTTTTTTATTTTTAAAACATTAATCTTGTGATAATTAAAATCATTTTACTTCTTCTCCAGAACAGTAACTAGATCCAGGGCAGAAATGTGAAGCTTCCCAATTTTGGATTTAACTGTCCGAAAAAAAGCAACAGAGAAACTGAGTCAAGTTTTTTAATCCTGTCATAAAGACTAAAACTCAAATTACCTATTTGATTGCTCTAAGGCTGGAATTTACTCACTCTGAAAATAAGTGAAACATCATTCAAAGATCAATTTATATTCTAGGGCTTGATATTTGCCGTTTTAATCCCATCGAAAAATATATCTGTACTTAACTCAGTTTAGACTACAGTTTTTATTTCTTTTAATTATTGACTTTATTTCAAAATACTAATCTTATGATTTATAGAACTAATATCATTCCTTTAGTCCTTGTTTAGAACAGAAATTATATCGAGATTTTCATTATGTATAAAGGAAAGACTTTTGAGTTTTATATTTAGTTTTCTTTTAGTGCTCACTAGCATAAGAAACCGTAAAATTCACTTATCCTAAAATTTGGTTACAAAAGAGTAAAATATAGAGTGTTATTATTGTATTTTTTGTAATTCAATTTGCCGCTTTAATCCCATAGAGAATTATGGCGAGATTAATATAATCAGCTAATTTATTTTACACTTCTTTTTATCTTCTTGCTTTTGTTGGTTTTTAAACAGCAGGTTCTTATTTACTGGAGTTAAAGTTATCCATTAATTTCAGTCCAAAAACTTTTTCTTATGGATTAAAAGTTCCCAAGTTCTCTGCTTAAGTTATCGAACAAACCCTATGAAACGAAATGTAATATACTAAATACTTTAATCCCATTACGTTATAAGTTAAATTGTAATAAGTTTAACAAAATATGTTATTTATGCTAAAAGATATTTGCTAAACTTAAGTTTGCTTCTTTAGTCCAACTAAGGATTAAAACGGACTTTACGTATCTGAGCAAAGCTAATTTGTCAAGAAGTTGTATTTATTTCCTTTAGTTCAGAGGAGCAGTCTCATATTTTCAGATACACGAGGTACTTTAATCCAACTTTAATGTTTAATTTGAATATTGCCTACCAATTAACAAAAATCAAATGTTTCTCGTCAAAACCATTTTTTGGTTGACTGGTATATTTTACTGGACTGGGTGCAGTGAAAAGAACCACGGATTAAAAAGTGCTTTACTTTTTTGAGTTAAGCTATATATCACACTTTAACTTGATTTCTTTACTTTATTTTTTTTTAAACTTTTGTGGTAAAAATCTTTTTAATCTTTTTACAGAACAGTAATTAAGTCCACGCAGGCTTTAAATTGCAGAAATTTTTCAGTTCAAAAAAGAAAAAAGAGAAACTGAACCAAGCCTTTAATCCCGTCATAAAAACTAAAACCTATTTCAAACGTATTACCTATCACAAATACCACATTACCTATTGCAAATAACTGAAAAACTATTCAAAAATTTGATTTTTATTCTTTGGATTTATATTTGTCGCTTTAATCCATTGTAGCTTTAATCCACTGTAAAATATATAATTGAGTTTTTATTATTCTTTTATTTTTGACTTCAGTTCAATCTACTAGTCTTGTCAGTAGTAGAACTAAAATCGTCCCTTTAATTCTTTTTTAATAGAGTCAACGTGTATAAATATAAGACTCTTGAGTTTTAGATTTTATTGCCTGAAGCTAAAAAGTGAAACTAAACAAAGCCCTTTAATCTCGGCGCAAAGACTAAAATACACACATCCTAGTATAGGTGAGTATAAAAACTATCGGTTAAAAAATATGTTTTCATACTGTATTTTTCTGAAATTAAATTTGGCCCTAAACTCACAGAAAAATATACCATTTTGGTTTTTTAAGCAACTTATTGTGAGTTAACTGAATTAACCGCTACTTAACTTGTGTTTTTTTATTTTTCTTCCTTTTAAAATAGCAGTTTTGCAATGATTAACATCCCTTTAATCCTTCTCCATCAACGCATTTAGATCCACGGCTTGAAATTGCAAAAACTTTAAACTTTTCCGATTCTGTCCGAAAAAAAGAAGAGAAACTGAACCAAGTCGTTTAATCCTGTCATAAAAGCTAAAACACGTGATACCTATTCGTGTAGGTAAGAATGAAATTCACTTATTCAAGAAACAACTGAGAGAAAGTATTCAATTTGTATTACCTGAATTAATACTTTGTCGCTTTAATCCCACCGAAATATATATCATTAGTATAATTTATATTTTTAGTTAAGTTATTAAGCAGAACTAAAATAATCCTTTTATTTCTTATTTATCACAGTCAACATGTATGAGACTTTTGAGGTTTAGATTTAATTACCTGAAGTTTGAAAGTGACACTGAACAAAGCTCTTTAATCTTACCTAGTGATTAGCAAGAATAAAATTTACTTATCCTAAAAAATCAGTACAAAATACGGTGTTCATACTGTATTTTCTGAAAGTAATTTTACCCTTTAATCCCACAGAAAAATACACCATTCTATTTTTGCTTGAGAAATATACCATTAATCTAATTTATTTTCTCTGAGTTTATTTCCTTTTATTTATTTTTGGCTTTATTTCATAATACGAGTGTTATGGTTAGTAGAACTAAAATCATCCTTTTAATCTTTGTTTAGTACAATCAACGTGTGTAAATGTAAGATATTTAGAGCTAATTGTCTGAGACTAAAAAACGAAATAAATAAAGCCCTTTAATTTACATTAAAATACATTTTACCTACTAGTGTAAGTAAAAATAAAATTTTGCTTAACCTAAAAAGACAGTAAAAAATACTGTTTGTATGAAATTTGACCTTCTAATCCCACAGGAAAATATACCATTCTAGTATTTAGGATTTTAACTCATATCAACTTGTTTATTCTTTACTTTTAAAATTTTAACACTTACAATTTTAATTTTTTTTCTAAACTTATCTCAGACAAGAGTTTTAATTCGGTGGCTTGCTACGAGGTTTTTCTTATGAACACTCTTTATTTGTGCCTTAAATAACGCAGAAAATCATAACATTTTTGCTCTCTAATGCGCATTCACGTTTCATTATGGTCAGCCGCAATAAGCGGATTCATAACAATGCCACTCGCTAGAGGGCCGCTTACCATCGTCGTCTCTAGTTTTTGAAACGCACTGTAGATGTCGCCATGTTCTGCATATCGCTTTCAGGGGAGAAATGTTCAGTACTATATACGCACATTGTTTGTATAGGGATTTTCATTTGAAAACGTCATCTAGTTCATCAAAGAACTTGGTTGGTAGCAGAAAGGGTCAAGGTACTTAAAAAAAAGCTATCCTATCTAAGAAAGAAATGGATTAATAAATAATCTGGGTTTAATAAAAACAACTATTTATTTATAGTATTATACATAAATATACAACAATATGTACACATGGCGAACAACTAAAACCTCTATAGAATATGTACAAAATAAATAAAAAACAAAAAAGCTAATCAGTCTTTGAAAATATTACACTTAAACAACCTTTACGCGCCATTTCTTGCTATTGCACTGTATACAAAAAAAAATTAAATTGTGTCACATCACAAGACAAACAAAATGATTAAAAAAATTAAAATGAAAAAAAAACCGATACAAATTCGTTTTAAGGTTAAAAATGCAAACTGTACAATCACAAATGCTCCCCGCGGTTGACCTTTACTGGGGCATGTTCAGCATGTGTCCCGGTCCCGAAAACGCGAAATGTGGCGGTCGATGAGCCATCGCAGTCAGGAATGGGGAGATTAGGGGCGCGCCCCCGGGAAAGAGGCCGAATGTCGGGGGTAACAGAGGCCTGGCCGACAACCTGAGTTTCTCCAGCTCGGCCTCCTGCAGCCGTTTCGCCTTGGCCCTCCTGTTTTGAAACCAGATTTTCACCTAAAAAAATACAGAAAATCGTGAGAAAAAAAATAAGCGTTTTAGCCCCCATAAATTTACATGAATGCTAAAGATTTTCGGGTGTGAATGTCAGCGGTCAACAAAGCAAGCAAAAGAAGTTAATCGTCTTTGAAACGAGCGCCATTGAAACCTAACAGGCGTACCAAATCTTTCTACCTGTCTCTTAGGCGAGTGAAGAAGAAAACTTAAGGTCAGGTGAATCGACACATACCTGAGTTTCGGTAAGTCGCAACGAACTGGAGAATTCTGCCCTTTCAGCTATGCTCAAGTATTGCTTATCCCTAAACTTCTTTTCCAAGGCTAGCAGTTGCTGAGTTGTGAAGGGTGTTCTTGGTTTTCTGTTCGGTTTGTGCTTCCTGAGGGCGCAGCGTACGATTGGAGGTCCGCCGGTACCCAGGTTTGGAAGATTTGCTGAAAAAAAAACAAAATTTAGAATTTCCAAAGAACCAAACAAGATTAAAGCTTCTACGTAGGATAGAAACGTTAATTAACCGACTCTGAGTGATTGTAACGGCAAAAAGACGCACACCAGCTTTTTTCTGCAGGCTCATAAAATATGAATAATTGCACAATTATGCCGCAATCATTACTGAAGTATGATGTAATGGTGATCAAATTAAATATTTAACCTCGTTCAACTGGAGTGTCCGCTCTATTTTCTGGGAAATACCTTTTTTCAGCCCAAGTGATGCGGCCGAACTGCGTTTTTCCCTCTGTGCTCTCGGTATAGGATATTAATTAAGGTAATTGGATGATCGATACACTCGATCGAACATTAATGATTGGGTTTATTAACTTGAAACAATGTTGCGTTTATTGTTCCAATAAGTAGCGGTAACGAGTTTTGTTGCGAAAATTAGTTAGAGAATGAGTTGCACCACAAATAGATGATTAATTATTACTATTAATTATTATTAATATCTTAACTAAGTTATAGTATAACGTTTTTTTGCCAATTAAACTTGTAACAATTAATTTGCAAAATGAAAAAAAATATAAGTATAGGTATTGCATTAATTTAATAATTGGCAGCTATACCGGAAAAAGCACTAGACGTGGAAAATGATAAGCCATGGATGGGAAATGTACTGCGCCAGGAGAGGCGGTGTGATGTTACGAAGAATTTGGAGTAATGCTGCCATCTGTGAGTTGGTGGGTGAAATTTCGGCGGTGCCACCTGTGAGTCGGCGGATGAAGTTCCGCCACAGCAGGGTAAAATTGTGCTTTGGTTGAGCTGTTTTCTCATCATCTCGAGTTTTTTCTTATGACCTATACACAATGGCCCATCGGAAAGGATCCACACCGATTTTTTTCTATTTGAGTATTTACATTGAAAATCGCTCAAACACGACAACTTGAGTTTTTCGCGTAGCCCAATTTAGCCTAACCCCTCCAACCTGACATAACAACAAATTAAAAACCGTTCCTCTCCAAAAAAAGAAAAAAATGCTTAAAAAAAAGCCTTATGTTAAACTTACAAATTTGTAAAGTTTAACCGGTCGATATTCTGGATTGGTTTGACCAAATGACACAAAATTTTTCAAATAGCCCAGCCTTGATGAGGCCTTCAAAATGAGGTATCACTCGACCTTGTTTTCTTTTTGAAATTTCAAGCTTAATGCTTACCACCCCGTGTAATTTTAGGTTATGGGATTGAAACTGCTCACAAAATTGTTCTCCCTTCTACCTATGTTCAATTGGAAGAAAAATGGAAAAGATGCTTTTCGATGGGCTACCCTGTACACATGTTCTCATCGGGCTTTCAGAAGAAGGTTCTAACTAGAGAAACGTAAAATTTTCTGTCATTTCTAATCCCTTTAAAAAAGTTAAACGAAAAATGTTGACACCTGCAGTAAGTATACGCCAAATCCCATAATTTTAACCTAAAGCAGAAGATGCCAAACTGGCCCTTGAAGAGGTACTAGTTTCTCTTATCTAAATGTCATGACTTCAGGGTTACCATGGATATTTAAGTCTCTATTAATTCTTAATATTGGCAATCTTCAAGACTTTATTGACTCAGCAACTGAATACTCTTGGGACTATGTTTTGGAGAACATAGATTCATGGATTTTATAGAAACTTATATTTTACATACCTCTTCTGTTTATGGGGTTCTAGTAAAATAAGTGAAAAGGGAAGCAAACTTTACTTCGTTTTTATGGAAGGATTGAAATCAAATTAATCGATAATATTATCGATTAACAAATCGATATATAGTTTCAAGTCTTACGTATACGTATAAAAAAAAAATAAAAAATCGGTTAGATATTAAACGACTAAAGTACCATGGACATTATTGCATATACAAAACTCAAGAGTAACCAGTGGTTTTCAATAATAGGGCAGTTTTTAAAACTTTTCAGAGTCACTAATTATTTAAAAAAAATATATTCTGATAACATCAACCCTGGGAAGATAGTCTGACCATTCCACTTCCTTGAACTGAAACCAGGTTGTTATTTACTAAGTTATATAGAAATATATATTTTTTTCCAATAAAATAGCAGCTTTTAGCATTATGAAAAATTCAATTCTTTCTTAGTCAGACAATATAAAAAAAAGCTATTTTCTTATGTTTTCAATCATGAAAACTTACAAAATCTACTCGGAAATATATCAAGATCATTCTATTTCCTTAAATTGAATCCGAATTGTTATTTATTGGAGCTATCAACAACATATATTTGAAGGCTCAAAACCAAGCTCAATTAATTTCTATAAAAAACAATTTTCAGAATTATCAGGATTCTGAGTTACTGAATATAAAAAAATCTTTTTGTGATATAATCAACCCTGAAAGATAATAAAATTTGCCATTCTAATCATTCTATTTCTTGCAATTAACCCGAGGCTTAAAACTTTTTTCATTACTAGAACAGCTTCAGAGATATATAATATTTACTTCTTTAAGATTTCTGAGAAAAAGAAAACTTCTTTTGATGTCACTAACCTTCTCGTTAGTGACATCAAAAGTTCATAATTTTAAACATACTATTTATTATATATTCTGTTTATTATTATACACATTATAAAAAACTGAACAACTGTTATTTTCTGAGCCAATCAAATTTACAAAAAAAAAGTTAAGGAATCAGCAGTAACCAATGGTTTTCAATAAAAAAGCAGTTTTTAAAAAAAGACTTACATTAAGAAGAAAGACACAATGAAGGTTATCTTCGACTATAACGCAATTATAGATCCATTTTGGAGAACGATCGAAAACAGTAGCACTAGAATGCTTTTAATCCCTTTCCCAGTATTAAGTGTGATTTACTTTTAATATTAGTGCCTTAAAGTAGCTAATAGCTAGTGTACTAGCTACCTACTAGCTACTAACTAGTGTTAAAAATAGTGTACGAAGCCTGTGTGTACTACGGCCTTAAAAAGCTATTTTGAGGGCTCAAAACTAAGCTCAGATAATTCCCATGTAAAACAAAATTATCAAAAAAATTTTTTTAAACATTCTGGGTAAACGAATATTAAAAAATCGTATATATCATCGTATATATCACCAACCCCAAAAACTTACAAATCTGCTATTCTGAGTACTCCATTTTCTTCAACTAAAACTGAAATTGAAACCAACATAAGGTCGATTCATGGCCTTCAATTGAAACTGAATTGTTAATTACTGAGTCAATCAGTGTTAAATAACTTTAAGGGTTCACAGCCAGTAAAAAAAAATTTCAGAGTTATTAGGAATGTATATAGTACTATAAGATTTATGTATCATTGAATTTTCTGATGCCAGTCAACCCTGAAAGCGTTCGAAATTCTAATCATTCTATTTTCTTGAATTGAGTCAGAGTTTTTTAAACCAATCAATGATACGAAATAAATTTTGGTTTTCAAACACAACCAGGTTTTTCAATACTAGAATAGTTTCAGATATATATAATATTTACTTCGTTAAGATCCTCCTTCTCGGAATCGGCCATGTTTGCCAAATTGCTGAGCGCAGTAAGAGGAATTCAATTAGGTACAATGAAGAAACAAGATGGTACATGGACAGAAGACCAGGGAGAAACCCTAGAGATTTTCCTGGATACCCACTTTCCTGAAGAAAATGGCGTAGGAGCGGCGTCCAGTTCAGTAGGATTGACCCACTTGGCAAAGGAAGTAGTGACCAACGAAGCCATTGGATGGGCAGTGGGCGGATTCAGTCCATTTAAGGCAACGGGACTAGACGGTGTAATCCCAGCATTGCTGCAAGAAGGACTAGACAATATGCTCCCGTCGCTGAGCATAGTGTTCACGGCGAGTGTAGCTCTGGGATATTATATCCCTCAGGCGAACGCGGTCTTCATACCAAAAGCTGGGAAAGGTGACTATAATGTCGCCAAATGGTTCAGAAGTATATGTTTGACATCCTTTCTAATGAAAACATTAGAAAAGGTAATCGATAGATACATCAGAAACAAAATTTTTGGGAAGACATCCTATAAACAAAGATCAGCATGCCTACAGCAAGGGAAAGTCAACCGACACGGCTCTCCACTCGGTAATGTATAAAATAGAGAAGGCATACTCGAGGAAGTATTGTTGGCAATCTTTTTCGACATTGAGAGAGCCAGAACAAACAACATCTGCAAGGCCCTTAGGGCTCGGGGAACCCCAACACAGTTGGGTCAGATGGGCTCGTAAGGACGTAAGGGTACTGCTTTTCTGGGAGATCACCAGAAGGAAATCGAGGTCGAGGGCGCCTGTCCACAACGCATCTGCTTATCAGCTCGACTATGGTGTCTCTTAATGGATGGTCTTTTGGAGAGACTACAAGCCGAGGGGTTCAATCCGAGACGGGACTGTCAGTCAACCCTGACAAGACAGAGTCTAAAGTCATACGTCCTGCACTGGCTCTACACTGGAGGCCAACGGTGGATAGGGCATGCTATGTGCTGAGGTTGGCCAGACTGCAGAGAACAGTCTGCCTAGACATAACGGGTGCATTCAAAACCGGGAGCAGCAGTCAATGCCTTACTGGGTCTGCCGAAGTTCCCAATCTGGGTTAAGAGAGAGACGATGGCGTCCTGCAGGAGGATGAATTGCTGCGGCCAGTGGAAGGATACAGCTATCGGAAGTGATCATGCGCAGATCGCCAGCCTCATGCAGCGGGATATCCCGATTGTCCTGTCACAGGAGGAGCACCCACGCGATCAGCTGAAACTGAAACAGTCAAGGAAGAGCTGCTTTAGCAACCTTCTGAGAATAATCAGGTATGATATACAGACGGATCAAGAATTGCTAATACACAGTCGTTAGAAGCGGGAATATACAAAGCAGGCCATGTAGAGGGCGAAGGCTTCGCCTTGGGATACCACACGACAATTTTCCAGGCGGAGATGTTTGCAATATGCGAGGTGGCCACACGAACAGAAATGAGGCAGAGAGCAGAGCAGGACATCTACATCTATTTGCCATCTGCAGGAGTGAAACGAATTCAAGGCTCATTCAAGACTGCAGGGATGCTCTAGAGTCACTGGCAGAAAGAAAAAGAGTAACTCTGGGATGGGTTCCTGGACATCCAGGGGAACAAGCGTGCCAACGAATCAGCCAAGCGTGGCTTCCAGACATGCTTTACTGGACCAGAACCATGTTTCCAAGAGTAAGTAAAAGGTACGTCTCTCCCAGTCTAAATGAGTGGGCATGGGAGAATACAAGAACAAACTGGACGCAGTCAAGAATATGTAGACAGGTAGACAGAGCAAGGAAATCTAACTTAACCCGGATAGATCCAAGGATTCGTGGCTTCTTGGGAGAAGCCGGGGAGACCTTATAGGAATCCTTGTCGGATTAAACACACACATGCACCTCCTAGGAATGGCTGACAGACCACTCTGCACCCACTGTTGGGCAGGAGAAAGGTTGTCATTCCACTTTCTGGGAGTCTACCATAACTGGTTGCGACTGCGCCATAGGACACTAAGAGCCGCCATTAGAGGGAGAGTCGACATACGGAGGAAGCGAGGGCCCTGGTGCAGTAGGGATGGATAGACCGGGGGACTGTGAAAAGGGTCTTTAAGGCCTAGCCGCAAGGCTTCGCCCCCCCCCCCCCCCCCTCATTGTTTACTACCACTACTACTACTACTAGTACTTCGTTAAAATTTCTGGGTTCCCAAATATTTAAAAAAAAACATTCTGATGTCACCAACCCTCCGACACACCATACATTCTAATTCCTTAAATAAAAACTGAAAAAAATGTTATTTCCTGAGCCAATCGGGGTACAAAAAGAAACTTGAAGGCTCATAAGTATCCATTAGTTTTGTATGAAAGCGCAGATTTTCGAATGATTGATGAAAATGTAATTTGAGCTCTCTGAGTCACTTAACTTAAACTTCAACTTTTCTAATTTTTTATAATTGCTTTATAATTACCCATTCTGGAAAAATATTGAGTCCTTTTACAATTTTTGACCTGACCACCAATCTTTTCCATTCTGTGAAAATAATGAAACACTTTATAAATTCAATTTGTGAAAATAAAATGATTTTTTTTTAGCCTCTAGCTTAAGGTTTTTAAAATTTCTATTGTATGAAAAAATTCGTAATTTGAGAATAAAAACTTAAGTTAACGAAGCGACACAGAAAGTGGCGTTTTAATTCTATTGATTAAGGCTCTCCAATTTTACAAATTTTTATTAGGAACTTCGTAACTTGAAAACAAAAAAGTCTACGTCATTGAAATCTTCGCTAAATTATGACGGAGATGTGGGCCCAACTTGAAAAAATATTCACTTTTTTATACATTTTCAGAACTAACAATGTTCCAAATCTTCAGCACTCAAAGATCTACGACAATTAATCCTATAAGCGTCATTATGATGCGGTTATGAACCCGTCATAGACAAAATTATTCTTTGTACATTTCCAATTTTAAGAAATTGTCGTTTTCTATTTTTTTTGAACACTTGAATCCTATGGAATTAATTTTGAACATTCTATTTCCTTAAATTGAAGACGAGTTGTTAATTACTGAGACAATCGATGTCACAAAATGTAATTGAGGATTCAGAACTAAGCTCATTTAATTCCAATAAAAAACAGTTTCCAGAGTTTCAAAAAAAAAATTAAATAAAGAGTTAGTTAGTTCTTTAAGGATTTTGGGTCACAGGATATTAAATAATAGTTTTCTGATATCACTAACCCTAAAAGATTACAAAGTTTGCTATTCTGAGCACTCTATTTTCTTGAACTGAAACTGAGTTGTTATTCATTGAGTCAATTAGTGTTACTAAATAACTTTGAGAACTCAGGAAATAACCAGTAAAAAAATGTCTGGAATTATTAGAATTGTACTTCTGTCAGATATGAGTTATTAAATTTACAATAAAACACTATAACCCTAAAATCTTTCGAAATCTGCTAATCTGATCATTCTATTTGCTTGAATTGAACCGAATTTTATAAGCCGATCAGTGACACAAAATAAATTTGGGTTTCCAGAAGGAAACATTTATGTCCAAAACTAGAACAGTTTCAGAGATATAGAATATTTACTTCTTTAAGGCTTCTGAATCACTGAATATTAAAAACATCTTCTGATGTCACCGATCCTTAGAAAGTCTGCAATGTTTAACATTCTACTTGAATAAAAACTGCAAAAACTGTTTTTCCCGAGCCAGTCAATGTTACAAACAAAAAATTGGGTGCTCAGAAGTAACCAGTGATTTTCAATAAAAAAGCAGTTTTTAGAATTATCAAAAATGTAATTTTTTGAGCTCTCTGAGCCACTTAATTTAAACTTAAACTTTTCCAAATTTTTTATAATTGCGTAACTTCAAGAACAGAAAAACTTAGGTCAATGAAGGTTACCCTTAATAACAACTCTTTAAATTTTGTATTAACTTCAAAAACCAAAAAAAAATTGGTGACTTAGATCAAAACGTAGGCCTGGACTATAACGCATTTATAGGCCTTTTCTGAAAAATTATTGAAGCATTTTATACATTACCAGTGGCACTAAAAATGTTTTTTAAATCTGTTGACCAAATTTTTCCATTGTGAGAACGTAATAAAATATTTTATACACGTTCTATTGGTAGAAAAAACATTTTTTTAGTCTGTTGTTTAAGGTTTTTCAACTATCTCTATTTTATATTTAAAAAGTCGCATTTTAAAGATAAAAACATAAGCCAACGAAGCCTATGCAGCGAAGCCTATGCTATTTTGGGTCACAGGATATTAAATAATACTTTTCTGATATCACTAACCCTAAAAGATTACAAAGTTTGCTATTCTGAGCACTCCATTTTCTTGAACTGAAACTAAGTTGTTATTCATCGAGTCAATTAGTGTTACTAAATAACTTTGAGAACTCAGGAAATAACAAGCAAAAAATTTCTGGAGTTATTAGAATTGTACTTCTGTCAGATATGAGTTATTAAATTTACAATAAAACACTATAACCCTAAAATCTTTCGAAATCTGCTAATCTGATCATTCTATTTCCTTGAATTGAACCAAATTTTATAAGCCGATCAGTGACACAAAATAAATTTAGGTTTCCAGAAGGAAACATTTATGTCCAAAACTAGAACAGTTTCAGAGATATAGAATATTTACTTCTTTAAGGCTTCTGAATCACTGAATATTAAAAACATCTTCTGATGTCACCGATCCTTAGAAAGTCTGCAATGTTTAACATTCTACTTGAATAAAAACTGCAAAAACTGTTTTTCCCGAGCCAGTCAATGTTACAAACAAAAAATTGGGTGCTCAGAAGTAACCAGTGGTTTTCAATAAAAAAGCAGTTTTTAGAATTATCGAAAATGTAATTTTTTGAGCTCTCTGAGCCACTTAATTTAAACTTAAACTTTTCCAAATTTTTTATAATTGCGTAACTTCAAGAACAGAAAAACTTAGGTCAATGAAGGTTACCCTTAATAACAACTCTTTAAATTCTGTATTAACTTCAAAAACCAAAAAAGTCTGGCGACTTAGATCAAAACTTAGGCCTGGACTATAACGCATTTATAGACATTTTCTGAAAAATTATTGAAACCTTTTTTGTACATTACCAGTGGCACTAAAAATGTTTTTTAAATCTGTTCACCAAATCTGTTGTCCATTGTGAGAACGTAATAAAATATTTTATACACGTTCTATTGGTGGAAAAAACCATTTTTTAGTCTGTTGTTTAAGGTTTTTCAACTATCTCTATTTTATATTTAAAAAGTCGTATTTTAAAGATAAAAACATAAGCCAACGAATCTATGATCTTCCAGTCAAAGAAAAGTGTTATTTTAATATTTAGTGACCAATTGTTTAATTTTTTCACGACTTAGAGACAAAAATACCTACGCCAATAAAATCATTGCTAATTTAAGACGCAGCCTCGAAAGCTATAGAACCATCTTGGAAAATTTTTCTACTTTTTATACATATCCAGGACTAGAGAAAATATTTTCCTTAAATTATTAGTCAAGGTTTCCTAATGACATTAAAAATTCGTAGCTTAAGGACAAAAAATCTACACCAATGAATCTTGCGCTTGGTTATGACGCAATTGTAGACCATTCCTGGAAAAATATTTTTTGCATCTTCAATGGTACATTTTTGTGCCTATTGGTCAAGTTTCCATTTCTTCAGCTTTTCACTTAAAAGCTAGTAACACGAGGATAAAAGATTGATGCTAATAAATCTTGGGCTTCGTTATGATTCCTCCTAGAGAAACATTTAAATTTTTCATTCATTTCCGGTGCCAGAAAATTTTATTAATCCTTCTATTTTTAACATAAAAATTCATAACGTGAGGGCAAAAGGTTTATCCTAAATTGTGTGGCAATTATAGTCCAATTCGGGAAAAATGTTGACACTGCAGATACCTTTTAACAAGAACTGAAAACTTTTTGGCATCAGTGCCAAGTTTGGAAAATGGCAAAAGGCCTTTATGGTGAATTACCCAAAAGTCTCCTTATGGTGAACTAAAAATGCCTGAATATTGTAAATGTTTCTGTATCGTTGGATACTTTAAAATAAGTTTAATTTGAATTATACTTTAATTTAATAAAAATCAGAAACACAGAACAAAGATTTGATAAGTCAAGCATACCACTAAAACTCATTTTTGCAAATTCAGTTTAACTCTAAAAGTTAAAGGAAAGACTTTTACAGACCAACAATGTTAAAAGCGGAGCTTATACTTCAGTTAAACTGCGATTTAAAAGGACCTGATTCGAATTAGAGGACAAACGTTGCTGAGCAATTAAAAAGTAAAGGGGTTTCATGAGTTACGAAATTATGAATAAATTATCAACTTTTCAACGCATCGTCTGATAACAATGGATCTTTTTTTTACCGGAGGAAGTTAAAGCTGATCATAGAAAATGTTAATAAATGGGACTTGTTTTGAGGGCAGCTTCTAGCAATTATTGTTGAATGGTTTAAATTGACCTGGTCCAAAAAGGCCTTAGAAATTTAGATAGAAGTTTACTCAATAATTAAAATTTGCAATATGTTCGTTATTTACTAACCATTTGAAAAGGAAATGTTCACAACACTATATAATTTGTCTAATATCTCATTGTTCTAGCAAATTGACTATTAGAAAAACACCTAAAAATCTTGTAATTAATGTTAGCTATTTAAGTATTATCCTTTAAAAAAGAAAACATTACCTACCTAGACTTTTAATTATAATGTATTACCGATTCACTTATTTTCGTCATCTAGTTACCTTTGAAACCTTCATTTTTTTTCCTTTTAGCACATGTTGAGAAGATCCTCTAAAAATTTCAAAGTCAAATTTCCAACGCCTACTTGACTACGATAATAAGTGAATGGCTTCTAGCTTAATCGCTACTCTCATCAGGATGCTCTAACACAACTAAGTATGTTTTTCTTTACGCGAGAGGCAAAGAAATAGTTTTTACCTTGAGGTGAATTTGACCTAAAAGCTCCATTAGGTCCTACCCACGTAAAAGGCCACTGCGTATGTCCAGGAGGCACGATCCTCGGCATTGACGGATGCACCGGCTGAGGAATGATCACAGTATGTTGGGAGTTTGGACTGAGGCTCTCTCGACCGTCACCGTCGGTGTCCTCGTCGTCGACCGTAATATTTTCATCGTCCTCGTCGTCGTCGATTTTTTCACTCGAAGTGTCCAATCTGTTGTCCTCGTTTTCCGAGTTGTAGTTCGAACTTTCGTCCATCAGTCTCTCGTTCAAGGGCGACGAGGACTTCATTGGGGAGGCCAGGAGCGATTCCACACTGAACGAAATTTTCGACTTGATGTCCGTTTTCGCGTCCTCCATTGTGCAAACCATTAGTCAATAGTCACAAATCACAACTATATAGTCCGAATCAGAAAGTCTTACACCAGCAAAACGTTAAAAGCTCGATTTTTTTCTCACTTTAAGTGTTGCCTCGCAAAGCTGCCGACGTGCACTGAAGTGTGGCCTCAGTGACGGAGTGGGACTAAGCCAAATGGGGCGTGGCCCCACCGCGGAGCTCCTCCTCCCAATTTAATTTCCAAATCGGGCCTAGAATTGATGACCCTCGCTAAATTTGCTGATTTGAGTGACGCTGGCGTGATTTTACCATATTATATTATTTGTCGTAGTATGTCTAGTATTAATTCAAATTGATTAGGTTTCGAGTTGTGTACATTTTACGCGTTATGGCATAAATTAGCGAGGCGATAATTATCCTGTTTGGAGCCCCACATTTGTACGAAACGATAATTAGTAATTTGTGATTTATTTTTCTGTTTTCTGCCAGCTAATTAGTTGTGCCATTAATGGAAACGTTTACGATTGGAATTTATAATTTTAGGTCAATATCTCTATTATTCTGTTTTTTCCTCCTTGTCAAGACTACAACTTTAGAACCCAGAGACACATTGGTGTAAATGCAACTGCGTTATCCTTTTCTTCTAGTTCTCTCTCAACTTTACAAGCTGCAGGCTACAAAGTGAAGTGCCTATCCAAAATCTTTCCGAGAGTATTAGTACCTTTACATTCTTATTTAAAAAACAAAGGATGGGACTAACCTGAATATGTGTTGGCATGGTCGAAACCTTTCTCCCATATAGTATGTACAATTCGTCCCTTAACACCCTGTATGGTAGAAATATTAATAATATTGTGCATATTACGAGAATCCTAGATATGGTATGTTGAATATAAAGTATTTTATAATGATTATGATATATTAAAAAACCATGATCACACTTATGATGATTGCCGTGATTTTCCAGATTTTGAAAATTTTCGATAAAACCCAACCCTTTTTATTATGCAGAGAGTTAATGGGGGTGCTCATTTGAAAACTTCATCTAGTTGGCTCTGAAATGTCAAAAGAAAAAAGAATGAGATGAAAAATCAAAAGTCCTTTTACTTTCATTATGGCATCCATTCCTGTCAAAATTGCATAGCCTGCTAGATGACGTTTTTTAATGAACACGAAGTATAAAGTAATGGTTGAAAATTGAATGCAAATTCAAAGCATGATTGCAGACGCTGTACAAGACAGAACCGAAGTTACAGTGGGGATTGCAGCAATCACAGAATTTGTTGGCCAATACTGGAAATTTTCTGAATCGGGAAAAATTACAGGGAAGTTTCCGGACATTCTCCTGAAAGTTTTCTTTACTTTGATTTCTGGTTGAGTTATAATATTGTCCATAATATCCAAGTGTGATCCAAGTTATGGCTTTAATATCAAAATAAAGGTCTTTAGCAGCTTTGTTGTCTGCATCCTCAAACTATTCTCATATCTGTGCTAAAAGCAAGAAACTCATAATGCAATCTGAGGGTGAAATGGGTTTCAGTTGAATTCTTTCGAAGTGAATTTCGCGAAGAGTTATCATTAGTGATGGGCACGGTCTGGAAGCCTTCGAGCAAAGAAACTTTCCGGTGAATGACATGACAAATAGTAGCAATGAGTGGAACTTATTTGTGCGATCGGAGTTCCACTTAAACAATTAAAATAAAAATATATTAAGTATTGAAATGTTTTTCGTATCTTCGTGACATGTGCAAAAGTTAGATACATAAATCAAATTGTTACCTTGTATTCGTCAGTAAGGCGTGGTAGACCCCTTTTTTATACGCCGGGGTGATAGTTCTTAGTTGAAACTTGTATTTGAAGACAAATTCGGCGCAGGAAAGTCGGTGTGATGTTATGAAGGATTTCGACAAATGCTGCCACCTGTGAGTCGGTGGATGAAGTTCCGCCATAGAGAGTAATAAAAAGTAATTGTTGAAGAACGATCGCAAATTGAAATGATTGTAGCTGCTGTATAGAGACAGAATAGTAATCACTTACATTACTAGTAATTAGAGTCGGTGGGTGAAGTTTCGGCGCTGTCACCTGTGAGTCGGTGGATGAAGTTCCGCCACAATATTCCCCTCCCAGTGTCAACGAAAACGGAGGATGTATGATGGGAGAGATGCGAGGTTCTTTTTGAGAACTGAGTTGACGAAGTTGAGTTGCTGTTGCTTGAGGGAGGTGAGTGATGAAGGATGTGCCAGTGTTGGCCAGAATGGTACCAGAGTGTGACGTGTGTGAGATTATTCCGCGTTGCAGTGAGTGAAGAAAGGGTTTGCTGGATGCTGCATGCGGTGAGTATGAGAGAGATGCTGAAAGTGCCATAAATGGGAAATGTATTCTCAGAAGAGATTTTTGTTATTCAGGCTATAACAATGTCAGGTCGTTCCAAACGCCATTGGAACGACCTGAGATCGTTGTAGCCAGTGTGTGTGGTGTTGGCTTTTCGTTCCGGGGTCTACCTTGGACTCGTCAGTAAGGCGTGGTAAACACCTGCCTTATACGCCAGGGTGAGAGTTCATAGTTAAAACTGGTATTTGAGACAAATTCGGCGTAGGAAGCGCAAGTTTCCATGCACTTTCCTAAGTGTTATTCACTTTTATTTCTGGTTAACTTATGATGTGCTCCATAATGTGGTGATCCAAGTTATGGCACGTAAGTTTTTTGACCGTTTTTTTGTTTGCATTCTCAAACTATACTCTTCTCTGTGTGGGAGTTTTCACCAAGTGGCCTTACTCAGTTGTTCTTCTCTAGTCCTCAGGCCACGCAGTTTTCTATACTTCTTAGTCAAACACTGACTCATTAAAAGTAAAGAACTTCAATTCAAACTGAGATTGGGGTAAGTTTGAGTTGCATTCTTTTGAAGTGAATTTTGCTAATTGGTCTTATTAGCATTGGGCACGATCGAAAGTTTCCGCTTTCGCATTTTCGCATTTCCAGTTTCGCAAAGAACGATAGCATTTTCAAACAATGGTCTTATGCATCAATTTGGGCAGCACTGGAAATTTTCAGAACCGGACAAATTACACAAAAGTTTCCTGAAATTTTCCTAAAAGGTTCCTCTACTTTAATTGCTGGTTGAGTTGTGTGCGATTATGATTGATGAGAGTGATTTTGAATCAAAATAGAGGGTTTTTGGGACAAACAGAGTGGTCTAGTGTTAACTTTATTTATTCTGGTTTGTTAGTTTGTAGTCTATCTACTAGCCGCAATGTTAGCGTAGAGAGATAAACTTAGGGTTGGCAAAATATCTCTATTACTCGAGTGTATTGGGTCAACCAGATAGTAAAAAGAAAACTTTCGCAAAACTTTTCAGAATTTCAAATATTCCTCCAACTCAACCTTGCTCAACCCCTTGTTGCCCAACCCTACTTATCATTAGTTAGATCTATGTAGAGAGTAATATAAAGTAATTTTTGAAGAACGATAGCAAAATTCAAATAATGATTGGAGCTGCTGTCGAGGCAAGATACCAGTTACTTACATTACTACTGCGACATGAGCATTATTATCGTTCCGAGTGGCAAATTTTTATGTTTTGGAACAGATTGTAGAGATCACAGAGCTGCATACCTACTCGCCAAGTTCATAAGCCCTTTGCTGTTCAACATAATTCAATCGCAGTTTAAGCTCCATTCATTAGATCGACACTCAATCAATTTGAGTAATGCACGGCAAGCCCGTACGGTCGATTTAATGCCAGTGGATATTGATGGAAAATCAGGGCAAATTGACGGCGAACGGTCAAGTAATTTGTTTCATAAGCGTTTTGTAAGTAATTTTTAAATTACCCAGGCCTCGTTATGGTCACGAAAACGCTATCGGCAAATTGAGCAATTATTGCTCAATAACAATTTCGTCTGATCGATTTCGGCACAATATTAATTTCGTACCAATCCGTATTAATTTAATATAGAACGGCGACGCCTCTTTGTGTATGTGTTTGGGCACCATTTCATATAATATGCAAATTCGTTCTAATTGGATTTAAATTACGTAAAGAGATACGGATTACCCAATGCGGAAAATCTGATAAATTCACTGGTTGGGTGTTGTTTATAATTAAAATATCAACTGAATATTATCGAGAAGCGGCAGCTTTGACTGTGCATTTTGATTATAAACTTGGTTTTTGCTAATAGCGTTTAATTATTACATTAGAAGTCCTTGAAGAATAGCTTTAATGCCTTATAAGGTTGCTAAAAACATCATTTAAATACGGTAACCCAAGTTAATTAGATCTCTCAGTGACAAACATATTATGTGCAATATCATAACTCAACCAGAAATAAAAGTAGAGAAAACTTTAAGAAAAACATATGAAAACTTTCAAATCCTGAAATATTCTATAGTGTTGCTCCACTCTAAATGAATGTATAAGGCATAATATCTTCTGGTCGCTAAAACCCGTTCCAAAACCCTGTCTTGATAACATTCCCCACTCAATATACATATAAAAATTATGGACTAATAGGACACTTTTAGAAAAATGTTAGGAAACTTTCCTATAATTTTCTCAATACAAAAAATTTCCAGTGCTGCCCAACCCTAAATAAATGCATAAAACATATTAATTTGTGATCTTCGAAACGCGTTCCAAAACCTTGTCGCGACAACATTTTGCACTCAATATACAACAATAATAATACTCATACCGCACTACTCCACTTCCTACTTTAATTCAGAAAGTATCTGGCGTAATTCAGATTAGTCAAATGTAATTCAGAAACCATCAAGTGTAATTCAGAATAGTCAAGTATAATTCAGAAACTGTCACATGTAATTCAGAATTGTGAATTGTAATTCAGAAAGTAATAAACTATAATTCAGAAAGCATCAAGTGTAATTCAGAATAGTTAAGTGTACCTAATTCGGAAACCATTAAGTGTAGTTCAGAATAGTCAAGTGTAAACCAGAAAACCGTTACATGTGATTCGGAACAGTCAATTGTAATTCAGGAAGTATTAAGTGTAATTCAGAATAGTCAACTGTAATTCAGAAAGAATCAAGTGGAATTCAGAATAGTCAAATGTAATTAAAAAAACATCAAGTGTAATTCAGAAACCGTCAGATGTGGTTCAAAATAGTCAAGTGTAATTCAGAATCCGTCACATGTAATTCAGAATAGTCAACTGTAACTCGGAAAGCATCAAGTGTAATTCAGAATTGTCAAATGTAATTCAGAAAACATCAAATGTAATTCAAAAAGGATCGAGTGTAAATTGGAAATTATCAAGTATAACTCAGAAAGCATCAAATACAGAGTGTCTCATTTTCGGACGTTTTCTGTTGTATCTCTGTTAATATTAAAGTTAGAAGAATTAAAGTTAATATTAAAGAAAAAGATACCGTTGAGAGATTGACGCAGCTATTTTGCATTCGTAGATTACAGGGTGATTTTAAAAATTCTGCATTTTGGAAACTCGTTACATGAAAAGTAAGTAGTTTTTATCATGTAGAATCCAGTGGCGCAGCTATTTTTCATCTGCAAATGGTGTCTGAGTAGCAATTTAAAAATATAAATGAATAAAAATAAAACACATGTTTTTTGGTTCCTTGAAAAGCTCTTTTCAATGCGATTCTAAGTATCTAAGAAAATTCACGTTAGTTCAGTTTAGACTGAACTAGCTACTCCATCAAGTTCTAGTCAGAAAGTTTTATAATCCGCCATTTTTACTTTATCTCTAACTTTACTGCTTGCCGAAATACGAAGGGGGTCCCAAAATGCAGAATTTTCAAAATCACCCTGTATCTATTGAAATTGAATGCAAAATGGCTGCGTCAAATCTGTGAACGGCATCTTTTCTTACAAAAAAAGCAGGTTGTGCATGTGAGCGCGAACCGCACCTTTCTAACTTTAATATTAATAGAGATACAACCAAAACCCTTCGAAAATGAGACACCCTGTACTTGATGCTTTCTGAGTTATACTTGATAATTTCCAAATTACACTTGATCCTTTCTGAATTACATTTGATGTTTTCTGAATTACACTTAACTATTCTGAATTACACTTGATGATTTCTGAATTACATTTGATGTTTTCTGAATTACACTTGACTATTCTGAATTACACTTAATTTGTTCTGAATTGCTACTTTAGAACCGCTATAGTAATGCAAGTGTTTTGCCTACTATAATGTGCAACTGTTCCTCAAGTATTACTTTGTAATACTTTTTACATAGATGTAACTAATGGGAAAATTAAAAATTACGGGAAGGTATCTGGAAACATTCCGGAAGTTTACTTTCTAATTACGGGTTGAGTTATGTGTAATCAACGACATTATACATTTTTTTCTATTTATTGTTTTCAAATCGATTGTTCCAAACAGAAAATTACTTTAAACTCACAAAAATCAAATTAAACCCATAAAACGACAAGCCAAGCAACAAACAACAAGAAATTTAAAAAAATATATATTGTTTATAAAAATGATAGTTTGCTGCAACATTGCTAAAAATTTAATAATTGAACCTAAACCCAATTTTAGATGGGACGATCATTGAACTAAACTGACCTAAACTAACCTAAAATAACCTGAACTAACCTAACGTAAGCTAACTTGAACTGATCTATCCTGATCTGAACTAACACTCTGCGTATGAATCACCTAGCGATTTTTTAGATTCTATTGTGTTCAGTTCACTACAAGGTGCCATTTAAAGAGAAAAACCTAGAAATTATGCCAGTCGAAGATCGATATAAAACCGAATAAATATTTCAGCTAAAAACTTTTTATTTTAATTATTGAAAATGCTCGGAATATACTGTGGCGGAACTTCATCCGCCGACTCACAGGTGGCAGCGCCGAAACTTCACCTACCGACTCACAGGTGGCAGCATTAGTCGAAATCCTTCATAACATCATACGCTTTTCAGCGCCGAATTTGTCTTCAAATAAGGGGTCTACCACGTTTTACTGACAAGTCCAAGGTAGACCCCGCGACGAAAAAGCCAAGACTACATAGGTGTATATAGGCTACAACGATCTTAGATCATCACTGTGGTGTTTCCCTGAATAGCAACAATCTTTTCTGGGAATACATTTCCCATCCATGGCTCATTATTTACAACAGCATATTACAAATAAGTTCACAAGACTGTTGTTTCTTACCTTCTTTTCAATTGTTTCCAAAGCGCAAACATTTTGCCCTGCTCAGTGCTACTAGGGTTGAGCAAACCTGGAAATTTGGAAAATCGAGAAAATTACCGGAAAGTTTCTGAAGTTTTCTTTTACTTACTGCTTGAGTTAAGTGATGTGTGAATGACATAATTAACTTTATAAACTATCTATATATTACATTCAAAATGTGGGTTGTAAAAATCAGTTCAAAATGCATTTTCTTTTACCTCTGTTTCACTTTGGCACATGTCGGGAAAATACGAAAAACTTTTCAATGCTAAAAACTTTTTATTTTAATTGTGGGGAATGCTGGTAATACACAAATAAGTTTACAACACTGTCACCCCTTTACATATCTTCGGAAACATTCCTTGAATCGTTTCTTACCTTCCCGGAAATTTTTAATTTTTAAAAGTTTCCAAAGCGCAAAATCTTTGCCGTGCTCAGTGCTAGTAGAGCTGGGCAAATCTGGAAATTTAAAAAGTTGGGAAAATTGCCAGAAAGTTTCTGAAAACATTCTGAAGGTTTTTTTTACTTACTGGTTGAGTTATATGTGACCAACGACATAATGAATATTCCCATATAGCAAATAAAGGATATTCATATATCTGGCATATGCCTGGTATGCCCTAAAAGTATATGGTTTTTCCCTATATGTAGAAGTTTTGTTGATGATATAAGGAACTTCCATACAGGGTATGGCTTTGATAACGACTCAATATAGAATCCGAAACTATGGCATTTTGCTAAAGAGAATTTTATGATTTCTTGTCCTAAACCCACTACTCTCACTCATCAAGGACGTGATAGACACATTTTAAGTCACAATTCTGGTATATACCGAGTATATGTTTCGTGTTTCTAATAATATATCACAGGTATGTACCTAAAAGCATATTGAATATTTTCTTTCTATGAACTAGAATATATCCTAGGAACATTCTCTTTTTGGCCAAATAATCATACCAGGTATATAGGACACCAATGTGCATCGTCCTACAAGTATATTCTAGGTATATACCAAGTATATACCAGGTATATGCTTGGAATATTTTCTTGTTATGTGGATTATACTTTTTTTTCTATCTATTATTTCTAAAGCAGTTGATCGTTCCAAAGCCAGGATATTTTAAACCCATAAAAAATCGACTTGAAACCCGAAAAAAAAATGACAAAATCCTAAAATATTTTGATTCTGAACTGACGTTGAGTTTTCGCCTACTTGGCTAAAAATTCATTCGTTGAATCTAAACACAATTTTAGATGGGACGATTGTTGATGCCTCAAAGATACCAACAAGCAGTGCAGTTGCAAACCTCTTTTCAAATCACAGTAATAATAATAATACGGGGTGTTCATTAAAAAAACTTCATCTAGTTGGCTGTGAAATGTCAATAGAAAAGGATGGAGAAACAAAAGTCCATTTATTTTGATTATGTCATCCTTTTCTGTCAAAACTTCATAGCCTACTAGACGAAATTATATAATGACTACCCCGTATGTGTGAATGTTCGGGTTTAGGCCCACTGTTATAAGTTCATTTTAAACTTTAGAATGAAGGTAAACGAAAGATTTTGACAGATAAATAATGCAATGTGCGTCAAATCTGAAGTTTAAACTTCAAACTGAACTTTTACTGATAGTTGTAAAAATGGTCCCTAATAACAATGTCAGTGCCAATCGAATAATCGTTATTTAAAAAAATTAAACCACTCCTTTTTAAGCACAATGATCTAGCAATTATGGAGTGTTCATGTTTCGTAATGTTCAAGTTTCAGATGGGGTCGCTTCCGTGCTCGCCACTAATAAAACCAAATATGTCACCAACTTAATTACATAACATCACGTTGTATACAGACGTAAATTCCAATAAAATGATTTAGATTGTCAATGGTCCGCTGAACACACTCCATTTTTTTCGCGGGACCGTGCAACGAGCCTTGATATGTCCCCATGCACACATGCCTGTCTCTCTCTAGCACACGATTATGTCACAATATGTTACTTTATGATGAGCCGAAACAAGTGGAGGCATTAAATTGATTTTATTGCCCCCTCTTTATCCATTGCATGCAACCAATCGGAGGGGATGCCTCGGCTGAAACATAGGCGGAGAACTCTTGTTTCTACTGCCAATCAAACGTAAACTAGCACACGAGGGGATTAAGGTAATAAAATTGTTCCCCTTTTCAATTGCGCCCCCCCACCACCACTCTCCACCCAGTGAGGTTATTATTCTTGTACAGCTAATTAATTCCATGCTGCAACGTGCTGGTAAGGATAAGTCAATTTCCGTTTTATGGCCCATTGTTTTCTCGACGTTTGTGTGTGTGTGTGTGTGTTTCCCCTGGTGTGGGGATTTAAATTGCTAATTAAAAAAATTCATTATCTTTTCGTCTCGTTATGCCATGTCGATGGTCGGTTTGCCATGTTGCTCGGTTTGCTATGACTTAAGGTAATCATTAGATTACAAGAAAATCTTCCTGGTGTGAAATTCTGAATGAATAGGTGACAAGCATAATCTCCTGGTTACACTAAATCTCCAGTGCCTTGGCATCTTGACAGAAAAGTCAAAATAGAAAAGGATCAAAGCATTAGGACTCCAAAAACCAATTCCCACTACAAAACATCCAATTACCCCTCCAGTGCGGTTTACTAAGAAAGTAATTTATACACATTAACTTTTCATGTCTTTGCTTTTATTGATCATCACGGGATCACCAGAGGCGCACTTTACTTACATAGAGGAAATTTACTTTGGAAAAACCACGCCACTGCTTCTAGCTTTGGCACTAATCCTATTGATCTGTTTGGAAAATAAACAAGTTATAAGGCGTTTCGCACGTGCCTCCAAAAAGCAATCGGCTTAAGAATTTGAATCTCGTGCATCAGGTGTTGAAGTTTTCTTCTCGGTGTGTGTCCCGGGATGCTAGGAACGGATTATAAGCCCTCGAAGAGGCCCTTAGGGACAAGGAGGTGCATTTTGCATGACGTTTCTGACAAGATACCAAAATTTGAATGACTAGTTGGTTCGACGTTGGTGGGCCTTTGTGCCGGTAATTGGCTTTGGGGATTAAGGGGGTGCTGTTTACGTGGGGTGCGAAAGGGGCGTATTTTATGATCAAGAGAATGTGCCAGCAGATAACGAGCAACTGCCTGCATGTTGCCTCAGTTGCTTAATTATTTTTTCTAATTCGGTTTGTTTAGCTCGATATTAACCTACTGAAAACAAAACGTTTACAGCCTAATAACCGCATCGCTTTATTCAACTGAATTCAACGTCACTATCATGCTGCTAACTTTTTTTAAAATAACAAAAATAATTACGAGATATGTAAAACAATAGAATAAAAATGTTCATTTTCAACAACATATATAAAGATAACATTATTGTCTTTTTAAAATATTGGAAGTGTCACAATACTCCTCTAGGACGGTAAGTAATAATATTACTGGCCTAGGACGAGAAGTAGGTACTTCCCCTCCTGGTACCAGTTACCTGTAATGGGATTATTGTCCTTGCCACTAAACCCTGATTGTTGGTTTTGCTCTATACCATAGCATTCATCATCAAAATTCCGCATACAGAGTGGATTTCAGTCAGAATGCAATACATTCGATGAAAAATAATTTTCAAGAACATTTTTCAATGTTTAACAGAAAGTACTTAGTGGTTGAAAATAAAATAGCATACATACAGGGTGGTCTTTTTAACTTGAGAAACCCAGATATCTGGAGAACTAATAGGGTGAACAAATCTTTTGAAAGAGCCTATTTCTGGCATAGATTTTTACGCATACAAGTTATACCAGAAAAGTGTGACGTCTTATAAAGTAATATTTTTAAATAGGTCACCCTGTATTTTTTGCCAGATTTTGATAGATCTTAGAGCTGTTTTTTTGACTCTGAAAGTTTGACATCATTGCTGACAGTTTTTGGGATACCCTGCATTTCAAATTCAGGATTTTTTGGCGTCTTAGTAGCCACGGAATGTTTATTTTTTCCTACCCATCTCCTTTTCGCTTATGTTAAGAAGAGTGTCAAACAAAGTCAAGGCTAAGTTTCCAAGGCTAACGAGATGCCATATTTTTGTGATTACGTGATACTCCATACATCAGGATACTTTCAGTTTATTAATGAATTTGTCTTAAATAACTGCAGGCAACGATGTAAAATTTTTATGGTCCAGTACGAGCTATAAGATCTATCAAAATCTGTTAAAATATAGAAGGTGTTTAAAAATATTACATTATAAGATATCACACTTTTCTGAACCGACCTGTGTACGTAAAAATGTTTTCTTAAAATAGACCCTTCCCAGTAAACAGTTGAACGTTGATTCAAAGTTAAAAAAACGTGTAACCAAACGTTTTTTCAACGTGATTATGTCCATTGAATCAACGTTTTTATCAAACTTTCTTAAAACGTTTGCATAAGACGTTTAATCTACGTTTGTTTAAAAGGTTTAATCAACCTTGCGTAAAACGTTTATTCAACGTTAAATCAACGTTTTCAACAACCCTATTTAAAACGTTTAATCAACGTTTTCAATCTATTTTTTCCATTTACATAAATATAATTTATGTCAAATAAGTTTTACCAGGGTTTGAACTTTGAACCCAGTTAAAACTTATTCGATAAAAATTAGTGAACCCGTTCAATCGGTTTTAATTTTAGTTTAAGACAAAAACTGTAAACCCAAAATGCTATGTTAAAAATATACAGAGCGTGAATGTTTAATTAAAAAACACATACATAGTACGGACGTCCAAATGACGGCTACATGTCACTACGTATTTAATATATCAAACTTTGCACTTTATCATAAAAAATTAACAACGTTGATTTAACGTCGAAAATCATGATAGTGCACTATCGCTTATATCAACCTAAAATCAACACATTAAAATCAACGTGACAACTATAAATCAACGGACCAAACGATGATTCTACGTTGAAACAACGTTCGACTGTTTACTGGGTTATGTACGATATAAGCCTCTGTTGAAGCGAAATCCTTTACCCCACTAGTTCCCAAGACATTTCGTTGTCTCACGTTAAAAAGACCACCCTGTAGACTCGATGGGGAGTTTAATTAAAGCCTCGATATTTTATTTATCTCTGGACAGTAATGAAACCCTTCCCATCTCGTGCTGTAATATACTATTCCTCAAGCTATAACTGTTCTTGAGATATTTTCAAACTTTGTTATTTTCTAAGTTCGACTCATGTACTCGTTTTGAACTTACTTTTTCCAAGCAAAAGAATAGAGTAAAAAATTTTTCTCAAGCTCTAACCGTTCTTCAGATATATTAATTTTATTAAATTAATAATTAATTATCAGATATATTAATTATTAAATTAATTTTGTTATTATAAATAATAAGTTTGTTCTCGTTTCCAACTAAAACAATGAAATAGATATTTTTTTCTAATCTCGACCAACTCTTTTCGAGATACTTAAGTTTGTACTCGTCTTCAGCTTAATTTTTCCAAGCAAAACAATAGAATACAAATTTTTCCAAAGTTCTAACCGTTCTTAAGATATAGTCCAATTTTGTTATTTTTAAAGATCGCCCCATGTAGTTTGTACTCGTTTCCAACTAACTTTTTCCAACTAAAATAATGAAATAGATATTTTTTTCTCATCTCGATCAACCCTTTTCGAGATACTTAAGTTTGTAATTGTCTTCAGCTTACTTTCTCCAAGCAAAACAATAGAATACAAATTTTTCCAAAGTTCTAACCGTTCTTGACATATAGTCCAATTTTGTTATTTTTAAAGATCGCCCCATGAAGTTTGTACTCGCTTTCAACTAACTTTTTCCAACTAAAATAATGAAATGGATATTTTTTTCTCATCTAGATCGAGTCTTTTTGAGATACTTAAGTTTGTATTTGTCTTCAGCTTACTTTTTCCAAGCAAAATAATGGAGTACAAATTTTTCCCAAGTTCTATCCGTTCATAAGATATAGTATAATTTTGTTATTTTTAAAGATCGCCCCATGAAGTTTGTACTCATTTTCAACTAACTTTTTCCAACGAAAATAATGAAATAGATATTTTTTTCTCATCTCGATCAAACCTTTTTGAGATACTTAAGTTTGTAATCGTCTTCAGCTTACTTTTTCCAAGCAAAACAACAGAATACAAATTTTTCCAAAGTTTTAACCGTTCTTACGATATAGTCCAATTTTGTGATTTTTAAAGATCGCCCCATGTAGTTTGTACTCGCTTTCAACTAACTTTTTCCAACTAAAATAATGAAATGGATATTTTTTTCTCATCTCGATCGACACTTTTCGAGATACTTAAATTTGTATTCGTCTTCAGCTTACTTTTTCCAAGCAAAACATTAGAGTACAAATTTTTGCCAAGACATTCTTAAGATATAGTCTAATTTTGTTACTTTTAAAGATGGCTCCATGAAGTTTGTACTCGTTTCCAACTAACTTTTTCCAACTAAAATAACGAAATAGATATTTTTTCTCATCTCGATCAACTCTTTTCGGGATACTTAAGTTTGTATTCGTCTTCAGCTTACTTGTGTGCCCGAGCAAAACAATAGAATACACATTTTTCCAAAGTTCTAACCGTTCTTACGATATAGTCCAATTTTGTTATTTTTAAAGATCGCCCCATGTAGTTTGTACTCGCTTTCAACTAACTTTTTCCAACTAAAATAATGAAATGGATATTTTTTTCTCATTTAGATCGAGTCTTTTTGAGATACTTAAGTTTGTATTTGTCTTCAGCTTACTTTTTCCAAGCAAAATAATGGAGTACAAATTTTTCCCAAGTTCTATCCGTTCATAAGATATAGTATAATTTTGTTATTTTTAAAGATCGCCCCATGAAGTTTGTACTCATTTTCAACTAACTTTTTCCAACTAAAATAATGAAATAGATATTTTTTTCTCATCTCGATCAACCCTTTTCGAGATACTTAAGTTTGTAATCGTCTTCAGCTTACTTTTTCCAAGCAAAACAACAGAATACAAATTTTTCCAAAGTTTTAACCGTTCTTACGATATAGTCCAATTTTGTGATTTTTAAAGATCGCCCCATGTAGTTTGTACTCGCTTTCAACTAACTTTTTCCAACTAAAATAATGAAATGGATATTTTTTTCTCATCTAGTTCGAATCTTTTTGAGATACTTAAGTTTGTATTCGTCTTCAGCTTACTTTTTCCAAGCAAAATAATGGAGTACAAATTTCTCCCAAGCTCTATCCGTTCATAAGATATAGTATAATTTTGTTATTTTTAAAGATCGCCCCATGGAGTTTGTAATCATTTTCAACTAACTTTTTCCAACTAAAATAATGAAATAGATATTTTTTCTCATCTCGATCAACTCTTTTCGAGATATTTAAGTTTGTACTCGTCTTCAGCTTACTTTTTCCAAGTAAAAGGATATCGTGAAAATTTTTCCCAAGCTCTAACCGTTCGTAAAATAATCTCAGATTTTGTTATTTTCAAAGATAGACTCATGTGGTTAGTACTCGATTTAAGGTAATTTTTTCTTCGTGAGACGATAAAATAAAAATATTTTTCCAACTCTCACTGTTTTAGAAATATTCTCCAACTTTGTAATTTTCAAAAAAAGACCCCATACAGTTAGTAGGTACTCGTTTTCATTTTCTTCCAACTAAAAGATGAAAAGTTTTTTTTTTCGAACTTCGATCATCCCCTTCCGAGACACTTAAGTTTCTTTTCGTTTTCAGCTCACCTTTTGCAAGTAAAACGATAGAGTAACAATTTATTTCTCCAACTTTCTTATTTTCAAAGAAAGACCTGTGGAGTTTGTACTCATTTTCCACTACAAGTTTCTCCAACTAAATCGATGGAATACAAATATTTTTCCAAGATCCAACCCTTCGCAAGATATTTTTAAACTTAGTTATTTTAAAATCCAAGATAGACCAATGAAGTTCTTTCTCGTTTTCTGGTAACTTTCTCTAAGTAAAACGATGGAACACAAACTTTTTTCCAAGCTCCAATCGTTCTCGATATATTCTCAAACTTTGCTACTTTCAGAAATTAATGCATCTTGTACTCGTTTTCGACTAACTTTTTCCATGAAACGATGGAATCAAAATAAATTTTTTTCGAAGCTCCAACCGTTCTTGAGATATTCTTCAACTGTATTATTTTCAAAGATCGACCAATCCAGTTTGTGCTCGTTTTCAGCTAAGTTTTTTTAACAAAATAAATTATCTTTAGTTTTTATTCGTTTTTATCTACCTCAATTGAAAAAATAGTATAAGATACACGTTCCGTAAGGCTACTGTCTTACTCATCAATTGCAAATCTCGTTTCACTCGCCATTGGGTTGTCTTACAAATTTTGTATATATTAATATATTAAGAAAATAGTGTAGATTCGTGGTATGCGATCGCAATAACAACTTCAGCCTATTATCAAATCGCCGACGTTTCGATTATATAATTTGGTCTTTATCAAATTTCTTAATGAAAAGATATCGTCTATCTTTTCATTCTACCAATCCACACTATCTTCATTGATATTGAACTCTAAACACTTGGGGGTAATGTGCAAGTAACCAAATAACGTGTATCAAACGTATAAAAAAACGTCATTGACTAACTATAGGACGTCTTTTAATGACGTATAAATAACGTACCAAAACACTTGAATAAGACCCATCATAATAACCTCATTGAACTATTAAGACCAGCAATTGCCATCTACCTACAAACTGCATTTATGTTTTGATGATGTCACTGACAGATAGACTTAATTCACCATTCAAAAATTCAAGTAATTTGACATGTGTCTCTTAAGGAAGGCAATAACCTTTTTCGTTACACGGCGGTTCTGGTTCTGGTTGATATATAAATGGCAGATCATCGGATTTTAATCAAATTTGATTAGTTAAAAATTAGCTGGTTTACCATATTGCGTCAACCAGAAAATGACTATGATCTCTTTTTTTTGTTTTAGTCCGGTTCTAGTTCCAGTTGACATAAAAATCGCAGACCAGCTGATATTTAACCAATCAGATTTGTTGAAAATCAGATGATCTGCCAATTTTATGTCAACCAGAACAAGAACCGATGAGAAATGAAAATGATTGTAAAATGTAAAATATCAGACGAAACTTTGAGATCATCCTTGATATCAGATTTGCAAGTTATCCCCTAAAGCCCCTAATCTTCACCCAAATTGTTGCTTATTGGAAATGCGCCATTCTTATGATGTCATTAATGTTCAAATGTGTGCTGAATGAGACCACTTTTCATTCTTTCCATTTCCTCCTCTGCGCCTCTGCCTGGTTAGTGAACGTGGAAATGCTTGAGTTTGATTTTGATTCTTTTAAAGCAATCGATAGTCACATGGACGTGTTGTGTGACATTTCTGTAACTGCTAAGTATAACAAATAATTTTTAAAAAAATGGATATATGTAGATACCTACTATTTTATATTTAAAATTGCAAAAAAACCAGCACTGCCCTGGAAGAAGAACCCAGATTGGCTCTTCAGCTAGAATCTACTCAGAAGAGCTAAGTCTGATCCAGAGTTTTGGTTTATAAATAGAGCTTAAATATTATCTTAATAAGTTTATGGCGAAACTTCATCCACCGTCTCACAGGTGGCAGCGCCGAAACTTCACCCACTGACTCAGAGGTGGCAGCATTAGTCGAAATTCTTCATAACATCACACCGCCTTTTCTGCGTCGAATTTGTCTTCAAATACAAGTTCCAACTATGAACTCTCACCCCGGCGTATTAAGGCAGGGGTCTACAATGCCTTATTGACAAGTCGAAGGTAGACCCCGGGACGAAACGCCAACACCACATAGATAGGCTACAATGACCTCAGATCGTCCTAGAGTTGTTTCCCTGAATAACAAAAATCTTTGCTGGGAGTACATTTCGGATATATGGCACGTCATTAACCACGCCATAACTTGTCACTTAAGCAGAGGCACCAAGGCTGTATTTGCAGCTGAAGAAAGCAGAAAATTCTAAAACCTCAAAACAAATATGATCTTAACATTAATAAAGTCTTGGTGTTGCCATACTTACTATTTTTTTTTAATACTTTGTATACCTGTGATTATAAATTATATAAGGATAAAAATATTGTTAATTAAATGCGAATGGCAACCGAAAAAATGCAATTTTATTGAATAAATATCAATATAATGGTAGAAGCAAGATTTATTTGAATTTTCATGACTCCCTATTTCCTTATAAACACAGAAACAGAAAATTCTTCCACTGCATACAGAAAATTCTGTATGTTTGACTACATCGTTTGTATGCCACTCAAGCAGCTTGTCAAAATCAGCTGTCCTGGTCAACTTGATACTGCCAGGAACCACAGTATAAGGAATAATACATACATAATCTGCGCAGATATTACACAGTGTCTTAAAAATGTCAGGGAAAATTTTGTGTTTAGTGGATGGCTGCGAAAGTCGTTTAAGAGAAGGAATGACATTTTTTAGATGTCCACAGGATCAAAAAAGATAGATATGTATTAAATTATATAAAATCGAAATAATATAACAGATAATGATGTCAACTATTGTATATACAGGGTGTTTCAGAGTTGTGGTGAAAAAAGCCTATAGCCCTAGCAAAACGTTCAAGAGAACATGTGCCCGCAAGTGCTTTTTTTCACGAGATACAGGGTGTTAAAGTTTGAATAAAAACATAAAAATGTATTAATACAACGCAATCCGCACAAGATATTTTAACGAGATTTTGGTGGTGTTGATACGTAATAGCAATACATATTTTACGATAAAAACAATGGATTTTGTTCCATCAGGAGCACGCGTGCCGGCACGTCACTTGATACTTTTAAAGAAAAAAATGATACACCACTAATTTTTTTAACATAAAAATTATTTTTTAAATTCCCGTTTAATACTGAGGAGAAAAAGTCCCTTTTTATTTTGTCCTAGGATGCACCATTTTTTAATAAAAAAGTTAAACCTATTTTTATGTTCTCCTAAAAGCAATGCTATTAAGTATAAGATAGGGGAAATCGGCGGAAATTGGGACAAGGCAGCAAATCATACAACTACCTCTTCGTCGACGTTTCGTCTATTTGTACATTAAACTTCATCAGGACTATGGGTAAAATTAAAAGTAACATGAACATTAGAAAACACATTCTGTAAAATACCATATGTGTTTTCTATTCTGGGACACAATCTTCATTCAATTGTGCTATTAAGTATTTTAATTTAAAATTTCAAATTACTGAACGAACAACAATTACTATACACCTGCTGTATGACTGTACCGAAGTAGGAGTTAATTATTATATTAATATTATATATATTATATTAATAAATTTGTATTTTTTATTGAAATTTTAACACCCTGTATCTCGAGAACAAAGTACTTGCAGGCGCATGTTCTTTTGAACATAATGCTTATACACGATCGAACAAAACATCCTGTATTTAAAAGAGTCGAAGATTACGTCTTGGATTTAGAAAATATTTTTGTAAATGGCTTTAATAATATTGCGTTTAAAGAAGCGATTGGAATGACCTTAAAAAGCGAATTTTCTAAACTTAGTTATACTCATCCATGTAAAGATTTTCCACATGATTATTTTTTAAGTTTATATACACAAGTTTTTATTATACATTAAAATTTATTAGTCGTGATATAAAAACAAAACTGAATGAGGGCAGTATTAAACTACATATATTACGCAATTTGTAAATACGTACCTAATAATGTTTGCGACAGAGCCACAAATCTTTTTTTTTAATAAACAGCCACACCTTCCATTACTTTATCTTATTCTGCATTAAAACCTAGGGTAACTTTAGATAATCTATTCTAAGAAAGTGTGCATTTGAAAACAGTGGCAAACTCAATATTTTTCCTTACACAATTGCTTATGTTTAGGTACTTGCCATTAGTTAGCGATAATGGCGTTTAGGACCCATTTTTTTACTCCTATTTTTATACTTATTTGTTTTTGCACACCTTGTACTAAAAATTATGTATAATATCCTACAAATACCGTGAAAGTTCCTAGTTCATGTAGTATATGAGAAAAATATTTTTAAATAATTAAGATTTTTGGGATCAGGAAAAGAATCGATACAATAGGAATTATTTTTCAGTCTGCAAACGTCAACCACCTTGTATCACAATAAATATTTATTACGAAAATAGTGTCCCAATAAACCCATTATTTATTACATTATCTAGGTCGAAACATTACAACGGTGAAATTATCCATAATCAAAGAAACAAAATTACGTTTAAAAAAGACCTCGTAGCACACTCCTAGAATGATTCCATCCAACGGCAACTATATCGCGTTTAAGTCCCTCGTAACTATTCGAGAAATGCGCCGGGTGCAAGTGCGCGCGGCACGCTTTAGTTTTGGAATTATCAAAGGGCCGACACAAACTGACGTTACTGATAAAATGTATCATTCCTTATACTGTGCAGGAACGTAGTCTCTAACTAGTGGACCTTGTGGTTTCATCTTGTCACTTGTCACTTATTCATAAGCAAAGATTTTCAATTTCTGCTTCTTCTTCTTCTTTTTCACTTCAGTTTTCTGATCTTTAGCTATACCAAGACTAGGTATAATACCTAGTTTACTAAGCAACCGAATGTTAATAAGAATTCAACTGGGCAATAATTCACGTGAGGTGATTCTGCTCTCGGAGACTACATCCCTGTCTTAGACAATTTGCCTATATTTTATAATGTTTTTTATCGCCCATGTACTATTTTCTTCCATTCAGTTTCTTCCAAACTGAAGTATAACCGTCGCTGTCATTATTCAAAATCTACAGGTCTGTAGGTACCCTTTGTCGTCTTTCGACGGTATCCGATCCCTTAGAACACACGAAAAGACCCAAATAATTTCAGTTTCGATAACACACAAAATTTTACGCATTTCTATATTTACAATATAAAGTGTTTTCCAGGCTTTGAAGCCGTGCTCCAATGGAATTTCTTACTGACGTTTTGCCTACAGCTGCGGCAGACCTTATCCAAGGCGATGAAGAAATGGGCGAGGCGTGCCGACGTTGACTGATTCGACTGTGGTGAGCTCCGTGGTATTTATTCCCAAGCCGTCGCGCTGCAGTGGAGGGACTGGGTGGGGGTAGTGGTGGCGTGGGGTTTCGGCGCACCAGAAGTATGTCGTAGAACTCACTTCCCGTCTGCATTTAGAATCGTAATTTCCTACTTCCAGTTGAAATTGTTGTCGTGTTTAAAGATTTCAATGGCCTCTATCGTTAGTTTGGAATAGAAACGCTGCTGATTGATATAAGATAGTCACCTCGTTGAAAAGGATAACGTGACATTCGGAGAGTGCGTGTTCTGCTACTGCTGACTTTTGTGTTTGTCCCTGCCTGCAACTCCTCTTGTGTTCCGTAATTGTCGTGTTGACAGTGCGTTTTGTGGTGCCAATGTATACGGAGCCACAGATGCATAGAACTCGGTAAGCTCCGAGTGCCGATAGGGGATCTCTGCGGTCTTTGGCCGATCTCAAGCTCTGTTGTATTGTACGAATGGGATTAAAGACAGTTTTAACGTTGTGATTTTCAAGTAGCCTGCCGATCCTGTCCGTTACTTTGTGGATGTATGGTAGACTACTCCATCCGTGCTTTTCTTCATCTCCTCCTGTTGTTCCTTCTTGGCTCTCTACATTCCTTGGACGAACTGCCCTATCGAACTCGTGCTTGCCCTATCGAACCAACCAAAAGCTCTTTCCAGATGCTTAATGTCCCGTTGCAATTCAGCCGGCTCACAAATTCTCATGGCTCTCACAGACTTTATGACTCCCTTTTTCTGTCTAGGATTTGATCCGTTATTGAGGTATCGGTCAGTGAGTGTTAGTTTTCTATAAACGGTGTGCGCAAGTTGCTCATTCGGTCATTTTGATACTAAAAGATCCAAAAACGGTATTTCTCTCTATCCCAATAGTAAATTGAATTTTTGCTTGATAGAGTTGAGATGTAAGAGAAAGTTGTGAAGTTCGCCCTCGCCATCGCTCCAAATAACAAAGGTGTCGTCCACGCATCGGAACCAGCACTTTGGCCTCTTATTTGCCATTGTCAACGCCTTGGCCTCGAAAATTTGCATATAATAGTTGGCGATTACTGGACTAAGAGTCTTTTCCTAAGTTCCCATAGCTACACCATCAGTTTGTTCGTAGAAATCTTCCTTCCATTGAACATTATTGGCCAGTGTTGGAACAACTTGGCAATACCTTGTGGAAGCTCCTGTTTAATACATTCCATGGCTTCCTTAATGGGTACCATCGTGAAGAGCTAAACAAGATCGAAGCTAATGAGAATTTCTCCTGGAGAAAGAGTCAAATAATGCAGTTTTTCAACGAAATCTTATCTTTAGAGTCTTTTATAAAGCTGTCAGTATTCCCTATTTTAGGTTGCAGCAGTTTTGTGAGGGGTTTCGCGATTTCGTAGGTCGGGCTTCCTATGTTGCTCACGACGGGTCTCAGTGGCACATCCGGTTTGTGGATATTTCGCCAATATCCACACCTTGGTACCGTACAACCCTGGTGGCAAGGCTTCTAATTCTTTAGCTTAGTCATTTCATCCGATGCCATGTGCTTGATTAAATTGCTGTTGGACCTTAGAATCTAGGCGGTTGGATCATGAGTTAGCTTCTTGTAGGTGCAGGGATCTAACAGTGTCCTGATTTCTCCTTCGTGATCCGATGTTGACATTACTTTTGTTGCTTTCGCTTTACGTGCTGGTAAAATGAGATTATCTTTGTCTTTGTTCAAGGCTTTCAGAATTTTTCTTTCTGCAAAGGTGAGATTGCTTTTTGGTGGTTTTGCACGTTATAGAATTCGTGACCTCTCCATCCTTATCTGTTCAGCTGTCTGAATTGGCAGCTGCCGGATTCCGCTCTTCACATTTGCTGTGATGTCTTCGACAGGTATCCTGGATGGTGTTGATGGTAGGTGTGGTACCGAGTGGCTCGGTATACATTGGAACCACAAAACGCAGTGTCAACACAAGGATTACGGAAAACAAGAGGTGTAGCTGGTTGGTACAAACACAAAAGTCAGCAACAGCAGAGCACGCACGCACTCTCCCTAAGTCACGACATCCTTCTCAACAAAGTGGCTATCTTATATCAATCGCATCGTTTCTATCCAAGACTAACGAGATGGGCCATTGAAATCTTTAAACCCGAAAACAATTTCAACAGAAAGAAGGAAATTACTTTTCTAAATGCAGACTGGAAGCGTGTTCCAACACTAACTTCAAGTGCGCCGAAACCCCGCGCCGCCATTACCCCCACCCCAGTCTTTACACTGCAGCGGGACCGCGGGGGAATAAATACCACGGAGCTCTACACAGTCGAATCAGTCAAGTTCAGGAAACACGGGAAATCATTTCGCCCGTTGCCTCATCATGCTTTGGTAATGTCTGCCGCAGCTGTAGAGGATACGTTAAGAAGAAATTCCATTGATCCACGGCTTCAAAGCTCGGGAAACACTTTCGATTGTATTTTGACCTGTGAAATCTTTCACAGTCTTTGTATATTTAGTTAGTATTTCCAGATTTTAACTTTTAATTTCTAAATAAATCACCCTACTACACACCTCTCTTAAATCTAAAAAAATTTTTCTCTCTGTTCAAACAATAGATCTGCTCTATTGTAGATTTAGCGACTTTAAGAAAAGTTTCAATTTTACTTTAAAAGCTCAAAGCACCATTCGGCTCAAGCAACCACGGCTCTCTTTGCGAAGAGTCGAATTTCACAAGCCTCTTGGCCGACCGTCATCAGGAGCGGCGCTTTGCGGTCCTCCTACTAATGACCGGTTCTGTTAAAACAACATTTAATTAGGCCCCTTTGAGTCGTGTTATTTACAAGCCTGCGCTGTTAAAAAAACAACAGTTTTATTGCCGAAGACTACCTGAGGAGGTATACGATTTCTAGCTCACCGTCTTCACAAATATTTATACCCTGTCAGATTTCTTTCGGCTTTTATCTGATTTTCGCCATTATAGAGGCCCTTAAAAAGATAAGTGGAGTACTGTTTAAGTGTCGCATAGGCAAGGTGCTGAAAGACGGTCGTTATTTTAGGAAACATCTAAAGGATGCCGACACTTGTGTTTTAGACGCCGAAATTTGCCAACTTTGTTAGTCAAAAAAAAATCGTTTAAAGGACCCCCTTTTAAACGGGATTGGCAGGAAGAATAATCGATGGGGTATAAACTAATTCGATTTTAACTACCCTCCAAAGTACCACAAAACGATTTCAGCACCTTGGAAGGGCCGCCATTTGTTCACGTGACTGAAATCGCTTGTTCCGAACTGGAAACGTGTTATATTTGGGCAGAAAGCATGACGAGCCTCAAGAGCCAACAATGAAAATCTCAGCCATCTGCCTGCTTTTATTGAGAATAAAATATCTCTCTCTCCCCTTATTATAGATCGTAAACGTTTGCTAAATATACTCGAGCTCCAGTATATTATTTCATAAAGCGAAACATTAATTTATTACACTTTTATACGTACGTCAAGGCACAACTGGCTCCCAGCCATTGTACTCGGGATGATTAACTTTCGGCTAGGCCCTTTGAGGATCTTGTTTGTAATTCTTAATTGTTCAGTATGTCCAATTTGAATGCTTTCTATGGCTTTTTTGTAGTAATTACATATTTATGTATAATTTATTACCCTCAGGTAGTAACAAAATTTTTTGTCAACCCTACCCTAAGAAGCAATTAAACCTCTTTGTCCTGGTGGTTATTATCATGGAGAAGCCTAACAAGATTAACGGCTAGAAAAGACACCATTAAAGTCAATATCAATAATAAACTTCCAGTCGTTGTTTGCTTCTATGAAACCGATCTGAAACAATTAATGAAATTAACAGACCATCTGTTAGGCAGACGACATTCTGATAGTCGGAAGAATTTTTTAATTTAGTTTTCTGTCCGTAATACAGCTGTAAAATATGTTAACAATGTACCTGCTAAAAGTCATAAAAGATAAGGGCACCAGATTTATGGGGGAAGATCTCGAATTCCGGGTGATATTTAGTTGTCCCTGATGGGATCTTTAAGATTTATCTTTAGCACGCATCTTTGGCTCGGCTTCTTCAGATTCAGCTATGGCTTCTTGTAGGAATCATTTTTGTATTGTTGTTAATAGTTAGGTGGTGTAGGTGCATCTTAACAGTCACAAACATCTCTCTGTCAGTTGCAACATCTATTTCAATTCAAGACGGTTGTTGTTCAAGAAATTAAAGTACGTATATTTGCATTAGATTGCTATAAGGTCCCAGTCATGTCTAGTAACCCGCTTGACCCTCTGTACTTGATAATGAATATGTGACTCTATAATGTATTTCAATTTTTTTTGTGAATTTGATCAATTGTGAATCAAATCAATTGATTCTTCAATGTAGTGAATTTTTTAATTCGTAAATTTTCTGCAGCTACAGCTGCGGCGGCATGTTCTTGCTAGGCCAAGTACACGGTGTCCCATAATTACGTAACAATTTATTGGGAGCGGCATATGAAAGAGATCAACTAGAAAAAGAAAAAAATGTTGGATTCACACCAATCGGTCTATTATTACACAAGTTATAGAGGTTCAAGGTTTTTCATCTCAATGAGACGATTTCAATCTTCTCCGAACGAAGCAAAACAAATTTGATTGAAAGTTCTTCCATAATTTTTCATCCAAACTGTTTTCCGATTAATTTGGTCCTTATTTTGCTGTATGGATGATGTGTTCTTGTTTCTTTAACTTCTGTCTCTTTGATACATGATAAAATGATTTTAAACTATGTTTAATGTTTTTTTTTTATTTTTCATGATTTGTGAAAAGCTAACATATTATATATTCCTAATTTATTTGTGATGATTGCCTATCAAAAACTCAAAATAAAGTCCAACATTTGGTGGTATGTGCATAACTAGACGTAAAATGTTTCCCTTCTCTCGATACTAATTTGCGGTTAATTATTCTTTTCTTTGACACATTTTTTTAGTTTATTATTTTAGTTTAGTTTTGTTTTAGAGATTACTGTTCCTTTGGTCTTAAATCGCGCCGAAAAGCATTTAGTTTTGTCTTCTATTAACAGTTTTATTCTGCCTTTAAACTTTAAACCTGTTTGTTTTCGTATCTTTGTTTCTTTTTTTTCGAATCTCCTCTGACATTTTCAGAGAGGATTGAAGTCCGTTTTTTTTTGTTGTCCTCATTTTCCTGAAATTAGTGAATACTTCAAGATCTTGAAGTATTCACGATTCTCAATTGACATTTTCAGAGAGCATTGAAATCCAGTTTTTTCTGTTGTATTTGTCATCTTTGTTCTTTTTGACCAAAATATCAGTTGAGATTCTTGAATACTTCAAAATGTTAAATACTTGAAATATTTTTGGTAAAACATGTTGAAAAACTTCAGCGTGTTAAAGTATTCACGAATCTCCTCTGACATTTTCAGAGAGGATTGAAATCCAGTTTTCTTTTGGCCAAAATGTCAGTTGAGATTCGTAAAAAGTAAATACTTCAAGATCTTGCATTGACTCATAGTTTTATAACAAGATCTTGAGGTATTCATGAATCTCAACTGACATTTTCAGAGAGGATTAAAATCCAGTTTTTTCTTTTTTTGTCGTCCTCTTTGTCCTTTTTCGCCAAAATGTCATTTGAGATTCATGAATACCTCAAGATGTTGCATTGATCTTGACTTGATTTTATGGCAAGATCTTGAAGTATTCATGATTCTCATCTGACATTTTCAAAGAGGATTGAAATCCATTTTTTTTTGTTGTCCTCATTATCCTTAAAGATGTGAATACTTCAAAATCTTAAACTATTCACGAATCTCAACTGACATTTTCAGAGAAGGTTAAAATCCAGTTTTTTTTTATGTCCTCGTTGTCCTTTTTGGCCAAAATGTCAGTTGAGATTCGTGAATACCTCAAAATGTTGAATACTTGAAGTATTTTTCTTGAAACATGTTGAAAAACTTCAGCATGTAAAAGTATTCACGAAGCTCCTCTGACATTTTCAGAGAGGATTGAAATCAGTGTTTTTTGTTGTCCTCATTTTCCTGAAATTAGTGAATACTTCAAAATCTTGAAGTATTCACAATTCTCAATTGACATTTTCAGAGAGCATTGAAATCCAGTTTTTTCTGTTGTACTTGACATCTTTGTTCTTTTTGACCAAAATGTCAGTTGAGATTCTTGATTACTTCAAAATGTTAAATACTTGAAATATTTTTGGTAAAACATGTTGAAAAACTTCAGCATGTTAAAGTATTCACGAATCTCCTCTGACATTTTCAGAGAGGATTGAAGTCCGTTTTTTTTTTATTGTCCTCATTTTCCTGAAATTAGTGAATACTTCAAGATCTTGAAGTATGATCTTGATGATCTTGAAGATTCTCAATTGACATTTTCAGAGAGCATTGAAATCCAGTTTTTTCTGTTGTACTTGTCATCTTTGTTCTTTTTGACCAAAATGTCAGTTGAGATTCTTGATTACTTCAAAATGTTAAATACTTGAAATATTTTTGGTAAAACATGTTGAAAAACTTCAGCATGTTAAAGTATTCACGAATCTCCTCTGACATTTTCAGAGAGGATTGAAATCCGTTTTTTTTTTGTTGTCCTCATTTTCCTGAAATTAGTGAATACTTCAAGATCTTGAAGTATTCACGATTCTCAATTGACATTTTCAGAGAGCATTGAAATCCAGTTCTTTCTGTTGTACTTGTCATCTTTGTTCTTTTTGACCAAAATGTCAGTTGAGATTCTTGATTACTTCAAAATGTTAAATACTTGAAATATTTTTGGTAAAACATGTTGAAAAACTTCAGCATGTTAAAGTATTCACGAATCTCCTCTGACATTTTCAGAGAGGATTGAAGTCCGTTTTTTTTGTTGTCCTCATTTTCCTGAAATTAGTGAATACTTCAAGATCTTGAAGTATTCACGATTCTCAATTGACATTTTCAGAGAGCATTGAAATCCAGTTTTTTCTGTTGTATTTGCCTTCTTTGTCCTCTTTGGCCAAACTGTCAGATGAGATTCGTGAATACTTCAACATGTTCACATTCACGAATCTCATCTGACATTTTCAGAGAAGATTAAAATCCGTTTTTATTTTGTTGCCCTCATTGTCCGGAAATTTGTGAATACTTCAAGATCTGGAAGTATTCACGAACCTCAACTGACATTTTCAGAAAGGATTGAAATTTAGTTTTTCTTTTTTTTCTTGTCCTTGTGAATACTTTAACATGTTCAATACTTCAGCAAGATCTTGAAATGTTCACGAATCTAATAGGAATTCTAATTGACTTTTTCAGAGAGGATTATAATGCAGTTTTTCTTTTTCTTGTTGTTCTCTTTGTGCCCTTTGGCCAAAATATCTTGTCAAAAAATCTTGTTTTGATCTTATCTTGATTGACATTTTCAGACAGGATCGAGATGCGTTTCTTATTGTCCTCTTTTAGGTGATGCAGGCAGCAGTCCCATCGGTTCAGTAGTTCTGGAGATAGACCACCTTCAATGGTTGATTTTTGGACCTTTTTGAAATCGGCTTCAAACACACACCATTAAAAAACTAACTTATGGTGAGCATTTCATTCAGATAAAAAACACCATAAAAAATAAAAAATACATTTGTTTCTTAAGTTGACCAAAGGCGAGAGGATAGTTATTCTCTCTGGCAATTTCCAATTTTGAACCTCTACAACTTGAAAAACAATAGACCGATGCAATGAATCTAACGTTTTTTTTCTTGTTGTCTTCTTTTAGGCATTACAAGCGAAGATCAATCAATTCAGTAGTTTTGGAGGTAGACCCCTTTGATAGTCGATTTTTGGTTTCTTTTAAAATCAGCCTTAAACGTACACCTTAAAAAAACTAAGTTTTGGTAGAAATCTTACTCAAATTGAATTGACTTTGCTACGTTCAGAGAAGATTAAATTATCTCATTTAAATGAAAAGCAGCATAATCTTTTTTTTAATTTTCTTCAAGTTGACCAAAAGGGTGGGGCTCTATAAGTGGACCCCCCCCCCCTTCGTGGTGAATCCAACGGTTTTTCTTGTTTTCTCTGCCAGATGCCGCTCGGGGTTTATCTTTAAAACTACTGAACCGATGGGACTGCTGTGTGCATCATCTGAAAGAAGAAAACAAGAAAAAATAGAAAAAAACGAATTTCAATCCTCTCTGAAAATTTCAGTTGAGATTCGTGAACACTTCAAGATCCTGCCTTGTTTCTCTTTTGAAATCAAACAAAAAGCAAGAATAGAATTATCTTGTAAAATCCTTGTCAAGACAAGTTTTTATTTTCAATACCAAAATTTCGCGACAGCGAGAATGATCAAAACTTTAAAAAAATAATGGAAGGTAATTGGTAAACGACGGGAATTTAAACTTCAAACTGTCAATATTTCGGCGCCCCTTAAGCCTTCTTCAGGACTAAAAAATAAATACTCGAGAGAGATAGGTATAAAAAAATCAGATTTCAAAGGTAGGATATGGCAAAATAAGTGAATGAGATATAATTACTTAATCCATTCACCTCTGAAGCCCCATCAGTTCGCTCTAAACAAATTTCTTTTCCGTGCGAGCGTGTTAACGACGCAAATATTACGTGATCCAATTTGGAGGTTATTATCCGAAAAGGGTTATTTGGAGCCCCGCAAGAAACACACCCAATAATTTTATCACCATTATTATGGCCGGAACATCGGGCCTGATTAGATTAGAACGCTTAATGCCTTCTTGTAACTCAATATGGTTATTTGTTTAATGTGATTTTGTCGCGAGCATCTGGTTATTGACAGAGTCCGTCCCTGTTTCGTTTTAAAAATCACGAAGATAACGATCTATTTGAGCAAATCGGCTCAATTATTGGTGGATGTGCCTCTCCTTTGAAGTTACTCGAAGCTTGATTCATTAGCTCTAATACAAAATTCTTGAGAGCCATCGCTATTAATAGCGGGACAATAAGCATTTGGCAAAAGCCAGGTGTCCGCCGCACACAAAAGGAACAATAAAATTTAAATTTGGAAATTTGTTTCAGTCTAAACACCAGAAAAAGTCACACATAAAAAGGGCAGTTTACAATACCACCGATATTACACCAAAACCAAGGTGAGGCCCCAGTGCCACCCGTGACTCGAGAGCTCCATTCATCGGCAACAATGAGTCTGGAGTACCGTATCTAAGCACAAAAAGGGATGACACTTTGGGATTGTGAGGAATCCACTCGAATTTCAAGAATCTGTGGTAGGTACCCATAATTTGAGCATTGTCGTGCCATTGAAGACGCTTGATCGATGCGTTTTGTGCCTTTTATAGTGCTTTAGTTGATTGTGGTTTGCTCTATTAAACAGTCATTTGGAGTGTTTGTTGCCCGTTTTCAGTCTATTTTTTTTTGTATTTTATACAGGTTTATTGTTGGGTTTGTGTGGTCAAAATAGAGATCTCAAGCCAAGTAGAAAAACATTCTCAAGTAGGTACAAGAAGACCGATCTTTAAAACGCCTTTTTTTAATAATGATCACCTTAATAGATGTACTATTTTTAATACATCCAATTATGAGGTTGCTTATTAGTTCCTCCGCCCACTTCCTGATGGCCTACAAGCAAGATTTTAGAGTGAATTAAAAATTCTTAGTGAAATTTGACAGTTAGAATACTTTAGTTAGTTAAGTTATTATTAAATTATTAAAGTTATTATTAAATTAATTAAGTTAATATTAAATAATCGGAGGTTAATAAACTTATTACTTATTACCATTTGTGGCCTTCGTTAGTTCAACTCATCGTTAGACGGAAAAAAAAGTATTAGATAGCAAACCCGGGCAAGAGAGCTCTTGGAAAGTTTCGGTTCTCTAAATCCGCCCCTAAATTGCGTTTCGCTAACAGTATTTTGAAAAATGTTATGTAACTTTGAAGTTTTCATAGGAAAGGTAAGGTGTATCGAATGAAATGTATCGAAAAATACAGAAAAGGTCTTTATTTTTCCATCAAACTTGGTCTTGTGCTCTCTCGAATTACAGGGTGATGGTAGAAGAAGAATTTATTTTGTCCATTTTCATTCATAAGGCGGATTGATATGACTACAGCAAGCTTTCAATAAAATATAACAAACTGTCGGAATCACCCAACTGCACATTTTTTTTTGCATTTTGTGTTCGCAAGATCCCGAGTTCAATTCTAAATAGCGATAACTTTTCTTTGTTTTTGTACAATTTTTAGTAAAAAAAATAGCGTACAAAACTCGTCAGAAAGCCTCACACTAGCGTTATTGTAATCCTCCTCTGGAAGGGTAAAAGAGGATATCGAGAAGAACAAAAAGTTTTATATGTATTTCAATCGCGCCACTTGTTCTAAAGCACTTCTAAAGTGCCTAAGATCAAGTTTCAAAGGAGCTATGTCCCAAACTACTGAACTTACGGGACTTTCTTTGGTGAGGGGTAAAAGAGGGCATCAAAAAAACAAAAAACCGTTGAATTAACCCCAATCGGTCTACTCCTTTTAAAGTTACAAGCGGCCAAAATTGGAGTATGATAAGAAAGTCGAAATAAAACCACTTTGGTCACTTTTGAAAAAATATTATTTTTTTTTGTTGTTTTTGATGTACGTGACAAACACAATAAAAGTGAAATTAGTCCTATAAATGGAATTCTTTCTTAATGCCTTCCAATCACGTTCTAAAAGTGCCTACTCACTCCAATTGGTTCACTAGTTCTAAAGTTACAGGCGGTCAAAGTTGAAAAGTAACAAAAAAAAGGGAATACCCCTTGGGAAAATTTCGAAAAAAAAATGTTTCTTTGTTGTTTTTGATCGGAGTGTGGGGATTTCAATTCCTTGTGAAGGTAACAAACATAATAGTAATGAAATTAGTACTGCAAGTGGACTCTTTTCGAAATCCCTCAATAACACGTTCCAATAGTGCCTAAAATGCGAATTCCCTCTCTTCGAAAGGTTCTATCTCCCAATCTTTTGAACTTACACGGGACTCTATTTAATTTTTATTAAAAAAGTTTGGATTTTTTGTTTTTCTTTATCGGAATGTGACGATTTTAATCCCCTGCGAACGTAACAAACATAATAAGAGTGAAATTAGTCCCTAAGTGGACTTTTTTCGAAATTCCTCCATTGCACGTTCTAGACGTGACTAAAACTCGAATTCGAAAGGTTCTATCTCCCAAGTTATTGAACCTACGGGACTCTATTTAATTCTAACTAAATCAAAGATAATTTTTTTTGTCGTTTTTGATCAGAATGTGGGGATTTAAATCCCCTGTGAACGTAACACACACACAATAGGAGTGAAATTAGTCCCTAAGTGGACTTTTTTCGAAATGCCTCCATTACACGTTCTAAAAGTGCCTAAAATTCGAATTCCAAAGGGTCCGTCTCCCAAAGTATAGATCTAACGGCACTTTATTTACAAAAAAAATATTTATTTTGTTATTTTTGATGGGAATGTGGCGATTTTAATCCTCTGTGAGCGTAACAAACATAATAAGAGTGAAATTAGTCCCTAAGTGGACTTTTTTCGAAATGCCTCCATTGCACGTTCTAGAAGTGCCTAAAATTTGAATTCCAAAGAGTCCCCTGTTTTTATTTAAATCCCCTGTGGACGTAACAAACATGATAGGAGTGAAAATAGTCCCGTAAGTGGACTTTTTTCGAAATGCCTCCATGGCACGTTCTAAAAGTGCCTAAAATTCGAATTCCAAAGGGTCCGTCTCCCAAAGTATAGAACTTACGGCACTTTATTTACAAAAAAATATTTTTTTTGTTATTTTTGGTCGGAATGTGGCGATTTTAATCCTCTGTGAGCGTAACAAACATAATAAGAGTGAAATTAGTCCCTAAGTGGACTTTTTTCGAAATGCCTCCATGGCACGTTCTAGAAGTGCCTAAAATTCAAATTCCAATGGTTCTATCTCCCAAACTATTGAACCTGCGGGACTCTATTTAATTTTAATTAAAGAAAAATTGATCTAATTAAACAAAAGATGATTTTTTTTTGTCGTTTTTTGATCGGAATGTGGGGATTTAAATCCCCTGTGGACGTAACAAACATGATAGGAGTGAAATTAGTCCCGTAAGTGGACTTTTCTCGAAATGCCTCCATGGCACGTTCTAAAAGCGCCTAAAATTCGAATTCCAAAGAGTCCGTCTCCCAAAGTATAGAACTTACGGCACTTTATTTAAAAAAAAAATTTTTTTTTGTTGTTTTTGATCGGAATGTGGCGATTTTAATCCTCTGTGAGCGTAAAAAACATAATAAAAGTGAAATTAGTCCCTAAGTGGACTACTTTCGAAATGCCTCCATGGCACGTTCTAGAAGTGCCTAAAATTCAAATTCCAAAGGTTCTATCTCCCAAACTATTGAACCTGCGGGACTCTATTTAATTTTAATTAAAGAAAAATTGATCTAATTAAACAAAAGATGATTTTTTTTTGTCGTTTTTGATCGGAATGTGGGGATTTAAATCCCCTGTGGACGTAACAAACATGATAGGAGTGAAATTAGTCCCGTAAGTGGACTTTTCTCGAAATGCCTCCATGGCACGTTCTAAAAGCGCCTAAAATTCGAATTCCAAAGAGTCCGTCTCCCAAAGTATAGAACTTACGGCACTTTATTTAAAAAAAAAATTTTTTTTTGTTGTTTTTGATCGGAATGTGGCGATTTTAATCCTCTGTGAGCGTAAAAAACATAATAAAAGTGAAATTAGTCCCTAAGTGGACTACTTTCGAAATGCCTCCATGGCACGTTCTAGAAGTGCCTAAAATTCAAATTCCAAAGGTTCTATCTCCCAAACTATTGAACCTGCGGGACTCTATTTAATTTTAATTAAACAAAAATTGATCTAATTAAACAAAAGATGATTTTTTTTGTCGTTTTTGATCGGAATGTGGGGATTTAAATCCTCTGTGGACGTAACAAACATGAAAGGAGTGAAATTAGTCCCGTAAGTGGACTTTTTTCGAAATGCCTCCATGGCACGTTCTAGAAGTGCCTAAAATTCAAATTCCAAAGGTTCTATCTCCCAAACTATTGAACCTGCGGGACTCTATTTAATTTTAATTAAACAAAAATTGATCTAATTAAACAAAAGATGATTTTTTTTGTCGTTTTTGATCGGAATGTGGGGATTTAAATCCTCTGTGGACGTAACAAACATGATAGGAGTGAAATTAGTCCCGTAAGTGGACTTTTTTCGAAATGCCTCCTTGGCACGTTCTAAAAGTACCTAAAATTCGAATTCCAAAAGGTCCATCTCTCAAAGTATAAAACTTAGGGCACTTTATTTAAAAAAAAATATTTTTTTTGTTGTTTTTGATCGGAATGTGGCGACTTTAATCCTCTGTGAGCGTAAAAAACATAATAAGAATGAAATTAGTCCCTAAGTGGACTTTTTTCGAAATGCCTCCATGGCACGTTCTAAAAGTGCCTAAAATTCGAATTCGAAAGGGTCCGTCTCCCAAAGTATAGAACTTACGGCACTTTATTTACAAAAAAATATTTTTTTTTGTTATTTTTGATCGGAATGTGGCGATTTTAATCCTCTGTGAGCGTAACAAACATAATTAGAGTGAAATTAGTCCCCAAGTGGACTTTTTTCGAAATGCCTCCATGGCACGTTCTAGAAGTGCCTAAAATTCAAATTCCAATGGTTCTATCTCCCAATCTATTGAACCTGCGGGACTCTATTTAATTTTAATTAAAAAAAAAAAATGATTTTCTTTTGTCGTTTTTGATCGGAATGTGGGGATTTAAATCCCCTGTGGACGTAACAAACATGATAGGAGTGAAATTAGTCCCGTAAGTGGACTTTTTTCGAAATGCCTCCTTGGCACGTTCTAAAAGTGCTTAAAATTCGAATTCCAAAAGGTCCATCTCCCAAAGTATAGACCTTACGGCACTTTATTTAAAAAAAAATTTTTTTTTGTTGTTTTTGATCGGAATGTGGCGATTTTAATCCTCTGTGAGCGTAAAAAACATAATAAGAATGAAATTAGTCCCTAAGTGGACTTTTTTTGAAATGCCTCCATGGCACGTTCTAGAAGTGCCTAAATTTCAAATTCCAAAGGTTCTATCTCCCAAACTATTGAACCTGCGGGACTCTATTTAATTTTAATTAAACAAAAATTGATCTAATTAAACAAAAGATGATTTTTTTTGTCGTTTTTGATCGGAATGTGGGGATTTAAATCCACGGTGGACGTAACAAACATGATAGGAGTAAAATTAGTCCCGTAAGTGGACTTTTTTCGAAATGCCTCCATTGCACGTCCTAAAAGCGCCTAAAATTCGAATTCCAAAGAGTCCGTCTCCCAAAGTATAGAATTAACGGCACTTTATTTAAAAAAAAAAAAAATTTTTGTTGTTTTTGATCGGAATGTGGCGATTTTAATCCTCTGTGAGCGTAAAAAACATAATAAGAGTGAAATTAGTCCCTAAGTGGACTTTTTTCGAAATGCCTCCATGGCACGTTTTAGAAGTGCCTAAAATTCAAATTCCAAAGGTTCTATCTCCCAAATTATTGAACCTGCGGGACTCTATTTAATTTTAATTAAACAAAGATTGATCTAATTAAACAAAAGATGATTTTTTTGTCGTTTTTGATCGGAATATGGGGATTTAAATTCCCTGTGGACGTAACAAACATAATAAGAGTGAAATTAGTCCCTAAGTGGACTTTTTTCGAAATGCCTCCATGGCACGTTCTAGAAGTGCCTAAAATTCAAATTCCAAAGGTTCTATCTCCCAAATTATTGAACCTGCTTCTATTTAATTTTAATTAAACAAAAATTGATCAAATTAAACAAAAGATGATTTTTTTTGTCGTTTTTGATCGGAATGTGGGGATTTAAATCCCCTGTGGACGTAACAAACATGATAGGAGTGAAAATAGTCCCGTAAGTGGACTTTTTTCAAAATGCCTCCATGGCACGTTCTAAAAGCTCCTAAAATTCGAATTCCAAAGAGTCCGTCTCCCAAAGTATAGAACTTACGGCACTTTATTTAAAAATTTTTTTTTTTTGTTTTTGATAGGAATTTAGCGATTTTAATACTCTGTGAGCGCAACAACCATAATAAGAGTGAAATTAGTCTAAGTGGATCTTTTTCGAAAGGCCGCCATGGCACGTTCTAATAGTGCCTAAAACTCGAATTTGGAGGGTTCTGTCTCCCAAACTATCGAACCTACGGGACTCTATTTAATTTTAATGAAAGAAAAATTGATTTTTTTTGTTGTTATTGATCGGAATGTGGCGATTTTAATCCCCTGTCAATGTAACAAACATAATAAGAGTGAAATTAGTCCCATAAGGTCATTTTTTTTTGTAAATGCCTCTATAGCATGGATTAAAGTGCCTAACAACCTATTTCCAAAGGGTCTATCTCCCCAACTAGTGAACTTACGACACTTTGTTTGGTGGGAGGTGAAAGGGGACATAAAAAAGAACAAGAAACTAACCTGAACTAACTCCAAGCGTGCTGCTCCTAAAGCTGCAGGCCGTCAAAGTTGGAATATGAGAAAAAAGAGGAGAAAGGACCACTTTGTTTAATTTCGAAAAAATTTTAATTTCTTTTCTGCTGTTTTTGATCGAACTGAATTAACTTTAATTCCTTGCGAATGTAAAAAATGTAATAAGAGTGAAATTAGTCTCATAATTGTTTTTTATGCCACGAAAGCGTCGTCGTTTGAAACTGCAAAAAAAAAAAGAGAAATATCATTTGGTAATTTTCAGAGATTCTAAAAGAATCTATTTATGCAGAAAAGGTTCCAGAAAGGATGATACCAAAGTTTTGCCTTTCACTTCGATCTGATATTAAAGGTTGGAGATATTATTTTTAATTAGAGGATTTTGTGGAAATGTACTAACTTGAGGAAAACTGGTGGTGAGTTTTGGCTTAAGCAGTGTTGCCACCCTTAGTACAATTGTACTAAATCCAGTCCTTTTGCATCTCATTTAGTACTCTAGTACCCACAGCCCCAAATCTAGTACAAGGTCCACAGTTCGCACGCACGCCCTGCGGGCATCCGGGATCTGTCAGATCACTCAAAACTATTCATATTTACGTCAGTTGTCATTTTCGTCGGAAGTATTTTCTTAATTTTTATGACCTCGTTTAGAGTTTAGTACGTTAGAAGGCAATTTTCGGTAAATTTTAGTACTTTCTAAACATATCAAGATGGCCACATTGCTTAAAATACTAATTAACTAGTTTTTTCGGAACACTGAGAAATTATTTGTTGATTTGCGGATGGCAATAGCGAGTTCTTTTGATTTTTCCTGTTTTAATAGCTTTTTTTTTATCAAAAAACAACGTGTTTGATTTTATTTTTTGATTTTAGAGAGTGGGAGATATTTGAAAGCCTAACGTAGCCGCGGTCTTCGGCTGTCAACGTGAAGTAATAAGATGTAATAAGAGTAAAGTTAGTCCTATAAGTGGACTTTTTTCTAAATGCCTCCAAAGCACGTCCTAAAAGTGCCTAAAAACCACCGAAGGGGCCTACCTCCCAAAATATTAAACCTACTTTTTTTAGTGTGAGATGAAAGAGAACATCAAAAGTAACAAGAAACCGTTGGATTTATTCCAATCTATATCTATCTACTCGTTGAAAATTGGTAACTGAGAAAAAAGAGGGAGTACCCCTTTTTCGTTGAATTTCGAAGAAATTTTGGATTTTTCTGTTTTTTATTGAAATAGGGCCATTTTAATTCCCTGTGATCGAAGTAAACATAATAAGGATGAAATTAGTTTTTTTTGTAAATGCCTACAAAGCACGTTCTAAAAGTGCTTATAAACGGACCTCCGAAGGGGTCTATCTCCCAAACTATTGAACCTACAGGACTTCTCTTGTGAGATGTGAAAGATGACATTAAAAAGAACAGAGTGCTATAGAAACCATTGGATTTACTACAATCGTTCCACTCCTTAAAAAGTTACAGGCGATCAAAGTTGGAAATTGAGAAAAAAAAAGGAAATACTCCCTCTCTGGTCCATTTCAAAAACATGAGACGGTTTATTCTCACATGAAAGTCAATGACAAAATAAAAGCGAAATAAAAGCACTGCTGGACGTGGTGTGGTCATATATTATAAGAGACAAAAAAAAAAAGATCAAACAAATTCAACAAACTCAACAATACGCTAAGGCTGGTGTGTAGGTAGTGTGATGGCCAAGAGCCCCTTAAAGCGAACACTTGCGGTCACCAACATATTAAGATTGTGAAGTGGCTCAGATAAAGCTCGGCTATAGGAGTGGGTGCGCCACCTGTTGCTCACAGGCTCAACAGGACGCCTTCCAGGTGGAAGGGAAACCTTAGTAAATTTGGGGCCACCGCAAGAGTTCACTCCAATATAAATTAAACGTAGCAAAGTCGTTGGCCAAATAAGAGTAATCAGTTACACATTCAAAAGATCTTACCACTAATTTACATACATTGTCGGGGGGAGAACTTATGGGGTTACAACAGTCCACTGTCCTGTCAGTCTAGGGATGTAGGTTAGCGTGACTTGGTGACAGTAGTCTGTAGTGGACTCGATAGCTATGGTGAAGTTTGCTATACGCAGTTCAAGCCCCTATCTAGCAGCGCCAAGGTACTGCCTTTACACGCAGTTCAAGCCCCTACCTAGCACCTAGGGATACAATGAACTCTAATATTCGAAAACCAAGAGAATAGCAAGAAAAAGGTGAAATACTAGTAATGAAATCGCTGAAGGCACATGGCTGGAAGACTTACCTCCGAGGAGGACACAAACCACCACTAAAATTTCTCTGAAGTGGGTCGTCCCACACCAAACTGGAACTCCGCCGTCGGCGCTCAAACACTCGCAATCCAATAAGCTAAAGTACGAAATAAAACTACTAGAAATGGATCCAAAAACACGCCATAAAAAATGCTTACCGGCAAGGTATTTCTCAAGTGAGGTTGGTCGGCAAAATCCCGTGACGAAACGGTAATTTCGGCCACGCAAAACAGCACTAAAGGTGGCCCGAAATTTTACACCAAGAAAAGCCGAAAAATCCTCAGGATGCCTGAGATAAATCGCAAATTCGGAGTTTTCTTTTTCCACGACCAACCTTCACGCCGGCAGCAAATTCCAAGACAGAAAATGAAAGACAATGACGGAAGCCAAGTGAAAAGTCAAAAAGTCACTCTCAACAGTGTCAACACTGTCAGACGTCAACCGAACAAAGAGAAGCTAAAAGTAGACAACGTAAATAAATCCAAAATTATTAACTGCAAGATGAAAACTATCCAATAAGGAAAATAGCAAAAAGATCCAGATGGCAAAGACATTGAGTGTAATGAGGCCAAGGAGCAATTAAAAAGGTAACTTTATTCATAAAATTCCAATGGAGAAACCAAACTGTTACAAACATTTTGACTTTTTTTTTGTGGTTTTTGATTTGAATGAAACGACTTCAATCCCCAGGAAACGTAGCAAACAAAATAAGAGTGAAAATAGTCCCATAAAGTGGACTTTTCTTAATGGCTCCAAAGCACGTTCTTAAAGTGTCTAAAAATCGACCTCCGAGGGGTATATCTTTTTTGTAGGAACTTCATCCACTGACTCACAGGTGGCAGCGCCGAAACTTCACCCACCCACTCACACGTGGCAGCATTAGTCGAAATTCTTCATAACATCAGACCGCCTTTCCTGCGCCGAACTTGTCTTCAAATACAAGTTCCAACTAGCCGTCGGCGATGTATCAGTGAATTTTTGTAAAAGTGCCTAAAAATCGACCGTCGAAGGGGTTTATCTCCTAAACTATTAAACCTAAGGGATTTTCTTGGGGGAGGTGAAAGAGGTCATTAAAAAAAACAAGAAACCGTTGGATTCACTCCAACCTGTCACCTCGTTCTAAAGTTATAGGTGGTCAAGTTTGGAAATTGAGAAAAAAGAAAATTTTTTGAAGTTTTTTTGCTGTTTTTTCCATCCTTTGTGAACATAACAAACATAATAAGAGTAAAATTAGTCTCGTAAGTGGACTTTTGTCCGGATTGTGGCGATTTGAATGCCATGTGAACGTAGTAAGAGTGAAACTAGTCCCATAAGTGGACTTTTTTCTAAATACCTCTAAAGCAGGTTATAAAATATAAAAATCGATTTCCGAAAAGATCTATCGTCCAATCTATTGAACCTACGGGACTTTCTTTGATGAGAGGAAAAGGTGGACATCGAGAAGGACCAGAAATTGCTCGATCGACTCCAATCGATTTACTTGTTCTAAATGTATAGGCCGTCGATGTTGGAAACTGAGAAAAAAGACGGAATGGGGAGACATGGTCATTTTCAAAAAATCCTAAAAAAAAAATTATATTGTCTTTATTAATTAAGTGATTTTTTTGGAAACCTGAGAGCCTTGACGTAAAAATCTTTTGACTTTTCTAGTCTTTTCTCCAAAAAATAAGGTATTTTATTTTACATTTATTATGTGAGAGAGATATTTTGACAGCTGACAGACTGGCCTGTGACTGGTGACTGTCAACTCGAAGTAAATCTATGTCATTTGAGTGTGGAGGGCACATATCGTGCAGCTGATTGTAGCTCCATTTGCACAACTGATGACGTAACAAAAGTGCCCTTATTTTATTTGTTGGTTTGGTTTCCCAACATAGAATTGTATTGTAAAGTCACTTTTTAATTCTAATACTTGATGTTTCGACGAACTCGAAATGTAACAATTACACATCCTATTGTGATTTCACTACTGTACATTTGCAAATAATTCTTCTTCTTTCATTATCCAAAGTTCATGTACCTATTACTTCCTATTTAGCTGTGGAAAACCTTGTTTTATTAACAATCAGTGACGTTCTACAACTGAATTGTAACAAAAAAAAGCTCGCTTTGCTGAAGAGGCAGAATTAATGACCTCGCTAACTGCCACCGAGTCTTCAAAAGGACATTGTGCAAAGTGCGTGCTGTAAAACCGTTCAGGATTTGAATCATAAAGATAAAACGGCCCTCTTATCTCCTATCGTTATTGCACATTAAGAGTAATTTAGACGGATTTAAATTAGGTTTAATGGACGGAACATAAGAAAAAGTTACTTGTTACGGGGATATTTGCAAAATTAACGGGATAAATGGTGTATACTTTATGTTTCTCACTTTTTATCGCAGCATTATAATTTCAATGGGCCTGCTAAGATACCGAGGATTTGTTATTAAGGCCATTGTTGGAAATTATGTACGTTTTTTCTTGTGCGTGTTCGCTTTTGGTTTAATTGTTATACAATCCCCAGAACAACTTTCTGTCTCCCATTGTGATATCAAAACGTACCTTTATAGTTGGACATTGAAAAAGCCTGTAATATTGTCCGGATGTCAGCCCAGTCACTCATACATGAGCAACTTCATTCAATTCGAACATTAACACCCTCCTTCGCTTTGTCAAAAAGGGTGCGGCCACTGTCAAACGACTCTATAAATATCGTATAAGACTGATACTTTTAGAAATCTGAAGGGTGTTAAAAATTATCCTGTTCACATAATTGATACACCAAAGAGCTTATCAGTAAATTAACAGAGAGCTATAGAAAATTTTCTAATTTAAGTACACAATGCCGCACAAAACCACCCCTTACCAGTCTTGTCATGTAAACGCAAGATAACGGTCAGCTACCCTACGAAAGTCATTGTTGTTTGTAACTCAAATTCGGATTAGCATATTAGATCATTAGTAATTTCAGTAAGCATCTGTTCAGCAACAGTTTTCGGACTTCTAAGAAGAAATCACCAGATGATGGATGTCCTATTAAAGTGGTGTGTAAATTATTGCATATAGACGTTCGAGATATCGCACGGTCTGTGGATCATTAATATTTTTAAGTCGATAGGCCAATTAGTAGGCTGTTGGGGGCGTCTGCTGGTGGTAATTAGCATTCGACACTCTGAAAGACAGAAATGCTGCTGGTTATTAAAGCCACGTGTGAATTTCTTACTTATAGGTTTTACCTAACCCTGTTACAGAACTAACCGGAATCAATTAGATTTATCAGTGGGACTATTAATACCCTTAATGGTCCTTCAGTGAGGTGGCACCGAAGTCAATAATAACTCTTAAATCCTTTAGTTAACTCGCCGCTCAGCTGGAAATGAAACACATTCCGGTTATCGCTCAAAATGACACAATTAATTAAAATGTTATCACGTCACACAAACACTGTGACCAGCGTAAATCAAGCCTTATCTGAAATTGAATTGACCTATTCGACACTAATTTAGAAATATTTTTAATTACTTATTTACATGGAGTTATTGCCTGTAGACATGTAAGTGTGTGGTCCGGGCGCTCTTAATTGTTGATAAAACAATGCTTGATTGAAATCGACGTAAATAGGAACGTTTATTATAATGAATTATTGGCGATAAGATGGGATATTAATTGACAATGTTGAAAGAGGACACACTAAAGCGTGGAAAGAAACTGAGCATTCGTTACAATAACAAGGGTCCGAGTAAAAAGGTAATGGGAAGGATGGAAGTATCAAACCTTTTATCAAAAACCGTTTATCGCTCAGAACAAGATCACTTGTGATTTATCAATCCCATGGGGTGTAAGCGGTGACAGCACAAACTATATGTAGCTGACCCAAAAGACAACCTCACCTGCACGTGGTGCACCCTGCTAGAAAAACTGATGAGGCACTGTCGACCAAGTGGTTACCGGTATAAGTAATCCCTTCTTGTCGGCCAACAGCTGCGGGTGGAGGAGCTGACAAGAGATAGGGCACCTTCTTGCCCTTGGAAGAAGAAATTCTCCCTAAAGGCGGATGAAACTGCTACAAGTTCAACGGCATGGAGATGCAGAAGGCAACGGGAAACCACTGCATTAAGGACCCTTAGGGATTTTCCAAGACGAACAATAATGGCAACACAAGATAATCAAATGGCCCCTAGTCCGTGGCAGACCTTAGATGGTCAAGGGGTGCGAAGAATCCCCACGTTGAAAAACACTAATGTAGTAAAGACGGAACTTAAAGAAGCACTTCGACTTGGCACTTGGAATGTTAACAGCATGTTTATGCCAGGGAAAACCCATAATATAGAGCAGGAAATGAAAAGACTGGGAGTGAACATCTTGGGAATAAGTGAGACAAGATGGCCCGGTCGTGGAAAAATCAGACTGAAGAACGCAGTGTTGTTTTATTCCGGAAACGAAGACACCCACCACTATAACGGAGTAGGCATTATGGTGGACCTAGACACCAGCGGTTCTATCATTAACTTCATACTACTCTCTGATAGAGCAATGATGATACAACTAAGGGCCACACCTAAAAACCTAAACATCATTCAAACATATGCCCCAACAGCCGACAAACCACAGACAGAGTTGGAGGCATGGTATACAGAAGTCAAACAATTAATAGCCGCCACAAATAAAGACGACATCACCCTTATCCTCGGGGATTTCAATGCCAAGATAGGTAGAGGAAAAAGTGGGGATACCGTGGGTGAATACGGTCTGGGAATTAGAAACGAAAGAGGCTGATATCCTGGTCCAGTTCTGCCAAGAAGAAAAACTGATGGTTTCCAACACATGGTTTAAGCTACCTGTATGTCGCCTCTACACATGGAAATCCCCACAGGATACCACAGAGCATCCGGTCAGGAATCAAATTGATTATATACTGGTTCCAAAAAGATATGGAAATGGAGTGCTTGGTGTTAGGACATATCCAGGAGCAGATGTCGAGTCAGACCATGTTCCCGTAGTGGCACGCTTTCGTATTAGACTTAAGAAACTTAAAAGAACGCAGTCCAACAAACCAAACGTAGCACTACTACAGAATGAACCCGAACGTCAAACAATCACTGACAAACTCAATAATGAGCTCAAAAAGGTTATGCAAAAGAACGAAATGATTCCTGATACCGAGAGCCCTGACAGGATCGAGGACACCTGGAATTCATTCAAGAAAGCTATATTAGACACACAAAAGCCGCTAGTGACACCAAACAGAACGAAAGAACATAAGGAATGGATGACCCAAGAAATACTCATGCTGATGGAACAGAGACGTAGCTTCAAGAACACGAGCGCAGAAAAATATAGGGAAACCCAAAAACATATCAGAAGAAAAATCAGAGAAGCCAAGGAAAAGTGGATGGAAGAAAGGTGCCAAGAAGTAGAAGAACTATACAAAAAACACGACCTCTTCAATTTACATAGGAAGGTCAAGGAAATTACAAGTAGTCGAAAATACCCAGCCTTGTCCCATATAGTTAACCAGGACAACAAAATAATCACAGATGATGGCGAACTTAAAAAGGTATGGGCAGAATATATGGCAAATACATTTGAAAGCAATAGCCCTCCTTTTCACAGTCAAGATCCGACGGAGCCGACACCGGAAATACTTCAATCGTAGGTCCAAGAAGCACTAAGAGAGATAAAAACTAAGAAAGCAGCAGGCCCAGAAGACATTTGCCCAGAGATCCTAAAACTTATAGGAGAGGAAAACATACACATCCTGGTTCAACTTTTTAACGATGTCTATAAATCGGGATACATCCCCCGAGATTGGCTGAAATCAATCTTCATACCTATTCCTAAAAAACCCGGAGCACGGAAGTGTGCAGAATTCCGATTGATCAGCCTGATGAGCCAGGTGTTAAAGGTGTTCTTAAAAATCATCCATAGGCGCATACGTGCAAAATGCGAACAGGATGTAAGCGAAGTGCAAATGGGTTTCCGCGAAGGAATGGGTACCAGAGAGGCCTTGTTTGCACTCTCTGTCCTACTACAAAAATGCAGAGACCAGCGAAAGGAAGTGTACCTGTGCTTTATAGATTACACAAGGGCCTTTGACTGTATAGATCACACCACATTATTGGAACTACTGGAAAGAAAGGGTGTCGATGCCCAGGATTTAAAGATCGTACAGAATCTCTATGAACAGCAAATAACATCTGTTAAACTGGAAAACACTGAAACAAGCACTGTACCCATAAGGTGTGGAGTCAGACAAGGGTGCGTACTTAGCCCCATGCTTTTCAATATGTATTCAGAAATCATTTTCCAAAACGCTCTGGACGAGGCGGTGGACGGTCTGAAAGTCAATGGGAAACTCATAAACAATCTAAGATATGCTGACGATACAGCGATAATTGCGGACAGTCCTGAAGGACTGCAACGCCTAATCGACAGAATATCGGTTTCAGGGGACGAAATGGGACTGAAGATTAATATCTCAAAAACGAAGATCATGCAAATAAGCCGCAACCCAAACAACCATCCCAACATAAATATATACAGAACACCTATAGAGCAGGTCACTAAATTTAAATATCTGGGAAGTTGGATCAGCGAGGACCTGGATCCTGAGATAGAAATAAGATCCCGCATAGAGCAAGCGAGAACTAACTTTATTAAGATGCGGAACCTATTAACGGACAGAACACTCAACTTAAACATAAGATTTAACTTCGTTAGATGTTATGTGTATTCCACGTTACTGTATGGAGTCGAGGCCTGGACGCTGAAAGTCAGCGGCATTAATAAACTGGAAGCATTTGAGATGTGGGTGTACCGCAGAATGCTGCGTATTCCATGGACCGATCGTACCACTAATCAAGAGGTCTTACATAGGATGAACAAAGACCGAACAATCCTCGAGACCATAAAAAAGCGAAAGACCGCTTACCTTGGCCATGTCATGAGACAGGACAAATACAGATTCCTACAACTGATTATGGAGGGCAAGATTGAGGGAAAGCGTGGTCCTGGACGTAGACAGTGCTCTTGGCTGAAAAACATAAGGGATTGGACAGGCTTAGACTCAAACTCCCTGTTGAGAAGAGCCCAGGACAGAGCCGAATTTGCCAGAATTGTTGCCGATCTTCATTGAATGGAGAAGGCACTTCAAGAAGAGAAGTACGCTGCAAAATGTTCTAATTTGAAACTGAACCTGGGTACAATTTGATGCAAAAAGTGATTACACCGTTTGGTGCCACTCTAATTAAACCTGTGGCGGAACGTCATTCACCGACTCACAGGTGGCAGCGCCAAAACTTCACACTTCGACTCACAGGTTACAGAATTAGTCGAAATCCTTCATAACATCACACCGCCTTTCCTACGCCGAATTTGTCTTCAAATACAAGTTCCAACAAGGAACTTTCACCTCGGCGTATAAAGCAGGGGTCTACCAGACTGACGACGCCAATGTAGAACCCGGGACGAAATACCAACACCACATTCGTAGGGAATAAATACCAACCTCAGGTCGTCCCAGTGGTGTTTCCCTGATTAACAAAAATCTTTTCTGGAAATACATTTCCCATCCATGGCAGGTTTGACGCAATAATTGGGGACCCTCGAAAAAATCAACACGCAATCTTTCGAGCGCAAGGGCGCAACAAGGTTCTCTTCACCGCCACGAGACTATCAGAGTAGAATCTCCCTCACACCCACCGCACGCAGCATCAAGCAACTCTCTCTTCACTCACTGCACCCCGGAATTACCTCACACACATCACTCCCTGGTACCATTCTCGGCAACACTGGCACATCTTTCGGCAGTCACCTCGCTCAAGCAACAGCAAAACACAACTTCGTCCCATTAGTTCGTAAAATGAGCCTCGCTTCTCTTCCATGATACAACCACACTGGGTTGCACCGCCGACTTACAAGTGGCAGCATTAGTGAAAATCTTTTATAACATCACACCGCCTTGCAACGCCGAATTTGTCTTCAAATACAATTTCCAACAATGAAGTCTCACCCCGGCGTATAAAGCAGGGGTCTACCACGCCTTACTGACGAGTCCAAGGTAGACCTCGGGACGAAATGCCCACACCACATACATAGGCTATAAATAACGACCCCAGGTCGTCCCAGTGGTGTTTCCCTGATTAACAAAAATCTTTTCTGGGAACACATTTCCCATCATTTTCGACCCAATAAACCCTTAAATGTATGCCTATGTTTGTATAATTCATTCACTTATTTCTGACATTATATTCATCTTTACCCTTGAAATCTGATTTTTTTAAAAAATATCTGCTTCCAGCACACGTTGAGAAGATAATATAAAAATGTCATAGTCAGATTTCCAACGCCTATTTGATATTAATAAAAAGTGAATTCTTTATTCAAGAATGAATAAATTTGAGAGTGAGGAGTGAGGAGTGAGGTTACGAATGAGATTAGAGTTAACAAGGCAACAGCCAAGGCATCTTTTTTTGGCTTTTTTAACTAGAAAATCGATGTCGAGAACTTTCCTTGGTACCTTTCTTTGTAACGCCACAACACTTGGTTTTCCACTTTAAAGTCTTCTGCTCTAATCTATTAATTTACCTAAAAAATAAAAGAAATTATTCATGATAAAGTGAGCATGGTTTTGGATGACGAGAAACTTTTTGTTACGTAATGAGTTTTCTATCACCTATCTAGACCTATCCACGAAAGAAGGCGCACAAATCAGATGTAGATTAAAACACGAAATCTCTTAGGCCAAAATCACCACAAAACTTATAACCATTCAATCAGCCATAGTAACCTAAGATCTAAAATAGTCGAAAAAAAGTTTTTACCAATAGTGAAAAATGCCAGAAAAGTACTTTTTGAGAAAACATTTTTTGCTTTTCGATGGCTTGCTTTGACACACTCTATAGCTTCAAAACTTTGTAAATTCCCAAAAGTTCAATATATTTAGGGCAAATTCGAATCTATATTTTTTTATCTACGTACTTAAGAAATTAATCATTTTATTAGGTTGTTTAAAGACTTTAAAGACTGGCCTGTTGGCATGTGATTGGTACTATACATTCATGTCAAAAACTTTAAATTTTAATAACAGTTTAAAGCCATTTGATAAGTTTCAGAAGATAGTATTTTGCTAGATTTTAATATTTCTTTCATTAGAATTTTAAAAGTGTCGATCAAAATGATGACAACAGTATCTACTCTAAATTTTGGAAAGAAATTAATTACAGATTAAGTACATTTTTTGGAGCACAAATTGATTAGAAAAGTGTCGCAGATTTACCAATAAATCTCCATAAAGATAACAACCATAATATAGTAACAACTATATTATGGTTGAACCATATAGGTATCTTGGTCATTTTGAGAGATACGAAGAGGGTTAAATTAGGGCAAATTTGCGCAATTAGAAGTCTACAATAAAAACGTTTTCAAATTTGAAAAAATCGCAGTGTATTCGGCAAAACTCAAAGAAATCGCGATTTTGAAAAAATGTTATTATTTTTTCCAGTTTTAATAAAAAAAAGGATAATTAAAAATAATTTATTATTCATTACTCTCTTCAACGTGATATCTTCAAATTTAAAATCCGATTCTTTTTCATTCAACCGTCATCAACTTTATTTTTTTAAATGCGAACCTGCATTTTTCGTAGTCTCTGAACTCTGCATCTCCTTGCAATTCTGCAATTGATGATATGCGACAATTAATAATTCTAATCAATTTTAGATTAGATTTGGCTAGCTAATGTGCGAAGATTCAAACCAATCCAGCTGAACTATCGGTCGACGAACAGCGAACAAATTTGTATTCTGGGGGGGGGGGGGGAGGGGGCAAAAAAATAATATTGCTACGGGTTCCAATAATTTATCGTCAATTAACTACACACTTTTATTTACGGGGTGTGCATTATAAAACTTCATCTAGTTGGCTGTAAAATGTCAAAAGAAAAGGATGGAAAAACAAAAGTTCATTTATTTTGATTATGCCATCCTTTTCTGTCAAAATTTCATAGCCTGCTAGATGAAGTTTTATAATGAACACCCCGTACTTTTAACTATTACAACACAATTACTCTATACTGACAATTCGCACCGTTCGCTTGTCCGCTTATTTCGCTTATTTACTACACTGCACTATCTATTCGATCCCGTCTCGCGCGGCTCGCTGGTTTATATACCCGGCCTGAACACACTCTCGTACTTTCGAGATCGGAGTACGACTAGTAGTCTAGATGGGTTCCCGAGGTCGCGGTCGGAGCTCGGCATTGACGCTTAGGACCGTATCTCTGTGGACCGACGGTCGGGCATAACATTGCCCCTTCCCTAGTTCTGATCGTCCCGATCAGAGAAATCTCCACGACTGTAAGTCTTGAACCGTTCAAGATGAACCACTTTCGTCTTTGCTCTAGGCGTACGTTGGATCCTATATACCACGTCGTTGATCCGTATGATGACTGTATATGGAGCCTCCCAACTTGGAGACATCTTGGGAGACTTTTCTTTCTTCCTCTGTGGATTATACAGCCACACCAAGTCACCTGCCTGAAATCCTGCAGAATTCGCCCTTAGGTCATATCTGGCTTTCATCTGATAGCTGGCAATCTTTATCCTTGTCGGCACATTTCGATGGATTTCCTTTAATCTTTCTCGAAGTTCGTCAGCATAGTTCTGGATATTTTGCACCGGTCCTTCTGGTGATCCGTACACCAAATCTACCGGAAGACGAAGTTCTTTACCAAATATAACCTTGGCAGGGGTATGTCCTGTCGTGTTATGCATTGCACCTCTAAGCCATCATTAGAAGAGGCAGAAATTTGTCCCAATCTTCCATGGTTCGATTGAAACGCTCGACCATGCCATCAGGCATCATGGTTGTGGATGGAGCGGAGTTGTCCTTGTTTTACGGAGTTCCAAAAGTTCCATAATCTTATTGAAAAGTTGCGATTCAAAATTCCGCCCCGGGTCCGGATGAAGCTCTACTGGTACGTCGAATCTACTAAAGAATTCGTCAACCAAGACCCTTGTCACGGTGTTAGTTTCCTGATTTGGTAGTGCATAAGCTTCAGGCAAAATAATCCATGGCCACTAAGATGTATTTGTTGCCATTGTCCGTTTCTGGAAAAGGATCTGCCACGTCGATCTTTCAAACACGCAATTCTTTCAAACGGGGCGCCAACATTGTATTGTTTCATTTGCCCCTACTCTTTCTTTGGGATCCTTTTACGGGGCAGAAGGTATCACAATATCTGCACCACTCTTCGACGTCATCTCGCGGCTTTCTCAAGTCCTCTTCAGTAAACCATTCTGAATAGCTAATGAATCCCATTGAGCCCACATAGCTTTTATTTCCGGGCTCTTATCTGCTATGTCTTTCCAATCAGGTCTTTGATTTTCCGACTTCCATTGACGCATTAACCCCACAGCATTATCGGTTGTGGCTTGCATGCTAATGCATCTGCGTTACCATGAGATCTGCCTGGACGATGTTTAATTTAAAAATCGTACTGCTGAAGGCGTTCTATCCATCTTGCAATTTGGCTTTCAGAACTCTTCATTTGGAGAAGCCATTTCAGCGCTCCGTGCTCTGTACGAATCAAAAACTTCTTTCCGTACAGATACCGAAAGAAACGGACCACGGACTTTATGATAGCCAGCAGTTCCTTTCTGGTAACGCAATAATTTCTCTCTAGCTAGCTCAACACCTTACTGAAGCACTCAATTACTTTTTCCTGGCCTCTTGTACTTGCGACAATACTGCTCCAATTTCGTAGTTACTTGCATCGGTGTCCAGAATAAACTGTCCCTCGGGTCGCGGATAGGCTAATATAGGGGTGCACATAATGCTGCCTTGAATCTTCGAAAAGCGTTTTGGCATTTATGGTTCCTATAGAATGACATCTTTTACTCCGTTAACCGCTGGCTTGGCAATGTTTGCAAATCCATCGACAAAACGTCGATAATAGGTGCATAGTCCCAGAAAGCTTCTAAGTTCATGCTTATCCTTGGGTTTTGGCCATTCTTCGATAGCTGCTACTTCATTTCTGCTGGTCTGGATTCAATTTGATGAGATGACATGTACGAGGTACTCTACCTTCTTTTCGCACAGGCAGCATGTCTTAAAGTTCAATCTTAAATGGGCATTCTTTAATTGGCAGAATAGTTCTGTCAGGTTGTTCAGATGATCTTCGAAGTTTCGGCCCGTTACTATTACATCGTTCAAATAAACCAGGCATGTTTTCTACGTTAATCCTTTCAAGACTAGTTCCGTGCATCGCTCGGAGGTTGAGGGAGCATTGCAAAGACCGAAACCATAAGGGTGAACTGGAAAAGACCATTTCCAGTTGAGAATGCTGTCTTTCCTCTATCCTCGGATGCCACTCTAACCTGCCAGTAACCACTTTTCAAATCCAACGTGGAAAACCATTGTGATCCTGATAAAGTTGCCAGGGTATCGTAAATTCGTGGTAACGGGTAACTGTCCTTCTTGGTGATATCGCTCAACTTCCTGTAGTCTACATAAAACCTAGTTGTTCCGTCTTTTTTTTAGAAGAATAATTATCAATAGGTGATCAATTTCTTTTTGCTTTGCGGCTGGCAGTCTTAGTTAAATTCTGGTTAATATCGAAGACATCTCGTTGAGTGGTCACAAAACGTCTAACCAATTCGAGTTGATTCAGTTATTTTCAAATGAATTTGCGAGCGAATGAAATTGCGAGCTGTAAAGAGTCTAAGCAAAAGAGTCTTTTATGAACCCCTTTCATCATAACAATCAGATAGTGTCAACCACGATGGATGCCCGGAGAAGTTCTTGGGGATAGGACATATAAAGTTCCATATACAACAAGTCTGTGTCATTTAAAAGCTTCATTCTTGGAGAGAAATATGACATCTATGCTGTCACTGAAACCTGGCTGAAACCACAAGTAAACTCCATGGAAATTAAAATTTCAAACTATGACCTCATTAGACAAGATAGAACAGAAAGAAAAGGAGGTGGAATATTATTCTTTACTAGAAGGGAGCTAAAGTGTAGACCGATATCTGACCTTAGTGATGGCCTGGATGGTTTGGAACAGCTATGGTTGCTTTTTAGCCTGGGAAGTCATACATATGCAGCCGGCGTGGTGTATAGACTCTATAGGTATATCTTATTAACCATCCTTGAAAACAGTCTGGGAGTAGTAACATTTAAGTATGGTTATGTTATTCTGTTGGGGGATCTGAATATAAAATTGCTGGATACAAATTAGCAGAACACAGAAGACCTGTTGCTATTAATGAACACGTATAACTTACACCAAATAATGGAAAGCCCAACACGTATAACACACCACACTGAAACTTTGTTGGACATTATCTGTCTCACCTCTGAAATTCTAGTTCAGGAAAGTCGAACCATTGGTATGACATGTCGTACCATGAAGCTACATTTGCAAACATCATAGTTGAAGACCAATCACAAAAAAAATAGGTATATGAGGGTTTATAAAAATATTAACATGGAAGTATTCTCACAAGATGCACAACTCATGAACTGGCAAAATATATACTATTTGGAAAGCATTTATGAGAATTTGGCTCACCTGAATAGCTGTAATCTGGTTTATTGGACTTCCATGCGCCACTGCGAGTCGCCAACCCAAAGAGAGATCTGGCCCCTTGGATGACATACAATTTAAGACGGATGATACGGCTACGTAACCAAGCATACAAAAAATGCCAGCATACTAAAGCAGCGCAAGACAGACGCTACTTCTGCGATATTAGAAATTATGTAAACAAAGCAGTACGAAAAGAAAAAAAATTCAGCTACTAGAAAATTAAAAGATTCCAAAACATTCTGGCAAACCATAAAGCAGTGGGGTTTTTTAACATCAAAAAAAGACATGGATATTCCATCCACAGATGAACATAATGCAGACGAAGTAAATACCTTCTTCATTAATTGTGCAAAGGATATCAGCAGTACTACTAACCTGCAAGACATTTTCTACGAAACAACTTTGGAAAGAGAAGAGTTAGCATTTCAATTCGTGGATACAAGCAATATGGAAAAAGTGTTCAATATGATTAAAACTCATGCTACAGGACTTGACAACATTAATCTGCCCATGCTTAAATTATGTTTCGCATACTGTAAAAATGAATTATGCCATATTATCAACTTATCAATTAGCAATAAGTATACTACCAACATTATCAAAGCTCCTTGAAAAAGTAGGTCAGAATCAAACATTGCAGTAAATTGAAAATCACAACATATTTAACACGGTGCAATCAGGATTCCGAAGATTACATGGAATAGAAACTGCCCTTATAAAAATAAATGACGACATTGTCTCAGCCTGAGATCAGGGAATGACCACTGTGATGATACTGTTGGACTTGCTGATGGCAAAGCTATATCATCACGGTGTCAAGGGAGTAGCCTGAGAGTGGTTCCACCAATATTTATCACAGAGACAACAATGTGTTGAATTACGGGGCGCCCCACAGACCTCCTTGTCAGGTTTCCGGATGGTTGAACGGGGTGTACCTCAAGGATCAATCCTGGGATCGCTCCTGTTTAACCTGCTCCTGATAGACCTTCAAAATACTTAGTATAACTCACTACAGCCCCCACTACTATGCAGATGAAATACAAATCATGCTCAGCTTTAATCCGGAGGATAGCAATGTTGCGGTAGAAATGATAAATAGTGACTTAAGCGCAATCTTCAAATGGACACAAAATAACGGCCTGAAAATCAACTCTACAAAGACAGAATCAATCATCTTTGGTCGAAAAGCTGAAAACCTAACAGCAGCCTTACAAGACAAGATAGTTTTGAAATCTGAGCCCATCAGAATAAGCAATACATGTGTCAAAAACCTTGGCCTTCGAATAGACCAGAAGTTGAACTATGCCTACCAAGTCAGCCACGTTATCAGGCTAGCATTTGGAACACTGAAGTGTCTTTACAGAATTAGGGACTTTCTACCAAAGGAAGCTAAACTAAAACTCTGTGATAGTCTAGTGCTGAGCAATCTGAACTATGGTGATACCATATATGGACTGTGTTTTAGAGGTGAAGAGATGCAAAAACTACAAAAAGTTCAAAGCTCTTGTGTTCGGTTTGCATGTCATGTTTGTCATGTCTGAAAAAGGAAACATATAACCCCACGCCTCGAGAACATTGGTTGGTTAAACATGCAGCAAACAAGATACCTACACCTGTGCTGTCGTAATCAAAACAAAGGAGCCTAAATACCTATAATATGATAAAGTACAGTAGCGGTCAGAAGCTCATCCCCTACAATTGAGGCAGTTACAACGAACACTTAGGGTACCAATTCACCACAATGAATTTTTTAAAAAGGGGTTTGCTTATCAGGCCTCAAAAGTGTATAACCAAATACCAGATGACCTAAAAACCCTAAGCAGTTCAAGCTTCCAAAGCAAATTACGCAAGTTGATACAGTCCAAAAATTTTGTGATAAACTTCTAATTTTAATGTTGAATACATATGGATGCTATTTATTTACTTTTTGTTGATCTATTGATTATGCACTGTTATCGCTCCAGGTTGTTAATAAAACACATATTAAGTTTGTAGTTATGGAAACCAATTTTCTTTATAAAAAAAAAATTGTACCCATGCTTTTTTGTATATATATAATTGTTATATTTATTACAAATAAATGATTTATTACGAAAGTGGATTAGCAGGTTGGGGACGAAATAACAACTTCATTCAATTTTCAAATAGCCAACGTTTCGACCGTATATTGCGGTCTTTATCAAGGCTACAAACGTAAGCAAAAAACAATCACAGTTACCAATGGGCGATAAAAATAGATAATTAAAATTATTTTGACTGTTTGTTTAAAACTGTACGTTGTAGTGTTCCATTTGCGTTCAGATAAATTTGTATTTTTTAAATCTTTGTGTTCAAAGATATTTTAAACATACAGTCAAAATAATTTTAATTGTCTATTTGGTAACTGTGATGGTTTTTTGCTTAAATATGTAGCCTTGATAAAGACCGCAATCTAGAGTCGAAACGTCGGCGATTTGAAAATTGAATGAAGTTGTTATTTCGTTCCCAACCTGCTAATCCAATTTCGTACTATTGCTATTGGGACGTTAAACACTTGAAATAAATGATTTAGTTTTATTATTATTAAATGAATGGAGAATAGTGGACAACAATTCCTCAGAACTTCCACCAGCAACACTGTTTTCTTCCTCACAACGGCATATCCAAGGGATTGGTCGATAATTTGCCAGGAACTCTCCTTTTTGTAGTCTAATATAGGTCTCCCCAATGTTTGCCACTCTAATCGGAATTTTTCGTTTTGTCTCAGTCAGGTTTCTTGCTAGTAATAGGTTTGAATTATCCAAGTCCGGTTCTACTAATCCAACGCACCACCCAAGGTCATTTTCAACAGTGAAGTAAAAAAGGCTTTCAGTGCCGGGAGGAATTCTCGTAGTTTTTTCTGCCGTCAAACGGACACAATCCATGGCAGTTGGTCGCGTCACAGCAAACTCTTCATTTCCAAGTTTCAACACCTGCTGCCTATTGTCATAGGTAAATCCGTATTTCCCAATGATGTCCATACCTAGAATGAACTCGTCCTCGATGTCCACCATACATCGTGATTATCCTTAACCTTTTCCCAACTTAAAAAATTATCATTGCTTCTCCTTCAACAGGGCAATGATACCCGGTCACAGTGCACAGGGCCATTTTTTCAAACAATGTCTTAATTTGCGTACTCACTTTATCCGGTCGAATTCGACACCAGTTTCGATGGTTAAAAGAATTTCCGTTTGTTCAATCTTGCCAGGGATGGTGAGGCTTCTTCCAAGCTGTCCAATCCTAATGATCAGGGAGCTTCCGTGGGGCCAGTCAGCGTTCGCCCCCTCACACTGACTGGTCTTCGTTTTCCGGCTGATGTGTCAGTCCGCCAGATTGTCGTCGTGGCGGAGTCTGACTCCTTTCCCGTCGAACGCGACGAGCCCAATCTGCCGCAGTTGAAACAAGATCCGGGTTTCTGTAGGTCAGCATTTTGGTCCATATTTCTTCTGCAACCAATATCTTGTCCCTGCTCCTTGATTGGTCGAAATATGAAGTCATTTGCTTCCTGAATTCACGCTGCTTGTCCAACAATTGCTTTAAGATTGAGTTTGGCTGCAGCTCTTCCTGTACGTGAACTATTCTAACTCTGTGGCCCGTGTTTATTCTTGACGCTTCATACTCCCATGCCCGAATTATGGCCTCGTTTGCACTGGAAGGACGAGTGAACCTCAAATGGCATTTCATTTCACTGTTGCGAACTCCTTCAATAAACTGCTGGACTGAAGGCTGGTCAAAGAAATTAGAGCGAGCCGCAGGATACGTTAATCTAGTCAAACGCTCAATGTCCCCTCCAAATTCCTTGGTTTTCGCCTGGTTCTGCTGCGTCACCCGTAGTTCTGTCCGGTAGATTATTTCGCGATGAGCATTATCAAACCTCCTCTGTAACACCGCGGCAATTGCATTGTAATTACACTCTTCAGTGGTCGACAATGTAGGCATGATGTCTGCAGCCTTTCCTCTCAAAGCTACGAAAAGTTTGGTAGCTTTGTCCGAATCTGTCCATCCATTTTTAACTACTGCCGCCTCAAATTGGTCTTTATAAATGCTCCAAGAAGTAGTGCCGTCAAAAACTGGAGGACTAGTAATGTTTAGTCGCTCAGCCGTTGAAGTTGGCCTACTGCGACGTGTTTCCCAGGTCCGCCACCGTTCTTCTAACTCCATCATTTTTATCTCTATTTCATATTTGACTTGATCCACGTCTTGCTTGACTTGATCCACGTCTTGTTCGACTTGATCTACGTCTTGTTTGACTTCAGTCATTTTGGTTGAAACAAGTTCTTGAAACTCGCGACGAGCATCCGATAATGTTTGAAACAGAAAAGCTTAATTTTTTCTTTGTTCTTTTTTCTCAAGTTGCCATTGTTCTTCTTTGTCTTCCAGAAAATTCTTTTGTTCCTCTTTATCCTTCTTCAGCATTTCCATAAGTGCTGTCAGTTGTTCATCCATGATTTTTGTCGTAGATCGAGTATATGGCATGTAGAAAACACCAAACTTCTTGCACTGTCCTTACCACGCAAAATACCACGCGTGCGACGGCTCCATTATCCGTACAGTCACAAGTTTGACGAAAATTATCCCACTTCTGACACCAGTTGTTACGGGATACGGGTTTTAATAATTCATCGTCAATTAACTAAATACTTTTGTCCACAACCACTTAATAATATAGGTACTGATATTCAGCTTGTTGACAAAAGTTAAATAGGGCTCATATAGCGCCAGAGGGATATATGAGTTGAAACAGCGGGAATAATATCATTATTCCCGCTCGCCATTTAAGTTATATATGTTGCCTTGGCAACCAGTAGGAGTAGGCAACAACGCAATATCAAATGCCGCAGCGTAAAAAATGCACTGGTGGCACCGGTTTGGCCGTCACACGCGATTGTCACTTTGACATTTCAATTATTTTCTTTACACTACCTATAAGATTTTATAATTTGTAATTATTAGACAATGGCCGTGGACAAAGTATAGTATTATACACGCTTTTTATGGCCATTATTCCCACGGGAGACTTGCGCCCCTCGCCTGCGGCTCGTGACGCAAACGTCTCCTTAAGGGAATAATGGCTATCATAAAAAGCTCGTTTAATAATATACTATGTTTTACTTTTAACTATTACAACACGATTAAAACACATTTACTCTCTGCTAACAATTCGCACTGTTCGATTGTCCGCTTATTTACGACACTGCACTATCCATTCCGTCCTATCTCGAGCGGCTCGCTGGTATATTTATATGAATCGACTCTCGTACTTTCGAGAACGAAGGCGACTGTTCCTTCTCTGTTCCCAACTCTGTGGACCGACGCACAGTGGGAGAAAACATCAGTTTACGCGGTCATAATTAATTGGGCCCAAGCCATGATATATTTTAAGGATTTTGGTGGTCAATTGGCGGATAGGGACCAAAGGCAGCAATTATACAGTAATTTCTTCGCCGACGTTTCGTTTAATCTACTTAAACATCTTCAGGGCTACAATGGGGAAGAAAATTGGGACATTGGTTGCTATAAAATTGAGGCATAAAAATTGAAAATTTTTATGACTCGAGTAGTGTACAACAATTTCGACGTGTGTATTTGTATGGTAGTTGTGAAATAGCAACCAATGTCCCAGTTTTCTTCCCCATTGTGGCCCTGAAAATGTCAAAGTAGATTAAATGAAACGTCGGCGAAGAAATTACTGTATAATTGCTGTCTATAGTGCTGTCTATGCTAGTCCTATCCGCCAATTGACCATTCTACCTGGGACGCAATTCTCTAGTTTCATTTATTTTAAGGATGTGTTTTATAGCTAGAATCAACTGGATATAAGAATACAAAAGGGGGGACAGAATTCGATAAAAATTAACTCAAACGTAATTTTTTTTTTTTTTCGATATTTGCGTTGGAATTAGGGTCGAAATCGGTTAAAATAGACTGAAAACGTCCAAAAATAAAAATTTTGGTGTTTTTGAAGAAAATCAATTTTAGGACAAAACCAGGCCAAACTGACTCATATCGTCTGATTTCTTTTTTTCGGTAACTTGTATATATCAAAATAACTTAAATTTGTCTCAAAAAGTAACTGTGGTATTATTCGAGAGACTCAGGTTGAGATTAGGGCTAAAAACGTATATCAAAGCACGTAATAGTATTTTACGTAATAAGGGTTGTAAGAAGCTTATTACGTATGAATGGAAAGGTTGAGCACGACGCCGCGCACCGGCGAGTGCGTATTTCCATGAGTACGTAAATGCTTTACAACCCGCCTTTCGTACTATACTTTATCTACGACGCTATAGCAATAGACATTTTGAAACTATTAGAAATAAATGTTATCAAATCAGCGTGCGTAAGGAGCTCCTTATTAGCGAAGTAGAGCGTGTGTTATTTGCTATTTACTCAGTAGTCGTAGATAAAAATAGAAATTTGGAGTTTTTGGATAAAAATTCAGGTTAGAATTAAAGCCAAAAGCGGTTAAAAGTAACTCATAACACCTAAAAATACAAATTTGGAGTTTATAAATAAACTCAGAATAGGGTTAGGACCAGAACAGATTCAAAATTCCCGAAGCGTCAAAAAATGCAAATTTCCAGTTCAAAATAGGGCAAAATCGATAAAAAACAGCTCATTGTGCCTAAAAACGCAAATAGTTTTTCCAGAAATTCAACTTAGGATTGACGGTTAAAATTTATCCTCAAAGCCTTCGAATAAAAAGTTGGGGTTTTTTACCAAGTGGGCTTAAGCTTAGGGACAAAAAATTGTAAAATTGTATTTCTTAAAGAAATTTAGCTAGAATTAGGTTCAAAATTTATTAAAAATGATTCAAGGCATCTAAAAATGGAAATTTTGGGAAACTTGGGTTACTAACATTCTCTAAAAAACGTCAATTTGGAGCTTCTGGAGAAAGTAAGTAAGACTCTAAGTGCCTAAAAATGTAAATTCAAAAAGTTTCAGAATAAGATTAGGGTCAAAATTGGTTGAAAATGACTCAAGGCGTCTAAAAATAAATATTTTGAATAACTTGGGCTAGTATCACGGCCAAAATCGGTCAAAAATGAATCAAAGCTTCTGAAAATCCAAAAAGATACTTTTTGGAGAAATTCAGGCTATAATTAGAGAGAAAAATTGACTCACAAAAATGTAAGATTGGAGCTTCTGGAGAAATTCAGACACAGAGTATTTAAAAATGGAGTTTTCAAGAAATTCAGTTCTTGTGGTATTTCAAAGGTAATGCCCTGAATTCTAGAAGTAATTGACACGTGAAAGAAAGGCGCTAAATTTATATACTAGGTGTCCCATCTCTATTTAGACGCGACAAATCACCCCTTCTGTACAAGCTAGAACAAAAGTTTCAGACCACAAATTTTTCAAAATAAATTCAATTGTCTATTTTGACACCTTTTTGGTCTTTGGTAGACGTCAAATTAAAGCTTCGAGTTTATCATAAAAAGTTAAGGCCGAAATGTAAAAACCGTTACACTCTAATTTAAACCTACATATTCTTTCCGATGTTTCAAAGGCGAATCCAAAATTTAAAAAATATGCAGAGAAAACATTGAATTTCATGTCAAAAAGTACACTTTTGTATCATCCTGTCTACATGAAAACTACGTGAAAAATGCAGATTGGGATTAACGATAAAATCAGTTAGAATTGACTTAAAAAGCTTAAAAATGGCTCAAAGAGTTTAAAAACGCAAGTTTGGAGTTTTATAGAAATTCAAGTTAGAATTAAATTATTAATATAATTACATTTTCTTTAATTAGAATAAAAATGCAAAATTCGAGTTTTTAGAGAAACTTAAATTAGAATTGGAGTCAAAATCTGTTAAAATTAACTCACGATGTTTTCAAATATAAATTTGGAGTTTTTGGAAAAACTGGTACTAAGATTAGAGCCAAAATCTGTTGAAGCTCATTGAAAGCCTCTATAAAAGCTACATAGAAGCTTTTGAATGAATACAGGTTGAAATTAACGATGAAATTGGTTAGAATTCACTTAAAAAGTTCAAATATGGCTCAAAGAGTTTCAAAAATAATTAAAAGAGTTCAAGAAGTTTTTAGAGCAAAGTTTTTAAAACAAATAAAAATTTTTGTGTTTTTGGAAAAACCACATTTTAGGACAGACTGACTCAAATCTGTGGTTGGTAATTTTCTAAGAACTATACAGGGTGTACAAGATAAAGATAAAGAACGGTAAGAGATAGAATTTGGGTTAAATAGCAGAAAAATTTGGAATTTTGGAGTTTAGCAAGCCGATCTTTTAAAACTTGCAATATTTTGAGATGTTCCGAAGTTAAGCGAAAAAACGAATTTTATCGACTTTGCTTTTCACAAATAGTCGCTTTATGGTTAACGTTTCATAAAAAGTAATAGCACTTTCTACAAGCACTTTTTAGCTTTCTTTCACATGGCATGCAAAAATTGAAAAATGGCGTTTCGTTTTTGAGTAACCATCATCAACTTTTGTTTTTCAAATACAGTAATAATTTTTTTTATGTCTAATATTAGAAGAGCTTATTATTCTACAATCTACCATGTTACTTTATGGAAATTCAACCAAATGATGTGATTTTTATTTTGACTGTTGCGAAGTGAAAAAAAAATTAAAAATAAGAAAATAAACGCTGTTGTCACAACTGCTTAATCAATTGTAATGCCAAGTTGTTTTATAATCCTCAATTTGGCCTTTAATGACAACTTACTAAGAAATAGATTTCTAAAACTTCTCAGTTTACTGCCAAATCTAAATATTATATACAGGGCATCCCATAATTATATGGACACAGAGCTACGACATACATACTACTAAACTATAGAGACCACTTTTCTCTCAGAAAGAAATACAGTTCGCGACGTTTCACCTTTAATCTTACCTGTAAATTACACTTTCAAGCGTCAAAGTGACTTAAACATCGAGACACAGTAGGCTTTTGCAGCCATGTGTTGCGCAGCTGCAGACTGCTGCAGCTAAAACTTGTCAGAGGCTAAACGTTAAAAACAAATAATTGTATACGGATAATAATTGTTACAGTTTTATAGCGGAACTATCCGAAACTTTTTTATAAGCCAATAGCTATTTATGTAACCAGTTACGAAAAGTCCGATTTTGTGTAACGAATGAATGTTTGCGGGACGAGCGCAGCGAGTTCCCGCAATTTGAATGAGATACACAAAAAAGGCTTTTCGTCACGTGTTTCATACAAGATTTTTTCTAATTTTGACTACAAATACCTACTTAAAAGAGAGAGAGTTATTATTACTAAACTTCAATATTTACTTTTAAACCACTTTGTATCTACTTAATACTGTAAAACTGTAGCAACGGTGTGCCACAACCGAAACCTGCAACTGGTGGTAAAACGAACTTTTCATCACCAGTTACGAAAGATTTTACTTTTCATAACTAGCTACGAAAAGTAGAACGTTACGTCACTGTCATCAGTATTGAAAAAGGCCATTTTATATGTCAAAATTAGAAAAAATATATAAGTGCACAATGATTATAACTCTACCTAAGCTAAACCTAAATCACTCATAAAAAAGTCAGAAATGTAAAATCTTATGCTCACTTTTTGCAAAACGCTCAGGCTAAAATTGTAATTAGAAATTTCCCATTAGATCACGGCTAATTCTCAATGAAAAGTGAAGTACGAGCCTGCACATTACTCTTGACGAACAATTTATTAATAATGAGGCAATAAATACAGGATTAAAAAGATTTGTGTGGTGTGATGAATAGTTTTGTGGCTGTCCAGAGTAATTTAATTGATTAGGCCTTTCTCATGCAGATTCCCGTCCACATTTCGTTTTGCGCGAGGAAATGTTGGATTTATATGCAGAAAATTAGCTGGATTAAAGCCATTCACACTTATTTATAGTTTATACAGGGTCGTTTAACATGCTTTGGCTGTAAATGGCCGCCCGAAAGGATCGTCAGTAGCGTGCCCCGCGAATCTTCGACACGTACGTAAATTATGCAAATATACGTCGTCTTTTTCCGAAAACTCCACACCCGAAGACAGTAAATATTCACCCAATTAGGTGAACGAAAAGCGAGCTTTTTTCTCGAAATAACGAATTTAAATTTTATCTTAACGATTTCCGACTGTATCCGAAACAATTTGTATTAATTATAGCCGAAAGTGTACCGAAATATTTTAATTGGGTCTCCAAAAACAAGAAGCTGCCCGTTTAAGGTGGTCCGAGTATTTTAATTTAATGCGTCTGGCATTTTTATATCAATTTATGTTTATTAAATTCCAAACAACATAGCCTAAGTTTTATAGGCTTTTAATGGGCCTCATATTTTATGTCGACAACCGCTCAGATAAGAGAACGTGATTTTTGGTAGCTACCGGCCTTTTTTTTTTCGGAGATATATAAAGGAAAATATGAAATGCAATTATTATAAGAAGGTTTTTATGGTTAATTTTCAAAATGTTCATTAAAATAACTCATCAAGTTGACTATGAATTTTTAACAGAAAAGGATGGAAAAGAACAGTAAGTTACTTCAACATGTATTGTTCGAGTTTAGTGCCAACTTGATGAGTTTCTCCAATGAGCACTGCATATTAAAATAGTATAAAACTCTTTGCTTTTTTTATCTTTTATTTAGTTTATTGTTTTTCACACTGTGTCGTATGAGAGCAATTAATCCCCCCCCCTTTTACAAAATTATTTTAAGAGAACCCCCTTGAGCAAACTCAGTCGATGACCCTCTACATTTATTTTTTGCTATACAAAGCAATTTCTCTATTATAAAGAACTATTTGTGCTCAATGTGTCACAATATAACCAATAATCCAACTTCTTGTGCGGTCAATTACGTGACATTTCGTTCCGTCGCAATTACTCTAGTTATTTATCACACTAATGAACTACGATTTAATACATTCATTCTTCGCCGACGCTATAGCCATTAGATAACTATCTTGTTTTTTTTTACAATTTGGCCGATCTTTGGGAACAATGTAGCGACGATTAAATAAAGGCTTTTGACAAACCGAACACGATTTTAGGACAGTTTTCGAGCCTTATTAAGCAGAACTAATGGCAAATAATTCGGCGGAACAACGGATCAGCGGCGGCTTGTCGAAAAGGGGGCTCCCAGCGGGGCCCCGGTCTCGTATTGCGGGGCGGAGTACCGGGGCGCCAGCAGCCGAGACTTCTTCACGGTCCAGCTACGGGAACAGCCACCAGATAATCATCGGAATATTCGGGAGATACGCCTACGAAAACGCTAATTTTCGTCATTAGTTTTGAAATATGATGATGGATCGTTTGTGCGTATGTAGACATACCCTACACAGCAGAAATAGGTATTTAGTTTGATGATTAAGGACTGTTATTAAATTGTTTAATTACTGTGTAGTACATTGATCTCAGCATTGTTTACACATCAGCAAACTCTGAATTCACCATCAGTGAACTCATTATAGAAAAACAATAATTCCTCTGCAATCACGTAACCTTAAAACGTTAGAAGCGCTTTCCCTAATTAGTTGTTTTTGGTAAAATTACATTCATGAACCAAAATACGTGAAATATGACACAAAAAGCCTAAATATAAAAGTTTGATAATTTACAAGAAAGTCAGGTCACGATTAAGGTCTAAATCGGTTAGAAATTATTGAAAGCATTTAAAAATGCAAGTAAAAAATTTAGGATAAGGTTAAGGCCAACTCGATTAAAAATGACTTAAAACGTATAAAATTGCTCATTTGAAATCCTTTAAAAAAGCCAAAATCAGTGAAAACGCACTCAAAGCCTTTACAAATGCAAACTTTTATTTTATAAAAAAAAAATTGCTAAGAAGTAGAGCCAGAATTGTTTAAAACTTACACAAAACGTTTATAGAATGCAAATATGGAGTTAGGGTTACTTATCAGTTAAAAATTACTTAATTCGTCTAAAAATGCAAATTTTAATTCTTTGAAAAAGTTCAATTTTAAAACAAAATTAGGCAAAACTGACTTAATTCTTTTATAAGACTTTGAAGGCTTTCACGGCCGATCAAAATACAATCTAATGTGCTTTCCTGACGTTTCGTCTACAGCTGCGGCAGACACTATCAAAGGCGATGAGGCAATGGGCGAGGTGAGCTCCATGGTATTTATTCCACGGCCGTTGCGCTGCAGTGGAGGGAGTGGAGTGAGGGTAGTGATGACGCGGGGTTTCGGCGCACTTAAAGTATAACGTAGAACCCGTTTCCAGTTTGCATTTCTTCTTCTTCTTGTGACACCGTTTCCCTCCGAAGGTTGGCGATGCAACTGGCTATAAAGGTGCGGGAAACTGCACCCCTGAATATCTCAATAGACGTTCGACCAAACCATCTACTCAGATCCTTGAGCCACGAATTCTGCCGTCTGCCCACAGATCTTTTGCCCTCTATCCTTCCCTCAATAACAAGGCGGAGTATTTCATATCGCTCACCTCTCATGAGTTTTCGAGAGCTTTCTGTTGCTTTGAGAGTTTGTTGTTAATAGTTCTTTATCTTTATTCATCCGCCTGAGTACCTCTTCGTTGATTATTCGGTCTATCCAGGATACGCGCAGAATACGTCGATATAAGTACATCTCGAATGCGTTGATCCGACGCTCCAGTGCTTCATTAAAGGTCCAGCTTTCACATCCATATATAAGGACCGCGAAAATATAGCAGCGTAGCATTCACACACGCAGCTGCACCCTCAGGTCACGGCAAATGAAGAAGCTCCTCGCTGATGTAAACGAGCGTCTCATCTGTTAAATCCTTGCAAGAATTTCGACTTTAGGGTCATTGGTTTCTTTGACGAGTGCGCCAAGATATTTTAGAGTCGATACTTGTTTTATAACCGTGTTGTTAATTCTGAGGGTTGCTAGGTTTGGTGTCTTGGAGAATATAACAATCTTGGTCTTGGCAACGTTCATTTGTAGTCCGTGCTGTATGCTATGTTCGACAAAATACGGCTCATCATGCTCTGAAGATGCGGCTGTTAGCAAGCACGACCGTGTCATCAGCAAAGCGTATGTTGTTAACGCTAATGCCATTGATCTCGACGCCCTCTCTCACATCCTACAATGCTTCACGAAAAATCGCTTCGGAATATATATTGAAAAGAAGTGGCGACAGAACACAACCCTGTCTCACTCCCCTCCGAATCGATTTGAGGATCTCAGCAAGTCTCTGGTGTGAAACGCAGTCGAATGCCTTACGGTAGTCAATAAAGCACAGTCTGCACCGCTGCGTCAGAACGTTGAGTGTAAAGAGAGCCTCGCGTATACCCATTCCATTCCTAAATCCGAACTGTGTGCTACCAATTTGTCCCTCGCATCTGGCATATATACGTGTGTGGATGATACGGAGGAATAACTTGAGGACATGGGACACCAAGCTAATCATCGCACTGGAAACAACTCGGTTTTGGGTATGGTGATAAACGTCGATTTTAGCCAGTCTACTGGTATTCTTCCAGTCTGATATATATAGAGTTGAAAAGAGAGGTGAGGAGGGCTAGGCCCTCTTCATCTGCATCCTCAATGAGTTTGAGCGTTTCCGCGTGCACCTGGTAGGGTCCCACGGCCTTGTCGCTTTTTTGAAGCCTGATAGAGCGTATTACTTCCTCTTTCGTGATTCCAGGGCTAGACTTATTAACAGCGTCACCTTTAGGAGGTTTTTTTTGGGTCGAACATCGTTAAAGAGGGTCTTCACATATTCCTCCCATCGTTTTCTCTTTTCTTCAGCGCCCATCAAAATTCTGTTATTGGCATCTCTCAAAACACCCTGCTGCTGTTTACGCTGCGTGTTGTAAAACTCCTTGATTTTTTTGTGGAGATTGAACAGTTCGAGCTTATCTTGTAGTGCCTCGATTTCAATGCACCTTTCTGTTAACCAACGCTCCTTTGCCTTCCGGCACTCTGTTCTCACCCTTCGATTCAGTTCCTCGTAACGATCCCCGCCTCTGGCCTTTTCTCTTCTTCTATCGTCCATAAGTCCTTGGATCTTATCCGTCATCCACCGCTGCCTGGCAGAGCTCTCCGTATAGACTATGTCTAGCTTTTGGGCAAGGGCCTCCTTCAGCATATTCCATCGGGGTTCCACATCACTTCCGTCACGATTAACAGCTGTTTAAGACGCATCTCCAGGTTCTCGCTAGCTTCGATCCACACCTCAAGGTCTCCAAGCTTTTTGATATTTATTCGCTTCGGTGTGATTTTTTCGATAAAACTTTGTGAAGTAGCGAAGCTTAAAATCTATCACAACACACGTTGCGACCACAACACGGGTTGTGGTCGCTATTGACGTCGGCACCCGGGTACGTTCTCGCTGTGGTTACGAATTTCATGGGGTAGTTTTTAACAAGGATAAAATCTATTTGGTTTCTAATTATACGGTTATCGCGATCAGACGGAGACCTCCAGGTGCTAAGCCGTCGAGGGTGCTGTTTGAAAAAATGTATTGGTAATTGATAGATGGTGTTCTATTCAGAATTGTGCCAAAAGATCTCCTCTAGTGTTTCGTGTTCCAAGTCCATATGTTCCTGTTTTCTGGTCTGTAGTACCACTCCCGATCTTAGCCCAACACCTTTGTTATTTCTCCCTTTTTCGTTAGATTTAAAGCACATTCCAATGAGGAGTAGCACTCCTCCATTGCCTCATCATGTTTATCACAAGTTGGAGCGTACGCTTGGATTACATTCATCACTCTGTGGGTAGCCTCAGGAGCATCACGCGATTTCCTAGTGGAATAAAATCAATAACGGACTTCTCTAATTCAAGGGAAATAAGTATAGCCACACCATATTGGCCACAATATTGTCGCCCTCCTGAGTAATAAAGGACGCTTTTCGGAGTTCTGTGGGTTCCGGCACCAAGCCATCTTACTTCGCTTAGGCCTAGGATCTTGATTTGCAGTCTATGTATTTCTTGTTCTACATTGGCGATTTTTCTAAGCTACGTACGTTCCACGTAGCGATCTTTGCCTTTTCTTTGGTCAACTGTATTCTATTCGCTTTTACAGACGGGGGGATTCTTCGCACCCCCTCCCCACTTAAAGGGTACCCCTGACTGAGGGCCATTCTTGAATTTACTTCAGCCATGTTAGACAGTGGAATAAATAGTGTAGTGGGAATTCCGTTTCCCTTCTTTACCGCAGTGTGTAAGCCATTTGAAGCTGTTACTGCTGCGCCTCCCATATGCATTACAGCACTGGGTATGAAGTCCGTTTTCGCCACCGCTGCATCGTATTGTTGTCGCTGCTGCACGACAACAGCGTTCGCCATATCTGGTTACTCTACTCAATTACCCTGTGGGTCAACACAGTTTCCCAGGGTGTGGCGCTTGGAGCCTTGAGTAACAGTTCCAGTTACTACAATCTACCTCCCGTCTATAAAAGGTGCTACCTCTGCGGCGTGACCCCGATACACCTCTTCTCTGTTACACCCCTAATCTGCATTTCCTGTTGAAATTATAGTCGTGTTTATAGTCCTCAATAGCTTCTATCGTTAGTCTCGGATAGAAACGCTGAGACTGATATAAGATATCCACCTTCGGAGAGACACCACACAGACCTTCGGAGAGAGCGTGCTGACTTTTGCGTTTATCCCAGCCTGCAGCTCCTGTTATGTTCCGTAATCTTCGTGTTGACACTGCGTTTTGTGGTGCCAATGTATACCGAGCCACAGCTGCATAGAACTTGGTAAACTCCGGGTGCCTATAGGGGATCTCTGCGGTCTTTGGCCGATCTCAAGCTCTGCTGTATTGTACGAGTGGGTTTAAAGACAGTTTTTAACCTTGTGCTTTTCCAGTAGCCTGTCGATCCTCTCCGTTACTTTGTGGATGTATGGTAGACTAGTCCAGCAGCGCATCTTCTCTCATTGTTTCTTCCTGGCGCTCTACATTCTTTGGACGGGTGGCCTTATCGAACTCGCGCTTGCTGTATCAATTCCAACTAAAGGCTCTTGTATCAATTCCAGATGCTTCATTTCCCGTTCCAATTCAGCAGGCTCACAAATTCTTTTGGCTCTCAATGACTTTTCATTGTTTTTATGGGATGTTGATTTGATCCGTTATTGAGGTATCGGTCTGCAGTGTGTGTTGGTTCTCTATAAACGGTTTGCGCAAGCTTCCCATTCTGGCTTCTTGATTCTAAGACATCAAAAATGGTAGGCGTCCTTTCGGATCGGAATGAGCCCTTTGGCCTCTTATTTGCCGTTGACAACATCTTGGCTTCTAAAATTTCCATAAACTAGTTGGCTATTACTGGACTAAGGGGGCTGCTTATAGCTACACCATCAGTTTGTCCGTAGTGTTGGAGCTCACCACAGTTGAGTCAGTCAACGTCGTGAAGCACTGGCCATCACTGCGCCCATTGCCTCATTGCGTCAGGTTAAACGTCAGGAAGAAATTCCATTGGACCACGGCTTCTAATCATCTTAGATTGTATAAATTCTTTTAATTACTTAGATTTGAAAAATTACATTCTTGCACCCAATTATTTAAAAAATGATTCGAATCCCTTCAAAATGCAAATTTGTTTAAAATAACTATACACAATTAAAAATGCAAATCAAATGTTTTTAGAATAGTTTAACTTAGCATTATGACCAAATCGTTTAAAAATCGACATAAAGAATTTAAAAATGCAAATTTGGAGTTTTTTTCCAGAAATTTGGCTAAAAGTTCAGTTCACAATTAATTAAAAATGACTTAAAATTTTAAGAGTACTAATTGGGAGCTGGTGGAAAAATTTAGGTTAGGATTAGGGCCAAAGTGGTTTCAAAATTACACAAGGCGTGTAAAAATGCACATTTGAAGTATTGACGGAAATTTAAATTAAAGTTAAATGGAATTGTAGATAGCGGGTGTAGGACAAATAAGAAGCTACTTCACAGTTGCGAATGCGCCAACTTTCCGATCTTTATTTAGATCTTCTTCAGGGCTTAATTCAGTTTGGGAGAGTTTTTGTTCCTGGCGGCTGGTGTTTCGTTTGTCTTTAAACTCATGTGGTCGTCTGTTTGTAGATTCATTGTTTTGTTTTTCAGTTATGTCCGGTAGAAGACATACATATAGCTTAGATGACATACTTTTTAAACTGAATTAAGCCTTGAAGAAGATCTAAATAAAGATCGAAACGTTGGCGTATTCGCAATTGTAAAGTAGCTTCTTATTTGTCCTACACCCGCTATCTACAGTTCCATTGCATTAGAAAGGACTCAAAGCATACATATAATTAAAGTTAAAGCTAAAATCAGTTAAAAATAACCAACGTTGTTTAAGAATACATTTTTGATGTTTTTGGAGTATTTCAATTTTAGGACATCAGGCAAAACTAACCTTCCAATTTGTAGTTTTTGGTCAAATTACTTTTCAGAGAAAAAAGGAGTGTTTTTTGAGAAAGTTAGGTTAAGGCAAAAATCGGTTTTGTCGCAAATCTGCTAAAAATGCAAATTGTGATTTTTTTTTGGAGAATCTAATTTTAAAACCAAATTTTAAATTGATTCAAATATTCTAGTTAGTTGTTTTTGGTAAAATTACCTTCTGGGACCAAAATATGTGGAATATGACTCAAAACGCCTAAAAAATGTAGATTTGGTGTTTTACAAGACGAGAAATTCAGGATAGGATAAAGGCCGAAATCGGTGATAAATTACTTACAGCTCAAACTAATTTGAGATTTTTGAAGAAATTCGGGTTAGGATTATGGCCAAAATCGGTTAAAAACGACCCAAAGCAATATAGAAAGCAAATTAAAAGTTTTTTTATCAAACGGACTAAAAGTACGTCATTTGTTCTCTCCATACGCACACCTAAAGTGGGCTTTCTAATCCTGAGACCAAAAAAAGTAGCAAAAAAGTCCTAGGCAGTAAAAGTAAAGTCAAATGTCACCGCTATTGTCATGGTGGCGCATATATAAACCATCTTATTGCCATCTTTACATTCTTGTTGAAAAAACAAAGGATAGGAATACTCTCAGAGCGCTCGGGAGCAACACCCGAAACTGTTTTTAGTCGAAATCGCATAGGTTCTCGAATTCTGTTAAATGTCGTTAGTTGTCATCATATTTATCTGTCAATGTCATTTTTATTATTTTAGTATTAATAGTAATGCTATAAATTGTTAGTTTACCATAATTTACCTCAACCACCTAAACCATTGGTTATGATTTAATACCATTAAAACCATTGAACATTGAACACCACCGTTCACCACCGAACACATTCTATTTATATACACCACTAATTGGGTAAGTACCTAGACCCGCTTAAAGAGGATGAGAGAAAATTGAAACACTGAATCACTCTGAAATAGACTTTCCTGCATGCTTGAAAAAAAATAGTATATGTTACGCGGAGTAAAAGGTCTTTTTGTGCTTCGCCCAGTTGCAGGCCTCAGCTTCGCTTCGGCCGTCAATCTCTGGGCTCAGCACAAAAAGACCCACTTTTACTCCTAGTGACATAATCTACTATTTGTCCACCAAAATCAGTTGAAAATGACTCAAAGCGTTGAAAAGAGCAGATTTAAAGTTTTTCGAAAATTTACGTTAGAATTAGGGGCAAAATTGTTAAGAAAGTACACAAGGCGTCAAACTGGAAATTAGCCGCCTATAGAAAAAGTTATGTCAGAATTAGGGCGAAAATCGGTTAATATGATCCATAATGTCTAAAATGAATATTTGTATTTTTTTTTGAGAAACTCAATTTATGGTTTAGGCAAATCGGAATCAAATTTTTTAATTGGTTGTTTTTAATAAAATAATTCTCGAACAAAAAACATGGAGTTAACTCAAAACGCACCAAAATTAATTTTTGTACTTAGTCTACAATACTTCTGCTCTGTAAAACATCTCATAGTTAGGTCTAGTTATGGCCAAAACCTGTTAAAAATGTCTCAAAGCATTTAAAAATTGAAACTAAAATTTTCTGAAAAATTTAGGTCTTGGTTAGGGCATTGAGTCTTATTGGGTCTGCCGGTGCTTCCAATCTGGGTTAAGAGGGAAGTGATGGCGTCTTGCAGGAAGAAGGATTGCTGTGGCCAGTGGAAGGATACTGCTATGGGAAGTGTCCTGTCGCAGGAGGGGCGCTCACGCGAACTGCTGAGACTGAAACAGCCATGTGGGATAAACATCCCAATAAGGAACGAATTCAAGGAAAGCTACTTCAGCAACCTTCTTAGAATAATCAAGTAGAGAATAGAGAATAGACAAAGCAGGCCATGTAGAGAACAAGGGCTTTGCATTGGGAAGCCACCCGATGGTTTTTCAGGCGAAGGTGTTTGTAATACTCGAGGTGCCCACACACACAGAAGTCAGATAGGAAGCAGAGCAAGACATCTACGGTCAGGCGACTCTGCCAGCCATATGCAGGAGAAGAACGAGTTTGGAGCCCATTCAAGACTACAGGGATGCGGTAGGGTCACTGGCAGAAACAAAAGGGTAACTCTTGGATGGGTTCCTGGACATAGTGGCATCGAGGAACGAGCAGGCCGACGAATCGGCCAAGCGTGGTTCCCAGATGTTTTACTGGACCAGAACCATGTCTAAGAGTAAGTAAAAGGTCCGTCTCTCACACTCTAAATGAGTGGACATGGAAGAGTACAAGGATAAACTGGACACAGTCAGGAATATGTGGACAGACCAAGGAAATCTACGCTAACCCGGATAGATCCAAGGCCTCGTGGGTTCTTGGAAGAAAGCAGTGCCTGGGAGACCTTATAGGAAACCTTACTGGACAACGTAGGAATGGCTGACAGTCCACTCGGCCCCCACTGTGGGACAGGGGAAGGGTCGTCATACCATTTTCTGGGAGTGTGCCAAGGGTGGGCGCGACTGCGCCATAGGACACGCTTTTTTTCATCGAGAGGAGCTTCCGACTCTGAAATGGAATGAGATACTCTCCTTCATTAGACGGAGGAGTCGACTCGTGGAGGGAATGAGGGTGGAGTAAGGATGAGTGGGCCGGAGGACTGTGAAAAGGGCCTCTAAGGCGTAGTCGCAAGGCTTCGGCCCCTTTGTTTACTACTACTACTACGACTAGGACCAAAATCGGTTAAAAATGACTGACGGCGTCAAAAAAAAAAATGCAAATTTTGGAATTCTATGAATAATGCAAGTGAGGATTAGGTCTAAATTCGGTTAAAAATCACTAAGTGTTTAAGATTGCATATTTGGAGTTAGGAATAGGGCTAAAAATTTTTAAAATTTACATAAATCATTTAAAAATTTAGAGCTTTTAAACAAACTCACATTTGAATCAAGGTTAAATTAAATATTTTACCTACATTGTCTAAAAATGCAAATTTTGAGGTTTTTGGAGTAATTTAGTTTTAGGACAAAATCAGGCAAAACTGACTAAAATCTTCTAATTTGTTGTTTATTAGGTAAAATTAATTTTTTGATTAAAATTGGAGAAATTTTACTGACGACGCCTCAAAATGGAAGTTGATTACCTAGTGTTTTGGAGAAAACCAGGTTAGGATTAAGTCTAAAATCGGTAAAAAATGACTTAGAGCTTTTAAAATGCAAGTTTGAAAATTTTGGAAAAGTAAGATTAGATTTAATTAGGAATTCAAATTTGAAGTTTCTGAAAAAACACAGGTTAGAAATAGAACCAAAAACATATCTGATGCTGCTATGTTTCACCTGCTTTTCCAGGATGTCTTTTTGGAATTTATGTACGTACTATTATGCTGGTCTGTGTGCTTTGAAGGTGACGTTTCTCACCTCCTGAAAAAGCCCTGAAAGATACCACAATAGAGGTCGAAACGTTGGTAATTTTAAGAAAGTGAACTGTTTATTTGTCGTATATTTGCTAGCAAACACCTTATTGAAAGGGCGCAAAGCAGATATAATAAAATGAAAAATCCAAACACTAGTAGGAGTAATTTAGGTAATTCGGTTAAGATAACTCAAAACATGACCTGTGTAGGTAATGTGGACTTTATTAATGTCATTTAAGGTTGGAAAATATCATAATACGTACTGCTTTTCCTTCATAACTGTAGAGCGTGGAAGTGGTCTATTATCTTCCAATAAAATTTGAAAACAAAAATAAAATAAAAAAGGAACAAGACGAACAGTCAGTTATTCATAATAAAACATAAGCTAAGTATGAAACGTGTACTCTCTTTCCTTCTAGGTAAAGTTAATGCATCTTATCATATATATGCTCGCAAAGTTTCGTTCCAAATTAGTTTCTTCAGGATTTAGGGCCTTATTTACTGCCCTATCTGCTTAAAGAGTTATCTTAAACATTCCAACCTTATTGATCCTTCGACTTTTAGTTAGAGCTTCACGAGACCACGAGATCGAGACCGAGACTTTAATATCGACTTCGAGACCGAGACCGAGACTGTCTTGGTCTCGATCTCGGCCTCGATCGAGACTCTCGAGAGTTTCGGTCTCGAACAACATCATTCGTTTGCAAGATATTAGGGAAGTGCCTAACTTATTAACCAAAAAAAAAACAATTAATTGGGTATTTATTCAAAGCAGGTTTGCACCAAACTGCAAATCCTACTGAACCGGAGCATATAATTTTAAAAATTCAGATTCGAATGTATGTTCTAAAGGACAAAAGGACACTACCCTCTGGAAGAATCTGATAAAAACCTATTGACTGGGTATTTATTCTGATTAGATTTACACCAAACTTGGACACAAATGATGCTTCTGACCCGGAGCATACACGATTAAAATTTGAGATTCGGATGTCCATTCTAAAGGACACTACCTTTTGGAAAAATTTGATAAAAACCGATTGACTCGGTATTTATTCTGATCAGATTTGCCCCAAACTCGGCACAAATAATGCTACTGAACCGGAGCATATAATTTTAAAATTTCAGTTTTGGATATCCATATTAAAGGACAAAAGGACACTATCCTCTAGAAGAATCTGATAAAAACCGATTGACTGGGTATTTATTCTGATCAGATTTACCCCAAACCTGGCACAAATAATGCTCCTGAACAGGATCATACACTGTTAAAATGTCAGATTCGGATGTCCATTCTAAAGGACACTACCCTCTAGAAAAATTTGATAAAAACCGATTTACTGGGTATTCAGGTTTACACTAAACTTGGTACAAATGATGCTTCTCTCCCGGGGCATACACTGTTAAAATTTCAGACTCGGATGTCCGTTGTAAAGGACACTACCCTCTAGAAAAATTTGATAAAAACCGATTGACTGGGTATTTATTCTGATTAGATTTTCACTAAACTTGACACAAATAATGCTCCTGACCCGGAGCATATACCATTAAAATTTCAGATTCGGATGTCCATTCTAAAGGACACTACCCTTTAGAAAAATTTGATAAAAACCCATTGACTGGGTATTTATTCAGATCAGATTTGCACCAAACTTGGCACAAATAATGCTACTGAATCGGAGCATATAATTTAAAGAATTCAGATTCGAATGTCCATTCTAAAGGACAAAAGGACACTACCCTCTAGAAGAATCTGATAAAAACCGATTGACTGGGTATTTATTCTGACGAGATTAACCCCAAACCTGGCACAAATAATGCTCCTGAACAGGAGCATACACTGTTAAAATGTCAGATTCGGATGTACATTCTAAAGGACACTACCCTCCAGAAAAATTTGATAAAAACCGATTGACTGGGTATTTATTCTAATCAGGTTTACACTAAACTTGGTACAAATAATGCTTCTCTCCGGGGACATACACTGTTAAAATTTCAAATTCGGATGTCCATTCTAAAGGACACTACCCTCTAGAAAAAATTGATAAAAACCGATTGACTGTGTATTTATTCTGATCAGATTTAGCCCAAACCTGGCACAAATAATGCTCCTGAACAGGAGCATACACTGTTAAAATGTCAGATTCGGATGTCCATTCTAAAGGACACTACCCTCTAGAACTATTTGATAAAAACCGATTGACTGGGTATTTATTCTGATCAGATTTGCACCAAACTCGGCACAAATAATGCTACTGAACCGGAACAAAAGGACACTAACCTCTAGAAGAATCTGATAAAAACCGATTGACTGGGTATTTATTCTAATCAGGTTTACACTAAACTTGGTACAAATGATGCTTCTCTCCCGGGTCACACACTGTTAAAATTTCAGACTTGGATGTCAATGGTAAAGGACACTACCCTCTAGAAAAATTTGATAAAAACCGATTGACTGGGTATTTACTCTGATCAGATTTACACTAAACTTGACACAAATAATGCTCCTGACCCGGAGCATACACCATTAAAATTTCAGATTCGGATGTCCATTCTAAAGGACACTACCCTCTAGAAAACTTTGATAAAAACCGATTGATTGGGTATTTATTCTAATCAGATTTGCACCAAACTTGGCACAAATAATGTTACTGAAATGGGGCATATAATTTAAAAAGTTCAGATTCGAATGTCCATTCTAAAAGACAAAAGGACACTACCCTCTAGAAGAATCTATTCTGATCAGATTTGCACCAAACTTGGCACAAATAATGCTACTGTATCGGAGCATATAATTTAAAGAATTCAGATTCGAATGTCCATTCTAAAGGACAAAAGGACACTACCCTCTAGAAGAATCTGATAAAAACCCATTGACTGGGTATTTATTCTGATCAGATTTACCCCAAACCTGGCACAAATAATGCTCCTGAACAGGAGCATACACTGTTAAAATTTCAGATTCGGATGTCCATTCTAAAGGACACTACCCTCTAGAAATATTTGATAAAAACCGATTTATTGGGTATTTATTCTAATCAGGTTTACACTAAACTTGGTACAAATGATGCTTCTCTCCCGGGGCATACACTGTTAAAATTTCAGACTCGGATGTCCGTTGTAAAGGACACTACCCTCTAGAAATATTTGATAAAAACCTATTGAATGGGTATTTATTCTGATCAGATTTGCACCAAACTTGGCACAAATAATGCTACTGAACCGGAACATATAATTTAAAAAATTCAGATTCGAATGTCCATTCTAAAGGACAAAAGGACACTACCTTCTAGAAGAATCTGATAAAAACCCATTGACTGGGTATTTATTCTGATCAGATTTACCCCAAACCTGGCACAAATAATGCTCCTGAACAGGAGCATACACTGTTAAAATGTCAGATTCGGATGTCCATTCTAAAAGACACTACCCTCTAGAAAAATTTGATAAAAACCGACTTATTGGGTATTTATTCTAATCAGGTTTACACTAAACTTGGTACAAATGACGCTTCTCTCCCGGGGCATACACTGTTAAAATTTCAGACTCGGATGTCCTTTGTAAAGGACACTACCCTCTAGAAAAATTTGATAAAAACCGATTGACTGGGTATTTATTCTGATTAGATTTACACTAAACTTGACACAAATAATGCTCCTGACCCGGAGCATACACCATTAAAATTTCAGATTCGGATGTCCATTCTAAAGGACAATACCCTCTAGAAAAATTTGATAAAAACCGATTGACTGGGTATTTATTCTAATCAGATTTACACTAAACTTGGCACAAATAATGCTCCTGACCCGGAGCATACACCATTAAAGTTTCAGATTCAGATGTCCATTCTAAAGGACACTACCCTCTAGAAAAATGCTATAAAAACCTATTGACTGGGTATTTATTCTTATCAGATTTACATCAAACTTGGCACAAATAATGCTTCTGACCGAGGGCACATACTGTGAAAATTTCAGATTCAAATGTCCATTCTAAAGAACAAAAGGACACTACATCAATCACACCAGGAAATTTCGCTTGAAAACCGGACCCAAGAATATACAGGGTATCCCATTTTTGGCACTTCTAAATGGGATCCTGCCGTACTTTTAAAGGTAAAGGATGGAGGTTTTCGCAGCAGTATGCTACTTTCTGGTGAAATTAAAAATGGCGCCAACAGAATTTCCCATAACCATTTGGTTTTTGAGAACAGGGTGATTTCTTAGATTTGACATATTGGAAACTTGTTTGTCTTTTTAGTTTCATGAAAAGTAAGAATGCTTTCTAGTAGTTTTTGTAACGTAGCATCCAGTGGCGTACCTAATTTCCATCTGCATATAGTAGTTTAGTCACTATTTTAAAAATAAAAAATAAAAATAAAAAACATGTAAAAAGTGTTTTTGGTTTTTTAAAAGCTCTTGTCGAGGCGATTCTAAATATGCAATAATATAAACAAACAAACAAACAAACGAATTTATTCATGCCTACTACAAGTTTACACATGTCAAAAAAAAAGAACAATGAGGTACTACCTTTTTTTTCGAGACCGAGACACGAGACCGAGACCGAGACTCGAGTTGCTACTACGAGACCAAGACCGAGATTACGCGAGTCTCGGTCTCGGTCTCGATGCACAAGACCGAGAGCCGGAGCGAGACTTAATTGAAAATTCGAGACCGAGGCCGAGAGTATGTAAGTCTCGGTCTCGGTCTCGTGAAGCTCTACTTTTAGTCTATTTTCTAAAGTCGCTTGACTCCTAATGCTTCGTTATGAAGTAGCCATATGGGACGCTATAGAATGTCGTCCAATTCTGTGGTTCTTAGACTAAGAAGTAAAAAAACAAAAAAGTTGAAAAACTTGAGAAATTGATATGCACTTCGAAAGATTTCAGTTTTAGGATTACTCAACGTTTGAGAATACTAGGGGCTGTGTAACTGGCATTATTCCTTGAATAAATTAAAAGTTCATCAAGATGTTGAAAAAATTAGAAATATTATTTGAATTATTTGTGGTACAAATTTCTGCTTTTTGATTGTTAGGTTTACAGTGAAACAAAGTTCAACTGATTAGTTTTATTTCGTTAATAAGTGTCTCAAGATAATGGCATATATGAGAACATTATCATCATCAGTTCAGTTAGTGGGTTTGTTCTCCTTCAAGATGTGAGTTAGAAAGTGGTTAAAACGAGAAAAAAATCCGCTGAAAATTAACGACATTCCTTTTTTGTCATAATTGCAACAACATGGTTTGCTGCAGTGTTGTGTAGTGGATAATATTACAATATCAAGTTTCACCAACCAACATAATTGGATTTTAATTGTTAGCAGCTTGTCTGACTCGATTTCTGCTTTACCGCTATAACTGAGAAAATCCAGCATCTTGATTATGTTTTCTCAAAGCGCTTCCATTTCGGATCGATAAAATAATCAATAACGCCGACCCGATACATCAATGTAAAAACCTAAACCTAAAAACTGCAAGTTACCAAGTAATAATTCCGTCGCTAAACCTTTGATCTCGTGGGAATTTATTGACCACTCTGTGTTTACTCACCGAGCACCGACTACCTCATTGGTCGAATACCGTCATGAATGCATTCTTATTACCGCCATCATTATTACAATAAGCCGCATATGTTCTTGAATGTCAAGGGTGATTATCCAATGTCCGATAACTAAGGTGCAATTCCCAAAAGTCCGGATGCGAGCATCAAATTTAATGTTCTCGAGGTGGAGGAATGCGCTTGGTCCCATGGTTGACTCATTAGAAGGTATGCGGTGCTAAACTGACATGTGTTTCAACAGTATTAATCATGTTTTTGATGTAATTAAAACACGGCATAATTAGGGGGTGTTTAGTTGTCGTTTCGCGTACACCCATCGGTGGACATTCCAACAAAAACGTCATATGCTACCGCATTTTATGAGCCCGGTCTTCCTGATGATTTGGCACACGTGTTGGGTTTCCTAGTTTCCTCGAAGATGAACTTTAATCAGTGGGAGAAGTGCAAACCGTTCACACAAAATTGGCTGCTTTAATAGCTATTAATAGGCAATAATTGCGTCGGGTTAATGATGTGTGCACTGATAAATTCTATCAGCATATTTAGACTTGTCACAGTTAACACAGTGGCAGTGTGAGTTTAGCTCTCCCCTTCGCGTTACGCTCGGTGACTCCCTAACTAGACGGGTCTATAAGGTTCCCACACCCCTTCGTTGAAATAATAATGACGGTGACGATGACGATTTCGTTTATTAACAGATTTCTATTAGAGTAAACGATAAATTTTGCACAAGCTAACACGTGTGCACAAACGCAGTAAAACCGAAGGAATGCCCGTCGGTCGGACTGAAATTTATCGTCTATTATGAACTGCGAAATAATTACACTTTTGTTGGGGAACCAACTAGCGGACCGCATCACCACTTTGAGCCTGGTTCTAAACCGTAAAAGACCATATTAAAATATAATGCCCGCGCATAAATAAGTGGTACCAACGGCATTGTGCACGACATATTTATAGTTCATTAGAGCCTTTGGAACCCGTGTGGTCGGACACATCTCTAATTGTATTCGAATAAGGGTCTAATAACTGCTGTGAAATGTCACGGACAGGACCGTATCACTATGGGTTTTAGTATCCCAGGTGGTTCAAAAGTAAAAGTCATTCAAAGCATACTATGAATTTTTGATAAAAAATTAGCACTTTTGTTACTCTACCCCTACCTAATTTGATGAAATTTTATTCTTGAAACCTCTATAGTCAGTCAGATAAAATAGGGCCGCTTTATTTTTATAAATTTAAATTTCTAGTTTTTATTCACATTCACAGTACAAAGCGCTTAGAGCGAAACAAAATAATTCCATATCAGCAAGAAAAAAAAATTGGTAACCAAAATGTTTTGCAAATTTTTAAGTTTTAATGAAGAACAAAGTCGCTAAAAACCTATGAAATCATGTCTTCTATGGAGATATCGTTCAAAAAGTTGAAAATTTTGGTAAAAAAATATACAGATTTGTACTGAGTACAATATAGTTACAGTACCTACAGTACAATATACACATTTGTCCATGTATTTTTTTGGTCGCAGAGTCTCTTACACTACAGACGTTAATCGATAACTGTTCGCTAATTTACACTATTTTTATATTTTGTTAATGTTATCGTTTTTAATAAAAGCCCTTTTTTATAATTAAATTGAGTGTTAATAAAGCTCTGAATCTGGTTTGCTGACGGAAATTCTTTTGATCACTTCGATGTCATTTAACCCTTTGTTTAAAGTATCTCGACATTTAACCTATGTAAACAACATCACACAGTTTACACGTGATGATATAAATTTCCCAATGTAATTGGCATATGGGTATGTATGCAAAATTTACATACGTTTGCCTTTAGTTTTGTAAATATATTTATTTCAGTTTTTCAAACTTTTTTCGGTTATAACGATTTTTTTTGAAATAAGCACCTCATTTGTTTGTTTCAAAAACCTCTAGTGGGATTCAGTAATCGACAAAAATATAAACCACTCTCACACTGTTCTCTGAAAAGACTTCGTACATCACATATTCTTATGAATTAACAAGAACATATAAATATTATCAACTCCTCTAAAATGGTCATGAGATGAAACGTCATGAATTGGCTGATGGGTTCGGCGTCTTCAAATAAATTCATAGCTTATGTTTTTCGGGTTGCTCAAATATTCAATAAAAAAGACGACGAAAAGACACGTGGTAGAAAATATTCCTCTAAAGCCTGACGAAGCTAATTTAGAGCAAAACGTTGCGAGCATGTTTAAATTAAGAGGTAGCGAAGGTCGAAGCCAGGGTTGAACATGTTTTGCTTAAAAAAGCATCACCAGGCCGCAACAAACACACATCCCTAACATTTTTAAAATAGGTTAAAAGAGACACAAGGTTTAGCCTATTTAAAAATTTTTAGCATGTATGTTGATTGTGACCTGATGATGTCTTTTGGGCGAAACGTGGCGCCCTAAACAACTAAATTAAATTATTTGAGACTGCTGACATAAGAGTGCTATTGCCTTCGACCTTGGATTTTTATCAGTTCTGAGAGATAAAAGTGGACTTTCCGACGATTTTGCGGGGGTAGATTCTAAGGTAATTTCATGTCAGGAAAAATTAAAGACTTTTTTGTTCTCACCATGGTCTTGGTATGACACATTAATGGCATAAAATGTTTATGGTCTCAAACCTATTTGTTTTAAAAGGTTCATGGTATGAAACGTCCTGTTATGAGACATTACCGAGCCGAGCATTATAGGGTTTTCGGTTCACAGTTTCTCAATAGTATTGGTTTTCTTGTATTTTGTTTTTATTTTATGTAATGTTTATACAGTTTTAACAAAGAAACTGTAAAGTAAATAAAGATACAAAATCGCAATAAAAAATAAATTTAATAAATTCAAACTATGAAGTACAAACAAAAGTTAAATTGTAAACTAAACTTCTATAATAAAATATGAAAGTAACAGTCAGGAAGAGAAATAAGGGCGGAGACCAATGAGAAAAAAAGGAAATATACGGAATAATAAAAAGTGAGGAAAAAAATTGACAGAAAATGTACATATAAAAGAACAAAATAAAATGAAACGAAAAGAAAGTTAAAAGCTCAACATAGCAGAACGGTAAGCTACTAAGCTAGGAGGTAAAGAAAGAAGCGAAATAGAGAGCAGTGCAAGTTGCAGGCAAGAGGAGAAAAGGATTCTAAGAATTTTTCCCAAATAAATTCTAAGAACTAACCTGAACTAACCTGAAATAGTTGAGCAGCTTAGGCAGGTATAACACAGGTTGAGAAAACTAAATCAAAGCGAGAAAGAAAGAAAGTTTTTAGTAAAACAGCAAAGAAATTCAAGGAAAATATTAAAAGAAAAGTAACGGAGAAGAAGAAGGAGAAAAAATCTGAATTTTTTTTAAATGATTTTTTGTGGGATTGTTTGGATGAATATTGACTTGTTTGGACAACTAAGGAAAAAAGTTGTCAGTAAATGTAGATATAAAATAAGAACATTAAATAAAAAGAAAAGAAATTTAAAAGCTCAACATAGGAGAACTGGCTAATAATCTGTAAGAAAGAAGATAGACTGCTCCAAAAGTGTTACAACTAACCTAGGAAGTAAGGAGAAAAAGAAGCTAAATAGAGAGCAGTGCAAGGTGCAGGCAAGAGGAGAAAAGGATTATAAGAATGTTTGTTGAGCAGATTAGACAGGTATAAAACAGGTTAGGAAAATTAAATCAAAGCGAGAAAGAAAGGAAGTTTTTAGAAAAGGAAGAAGAGGAGAAAAGGATTCTAAGAATTTTTCCCAAACAAATTCTAAGAACTAACCTGAACTAACTTGAACTAGTTGAGCAGCTTAGGCAGGTATAACACAGGTTGAGAAAACTAAATCAAAGCGAGAATGAAAGAAAGTTTTTAGAAAAACAGCAAAGACATTCATGGAAAATATTAAAAGAAGAGTAACGGAGAAGGAGATAAAAAATTGATTTTTTTTAAAATGATTTTTGTGGGATTGTTTTTGTGGGAATATTGACTTGTTTGGACAACTAAGGAAAAAAGTCGACAGTAAGTGTAGATATAAAAGAAGAACATTAAATAAAAGGAAAAGAAAGTTAAAAGCTCAACATAGGAGAACTGGCTAATAATCTGTAAGAAAGAAAATAGACTGCTCGAAATGTGTTACAACTAACCTAGGAAGTAAAAAGAGAAAGAAGCTAAATAGAGAGCAGTGCAAGGTGCAGGCAAGAGTAGAAAAGGATTATAAGAATGTTTGTTAAGCAGATTAGGCAGGTATAAAACAGGTTAGGAAAATTAAATCAAAGCGAGAAAGAAAGGAAGTTTTTAGAAAAACCGCAGAGGAATTCATGGAAAGTATTAATAGAAAAGTAACAAAGAAGAAGAGGGAGAAAGAAAAACTGTAGTTTTTTTAAATTATTTTTTGTGGGATTGTTTGAGGGATTATTGACTTATTTAAACAAGTTAGGAAAAAGTTGACAGTAAATGTAGATATAAAAGAGGAAAATAAAATAAAATAAAAGGAAAGTTAAACGCTCCACAGAGGACAACTGGCTAATAATCTGTAAGAAAGAAAATAAACTGCCCAAAGAGTGTTACAACTGACCTAGGATGTAAAACGAGAAAGAAGCGAAATAGAGAGCAGTGCGTGGTGCAGGCAAGAAGAGAAAAGGATTCTAAGAATTTTTCCCAAACAAATTCTAAGAACTAACCTGAACTAACCTGAACTAGTTGAGCAGCTTAAGCAGGTATAACACAGGTTGAGAAAACTAAATCAAAGCGAGAAAGAATGAGAGTTTTTAGAAAAGCAGCAAAGAAATTCATGGAAAATATTCAAAGAAGAGTAACGGAGAAGGAGATAAAAAACTGATTTTTTTTTAAATGATTTTTGTGGGATTGTTTTTGTGGGAATATTGACTTGTTTGGACAACTAAGGAAAAAAGTCGACAGTAAATGTAGATATAAAAGAAGAACATTAAGTAAAACGAAAAGAAAGTTAAAAGCTCAACATAGGAGAACTGGCTAATAATCTGTAAGAAAGAAAATAGACTGCTCGAAATGTGTTACAACTAACCTAGGAAGTAAAGAGAGAAAGAACGAAATGGAGAGCAGTGCAAGGTGCAGGCAAGAGGAGAAAAGGATTATAAGAATGTTTGTTGAGCAGATTAGGCAGATATAAAACAGGTTAAGGAAATTAAATCAAAGCGAGAAAGAAAGGAGGTTTTTAGAAAAATCGAAAAGAAATTCATGGAAAGTATTAAAAGAAGAGTAACAAAGAAGAAGAAGGAGAAAAAAAAATGTAGTTTTTTTGAAATGATTTTTTGTGGGATTGTTTGGGTGATTATTGACTTATTTGAATAAGTTAGGAAAAAAGTTGACAGAAAATGTAGATATCAAAGAAGAAAATAAAATAAAATGAAAAGAAAGTTAAAAGCTCAGCATAGGAAAACTGGCTAATAACCTGTAAGAAAGAAAATAGACTGCTCAAAGAGTATTACAACTAACCTAATAAGTAAAGAGAAAAAGAAGCTAAATAGAGAACAGAATGTTTGTTAAGCAGCTTAGGCAGGTATTAAACAAGTTAAGACAATTAATTCAAAGCGAGAAAGAAAGGGAGTTTTTAGAAGAACATCAAAGAATAACATGGAAAATATTAAAAGGAGAGTAACAAAGAAGAAGAAGGAAAAAAATATAATTTTTTAAATGATTTTTTTGTGGGATTGTTTGGGGCAATATTGACTTGTTTGAATAAGTAAGGAAAAAAGTTGACATGAAATGTAGATATAAAAGAAGAAAATAAAATAGAACGAAAAGAAAATATAGGCATAGGAAAACTGGCTAATAATCTGTTAAAAAAAATAGACTGCTCAAAGAGTGATACAATTAACTTAGGAAGTAAAGAGAGAAAGAAGCTAAATAGAAAGCAGTGCAAGATGCAGACAAGAGGAGAAAAGATTTATAAAAATGTTTGTTGAGCAGCTGAGGCAGGTATAAAACATGTTGAGAAAATTACATCAAAGCGAGAAAGAAAAGAAGTTTCTTTCTCGCTTTGATGTAATTCTCAGAACACTTCAGAACACAGCAAAGAAATTCACGGAACGTATTGAAAAAAGAGTAATAAAGAAGAAGAAGGAGAAAAAAACTGTAATTTTTTTAAATGATTTTTTGTGGCATTATTTGGAGGAATATTGACTTATTTGAATAAGTAAGGAAAAAAGTTCACAGTAAATGTAGATATAAAAGGCGAAAATAAAATAAAACGAAAAGAAAGTTAAAAGCTCAGCATGGGGAAACTGGCTAATAATCCGTAAGAAAGAAAGTAGACTGCTCAAAGAGTGTTACAACTGCCTTAGGAAGTAAAGAGCGAAAGATGCTAAATAGAAAGTAGTGCAAGGTGCAGGCAAGAGGAGAAAATGATTGTAAGAATGTTTGTTGAGCTGCTTAGGTAGGTATAAAATAGGTTGAGAAAATTAAATCAAAGCGAGAAAGAAAAGAAAGGTTTAGAAAAACACAGCAAAGCAATTCATGGAAAGTATTAAAAGAAAAGTAACAAAGAAGAAGGAGGATAAAAAAAACTGTCATTTCTTTAAATTACTTTTTGAGGAGAATGTTTGAGGGAATGTTGACTTGTTTGAAATAAATTTAATAAAATAAAATTTTGAAAAAAAGATGATAATGTAATTTTGAGAGTCAAGAGTATAAATATGTATTATAGTTATAAATATATGCAGTGGCAAAAAAATAGTAATTTATCATAAGATATTGAAAATGCTCGACATGTCAAAGCCATAAGCTAAATTCACTTAAAAGAATAAATTAAAAACGAAGAGCAACCAAAATCAACAAATTGGAAGTTGAAAAATGTATGAGTGTTGACGAAAACCAGAAAAAAGGAAACAACTAACGAGAGAAAAACTAAAAAAATATTGGAAATGAAATTAGTGCAAACATGGGCATAAAAGGAAACATTATAGGGATATAGGAGTAAAAATAGTTACTGAAATTTTGAATAACGAGGAGGAGACTGAAAACAACTGAGAGATGATTGGCTAACATATTGGAAAACTATACAGAAAAAATTACCATGTTCGATTTCTGAATACATATATTTCAACATATTACCATAATTAGTCGATTTAAGTAATCAATAAATTTTTATAAAATACAAGGTTTTATATGGGGAGGACCAAATAAATTGCTTGTCAATAAGTTCCGAAAATACTCTTTTATGCTAAGACTATTATATTCAATTTAAGTTGGTTCAGTTGGTGTTAGATTGTTCATGTTAAGTCGCGTTAGTATTTGTCAGTGAAGGTTAGTTCAGGTTGGTGTGGGTGAATTTAAGTTAGCTCAAGTTAGTTTAGGTAGTGACAGATCGATTCAGGGTATGTCAGCTTAGTTGAGACTAGTATATGTGAAATTCAGGTTAGTTCTACAACTCTACTCTCTCTACTCAACAACTTTTTGCGGCTCCTGATACTAACCTGCACAATCTGAACTTTTATATGTTAGTTCAGGTTAGGTTAGTTTAGATTAATTCAGAGGTAAAATTTTGTAACTGCTTGTGATAAAATTACACTCTTGGCCAAAATATACTGAATATGACTCAAAGCGCCTCAAAATGAGAATTTAGTGCTTTACGAGACAGTTGGATTAGGATTTTGGCCAAAATTTGTTAAAAAGAAATCAAAGCATTAAAAAATGCAAATGTGAATATTTTGGAAAATTTTTGGTCAGATTTAGCGCCAAAATTAGTTAAAATGACTGGAAGCGCAAAAAAAATGCAAATTTGGAATTTTTGAAAAAATACAGGTTAGAGATTTTGTGTATTTCGGGAAATTCAGATAACAATTAGGGTCAAAATGCATCTAAAAATGCAAATTTCGATTATGAAAAAATTCAGGTCAGAAATAGGGCTCAAATTATTTAAAAACTACACAAATCGTCTAAAAATGTAAATGTGAAGACAAATTTAAGTGAGAATTAGGGTTAAAATCGGTTGACTAAAAAAAACACATACATTCTATAAAAATGCATTTTTTTATGATTTTGGAGAAATTCAATTTTAGAAGAAATTGATTAAAATCTTCAAATTTGTAAAAGTTAATTTTCAGATCAAAATAAGTGATATTTGACTGAACACGCCTCAAAATGGAAATTTGGTGTTTTCGAGAAAGTTGAGACTAGTTAATTTGGATTAGTTTGGGACTTCTCTGGAACAACTTTTGGTGCATCAGGAGTCCCGCTGAGCAACTTTTTGGGCCTCCTCGGGACAACTTCTTGCGGCTCCTGATGCTAACCTGCTTAGTCTGAACTCTTATGTGTTAGTTCAGGTTAGGTTAGGTTAGTTCAGGCTAAAAAGAAGATCTTAGATTGTACTCCAAATTTGAAGCTATTTTTTTACATTAATAGTTTACTCAAAGCTCTTTTATAATTTGTAGCTTTGCAACCAAAATGGATGCTGCTGCTGCTGTAACATACCAGCACTTTCTGTCCATATCGGTACTAAATTGCACCTAGCCAGCCTAATTAAAGAATAATATACGTTAATCTGACATTCCGGAACATCAAGTCGAACTCAAATTTGGTAAAGGAATGTCCACAGTGTCTGACGGATCGGTTTCGGACTTATCGGCACTTTAACAACGTTAGGGATCAAGCTAAACTCGAGGTGTTTAAATTTTATTATTACGACCAATTAACGGGTTTCTTTGAACCTTCGGCGTTGCCATTGCCCGTGAAAAAATTATGCTTATGGACCCGAACCGGACAATATGGTGCTACATAACAATTTGCGTCATATACGGCATTTATGATACATTTATCTCGTTACGGAGTGAAAAACGTCCAGGTGTATGAAGCTTAAGAGGGCCGCTAATGAATGACCACATTGTCCGGTCGCGTGAAATGATCCCTAATTGTTCAACAATCGAAGCCTGTTCCGATCGTGGTGGTACTTTCACATATGAATGGCCCTCTGATTGCCGGCTATTGAATTTTGTCGTGGGGGTCTTCGCACAGGTATTCTGCCACCACTCCTCATAATGTTTCAGGTTTTTTTTTACCAGCAGGGCAAAGCATATGTGCTCAACCACTTAACAAATTGCTTTTAGACGTACCAATTATTTTGTTCAAAAACATATCACATATCATTTGGGGCCATTATGTCTAAATCATTTTATTAGTACCTTTATGGCTATCAACTCGAGTGCACGATGAACATTTATAATAACGATTTGACAGGTCTTTTATTTTTTTTCCGGGGGTATTCTTGATAACAACAGCAACGCATTAGATTCTCTTTTAATTTATGCCTATTTAGTCAAGTGTTTACTATCAGGATAGAGTTCATTTACTTTTCAATCTCCTAGAAATGTTTCAACACCGCACAAGAACCAGTCTAAATAAATAATGACAGCCATAGAACCAATTCAACACGCCCATTTTTCACGTGGTGCCACGACTGTAGCTGACAAGGCTATTGTTTTCCTTGATAATTATTACTGGCATGATTACGGCTCTCGCAACAACTTTAATCGGGCAATAACTAATATCTCGTGAACATGCCTTTAGAATGCTGCAAGTGTATCTATACACGGTGATTCAAAATTTGAGGTATAACCATATGTCCGCAAATTCATCCTTATCGAGGTACAAGGTGTATAAATAATTTTACAGTTTTATGCTATTATATCTCCTTCAGTTTTTGAGATATCTAGCCTAAAATTGGAACGAAAGCTAACTTGTTTTACCCTTATCATTAGCCTTAAATCTTTTAAAGGATACAGGGTGAGATGGTTTAATGGAAATATTATCTGACCTTCTCCTGACTTCGGATTTGGTGGTCATCTGGATGGTGGCACGAACTGTAGAAAAGGTAGACATTGTGGTTCTTTTCTCTTTTAAATAAAGTGTTTTCGAGTTTGAAAGTATTAGCTATTATTATATCACATCCTTTTCATTGGATCTGAGATTTGAGACGAGTCAACACCATCAAGGGTGATATTTTCTTGGAGTCATAAATGGAGATAAAACAGGTGACAAACATGTTACAAAAATTAACAAATTATTAAAATAAAAATTCTGATTAAATTAACATTAACACTCTGTATCATGGTAAGGATACATTTCCTGACGTATGCTTTTAGAAAAAAACAAGTTTTATTTTGACTTCATGAACGCACCTTTAAAATACAGGATGTTACTTTATAGAAAGTCGTAAATCTCAAGGCGCATTCAAGCAAACTTGTGTTCAACTGGTGTTCTAGGGACTCCAGTTTTCAAAAATACAAAGTGTCAAAGTGAAAACAATAGTTTATCTTTATTAATATCTCAACAATTCTTTCCCTCTCCAAACCTGCCGATCTGGTCGATTTTTCTTCTTTTGTTTACTGCATTAAGGTACTAAATTATCTGGGCATTCTTAGGAATAATACTGAAAAAATAATACGCCATTTTTTGGATTAAGCAGCTAAAAATAAAACTTTTTTGTCTCTTGTTATTAATTCGTATCTCACGTCGTTTTCGAGGAAAAAAATAAAAATTACTTTATTGCATAATACCGAAAATAGCTATTTATGTAACAAGTTACGAAAAGTCCAATTTTGTGTAACGAATTAATGTTTGCCGGACGAGCGCAGCGAGCTCCCGCAATTTGAATAAGATACACAAAAAAGGCTTTTCGTCAAGTGTTTCATACAAGATTTTTTCTTTTTTTAACTACAAATACCTACTTAGAGAGAGAGTTATTATTATTAAACTCCAATATTTACTTTTAAACAACTTTGTATCCACTTAATACCGTAAAACTCTAGCAACGGTGTGCCACAACCGAAAGCTATTTTTTTCTATGGTGTTGAAACGAACTTTTCATCACCACTTACGAAAGATTTTACTTTTCGTAACTAGTTACGAAAAGTAGGACGTTACGTCACTGTCAAAGAAGTGAAAAGTGCCACTTTATATGTTAAAATTAGAAAAACTTAAAAATGTACTTCAAATTAACTTTTATGAATATAATAATTTTGACTTTTTGTGACGGCTTGTTATCATTTTTTCTTTGTTTATAAGGTAAATTAGAAGAAGTTTATACAGTTTTAACGAAGAAATTGTAAAGTAAATGAAGATACAAAAACGAAATAAAGAACAAATTAAATATATAGATATGCAAAGTAGGTACGAGGGGTCCATTAATAATGTTCGATTAAATCTCGATAACTATTTAAGCTACAAATTTGGAGAAAAAAGTAAAGTGACCAAGAGAAATTGCCGGAAACAGTTTTTAAGTTTGAATCGTGGAAGTTAGGGGGCGCCCCTGGATACACAGAGTATATGTATATAATTGTATTTTTATTGGGCATTTACTTATAAAACGTATATTAAAAAATATTCTTGAATAAAAGAGGAGTTTATACAAAACTTTTATCAAACTCATTTTTGAGACCATTTTGACATATGTCAAGCAATGGTGTGTTCCTCGAAAGTTGGCTGAGAAGAATCCATATATCTCCGGACTGGGTTATTCGATTTTATTCAACGTCATTATTTTGAAGAGGGCTCACTGTTCTAATAATTTTTTTTTTATTAATTGCGAAAAGTTTCTTATTCAAGCTGTTTGAGGGCGTTATTGCGAAAACTGACAAATAGGTTGATTTTACTACAAAATTTCAAATAGATTCATATAGAATTTTTGCTACATATGAAAAAAAAAACGGAAATTTTTGAATAAAACCGCTTTCCATCATCAATGTGTTGGCTTCTATTCATGCCTCATCTGAGCACTCGTTAAACATCTCTAAATTTAAGCCCTTCGACAGTGCTAAGAATTATAAAAGATCACAAGTAAGTTACAAATTCAATTTATAATTTATTGTTTAAATCAATATATCAGTTTTGAGATTGCACCCTTATCATGTGGTACTTCATCAAGCCTTGAAGCTACAAGATTTTGACTCCAAATTACATTACTGTTCTTGGCTACGTAATATGATTAGGGATTATACCGCTGTTTTAAGAAATCTTCTGTAGACTGAGTCTACATTAAACAGTGATGGTGGGGTCAACTGCCATAACATTCATTATTGGTCCCGGCACAACCCTCACTGGATGCAAGAGAACCAATACCAAGGTCGTTGGAGTATAAGTGTGTGGTGTGGAATAATAGGAGAAAGAATCATCGGTCCATTCATTTTTGACGAGCCCCTTAACGGGAATGGTTACTTTAATTTTCTGAGCAACGAGTTACCTCTTTTGTTGGAAGATGTTGAATTAGCTACAAGGCAAGCAATGATATTCCAACACGACGGTTGTCCTGCTCATTATTCAGCCATATTCGAGAATATCTGGACAATAATTGTCCTAAAGGATGCATTGGTAGGAGCAGTGTTAATCCTTGGCCACCTAGATCACCGGATTTGATCATAATGGATTTTTATTTATGGGGTACAATAAGTTTATCAAACGCGACCTACCACCAGGCATGATATGGTACTCCATATTACACAGGCCATATCTGGACTTCACATTTTGAACATCTTGGACGACACTAAACCCAACTAATGAATAATATTATAGAATAGAAAACCTACTCTTCCAAATGTAAAAAAAAAGATTGTTGTGTATACTATGGTTGCTCTTGTTAATCAAACTTTATGAGAGTAAATTATTAATATAAATTGTTAATTAGATGGTGCGTTTCAAACATAGCTATAATTTAATTTTTAGGTTGGTGGAACTATAAAAGGTATCAAAACTATAAGTTTAAAGCAACAGGAAAATTCTTAAATCTCATCAAAGCAGAGAAATTTCTGTGAGATATATTCTCCTGTAAGATATATCAGATCAGGACTTTGAGGTGTTTTAAAGTGGGACAAGCGAGTTGCATAGAAACATTTCTTAGGGAAAGCTGGAGGATTAATAGGCAAGGACACAGATTCCTCAGATACCTACCCATGCAGAGTTTTTTGGTATGTAAAAAAACACACTACCTATAGCGTTAAAGTCAGCTGGCTGTACCCACCAAGAAGATTCAACGCCCCTCAAAAAAATGCAGTCTAAGTTATAGTCGAGAAGCATGGAATATTACTTTGCCCTCAGGACTTTCGCAGTCTCAGAAGTCCATGAATGAGTTTTAGTGCTTGGAAGTATGGACTGTCCCGAATTTAAGTAATCATTTGTTATCAGTTCTAGAAGGTAAGACCATTTCGAGGACCGTTTCTTTTACTTCTTTACAAACAAGATTAATATTATAATATTTTAATTTTTTTAATTCAGAGCCACAATTTACTACCAAGCCTTGCACACTGCAATTAACCACTATCCAATGCCGATAACAAACAATACATCCTGAAGAACAGGATAAAGATGACAAAAAATCCCACTATTGGAAATACATGCTTCAGGAAAAAATTAACTAAAACTCCATCGGGCTTTATTTTATTATATTTTAGCAAACAAAAAGAAGAAGTGTATAGAAAATAAAGATTGCAAAGGTAACAAGATATTGTTGCTAAGCATAAAATATTTTTGATTATATGGACACATGAAGCTAACCCATGAAGAAGTTATTTAACTCCAATGCAGAATCCTGTTAACGGGTAAGAGATTCATATCTGGGCGGTTTATCGAAGTTTTCTTCGAGCAAATAATTATATGGTAAAGAGTTCATAATTATTCATACGTGAGTTCCTAATCTTGTGCTGTATTATAGATCAGGATGGAGCTTGGCATAATAATTGTCATATTGCAACTGGTGCTACTAAAGCATGTTTTTTTGTGACTTGCCATTACTTGATGAAGATTTGACATTTTTAAATGAAACCCCCTACTTGAGATCGCTAGAACCAACAGTTTCAATTGAAATGTTTTTTTGCATTAGTTCTGTTACTATTAAATGAACAAGGTTAGAGGAACATCATGTATAAACTCACAGCTGAACGGCAAACTCAAAAGTTCGAATCTTCAGCTGCACAAAAAGAAACACTTTAGCTATTTTTGGGAGTTGTGTATATTCAATGTTATATTATTGTTGGATTGACATGAAAATTGGTGTCTTTTTCTCTAAGATTCAGCTCTAGCCATTTTCGAATTTGTTTGAACTATAATCAAGCACTGAAGTGGAGCAATGACACAATTAAGAAACAGTGAGTTCGGTTCTTAAAATATAACATGTGCTCACAGTCAGCTTTGAGTTCAAAGTCAGCATTATTGTTACATTTTCATGCTTCTAATTGCCGCTGTCATATATCATTGTCCTCGTCCTGCCATATCTATATTTCACTTTTATTGGTCCAAAAAAAAATGTTTTATAGATATTATCACTAGTACTTATGAAGAATGAATACATTGCTGAAAAGTGAACACACATTTACACCAAAAACTGAATGTCTTCTACTCTCATTTTGGAAGATTTATTTTAAAATATATTAATAAAATATAATAAACCTAGTAGAGAAGAGCCTCGGTCCATCTCAGTCTCACATCGATTGTCACGTCCAACCTCACACCGATTAATAATCACTGTCACTGTCAGTCATGTTATACCGGGTGAAATATGTCAGATTTCCAACGCCAACTTGATGACAGAAAAAAGTGAATGGATTATATATACTTTGTGCATCCAGTTGCGCCTCCTAGCGGCCACGCTTCCAACTTAAAAACTATTTCTAGCAATTTCTCTTGGTCACTTTACTCATAAGAATTTTTTTCCCAAATCGGTACCATTATTAATGGACCACCCGGTACAAACAATAAAAATTAAATTGTAAACTAAACTTCTGTCTAAAGGCAGAGGGACAATGAGAAACATATGACGAATTATAAAGAATCAATAAGGAAAAAGAGGTTGACAGGTTTAAATGTTAAATATAAAAGAATGAAGTAAAATAAAAGAGAAGCAATTTAAAATCTCAACATAGTAAAACTGGATAATAATTTGTAAAAAAGAAAATAAATCGTCAAAATTTAACAAAAAGAGTGAAAACTAACCTGAACTAACCTCACAAAATTTTCGCGCAATTTTTGTTCACCCCCCCCCCCCCTTCACAGAAGGTTAGATCCAACTCTGCAAGGGGAAGATTGCTAATTTAGATTTAAGTCTTAGGTTGGGCAGCTTAGGATAAAGGTCGAAAACAATAGCTCAAAGCGAGAAAGAAAATAAGGAATTAATGGCAAAAAATATTAAAAGAAGAATAATATAAAAGAAAAAAAGAGAAAAAAGAAACAAAAAAAATAATGATTTATTTAGATATTAAATTTCTAAATGATTTATTACAGAATTTTGACTTACTTGAAATAAAGTGAATAAGATAAATTAGATGATAATGTATTTTTGAGAATAGAGAGAATTAAATATAAAGGAAAAAAAAAGTATGAAATAATTTATCATAATAGGGGAGAGGTAGAAAAAAAGGTGATAGAGAATAATTAATATAATATATAGGGAACATGTACGTAAGGCATCGGAAAATCTCTTTTACCCTTATCATACCTAAAATCTTTAAAAGTCTACAGGGCGATATTTTTTTGGAGTCTTGATCTTTTGAGGTCTTTTTGTAATTACACTGTTTTCAAAGAAAAAAATAATAATGAACATGTTACAAAAATTACCAAATTACCAAAATTAAATTTCTGATTAAATTAACGTAACACACACGGTAAAAATGCATTTGGAGACATATACTTTTAGAAAAAACAAGTTTTATTTTTACTTCATGAATACGCCTTTAAAATACAGGATGTTACTTAATAGAGTCTTCTCAAATTTGTTTAAATTAGAATCGTGCTTATCGTGTCTGAAATACAAAACGATTACTATCTAAAGTGTTTTCCGGACTTTGAAGCCGTGGTCCAATGGAATTGCTTCTTTAAGAATTCCATTGGATCACGGCTTCAAAGCCCGGAAAACACTTTAGATAGTATTATGACCGGCCGTGAGAGCCTTCACAGTCTTACAAAACGATTGTCTTTCATAAGACTGTGAAGGCTTTCACAGCCGGTCAAAATACAATCTAAAGTGTTTTCCGGGCTTTGAAGCCATCCTAGGTAGCCCGATGACGCAAAAATGTCGTCTGTGTTTTGTCAAATCAACCCTCAATCACCTAAAACATGACGTCGTAGTGACGTAAAAATGACGGGCCTAAGTCACAGCCCACTGACGTCACTTTACTGACGTGAAACTAGCGTCAGCCTCGTGACGTGATAGTGACCTTTAGTTTACTGACGTGAAACTGACGTCAACTTGGCTAGACAAAACCTGGTAACTCTGACGTCACTGGTTTTTTTTTTGTTTTGTTACTATAGTGAATTTAGAACAGTAATATTTGGTGGTATCGTTTAATTACACCCTTTCATCTTTTATTGTAATTGCGATACTAAGGGTTTTGTGGTGGGTAACTTTCATTTAAGATTCTGTGACAGTACATTTCTCCGGAATCCGGTGTGATCAAGATCTGTCACACTGTCTGCGATAATTTGAGACGGTTGTACTAATATCACAAATTTAATATCCTAGTGATATCATTTGATCAACATCTGTCAAATACGAAACAAAAATTGTTTCAAATTGTCGCCATTTTCGAATTGAGTGCGGTTGGTAGTAAGTTAGTTAAGATTTTTGAGGTCTATTTTAGATTACTGATTACCTCACAGTTTACTATTTAATTTTGTCTTTTCTCTATTACGGCTGCCGCACTTGATTATTACTGTTTTGTGTTTTGTAAATTTATTAGGTTTGGTCATTTTAGTTTTAAGTTTTTAAGGTTGTTATTTAGCGAATATTTTTGGTGTCGTACCTACCTACGCTTTCGACTATTTTGACCATGAAATTTTGACTTACCTTTTTTTTGACATGACTATTACCCGATTTGACTTTTAGTTTTTGGAAGCATTTGGTTATGGCAAGTTTGGTCACGGTCAGTGTGACATTTGGTGAAAATTATTATGTATTTTGTTTGCCCTGAATTTTGTTGGAAACCCAGCGGGGATTTTTCTTTTCTAGTAGGACTCTTGGCGAAACTTTTGGTTTTTAGTGTTCTGATTTTGTGGTAGAGGCACTGGGTGTCCTATGCAATATTTGGTTTTTCGAAACTTAGTTTTTTTTTAGGTTGAGTTGCTGCTCACTTAACCGTGGATTTTGCTTCTGATTTGTTTTGGAAGTAGGACTTTCTTTATTCGATCAAGGGAATATTTTCTTTCTCGTCTCTTAGGAGGATTTATCGATTAGATCGTCTGCAGGTCCGAACAGAGAAGGTGTAGCATTTGCAGAACTACCGTACCGATTTGGTGTATCTTTTCGTGTAACTTTTCGTGTACGTCTGAGTTGTGACTAATCGAGCTGTACTTGAATGTCTTCCAGAATTTCGTGACTTGTGACTTTTAGAGTCTACTTTCCGGCTTCAACTTTTGAATTTATCTCTGATGATATCCTACCTTGGTTTCATTTCGGTGGAATTTTCATAGTTGTGTCTTTGGAAGTGAGGTGAAAGCCTACTTCTGCTTTTTCTCTAGCTTGCTGACTTTTTGCCTTTGTATTTGTCATTAAGTTTTTTTTCTTGTCAGCCTGCACTAGACTTTAGTTGCGCACTTCGGTGATCTAGTTAAGGTGAAGTAATGCACTTCTGCTTTGGGCTTTGTACCGCACTTACTAGAGTGACCCAAAGAGAGTGCAGTTTTTTTTCCTTTCCCTTTCTTTGCATGTCAGTGTTGGGCTTTGGTTCGCACTCTTCGAGTGACCCAATGTGACATTGCCTCCTTGGGGGGTCCTGTCTACAGTGAAGTGCATTTGTGTTTTGATTTGAGGACATCTCGTTGTCTCTCTTTAATTCGTCGGCTAATTTACTTTGATAAATTACCCTATATTTTTGGAAAGGGGGAGTTGTAACAGTTTGGTTTCTCCATTGGAATTTTATGAATAAAGTTACCTTTTTAATTGCTCCTTGGCCTCATTACACTCAATGTCTTTGCCATCTGGATCTTTTTGCTATTTTCCTTATTGGATAGTTTTCATCTTGCAGTTAATAATTTTGGATTTATTTACGTTGTCTACTTTTAGCTTCTCTTTGTTCGGTTGACGTCTGACAGTGTTGACACTGTTGAGAGTGACTTTTTGACTTTTCACTTGGCTTCCGTCATTGTCTTTCATTTTCTGCCTTGGAATTTGCTGCCGGCGTGAAGGTTGGTCGTGGAGAAAGAAAACTCCGAATTTGCGATTTATCTCAGGCATCCTGAGGATTTTTCGGCTTTTCTTGGTGTAAAATTTCGGGCCACCTTTAGTGCTGTTTTGCGTGGCCGAAATTACCGTTTCGTCACGGGATTTTGCCGACCAACCTCACTTGAGAAATACCTTGCCGGTAAGCATTTTTTTTTTTATGGCGTGTTTTTGGATCCATTTCTAGTGGTTTTATTTCGTACTTTAGCTTATTGGATTGCGAGTGTTTGAGCGCCGACGGCGGAGTTCCAGTTTGGTGTGGGACGACCCACTTCAGAGAAATTTTAGTGGTGGTTTGTGTCCTCCTCGGAGGTAAGTCTTCCAGCCATGTGCCTTCAGCGATTTCATTACTAGTATTTCACCTTTTTCTTGCTATTCTCTTGGTTTTCGAATATTAGAGTTCATTGTATCCCTAGGTGCTAGGTAGGGGCTTGAACTGCGTATAAAGGCAGTACCTTGGCGCTGCTAGATAGGGGCTTGAACTGCGTATAGCGAACTTCACCATAGCTATCGAGTCCACTACAGACTACTGTCACCAAGTCACGCTAACCTACATCCCTAGACTGACAGGACAGTGGACTGTTGTAACCCCATAAGTTCTCCCCCCGACAATATATGTAAATTAGTGGTAAGATCTTTTGAATGTGTAACTGATTACTCTTATTTGGCCAACGACTTTGCTACGTTTAATTTATATTGGAGTGAACTCTTGCGGTGGCCCCAAATTTACTAAGGTTTCCCTTCCACCTGGAAGGCGTCCTGTTGAGCCTGTGAGCAACAGGTGGCGCACCCACTCCTATAGCCGAGCTTTATCTGAGCCACTTCACAATCTTAATATGTTGGTGACCGCAAGTGTTCGCTTTAAGGGGCTCTTGGCCATCACACTACCTACACACCAGCCTTAGCGTATTGTTGAGTTTGTTGAATTTGTTTGATCTTTTTTTTTTTTTTGTCTCTTTTATAATATATGACCACACCACGTCAAGCAGTGCTTTTATTTCGCTTTTATTTTGTCATTGACTTTCATGTGAGAATAAACCGTCTCAGATAAATTGGCGCCCAACGTGTTAGGCCGACTTGAAGGCCAGATTTTAAGATTTTGAGTATTGTTTGGCGTGTGTGGTATTTAGTGAGGCTGGCGTTTGGGTTGTTGTTTTGTTTTGCGATTTTTGGTGACTTTAATTCTTCGGTGAATTATTCAGTTTTGTGATTTTGTGAAAACAACTTAAACGCTTAGTTTCAAATTTGTTTTGCGATTTTTGGTGACTAATTCTTCAGTGAATTATTCAGTTTTGTGGTTTTGCGAAAACAACTTCAACGCTTAGTTTCGAATTATTTTTGACAATTTACTTTTGAACAAAATCATTGAATATTTATTGCGGCGCATTATTAGTGTATTAGTATTGTCTGTATCTTTGATTGACAGACTTATTCTATTTTGGCAATCTATTTAGACTTTCTTGATTGGTTGGTTTAGATTTTTAATAACTCTCAAGATGAATTATAATATGCGGGTTGATATGCTTACCAAGGACATGCTTGTGCATGAGTTGTTGGTCCGTGGTTTGCCGGTAGATGAGACTAAGACGGCTAGACAGCTTCGTGCTGCTTTACGTCCTGTGCTGCAACTGGAAAAATCTGGCAACCCCTTGACATATCCTCCTTACTCTTTGAATTTCGAAAAAGAATGTGGCGCGGTTGTGGAGATTCTTTCAGTTGTACAAAATGATCTCCCCGCATTTACTTCCAACATCACAACTGCTGAAGGCTTAAAAAGCAAATTTGATCGGTTGCAGTCGCGGTTAGTTCATTGCTTGAGGAGAATAGATAGAGTTCCCACTGATAGGTTGAATCCAGAATCTTGCCAGAGACGTTCTGACTTGATATTGCAAATATTAACATCCTTGCAGGACTTGGAAAAGATTTCTTTAAGCGACCCTAGTCTTAGTGCCATTTTGAGCAAAACCCATTTAGACGAAAATGCTTTAGAACCTGAGCATTCGGATTATGAAGGGGAACCCTCTGACCGACGTGATGCGCGCGACCATTCGACCCCAAATCCAAATTTGCGAAGGCCAACTCACAGCCTACCTGTACATCCAAATTTGTCTTATTCTGCTGTGAATAAGTCACAACGTGTAGAAAAATGGGGAATCCGTTTTACTGGGGATACTAAGACTATGTCAGTACATAACTTTCTTGAACGTGTGTCAGAATTGCGAATTGCTCGAGGCCTTAATGAACATGAATTGTTTGCATCCGCAATCGATTTGTTTTCGGGAAAAGCTCTTAATTGGTTCCGTGCTAACCGTTCCCGGTTTCAGGATTGGAAATCGCTAACACAATTGTTAGCCAAACATTTTGAACCTCCAGATTATAGGTCTAGATTGTTCCGAGAAATCTTAGATAGAACTCAGGACCCTTCAGAAGGGATTATTGACTATCTAGCCAGCATGAACGCATTGTTCCGACGTCATGGCGGTATGTCTGATGAGGTGATGCTAGATACTCTTATTAGAAATTTGGCCCCCTTTTACACCACACAGCTTCTTGAAGTAAATTCCATAGAAGAGCTCGAAGACGAATGCCTCAAACTAGAAGCCAAAAAGTACCGAGCTGACAATTATGTGCCTCCACCACGCAGGCGTAACCCTAACCTTGTAGAGCCAGATTTTGCATATTTGGGCAATGAGCCCTTGCCCATTTCATCTAATTCGTCCAATTCTGTTTCTGTTGACCTTGTTAACCCCAAAGCCAGTGATTCACCTCGTACAATTTCTTGTTGGAATTGCCAGAAGAGTGGGCACCGAAGTAGAGATTGCCCCAGTCCAAGGAAAATACATTGTTTTCGCTGTGGAGCTCCCAATGTGACAACAAAGTCTTGTCCAAAATGTTCTGCGGGAGGTAATTCAAAAAAGTCTTTGGAAAACCCCCCCTCGGGAGAGTCATTAGGCCGTGCGACTGCTCCCGCTTATCCACCTCAGACGGCCAACTGTTCTGAATTTTCTGCTTTGCATCCCACCAATTTTCCCCAACCATCCTGTTCCAAAAATAATAAGATTATTTTAGATTATATCATTGCGCATGCTCAAGGTGACGAGCGACCTTATTTGGAAGTTTCTGTTCTAGGGCACATTATCCTTGGTTTACTAGATTCGGGCGCATCAAGAACTATAGTAGGCCCATCTGGTTTTAGCATTTTGAGTGGTTTAGGTCTGAAATTAATTAAACAATCAGTGCGGTGTACTGTTGCAAATGGTCAATCAGTTAATAGTGAGGGTTATTTTCAGGCCCCTGTCACATTAATGAATAAATCTAAAATCATTGATATTTGGTACATTGCTTCCTTTCCACATACTTTGATTTTGGGAATCGATTTTTGGAAAACCATGCAGATTGCTATACCAGACATGAACCAGCGCATTTGGCACTTCACTGAAAATCCTGTCAGTTTAATATCAAACAGCTTAGTTGGTGCCACTTCTTTATGTGAAAGTGACAAAATGGCTCTGGATCAGTTAATATCATCTAAAATTAAGCTAATGGGTAAAGAATTGGGTTTGTGTAGAGTGGCAGAACATTCTATAGAAATTGAGGCGGGCGTTAAACCAATAAAACAACGTTACTATCCAACCTCTCCTTTTAAGCAACGCATTATTGACGCAGAAGTTGATGAAATGCTTAAACTTGGTATTATTGAACCTTCAAAAAGCCCTTGGTCTAGTCCGGTTTGCTTGGCAAAAAAGAAAGACGGCTCTTATCGATTTTGTATTGACTTTCGTAAGCTTAACGCTGTTACTAAAAAGGACTCTTATCCCATTCCATACATTTCTTCTATTTTGGATCGACTGAGAGATGCCCGATATATTAGCTCTTTGGACATTAAATCTGCTTTTTGGCAAATCCCTCTTAGCGAAGCTTCCCGTGAGCTCACAGCCTTTACCGTTCCTGGTCGTGCTTTATATCAATTTAAGCGAATGCCCTTTGGCTTAACTAACGCTCCTGCAACTTGGCAGCGAGTTATTGACCGCGTCTTGGGAGTTGACCTCGAGAACCATGTCCTGGTATACTTGGACGATATAGTCATCATTTCTAAAACATTTCCTGAACATCTTGAAATTCTTGGCTCCGTCTTCGATCGATTAAAAGATGCTGGTCTGGTTGTCCGTGAAGATAAATGTTGCTTTTGCCGACCTGAATTAAAATACCTGGGGTATGTAGTTGACGAACGAGGTTTACGACCTGACCCAGACAAAGTTCAGGCTATCCTGAATATTTTACCACCTAAAAATGTTACTGAGATTCGAAGGTTTATAGGGACCGCCTCCTGGTATAGGCGTTTTGTTAAGGATTTCTCGTCTGTTTTGGCACCTTTAACCCATCTCACCAAGAAGAATGTACGTTGGAATTGGACTGATGAATGTCAGCGTTCTTTTAACATCATCAAAGAGGCCCTTGTTACTGCCCCTGTTTTGTCGTGTCCTGATTTTAGTCGCCAGTTTACGTTACAGACAGACGCTTCAAACTATGGCTTGGGGGCTGTCCTAACACAACAGTTTTCTGATGGTGAAAAGGTCATTTGTTATCTCTCTCGATCTTTAACTAAACAGGAAATGAAGCTGACCGTGACAGAGAAGGAGTGCCTAGCTGTGATTTGGAGTGTAGAGAAATTGCGGCATTATCTCGAAGGCGTCCACTTCAAAGTAATCACCGACCACCATTCCTTGTTGTGGTTACATAATTTAAAAGATCCTCAGGGTAGACTTGCTCGATGGGCTCTACGTCTTCAGCCATATGATTTCCAACTAGTCCACAGGAAGGGTAAAGACCATATAGTACCCGATTTTCTTTCGAGATCAGTACCCGCCATGGAACCTGTTATGACTGTCAATTTGACGGATGACTCCTGGACTACTATTTCGGATGGGTGGTATTTAAAGATGATCCAAAATCTTGACCTACGACCCGAAAAATATCCTTGCTGGCGTGTGGAAAATAATCGTCTCTTTAAGTACGTTAAAACATTCAGTCCTACCTTTCCCGATGTTGCCAATAATTGTTGGAAGCTGGTAATTCCCAAAAATCTGCGAAAAGACATTCTCAATCGTTGTCATGATATTCCAGCGTCAGGTCATGTCGGTATTTTCAAAACTTATTGGAAGGTTGCCGATCATTATTATTGGCCGAAAATGAGAGCCGATATAATACGATATGTCAAATCTTGCTCCAAATGCGCTCAAAACAAGGTAGAACAAAAACCTCCCGCTGGCCTAATGGGTAACCGGCCAAAGATAACACAGCCTTGGCAATCCATCAGTTTGGATTATGTAGGTCCTTTACCCCGATCCAAAAGTGGCAATACTTATATATTGGTCGTTACTGATTACTTTACTAAATATGTGGTCACATTTCCTTGTCGCTCTGCAACTTCTAAATCTCTGGTAAAGCTTGTGGAACAGAACATCTTTTTGGTCTATGGGGCTCCTCAATTTTTGACATGCGATAATGGCTCACAGATGAAGTCTCGGGAATTTCAGGCTCTCTGTAGTAAATACAAAGTAAAACTCTTCTTTACCGCGTCGTACTATCCTCGTGCAGACCATACTGAACGCGTGAACAGAGTTCTTAAAACAATGCTTAAAACTTATGTGAACCAGAATGACCATCGTACTTGGGATGAAAATCTAGCTGCTGCAACTTGTGCTATTCGTACCTCGCGTCATGAGACTACAGGTTATAGTCCTTATTTTCTTAATTTTGGCCGTGAACACAAATTATTTGGTCAGGAATACGCCGAAGGAGTTCCAAGTGCTGAGACCGAACCCCAAAGTTACGTACGTTCAAGAAATGTTGGCTTTCAGGAACTCTATAACAAAGTTTTAAAGAAAATCGAAGCTGCTAGGGATAGGAATCGACATCATTATAATTTGCGTAGGCGTCCTTTATCCTTTGTAATTGGTCAGGAGGTTTGGCGAAAGAATAAAAGCATCTCGGATGGGGCTAATTATTATAGCGCAAAGTTGTCACCGGAATTTGTGGGTCCATTTAAAATTAAACGAAAAACTGGCAGTAACACCTATGAGTTGCAGGATGAACTTAATAGATCCAAGGGGATCTGGCACGTTCAAGACCTCAAGCCGGTAAATTGCCGCCGCGGCTCCACAAGTAAATTGTCCGACAACCAGTGAGCATTATACTAGTTAACAGCCAATCAAGAAATTTTTCCGTGTTGATTATGCCGTCACTGGTTTTTTTTTTTGTTTTGTTACTATAGTGAATTTAGAACAGTAATATTTGGTGGTATCGTTTAATTACACCCTTTCATCTTTTATTGTAATTGCGATACTAAGGGTTTTGTGGTGGGTAACTTTCATTTAAGATTCTGTGACAGTACATTTCTCCGGAATCCGGTGTGATCAAGATCTGTCACACTGTCTGCGATAATTTGAGACGGTTGTACTAATATCACAAATTTAATATCCTAGTGATATCATTTGATCAACATCTGTCAAATACGAAACAAAAATTGTTTCAAATTGTCGCCATTTTCGAATTGAGTGCGGTTGGTAGTAAGTTAGTTAAGATTTTTGAGGTCTATTTTAGATTACTGATTACCTCACAGTTTACTATTTAATTTTGTCTTTTCTCTATTACGGCTGCCGCACTTGATTATTACTGTTTTGTGTTTTGTAAATTTATTAGGTTTGGTCATTTTAGTTTTAAGTTTTTAAGGTTGTTATTTAGCGAATATTTTTGGTGTCGTACCTACCTACGCTTTCGACTATTTTGACCATGAAATTTTGACTTACCTTTTTTTTGACATGACTATTACCCGATTTGACTTTTAGTTTTTGGAAGCATTTGGTTATGGCAAGTTTGGTCACGGTCAGTGTGACATTTGGTGAAAATTATTATGTATTTTGTTTGCCCTGAATTTTGTTGGAAACCCAGCGGGGATTTTTCTTTTCTAGTAGGACTCTTGGCGAAACTTTTGGTTTTTAGTGTTCTGATTTTGTGGTAGAGGCACTGGGTGTCCTATGCAATATTTGGTTTTTCGAAACTTAGTTTTTTTTTAGGTTGAGTTGCTGCTCACTTAACCGTGGATTTTGCTTCTGATTTGTTTTGGAAGTAGGACTTTCTTTATTCGATCAAGGGAATATTTTCTTTCTCGTCTCTTAGGAGGATTTATCGATTAGATCGTCTGCAGGTCCGAACAGAGAAGGTGTAGCATTTGCAGAACTACCGTACCGATTTGGTGTATCTTTTCGTGTAACTTTTCGTGTACGTCTGAGTTGTGACTAATCGAGCTGTACTTGAATGTCTTCCAGAATTTCGTGACTTGTGACTTTTAGAGTCTACTTTCCGGCTTCAACTTTTGAATTTATCTCTGATGATATCCTACCTTGGTTTCATTTCGGTGGAATTTTCATAGTTGTGTCTTTGGAAGTGAGGTGAAAGCCTACTTCTGCTTTTTCTCTAGCTTGCTGACTTTTTGCCTTTGTATTTGTCATTAAGTTTTTTTTCTTGTCAGCCTGCACTAGACTTTAGTTGCGCACTTCGGTGATCTAGTTAAGGTGAAGTAATGCACTTCTGCTTTGGGCTTTGTACCGCACTTACTAGAGTGACCCAAAGAGAGTGCAGTTTTTTTTCCTTTCCCTTTCTTTGCATGTCAGTGTTGGGCTTTGGTTCGCACTCTTCGAGTGACCCAATGTGACATTGCCTCCTTGGGGGGTCCTGTCTACAGTGAAGTGCATTTGTGTTTTGATTTGAGGACATCTCGTTGTCTCTCTTTAATTCGTCGGCTAATTTACTTTGATAAATTACCCTATATTTTTGGAAAGGGGGAGTTGTAACAGTTTGGTTTCTCCATTGGAATTTTATGAATAAAGTTACCTTTTTAATTGCTCCTTGGCCTCATTACACTCAATGTCTTTGCCATCTGGATCTTTTTGCTATTTTCCTTATTGGATAGTTTTCATCTTGCAGTTAATAATTTTGGATTTATTTACGTTGTCTACTTTTAGCTTCTCTTTGTTCGGTTGACGTCTGACAGTGTTGACACTGTTGAGAGTGACTTTTTGACTTTTCACTTGGCTTCCGTCATTGTCTTTCATTTTCTGCCTTGGAATTTGCTGCCGGCGTGAAGGTTGGTCGTGGAGAAAGAAAACTCCGAATTTGCGATTTATCTCAGGCATCCTGAGGATTTTTCGGCTTTTCTTGGTGTAAAATTTCGGGCCACCTTTAGTGCTGTTTTGCGTGGCCGAAATTACCGTTTCGTCACGGGATTTTGCCGACCAACCTCACTTGAGAAATACCTTGCCGGTAAGCATTTTTTTTTTTATGGCGTGTTTTTGGATCCATTTCTAGTGGTTTTATTTCGTACTTTAGCTTATTGGATTGCGAGTGTTTGAGCGCCGACGGCGGAGTTCCAGTTTGGTGTGGGACGACCCACTTCAGAGAAATTTTAGTGGTGGTTTGTGTCCTCCTCGGAGGTAAGTCTTCCAGCCATGTGCCTTCAGCGATTTCATTACTAGTATTTCACCTTTTTCTTGCTATTCTCTTGGTTTTCGAATATTAGAGTTCATTGTATCCCTAGGTGCTAGGTAGGGGCTTGAACTGCGTATAAAGGCAGTACCTTGGCGCTGCTAGATAGGGGCTTGAACTGCGTATAGCGAACTTCACCATAGCTATCGAGTCCACTACAGACTACTGTCACCAAGTCACGCTAACCTACATCCCTAGACTGACAGGACAGTGGACTGTTGTAACCCCATAAGTTCTCCCCCCGACAATATATGTAAATTAGTGGTAAGATCTTTTGAATGTGTAACTGATTACTCTTATTTGGCCAACGACTTTGCTACGTTTAATTTATATTGGAGTGAACTCTTGCGGTGGCCCCAAATTTACTAAGGTTTCCCTTCCACCTGGAAGGCGTCCTGTTGAGCCTGTGAGCAACAGGTGGCGCACCCACTCCTATAGCCGAGCTTTATCTGAGCCACTTCACAATCTTAATATGTTGGTGACCGCAAGTGTTCGCTTTAAGGGGCTCTTGGCCATCACACTACCTACACACCAGCCTTAGCGTATTGTTGAGTTTGTTGAATTTGTTTGATCTTTTTTTTTTTTTGTCTCTTTTATAATATATGACCACACCACGTCAAGCAGTGCTTTTATTTCGCTTTTATTTTGTCATTGACTTTCATGTGAGAATAAACCGTCTCACAGTGTTACGTCAAAGATTTTTTTCACAATTTTAACTTAATTATTTTGATTTTGATTGACAATTGATAAGATGGAAGTCTGTCAACACATAACGTCAGAAGCAATCAATGCGACCCCATAGAGGGCGCCACAAAAAGGGGGAAATCTCCATCACTTTTTCTTCCTCTCTAATATAAAATTATGAGAGAACCCTCTTGCCTTATAAATGTTTTAATTGTTATCAGTAAATCATTAATATTTTATAAATATGAACGAGATAACAATAATAACGTCTTATATACGTCAGTTCTAGGACGTGAGTTGATGACGTCTTTGTTTCGTCAAGAATGTGACGTCATTATGTAGGCTCCAGTCTCAACTGACCAACGTGACCATAAACTGACGTCAGGGTGCTACTGGGGACGGAATTCCTTACTGACGTTTTGTGTACAGCTGCGGCAGACATTATCAAAGGCGATGAAGCAATTGGCCAAGTGATCTCCCGTGCTACCCTCAATGGCCCCTCTCGTTAATCTCAGACAGAAACGCTGCGATTGATATAAAATATCCACCTTATTGTAAAAGATGTCATGAACTTCGGAGAAAGCGTCCTCTGCTACTGCTGACTTTTGTGTTTGTTCCAGCCTGCAACTCCTCTTGAGTTCTAGTAAAAACCACGGAGCTCACCACACTGGAATCAGTCAAAGTTGGGAAGCACGGGTAATCACTTCGCCAATTGCCTCATCGCCTTTCGCCTCATCGCCGAACGACAAAGAATCGTGATAATGTCTGCCGCAGCCACGGCTTCAAACCCTGGAAATCACTTTAGATTGTATGATTGTCTTTAAAATTACACCTATTTTGTCGGTATGTAGAAGACATTATTACTGCCATCCTTGCCAACTTTGATGAAAAGCTGAAACTCACTATTGAAAAAGAGAGTGATAATATTTCTTGTAGCTAGTAGCTCCTGTTGTGACGTATTACTCGCCTAAGGCTCGTGTCACAAACCATCACAATCGTGTCAGAAGTGCAGTTTTCGAACCAAACTGCTAACCGAAAAGATCGATACAGTAAAATTTGTTGTCATATTTGGAGGTCTGTATCTCGGAAATGCCTTAGCCGAAATTTAAAACCTAAAGAGATTTTGAAAGGTCGTTTCTTCTAGAATCACGGCGGGAGATTGATTTTAAATAAGTTATTCTCTAAAGGATATACAGGGTAAAGAAAAAAGCACTGCAAAATGGTTGCATTTCAACCCACTGTATTTGGTAGGTAGCGTAATCTCAGAACATTCATTGTTATGATATTTAATGGCGTTAGTTGGTATTTCGGGACATGTTTGGCAGTTTCCTGTTTTTTGTCCTACAAAATAAATTACCGGGGTTTTTCAAAAAGTTGACGCTCTTTTGTAAGTCACCCTGTATCGCGAGAACGCCGCAGTCGATTTTAATAAGATAAATGATCTCTAAAAGATTACTGGTTGTAAAATCATCGGCGTAGACTCATAGTTAATAAAACAATTTTATTTCATTTTGTACAAGGATGGCAAAAAATCTAATAAAAAACTGATTAAAATTTTGTTTACTACGATGTCATGACGGGAGCCTTAATTTTAAGACTCTTTTTGTAACGACATTTAAGAGCTATGGTCGATATCTCGGGACGGTTTTGGCGGTTTTTTGGCTTTTTGCCTACTAAGTCATTTACAGGGCGTTTACAGAAAGTTTGAACTTTCTTGTAAGTTACAATACAAGGTATCCTGAAATTAACTGGAAAATCCCTAGGCAAAAATAGGGCACAATGTTCATACAAACAACCCGCAAACGCTTTGTCTCCGAGATACAGGGTGTTGATTTTTTTTCTTTATAGCTCATGATATTTTGAGATATCTAACTCAAATTTTGAATATAGGTAACCATTTATTATCTACATCGTTCGATATACCAACCGCTAGCCAAAATCGACAGGGTTTTATTTTTTCTCGGGTTGTATCCCTTTTACCCTCACAAACTTTTTGTAGCACGCCACTGATCGTTTTTTCTTACAAGTCTGAATTCCCTATTCAATTTAGAAACTTTCTTGCCTCTCGCATCCTTACTGCTTATCTTATCTCCCACTGTTTTCGAGAAATTGGCAAAAGTGTCTAGAAATGCACATAATTTTTCCATAAGTGACTCTTTTTCATCAGTATCTGGGAATTTAAATAGGAACGCAGAAAACAGACATAGATTTAATGACGTTAGTTGGTGTCTCTGGACATGTTCGGCAGTTTTCGTTTTTTTGTCTTACAAAATAAATTACAGGGGTTTTTCAAAAAGACAGCACGTTTATGTAAGTCACCCTGTATCGCGAGAATGCCGCTGCCGATTTTAATAAGATAAGTTACCTCTAAAACATAACTGCTTGTGAAATCAGCAACGTAGACTCATTATCAACAAAACATGTCTATTCCATTTTGTACAAGGATATCTGCGAAAACAGTTACGGGGCGTTTACAGAAAGTTTGTACTCTCTTGTAAGTTACAATATGTTGCAGGAATACCCAGGCAAATAAATTAAATCGACTTGAAAAGTTCATTGATTTTTTACATGTTGTACAGGAATGGCAAGAATTCAAATTGGAGAGGTTTCAATACAGAATGAGTCATAACAGGTGGTTGAAAATGAAGCTTAAAAATCTCTGGTCAATTTTAAGGGGAGTCTGCCATATAAACGTGTTGTCTATAATTTGTTATATACAATTTTTCGTTTGAAAGATCGATACAGGGTGTTAAAATTTTACTTAAAAAATAAAAATTTGTTGATTTCTCCAAAATCGCCGGAGATATCTCAATAAAATTTGGCATTCTTTGACCCCTATAGAATGTATGTGTTTTGCAAGAATTACAAAATTTTTATCTCTACCAGTGGCGCGCGTTAAAGCATTTCGATGCATATCTTTAAAGAAATAAGGGGTAGACCACCAACTTTTTTGCGGGATAAAACGGGCAATTTAAATAAAACAAAAGCTATGTTTAAATTGCTCATTCAATCCCGAATAAAGTTCTCCTGAGTTTTTTGTACATCGCACCGTTTTGGAGAAAAAAATAAAACATTTTAATGCACATCTAAAATCAATAGTAATTTTACTTCAAAATTTGAAATTATTGACAATTTCGAGTCAGTTGGCATTACTAATATTACATGTTGCAGCTTATAGACTTTTTATATGAAACTTGATAATTCCTGATTGGAATAGTAATATTTTCTACGGGTTTTATTTTTTTTTCTCGAAAACCGTGATATTCATGAAAAAAAAACTCTAGAAGGGTTTGAAGGATGAGAATTTCTATACTCTCTTTTTTTCTCTAAAAATATGCAATGAAAATTTGCTAGTTGTGGCGCGCTACTAGTAGAGATAAAATAGTATATTGTTTAACGAGTGACGAAATAGTTATTTATGTATTAAGAGCGAAACGTATAACTTTTTTGCTCGGAGAGTGAAGTTTGCTGCTCGACGCGAAGCGGAGAGCGGCAATCACTCGAGAGCAAAAAAGTTACTTTTTGCTTGTAATGCATACAACGTTTTTTCTGCAAACGATCAATTTCAAGTAATGTGAATCACAACTGAGCATAACTGAAGTCACAATCTAAAAATTTAAATCAAAGTGACAATGACGTTTTTAATAATTGATTGATTGGTGGTAGTTGCTATTGACAGCAAGCGAAAAAATCTTTTTCGCTTGCTGTCCTGGGCAACGCGCGGAAAAGTACACTCACATTCTGATCCTCAAAAAAGGTTAGGTTTTCGTTTGTCTAATGAAAGCGTAAAATGCGTCATTATTTGACGTTTGTAGAAAAATAGCATTTTCTCTCGCAACATAACAGTTTACCAACCGAGACGAAGCCGAGTTTGGTAATGTTCTCGAGCGATAGAGAATGCTTTTTTGACGAGTAAAACACTATACTTTTTCTTCGACCATGCTAACATTAAGTCTTCATTAACTTTAAAAACAATCTCTATAGAGTATTTCTTTCAAAAATTAAGGCACATCATTGTCAACATGACACTTCGACTGTCAATGAGTTCAGTTTGGTCAAATTTCAACACTTTGATTCACTTTTCTGAGGCCCGGGCGGCCAAAATATACCTGTTTTTATATGATATCACCATTTTCCATGGTGTTTTATAAGATTTGACTTGTTAAATCGCATTTAATTGGCGATATATAGGCGAAATTAGAACAACTTACTTTCGTCACTAGAGACGAAAGTTAACGTTAAGGGATTTTCTCTCACTAGAGACGAAAGTTATATTTTCGGCTCGGGCAAGGTATGACGAAAGTTGTTTATTTTTACATGATCGTAGAAAAAAGACTTTTATTCCAAAATTTCGCGCATTCCATAGCAGCCAAATCCTACCGAAGTTCATTGATATATCTGTAGTGGTTTATAAAAATACAAAAGTCTATTTTTTAAATAAATAATATAATTTTAACATTCTGTAACTTTTAAGTGAAACATCGTAGCTAACACTTTTATATGACCTGACTCTTTATATTAAATGATAGATTGATACAAAGCGTTAATGGACGGTGATGGTGACCACTAGAATTCGTTTTCGACTACCCGTTATGATTAATTTCAACAATTAATTAACTCAATAAATACCTTTAATTGGTCTTCCAAAACAGTCAAGGGCCGTGTGTAGGAAGTTTATACTTTCTAATAAGTTACTCTGTATCACGGTAGGCAAAGCGGCGAGGCCTACTAGGTCTCGTAGCACACAGTTTTCTATAATGTAATTTGTTTCAAGAAACGTTAACCTTCTACACACTTCCGTACCTCTTTTGGAAGCCCAAATCCATTTTCTAAATAAAACTTTAACCCCCTATGTCTTTCAAACAAAAAATTGTAAATAGTGCAAATTGTAGACAACACACATGACAGATTCCCCTTAAAATTGACCAGAGAATTTTTAAGTTTCATTTTCAACCACCTGTTATGACTCATTCTGTATTGAATCCTTTCCCATTTGATTTTCTGCCATTCCTGAACAACATGACTAACTAAACTAACGGAAACGTTTTAGTAACCATCAATCTGCTTCGATGATTTTAAAATAAAAAATCAATGAATTTTTAAAGTCAATTTAATTCGGTTGCCTGGGTATTCCTGCAATATAATGTAAGTGACAAGAAAGAGCAAACTTCCTGTAAACGCCCTATAGCTGTTTTTGTAGCCAAAAAAAAACTGTCCCGAGATATGGTATATACATAGCTCTTAAATGTCATTACAAAAAGAGGCTTAAAGTTAAGGCACCCACCATGATATCGTAGTTAACAAAATTGTAATCAATTTCTCATTAGATTTTCGCCATCCTTGTACAAAATGGAATAGAAATGTTTTGTTAACAATGAGTCTACGTCGCTGATTTCACAACCAGTTATCTTTTAGAGGTAACTTATCTAATTAAAATCGGCTGCGGCATTCTCGCGATACAGGGTGACTTACATAAACGTGCCATCTGTTTGAAAAACCCCTGTAATTTATTTTGTAACCCAAAAAAACGAAAACTGCCGAACATGTCCCGAGATACCAACTAACGCCATAAAATGTCAAAATAACGAATGCTCTGAAATTACGCTAGCTACAAAATACAGTTGGTTGAATAAGAAATTTTTACAGGGTCTTATTTTTTCTCGGTTTGTGTCCCTTTTACCCTCACAAACTTTTTTGTAGCATGCCACTGATCGTTTCTTCTTAAAAGTCTGAATTCTCTATTTAATTTAGAAACTTTCTTGCCTCTTGCATCCTTGTCTTAGGTCTCACCGTTTTCGGGAAATTTGCAAAAGTGTTTAGGAAGGCACATAATTTTTCCATAAGAAATGTCTGCTTTCTGCGTTCCTATTTAAATTCCCAGATACTGATGAAAAAGAGTCACTTAAATTATGTGCATTTCTAGACACTCTTGCAAATTTCTCGAAAAAGGTAGGAGAGAAGGCAAGAATGCAAGAGGCAAGAAAGTTTCTAAATTGAATAGAGAATTCAGACTTTTAAGAAAAAACGATCAGTGGGTGCTACAAAAAAGTTTGTGAGGGTTAAACGAATACAACCCGAGAAAAAATAAAACTCTGTCGATTTTGGCTAGCGGTTGGTATATCCGAAGATGTAGATAATAAATGGTAACCTATAGTCAAAATTTGAGTTAAGTATCTCAAAAACTCTAAGACCTATAAAGAAAAAATAAATAAAATAAAAGATCAACACCCTGTATCTCGGAGACGAAGCGCTTGCGGGTTATGTTTGTATGATATTGATTGATATGTTATTGATTTCCCAGTTAATTTCAGGATACCTTGTATTGTAACTTACAAGAAAGTTCAAACTTTCTGTAAACCCCAGTAACTGATTTAGTAGGCAAAAAAACAAAAAACCGCCAAAACCCTCCCGAGATATCGACCATAGCTCTTAAACGTCATTACAAAAAGTGTCTTGAAGTTAAGGCTCCCGTCGTGACGTCGTAGTAAACAAAATTTTAATCAGTTTTTTGCCATCCTTGTATAAAATGGAATAAAATAGTTTTATTAGCTATGAGCCTACGTCGATAATTTTACAACCAGTTATCTTCTAGAGATCATTTATCTTATATAATCGGCTGCGGTATTCTCGCGATACAAAGTGCCTTACAAAAGAGCGTCAACTTTTTGAAAAACCCCAGTATTTTATTTTGGAGGCCAAAAAACCGAAAACTGCCGAACATGTCCCGAGATACCAACTAACTCCATTAAATGTCATAACTATAAATGTTCTGAAATTACGCAACTTACCAAATGCAGTGGGTTGAAATGCAATCATTTTGCAGTGCTTTTTTCTTTACCCTGTATATCCTTTAGAGAATAAGTTATTTATGATCAATCTCCCGCCGTGATTCTAGAAGAAAGGACCTTTCAAAATCTCTTTAAGTTTTAAATTTTGGCTAAGGCATTTCCGAAATATTGACCCCCAAAAATGACAAAAAATTTTGCTGTATCGACCTTTGCCGTTAGCAGTTTAGTTGCACAAAAAAACTATTTTTTCAGTTTTCAAAAATTCAGAAAATAACACCAAGTTCAGGTTAGTTAAATTTAATATTTACGTTAATATTTCGGAATTTATATCTCTTTTATCAATAATTTATTGTTTGTAAAACATATTTATCGTCATTCGTACTTGAAGTGTACAGCCCTGTCTAAGTTTTAAAGACAAACGACGAAAATAAGCCATTGAAAGAAAAGTTTAATTTTATGTCAGCAGCGCGGACGACACGGTATCGACCGTCCGCATCTCCAGTCCCTAATTAAAACATCCAAATTGCGAGAGTCCTTTTAATTACCCAGCCAATTACTGTAGTTTTTGAGCTGCTTAACTTGTCCATTTAATAATTACGTAGTCAGCTGATTCGTATCTACGCATATAGATGGTCAATTTAAACGACGATCCGGCCCTCGCCCCTCCGGATTTTCGAAGAACAGAAAGACCCCGGTGGTGGCCTTTGAGCGGTGACGTGAATTTAGGATCATCGGTGGACGTTTATAAGAGGATTTGTTTGTCCCCCTTTTTTTTCAAGAATCTACATCCTTTCAATTAAAACGGACAAAATAATGTACTTACAAAAAATTCTGCTGAGTACAAAACAGGCCCCGCCATTGACGCCTTACTCTCTTCTAAATTCGAAAGCCCATCAGATCAACGAGTAGCACAAGGGTTCGTTAAAATATTTGTAGGCAATTAAATAAAACGCTATTACGGACCCGCTTCTCAAATTGTTAATTAGGCAGCTACCTATTAAGCAGTTAAAGTTTTGGCTTCTGTTTCGTAAAGAAATGCTACTAAGGGTCCATAAATATCTGGACGTGGAAGGTCGCCGAAAAAGGGTTTTTTTGAAAGCTTATCTCGGTGGCTGAATCGACCCGGTCAGGATTATTACGTTAATTGGATGGCATCAGCAGGGTTTATAGTGGATCGATGAGCTAAATTTTTATCTGAATACGAATAACCATTTTTACAGCTAATGCTTGGGCTACACGTAAAGAAATTAACAAGAAGCATCTTGATAAAATTGAGCGAGGTATGGACCAATAAGCCGCTGCCTCCGATGGTGGCTAAAAACGGCCGCCGAAGTCCTGCTTCCATAATTTTAACAAGAAATCCGTTAACAAGAACAATAACTCACAATTAAGTGATCATTATATCTAATTGCAACGGTCGTATCAATTCAAAAACGCAGTCAACTCCCATCTTCTTTTTACAGTCCGGACGGCCGTTGTCTGTCCCTATTTTCGAAGCCGTAACAAGCAATTTGCAAACCTCATTAAGTGACATTTTTCCATTGGCGTGCCATGGAACCTTCCTCCATTTTGTTTCCTGTAAAATTCTTAAGTAGCTAAAAAAGTCACTTTTTTTACGAAAAGAAAAAATCCTGCTAAATAATGGCAATATAACCATTACTAAGAGTAAACTCAATATTTAGTAAAGAGCATCAAAGACTCACCTGAGGCGCTACTGCAAAAGGTTCGGTTGGTTTGGCCCATGGCTTTGCAGCAGCTTTCCGGTCCTGAAAAAAATTCCGCCAATAAATCGGAATTCTCAGAATTCGAAAATCGAACCCATAACAAATAATGAGGCGAATCCTGAGTGAATAATGGGTCCACTCGCGTCCAGTTGTCACGACGATGGATTTCGTATGAAAGCTGAATAGTTTGTCTGTTAACAATGCTAAACGGCTCGCAAGAAACCGACGAAAGATGACGGATGATGATGGCAAAAATGCCAATTAGAAAGTGCTTTTTCAATTATTATGTGTAGAGCGACTTTTTTGTTTTTATTGAACAAATTGTGATGGTTATATCTAATAACTCGAATGGGAATTTATGTTGCAAGCTTTACTTTGGGAAGCTGAGAGTTGAAACGTGCGGGACTCTAGAGAAAAAAGGTTTAGCTTTCGGTATGAATGTATGCCCTTCATTAAATAAAGGAGTCCCTACAGAGCCCACACTTAAGTGCAATAATCAGCACAACTCGCAAGGGCCTTTTGCTGCGAGATCCGAACCACATCTAGCTTATTATTTCTGATTATTGACAAAGGAAAAAAGCTACAAAACTTTCCTGGTATAAAACGTCCTTATCGTGAGAGAATGGCTGCTTTCCACCTTTGTTCCTATCCCGAAAAAATCTCGAGCGTCAAAGTGTGATGATCACAGACTAATAAGTTTGATGAGTCAGGTTCTGAAGATCTTTATAAAAATTATACATATTAGAATATACAAAAAATGTGAGGCTGAAACATCAGACACACAATTTGGATTCCGCAACGGAATGGGCACGAGAGAGGCCATCTTTGCTTTGAATGTCTTATCTCAGAGATGCCTAAATGTAAACCAAGACCTTTACGTCTGCTTCATAGATTATAGCAAGGCGTTCGACAATGTCAAGCGTGAAAAGCTTATGGATATACTCCAAAGACTTGGCATTGATCACCACGATGTCCGAATAATATCAAATCTTTACTGGGGACAAACTTCTAGAGTGAAATATAACAATGCTTTGACAGAACAAATTAGTATTCGGAAGGGAGTCAGACAGGGGTGTGTTCTCTCTCCTATGCTATTTAATATTTACTCGGAGTTTGTTTTTCGGGAGGCATTGGAAGAGGAGCTGGCGGGTATAGCGATCAATGGCAGAAGTGTCAACAACATCAGGTACGCTGACGATACCGCTGTAATAGCAAGCTGCCCCAAAGATCTGCAGAGACTGGTAGACAAAGTAACAGTAGTTAGCGAATATTATGGGCTAAATATTAATATCAAGAAAACAAAAATGCTAGTAATATCCAAAAGGAACATCAGTGGTCAGCTGACTATACGCAATAAGAGGATTGAGTAAGTCCATCACTTCAAATGACTAGGAACTATCATAAATACAAATTTTGCACACAAACAAGAAATGTTGTCAAGAATTGAGCAAGCGAGGACAACATTTATGAAACTGAAAAAACTGCTGACAGCCCGAGATCTATCTTTGACTTGAGAGTAAGAATGGTGCGGTGTTACGTCTTTCCAGTGTTACTATACGGTCTTGAAGGATGGACACTGATCAAGGAAATATCGAAGAGACTGGAATCGTTTGAGTGGCGGGTGTACCGCCGAATGTTAAAGATCACCTGGATGGACCGCATTACGAACGAACAAGTTCTGGAAAGAATGTATAAGGAAATAGAAATTTTTTTCACAATTAAGAGAAGAAAACTAGAGTTTCTTGGGCATGTTATGCGTAATTCAAAATATAAAATTCTGCAGCTCATCATGCATGGGAAGATCGTGGGACGCAGAAGCGTCGGTCGACGTAGAATTTCCTGGCTACGTAACCTGCGAGACTGGTTTGGCCTCTCATCTATTGAACTATTTCGGACAGCTGCCTCTAAAGTTAGAATAGCCATGATGATCAGCAACCTCCGAAGGAGAAGTTGAGATCAAGAAGAAGAATCATGAAAGTCCTTGGTGTGAAACGTCTCGTTATGAAACGTCTTGGTACAAGACACGATGTTGTTGATGATAAGTTACCTACAGCGTCAATTTATGGGTGCCATAATTGGGAAATATATTCCCAGAGAAGATTTTCATCGTTATAGCTATGTTGGCGTTTCGTCCCTGGTCTACCTTGGACTCGACAGCATACGTGGTAAACCCCTGCCTTATCCGTCGGGTTGAGAGTTCATAGTTGAAAATTGTATTTGAAGACAAATTCGGCGCAGGAAAGGCGGAGTGATGTTATGAAAGATTTCGACTAATGCTGCCACCTGTGAATACGTAGATAAAGTTCCGCCACATACCTAAGTAACAATTTAAGTTTTAAAAGACTCTACAAGGGCTCTTTAAGATTAAAACATACAACCTTCGATACAACATTTTACTATAGAAAGACCCTTGAAGAGTGGCATAAAACCGTTTTAAGCCTAAAAAGGCCCCTTTATAAAGCTTTTCAAGACTACTTATTAAACTGATTTAAGAGCACTTAACCTTATGACGCTCTTCGTTAAATCCTCTATAAATCTATAATAAAACTCTTATTTGATCTGGATAACGTGTTTAAGAATGTCTTAAAACTCGCTTGTCGCTCGGCGAGCGGCAAAGTAAAAAAACTCTCGCCTCTGGAAAAAGCGCAACTTCGCACTTTTCTTTTGGAAGCGCAAATTTGTACTTCTCGCTCGGTTGTAGAAAAACACCTTTGTTTCTTGCATAATAAAAAAAGGTTTCAAAAGTTATGTAAAAAGTCCTTCTTGCCTTAAGTTCTCTAAACATCCGACTTTTAAATCTATTGGATTTATGAAAGCCTTATAAAGGTCTAATGGGCATATTCGCCGTAACGTTTTAAGTAAGCTTAAAAATTAAACTAGCTTAAGTTCTCATTTCCGTATGCGTCGTTGTTATTAGGCAGTTTTTGCTGGCTTAAGTTTAAACCCACAAGAGCTTAATCAAGGACGAATGTTGTTAAACCTACCACTTAACCTGTCTAAAGTTGGTTTTCAAAAAAGTATATTGTTTATTGAAATCAAAAATGGAATTTGAAGATGAATTTTTCTAGTTTTGTTTTAGCAACCTGTGAAAGTATAAATTAGTAGGAAAAATGGCTTAATTCGAGTTTTTATGTTAAGTTGTAGGATCTGCAAAGACATACAAGCGCCACTTAAGAATTCTTAAAACATGTTTTTAAAATTCAATCTTATTAACTTGAAATTTTGGGTTAATTAGAAAAATTTAAATCTCAAGTTTGTAATTTGAATTTTTTCAATTTCGTGTTGAACATCATTAAATAAAAAAAAATCCTCTTTTATCTGTTGGCTAAAAAGCATTATACTCTCACCAAAATTGTTACAAGCGTTGTTTATGTATTTCATGTGAATAAGCATAAGTGAAAAATTGGCTTATTTTTTCCAATATTTCTATTAACTTGAGGTTTTCTAATCAAATAATTTAATACAATGGTTTAATCTAATTCTATCAAACTCTTTCCTTTTCTTTTCTCAACTGCTATTGTAATTGCAACAATTCAATACCCATTTCATGTTTCTTAGCATTTGAAGTTAACTCTTGTTGTAACTGTTATATCTCTAATTTCTGTTTGGTACTTGAGAAGTTCATGTCCAGAATTACTTGTTCAGTTTTTTTTTAATAGTGCAAGACATGTGTCCAGTAAAGTGTCATATTTTTGGGCTACCAAACTGGAAGTAACAGCTTTCATTGGTCTTCGCCTGCTGTGATGCGGGATGTTTTCCTAATATTATTTCTTTTTTTTCACCGAAGCTTTTACAATAATTAAATTATTAGTCACTATAAATTCTAAAATATTTACATGGCTGGATTTTGTGGCTAACAAAGCAGAATTCTTCGGTTTCTTTAGATCTGAAGGTGTACCCATGTTCCAAGTGTGTGGAGTTTCAGTCTCTGAATCAAGTACTTCATTATCATGACTACTTGATGTTTGACTAAAGTCCTGAAAACAAAATAAACAATTACTTAATTGTATTATGCAATAATGAAATATCTCGCAAAATACAGACTATGACTAGACTATGGCATATTTAACATGTGTCCGGTAGCTGGCTTCATATCCACCAGTATTTTTTTTGTAAACTTATTGAACTAACAGGAAAAGAAAATAGTATATTATATAACAAGTGTGGTATGTAGTTTATTACCGCATACGAGTGGTAACAAACACATGGACTGCGGACGCTAGTACATTATTTATCACACTCAAATCAGTGTGGCATGTAAATGCAATTTTCTGCACGCTTCTAGGTACAAAATTATAATAATTGACGAATACACTTGATAATAGATACTTACAACAGAAGGTTTACTATTCACAATTTCGATTCTCATTTTGATGTAAATCAATTTATTCAGGCTTCTCAAACGGTGTCTTATAAAGAACTGATCCGTGGTTGGAATTGAAAGGGTTTGTTTTCAGGGGGGCACCCGAAAACAGTTTTCTTATTTATTACTGATAGGGGTATGTTGTCAATATCATTATTGGGTTTTGCTATCTTTGGGGGTAGACCTCCACCAGTCCAAAGGATTTCTTTCCTCTCCTCTGCCACTCATTTCTTCAAGTCTTTCTTTTTGTGGCTGTACCGTTTCTTTAAAACATCCGCATTTCTGTGGACGTTTATAATTCATCTTTAGTGGTTTAATAACTAACAACACTTGACGAAATGACGTTAAAAACTATTTTTGACATGTCCAGTTTCAATGTTGCCACCTAAAAGGCCTTCTTAATCAAGCCTGATTAGTTAACAGGCGGTGCATACTATAAGTTAAGTCGATTTTCGAGTTAAGTTCTTTTAGTTAATCCCACTTAAGAGCAGTAAGGGGAAATACGGTAATTAGTAACCCATATTTTTAAATCAAACTTACTTCTTGTTTTATGCACTCCTTTTGCAAGACACGTTACACTCGAGAGTTTTTACCTTTAATAAATGGTTTTAAGTTCTAGAAATGCTCTTCAAGCAACATTTGTAAATCCATAAGTTTTATATTTTTATTTTAAAATCAAATAGCCCCTAGGAGCAAATCAAGGCAACATACTTTCTTCCAAGATCGTATTAAAGCCGTTTTAAAACTAGAGCTCTTTTAAGGCCAAAACTACTTTTTTTTTGTGGTTTTTAGACTTTGAAACCTATCTGTTACAGTAAGCAATCTCAAAGTGTAAACAGTATTCATTAAAGATGTTTCAAAGTTGATATAAATTTACTTCCCGTTTTCAAACCACTTTAAAACCTAACAAAATGTCGATAATCTTAAAATTGTTTCTTGGGTAAGACAAAAATTTAGTTTAGTTTAGAAAAACTCGAATAAATAAAATAAAATAAATTACGCAAATCATTAAGAAATAAAATAATACAAAATTCAAAGAAAGATTAATAAATATTGACTTTTTTGTTGATGTAGATATCTACTCCCATGTAAATGCGTCCTGTTTCTAAACTTGCTTTTAGAATTTGATTCTGAACAGTACATAATGTGAGCTTGGGTTTCAGGGGTCGGTGGTAGAAATGAAAGTCTCGTTTCCAAGTTAATAAACGTTTCGCAATGGTTTTATTGCATCATCAGGACCCTGCGCACCAACTAAAAAGGGGGCTCTGACTTTCAATGTATTAATATTTTTAATAAACATGTAGATGCGAGAATATGTGAGTACATGCACAGATGAACCAAAAGGATATTCCTGGGTATTGAATCTCTCTGTAAAACGCTTGGTGCTAGAGGGGTAGAGCCACCAATCAGGAATGGACGCGCAACATGCTGAACAATAGAGCAATCACCACCACCCTTCAGGACACAACGGTTTGCTTTAGAGCCGCCAGGGTGTGTCCGCAGGGAGTAGTTTTATAACCTCTTCTGTGGTCCGTACTGATGGATGACCTGCTTGTCGTGGTTGAACTGTGAGATATAGATGTTCAGGCGTATGCAGACGACCTTTTGATCCGGTCGATGATAACAGCAAAACTCCAGGAGATTATCAACACCATCTAGTACAGATGTCTTGGGGAGATGTCTATCAACGCGGACAAAACCGTGGTAGTTCCGTTTACAAGTTTCGTTCACAAGTCACACAAATTAGACTCATTTGCAGGCGAGGTGAAATATCTGGGCTTAATACTAGATAAGACACTATACCGAAGAAAGGAAAAGATGATCATTAGGACTAAATTGTCCTTGTGGACATGCAAAAGTTACTGCGGAAAAAACTGGGGATTAAAACTTAAATTAATGTACTGGCTGTAAGTGACGGTCATTAGACCAATGATCACGCATGAAGCCATTGTCTGGCATTCCAAGGGAGGACAAAGAAGTGCGAGGTGCATCCCGCTTCACATTTTGGTAGAGAGGGAAGCCAAATGGAGTATACAGACTCCACAACACACAGGGAGGGGGAGGTCGCATTGGAACCAAAGCCAATGCATTAACCGGCCATGTTTTGCTGGGTATGCCTTCGGACATGATACCTCCTGTCACCTACACTTATTCGGCCTACAATTTAAAACTCGCTTCAAAGGAGGAGTGGGACCAGAATAAACTAAAGCTACTGAGCGGGCATGGTTCGAAAACTCCCGAGGGAGTGGGAGCTGGGGCGTATGACGGTGGACAGAGATACAGACTCCAAGACAGAGCTCCATACCATTGAAATATATTTCAAGTCGATTAGCAATCAAAACTGGACAAATAAAAATGTCAAAATATATTCCGACAGTAAAGCGGCACTCAAAGCACTTGACTCTAGCAGGATCTCTTCGAGAACTGTCTGGGGAGATCGAAACATACTGAACCACATTAGGGAGCATAATACTTTACTACATTAGCCAAATAGACACCTTTATAAAAAATTGCAGTAAGGATATTCTAATCGCAGGGGATCTCAACGCGAAGTCAAAGGTATTTGGATAAACGGTGCAGAACCCTAGAGGACCGCTATTAGAAGAACTACTAATCTCAAATAATTTAACAGCCATAAATACTGGAAACTTACCCACGTTCTCCAACGCAAACGGCACCTCATTAATAGACATCACAGCCTCATCAAGCAGAATATGTAATAAAATTAGCAACTGGCACGTAGTTATTAATATAGACAGCCTAAGCGGACATTTTTACATAACATATGAATTAACATTTTCCGAACAAGAAGTAACGAACAACAAAGAAAACTTGGAAGGGTGGAAATTGGACGAAATGGGCAAAATAAAGATGGAAAACTACCTTAAACAAGACACACAGACGAAACTAAACACTGCTGAAGAGCTGACCAAATACTTAACAAATTTATGCCATAAACTACTGCCAAAAAGAAAATCACCAAACTCAAACTATAGACCTGCACACTGGTGGACAACAGATATTGCAATGAAAAGAAAACACTGCAATAAAATCAGAAGAACCCTCACAAGAATAAACGCAACACCGTCTGACGTAAACGGAAAAGAGGAAATTAAAAAGTTATACAAAAAAACTAAGCAAGAACTGAAAAAAATGATCAAAAGTGAAAAACAAAAAAGTTGGACCAAATTGTTGGACGAAACGGAACAAGACATATGGGGACGGGGCTATAAAATAGCATGCTCTAAACTAAATATCAAACCAAAAATAACTCTAGATAAAGAAATCCAAATAGAGCAATTTTACAAACTGTTTCCCTCACATCCTACAAGAAGATGGCACAATAAAACAATAAAAAATGGCACAGTACCCATAGTAACTACAGAGGAAGTGATATCAGCAACAAGAAACATCAAGAGCAAAAAGGCCCCGGGACCAGACAACATCACCTCTGAAATAATTAAAAACGCTATAGAAAATAAACACTTTGTAGACAATATGGTAAATGTAATGAATGAATACGTGACGACAGGAACTTTTCCTGAAATATGGAAAAAAGCAAAACTAGTTTTGATAGAAAAGCCGCAAAAGAACCCCAACGACATCCAAACTTATAGACCCCTATGCCTCATAAATATGCTCGGAAAAATTCTGGAAAAAATAGTAAAAGATAGACTAGAATCGGAACTTGAAAAGAAAAACTTTATCCACGAACACCAATACGGTTTCAGAAAAGGACGCATAAGTGCCTTAGAAAAAGTAAAAGAAATTGTCCAATAAGTTAACAAAGTAGCGTACAAAAACAGGAAGTTTTCAGCAATGGTCACCATCGATATAAAAAATGCGTTTAACTCAGCCCCCTGGACAAACATCATCAAAGCGCTACAATCGGCAAATGTAAGCAGCTACCTGCAACAAATTATCCAGGATTACCTTGAAAATAGAACTATTACTCTCCCCTGCGGCGAGGAAATGAAAATGAGCTGCGGAGTCCCGCAGGGCTCAATAATAGGGCCTCTATTGTGGAACCTTTTCTACAATAGGATACTCAGGGAAATACAACTGGAAGAGACGCACTTGATTGCATACGCTGATGACCTCTCAATAATAACAGTAGCAAAAACCAAAGAATTCCTAGAGGCAAGAATAGAATTGGCAGTCACAACAACAAAATTCCTACTACACAAAATGGGGCTTGAAGTAGCAGTACAAAAGACAGACTTAATAATCTTAAACGGAAGAAGAAAGCTGACAGAACTTCAACTAAACATAGACGACAAGCAAATAGTCTCAAAGAACTATATCAAATACATGGGCCTCAATATTGAAAAGGACTTCAAATTCCACACACATATAAGAACCATAAGCAAAAAGGCGAAGACAGTAATAAACATGCTCTCAAGGGTCACACCAACAAAAAACGGACCAACATTCACCCAACGCAAAGCACTAATGAGCACCGTGACATCCATCATCCTCTATGGATCACCGATCTGGGAAAATATAACAACCTATAAATACTAAGCTGCACTCCTAGAGAAGACAAACAGGCAAATAGCTCTAAGAATCACGAGGGCATACAGAACTGCCCCCACTACCGCACTCCTAGCAATAGCAAAGATACTCCCCATAAAACTACAAATAAGGCAAAGGACGCAATTACACAACAGCAAAAATAAAAGTCAGATAGCTGAAATAAAGGATGAAGTACACAGAGAGTGGAGTAATGAATGGAATAACTACAAAGGAACAGCAAAGACTTTCATCACAGACCTAGAAAAATGGATAACTACAGACTGGACAGAGACAGACCATTACATGACGCAAATATTTACAGGACACGGAGTATTCGCGGAATACCTTCACAGAATAGGAAAGAAGACAAGCCCAGGTTGCGAATACTGCGACCTCACACAAATAGACAACTCACTACATACTCTTTTCAAATGCCCAAGATGGGAGACAGAACGACGCAAGACGACTGTAAAATGTGGAACACAAATTAGCCCGAACAACATCGCTTCACTACTCTTGTCAAACAAAAAGAACTGGGAGGCAATAAAACAATTCATAACAGTGACAATGAAAACAAAAATCGAGGACGAGAAAAAGAAACAAGAAATGGACCAACGATTGTAAATTAAAAAAAAAGAGAGGAAGAAGAGACACAAGAAAAATGTACCCTGAAGTAATGCCATAAGGCGGTACCGGGAAGAGAGGGATGGAGTTTAGTCAGTCGGTGCTCCTGGAGGGAAGACGCCAAACTGACACTATGTGGGAAACCTCGATCGCCATGTGCCAAGCTCTCATGTCTGTATAGCAGATTCTCTAATCCTCTATCAAAAAAAAGGAGCATAATACGGGTACGTCAGTCTGGATTTCAGGTCACAAAGGCCTTGAGAGCAATGAAATCGCCGATTTTCTTGCAAGGGAAGCATCAAATGCTACCTTCACAGAGCCCGAACCGGTCTTAATTAGCGCAAGAGAGGTATCGAGGAGGGCAATAATCTAAATGGCGGAATAACAGACCGAACGTTATTGGATAGGCAGCCCAGGCCTTGTCAACTCAAAGGCGTTCACACTATGAGAAAATGACGAAAGACTTATTAAATCTCGACAGACAACCCAGTAAACAGTTGAACGTTGATTCAACGTTAAAAAAAACCTGTAGCCAAACGTTTTTCAAGATACTTATGTCCGGTGAATCAACGTTTTTATCAACCTTTTTTAAAACGTTTCATCAACGTTTAATCTACGTTTGGCTAAAACGTTTAATCTACGTTTTCTTAAAACGTTTATCAACCTTGCTTAAAATGTTTATTCAACGTATCTATCAATTTTACATAAAACGTTACATCAACGTTTTCATCTATTTTTTTCCATTTACATTAATATACTTTATGTCAAATGAGTTTTACAAGGGTTTGAACTTTGAACCCAGTTAAAAATTATTCGATAAAAATGACTGAACCTGTTTAATGAGTTTTTATTTTAGTTTAAGACAAAAACTGTAAACCAAAAATGCTGTTCAAAATATACAGAGCGTTAATGTTTAATTAAAAAGTACATACAAAAAGTGTTTGACCCCAGGTGCACACTACGTCGTCACATGTCACATCCACAAGACGTCCATTTGTTGACGTCTCTACGTATTTAATATAACAAACTTTGCATTTTATCAGAAAAAAATTCCTAACACATTTTAAACATGTTTTATTGGAAATATAATACTTGTGCTAATTACAATCATTAGTAAAATAGTTATATTTTATAAATTCGTTTTTGAAGATATATGTATATGTTAAAACAAAACCAAAGGAAGGACAGCACTAAGGGCGACTTTTACACCAGACTTGATGTACAATTTTGTTTACCTGACAGATAAACAATGCAATGTAGGTTATATCTGGATTTTATCTTCAATCTGAAGTTTTACTTGAACTTGTAAAAGTCACCCTTAGGGGTTGACTGGGGGTGACTGTAAACTAGGAATAATGTTAAACAAGAATTTAATTTTTTAGTACATACTTTTGGGTAATGTCTACCTCATACAATTTTTTGGACGATCTTGGATTGTTGGAAAAGGAATTTCCCACAATTCACAGTAAAATTACTCCTAATAACAATTTCCCCTGGAAAGGGCTCGGACGTATCTACTTAGTTAATATTTCGGCAACTTCTCAGTTGCCTTCTTCAGAATTACCTAAAGTGAAAAAAACCTTACAAAAATTTTACTTATTTGTGTGTTTGTTTGTGAGTACCTATTTATGTTCGAGATTCTCATAATTACTTTGCTTTTTAAAAAAAAAAAAGATATTTTGATATCAAAACATTTAGTGAAGCTCAAGGCAAATTAGGCATATAGGATTTAAAAGAATTTTCTTGGAAATTGAATCTGGTAGGTATACACCTTCTAGGAAGTGATTTTCTCCTGGGGTGAGAGCAAGGCAAAAATCACCGCTGAATTATGGTGTACACACATTTTGATTTAATTGTATTTAACGGATTGGAATGCTTTCTCAATGAGACTGCAATTCTAGAGACAATAAAGCTTTTATTGTCAAGCATTAATTTTTGTTGTGATGCATAGGTAAATAATTTATATGAGCCTTAATATGCCTCTATGTACCTAATTTAGTACAGCTTAATTTAACCATATCTACTTAAATTAGTTGGCCTGCAAAATAGTATAGCCACACTCATCGAAACCAATGGTGGTGGTAAAATTCCAGCCATCTTGTCTCTAATCTTAAAAAACAGTAAAATCTCAACCCATGAGTACTCACCTTTCAAGCGATTTGAAATTTTTCACCCTAAAAAACGGTAAACAAACAAAACAAAACGAACAACAACAACGAATGTCGTGTCATGGCCGACAATAACATCTCAAGCAGCCGACAGTGCCGACGTCCGACACGCGTGAGAAAGATAAACACCGGGGATCGTGGCAATACGTCCTACACCTCTAAGCCTCGTTATAGGAATCTGGGTCGTCCGCCGTTTACGCCAACGCCACCTAGCGCTCAGAGTATGTAACATGTAAACCTATTTTCAACGTTTAATCAACGTTATAAATTTAACCAATATCTAAACATTTTCAACACACGTTCTAACAACGTTGATTTAACGTCGAAAAACATGGTGGTTTATTTTCGAAAAAATCAACCAAAAATCAGCAGCGTAAAATCAAAGAGATATTTATAAATCAACCGAACAAATGATGATAAGTTTTAAAAGACATTTCGCAACCGCGCATTCGTGACGGTTTAATTACTGTCACCTATCTGCAATGCTTAATCAACAAGATAAATTCAACCAATATCAAAACACATCCAAAACACGTTTTAACAACGTTGTGTTAACGTCGAAAATCATGATTGTGCACTATCGCTTATATCAACCTAAAACCATCACGTTAAAATCAACGTGACAACTATAAATCAACGGACAAAACGTTGATTCTACGTTGAAACAACGTTCGAATGTTTACTGGGCACCTCAAAGCCGCTATCGGCCTATACATTGGGCACTGTTGATTAACACACCACATGCATAGGATAGGCCTGGCAGACAATGCCGAATGCAGACTGTACATGGAGGATGAGACTCTAGAACCCATCCTGAGTGAATGTCCTGCAGCTGAAAGACTTAGATTTCAGAACTTCGGAGGAATACACATCCGACCATCGGACTTCCACAAAAAGGATTTCTGAGTAAACTTTAATTGATATTGAGACACAATAGATCTTGTAGGTCGCGGTGCACGGCCCCTCTCTTGGGACATTCATTTATAATCAATCGATCAATCAATAGTCGAACCATACAATTATTACAAAAAGGGTAAGTAAAACAAGTCAGGCCCAAACGTAGAAAAATAGAAATTGTAGTAATCTTTGGAGCAATTTTAATTACTTTGTCCAAATATGTTGAAAACCTTTGAAAATGTAAGTTATAAGTTTTGGAAAAATGTGAGTTCACGATAAGGGCCAAAATCTGTTAAAAAATGTTTCAAGCTTCTAAAAATGCAATGTAAAAAAAAATTACTCAAAGCGTTTAAAAATGCGAAGTTGGTAGTTTGTGGAAAAATTCAGGTTGGGATTCAGGAAGGTGAAAATGCAAACAATGACTTAAAATGACTAAACATGCAAATTTGTTTTATTTTTAAATACTGGATAAAGTTCATTCCAAAATGGGTTAAAAATTATCTAGAGCTTTTAAAAATAGAAATTTTTGAGTCTGCAGCTGGTTTCATAAAAAAATTTCAATTATATTAAAACAATATTAATTAAAAATAACTATCATCCTTCACTTCTTAACCAAAAAATGCATAGTGAATAGCAACTCTCTAGAGACACAAAATAAGAATAGCGACATGAACACAAATGTATGTAAATGTCCTTTTTGTTATCGGTCTGTTAAACGAATAAAAGAAAGTGTCAAAAACAAAAATCAAGCAAAGAAAAATCAATTTTTCACTAAACTTAAATGAAAAAAGTTTTGTTGTCATCAGGCGCAGTGTATAAAATTTCGTGTGCAGGCTGTTCTCAGGCCAACATCAGATAAACTGATAGATATCTAAAACAACGAATATATGAGCCTAAAAATGATTTAAAAAAAATTCGCTTTAAAGAAGACAGACTTACACAAGTTTACACAAAACAGATTTAGCCAAAAAAAAACACGGAAAAAGCCACACTTTTAAGTTCAAAGACACTAAGATAATTGCAACAACAATCAACTGAAAAAAGAGACTTTGAGACGAAATTGTTTTAGTCCGAGAAGTCAGAACATTAGTCAATAAACGAACTGACATATATTTTTGACGTTCATAGTTGGAATTTGCATTTTGAAGACAAATTCGGAGCAGTAAAGGCGGTGTAATATTATGAAGGATTTTGACTAATGGAGCCACCCGGGAGTCGATGGATGAAGTTTCGGCGCTGACACCTGTCAGTCGGTGGATGAAGCTCCGCCACAGTTTTATACACTTCACCTAGATATATCGGTTCTGTCTCCCCAAAATAGGAAAAAAGTGTGCAAAGCTATAACTTTGTAAACTATATTTGTCTTTCCTAAACTTTTTTAGCCCTCAATTTTTACGCTTCTTTCTGTTCAAAATTCTTGAATGGGTCAAATTTGTAGAAAAAAACAAAATAACCCAAAAATAAGTGTATTTAAAGTACATTACCCATTCTTGCTTTATGATTTTAACTCCAACGTACATATAGCACATATAGAGAGAGAACTTATTTATGACCTCCTTTGCAACATAACAAACTTTAACCTGCGATTTTTTTGAGAAAAAAAAATATGTTAAATATAATAGCGGAGTCCGTTGATTAGGTTAGTTCAGGTCAGTTCAACTATGTTTCTCCTTGCCTTAGTATTTTTTTAGGTTGGTCCTGGTTAGTTCAGTTATGTTTTTGCTTTGGTCAGGTTAGTTTAGGTTTATACAGTTATGTAATTTAGGGCCGCTTATCCTGTGAGGAGCAAATCTCTGCTTTTCGGTTAGGGATCAGAGTTCAGTTATTCCAGGTTAGTTCAGTTATGTTTGGCGACCTGTAAGGGCCGCTCTGCTTTTTCATGAGAGACCACTTTGTTAAGTTTGTCCAGGTCAGTTTAGGTCAGTTAAGTTTATGATTTAGTTAGGATTCCTAAGGTCAGTAATTTCTGTATTTTGTGTTCTTTTAAAACGCATTTTATTTGTACAGTATTATATGCAAGATTTTTTTTCATTACGTTATGACATGATTTTCAAAGTTGATAATCTAAGAACTTTTTTTAATATACCATAGATAAACCCATACCATGGCAAAGGATAAATGGTACCATGACTTCGCCGCATACACGTCACAACAGCTGGACTGTTTTTGCCTACGGTTGTCTCTCTTTATGCTATCCTCCTTATTATTTTATTCTGTTTTGTTTTGGTTTTTAGCTAAACTGATACAGCAAAAGTTTATGTCATTTTTGAGGGTCCGTATCTCGGAAATGCCTTAGCCAAAATTTAAAACTTAAAAGAGATTTTGAAAGGTCGTTTCTTCTAGAATCACGGCGGGAGATTGATCTTAAATACGTTATTCTCTAAAGGATATACAGGGTAAAGAAAAAAACACTGCAAAATGGTTGCATTTCAACCCATTGCATTTGGTACAGGTAGCGTAATTTCAGAACATTCATTGTTATGACATTTAATGGCGTTAGTTGGTATCTCGTATATGTTCGGCAGTTTTCGGTTTTTTGGCCTACAAAATAAATTACCGGGGTTTTTCAAAAAGTTGACTCTCTTATGTCACCCTGTATCGCGAGAATGCCGCAGCCGATTTTAATAGGATAAATGATCTCTAAAAGATAACTGGTTGTAAAATTAGCGACGTATACTCATAGTTAATAAAACAATTTTATTCCATTTTGTACAAGGATGGAAAAAAATCTAATAAAAAAACTGATTAAAATTTTGTTTAAGAGCTACCGTCGATATCTCAAAACGGTTTTGGCGGTTTTTTTGTTTTTTGCCTACTAAATTGGTTACAGGGCGTTTACCGAAAGTTTGAACTTTCTTGTAAGTTATAATACAAGAAATCTTGAAATTAAGTGGGAAATCCCTATGCAAAAATAGGGCACAATGTTCATACAAACATACCCCGCAAACGCTTCGTCTCCGAGATACAGGGTGTTGAATTTTTTTTTATTCTTTCTTTGTAGCTCTTAGAGTTTTTGAGATATTTTACTCAAATATTGAAAATGGGTAACCATTTATTATCTACATCGTTGGATATACCAACGGCTAAGCAAAATCGACAAGGTCTTATTTTTTCTCGAGTTGTATCTTTTTACCCTCACAAACTTTTTGTAGAACATCACTGATCGTTTTTTCTTAAAAATCTGAATTCTCTATTCAATTTAGAAACTTTCTTGCCTCTTGCATCCTTGTCTTATCACCCACCGTTTTCGAGAAATTTGCAAAAGTGTCTAGAACTGCACATAATTTTTCCATAAGAAATGTTTGTTTTCTGCGTTCCTATTTAAATTCCCAGATACTGATGAAAAAGAGTCACTTATAGAAAAAGTATGTGCATTTCTACACACTTTTGCAAATTTCTCGAAAACGGTGGGAGTTAACACAAGGATGCAACACGCAAGAAAGTTTCTAAATTGAATGAAAAATTCAGACTTAAGGAAAAACGGTCAGTGGCGTGCTACAAAATAGTTTGTGAGTGTAAAAAGGATACAACCCGAGGAAGAATAAGATCTTGTCGGTTTTGGCTAGCAGTTGTATACCAAACGATGTAGATAATAAATGGTTGCCTCTATTCAAAATTTGAGTTCAATATCTCAAAAACTCTAGGAGCTATAAAGAAAAAATAAAAAACAAAAAATCAACATCCTGTATTGTGCGCTATTTTTGGATAGGGATTTCCCACTTAATTTCAGGATACCTTGCTTTGTAATTTACAAGAAAGTTGAAACTTTCTGTAAACGCCCTTTAACTGATTTAGTAGGCAAAAAACCAAAAAATCGCCAAAACCGTCCCGATATATCGACCATAGCTCTTAAATGTCATTACAAAAAGAGTCTTAAATTTAAAGCTTCCGTCGTGACATCGTAGTAAACAAAATTTTAATCAGTTTTTTATTATATTTTTTTCCATCCTTGTACAAAATGGAATAAAATTGTTTTATTAACGTTGCTGATTTTACAACCAGTTATCTTTTAGAGATCATTTATCTTATTAAAATCGGCTGCGGCATTCTCGCGATACAGGGTAACTTACAAAAGAGCGTCAACTTTTTGAAAAACCCCGGTAAGTTATTTTGTATGCCAAAAAATCGAAAACTGCCGAACATGTCCCGAGATACCAATTAACGCCAATGTCATAACAATGAATGTTCTGAAATTACGCTACCTACCAAACGCTGTGGGTTGAAATGCAACCATTTTGCAGTGCTTTTTTTCTTTACCCTGTATATCCTTCACAGAATAACTTATTTAAAATAAATTTCCCGCCGTGATTCTAGAAAAAAACGACCTTTCAAAATCTCTTTAGGTTTTAAATTTCGGCTAAGGCATTTCCGAGATAGAGACCCCTAAAAATGGCAAAAAATGTTGCTGTATCGATCTTTTCCGTTAGCAGTTTATTTGTTTTCAATAGACATGAAAGTCTGGTTCAACTCTACATGTGGTCAAAAATATTACCGCATCTACTACATTTAAAAATATATATAAATATTAAAACACTTAAAGTCAAAGCCTCTCCGAGTCCTGAAAGCAGACTTTCATGTTTACCACAGACCCCTCAAGCTCATTAAGAAAATTTAGAATTTAATTCTAAACAGTAGGTACGCCTTTGCTTTTATTGTGGTGCCTATTAGTACACAACTAAACTAACAGTTGGCGCTGCAAGACTATTATGAATTCACCATCTCCAAAGGTTCCTGTTTTATGCTCTTAAGGATGTCTCCGACGTAGCAGCCGGCCGGCAGCTGCAAATCCACAAACATATAAAATTCCGGCAAAAGACCCATTTGGTTAGTAAAAAAATAGAAAAATAAAACTGTCAAAATGTGTTTGTTTTAGAGAAAGAATTGTTATTTAAATAAACTGAGATGCATATTATATGAGCACAAAAGGCAATAAAATTGAGACTGAATTAAAATTGTGGAAAAGCATTACACTCAGTATTCTTTGAAGTCACAATCAAATAAAGGTATAAAAATTCCGTTGAACATAAACAGCAAAAATGCTAATAAACATCAACAACTATACGGTATACGGAAAAAAGACCGGATTAATTATCGCCATCCAACTAAATTACCGTTTTCGTAACCGCCATCGTCATGACACGAGCCGACCAAATCATCCTTCAAAGTTCCTAATTAAGTTATAACAATTTCAAGCTCATTTTTGTTTGACATTAAACGAGTGTAAACTCTTGAAACTGGAATCACAATACAACAAAAATGCTGAAATTAAATAAAGGTAACTCGTGCGGACCACCTCTGTAGTGGACCATTGCTAACACAAAAAGATTAGCCACGAGTGGTGTTCAGCTGGGCCGCTGGCTGGTAGTTAGGGACAACTGGAGCTTATTGGCTGATTTGTGTAATAATGTGCTTAAACGTTGGGCGGCGCCCGTGTGCTGCCTGCCGCCAAAGCTCCGCCCATCGAGAAATTCCCCGCGACATAAGAGCGTTCAGTTATTTGGTCAGTTCTGTCCAAGCACGTTGGCAACGCTGTGATTGCCGGCTGTAAAGCTAATTTTGCTAATTAAATGCTAAAAACAATGACGTCGACGACGATGTGATTGTGTGACCGCGGTCGTGGTTTGTCTACAAAGCCAACGGTCGAACACTTATGCCCAGACAACAGCCGGAAAGTGAAATAATGACTATCCAAAATTTGGACAGTTTGGACACTAAAAAGGGTGAAACTATGCAAAACATTAACAGTGACAATGTGCCCAATCAGACTAGCAAAAACGGACATATTAGTTTCAGTGTAGCGTCCCTCCTGGCGGACACCAGGCCCTCCAAATCGTCCTCGCCCGTTTCTCAAAGTTCCTCCACGTTAGCGCCCTCGAGTCCGAGAAACCCTTCCTCGGACGAAGAGTATGACTCTAACCAAGAGGACGGTGAGGATTCGATAGTGGACGTAGAAGATCTCAACCAAGACCAGAAATCGACGCATAGTTCTCTAAAAGAGGACGAAACGGGAGCTGATGCCGACTCGGCAAGAGAGAGCATTTTGAGTCACGGACCCATCAGACCCACACCGTTTTCCGCTCTTGCGGCGGTGTACCAGGCCGCCCATCAGAACTGGCCGCCTCAAGGGATGATTAATCCTTTTGGAGGACCGTCGCCGGTTTTTCAAGGGGGGGCACCTTTTGGACTTGGAGGGCTAAACAATGGTGAGTAAGTGGTTTAGAGCATTTGGTCTCTTGTTCAGTTTTCTTTACCATTGATTTTTAAATACCTACGGACGAAATAGAAAAAATACTTACCACAAGAGCAAGTCTTCTATAGTTGGCTATGTGTTTTTGACAAAAAAGGATAGAGAAACCTTTTTCGGAAAACAAATTTACAGCTTTTTTCTAATTTGGCATTTTTAATACTTTTTTAATTGAAAATTGAAATTAAATGGTCTTGATGCTCAATGCCATAAACACGGTCCGACGGAGATGCTTGCCAATCAGATATACCCCACTTTGCGTTTCTACATTAGGTTCTATTTTGGCATCTTTTGTCATAGTGAGCCAGCGTTCCACATATTCTATTTCAACGGTGCCTAATTCGAGTCAATTTTGGCATTTTTTAAATTACGATAGGGGCTTAATCCAGTTTATAATAGTGTCTCAAATACCCCTTTGCCATTTTGATTATATTCATTGCATTTAGCTGGACTGCAGAAAACAGAGCTCCAAATTGTATAAATTGCAAAAATTATGTTTTTAATTGGAAAAGGTTTACCAAAATAAAAATTTTAAAATAAAGTAAACAGTTTACCTAGATTAGTAAAGATTCAGTAATTTTGTGTTTCCAAGATAACTTTTAAAATGTCGGAAAAAGGTACTAACAAGGAAGTTCCAACTACACATTTTAATTTCAAATTTTCGTCTTTGGCCTGATACCCCAATGTCCAATTGATGACAATACTATGACCTTGTTTGGAAATATGGTGGACACTGGCCACCTCTCTCATTCACTATGGCTGCTGAAGCTGATGCTGAAAATTGTCTTAGAAGCATTGCTACAAATGCCACTGGTGTAGATGGCATTTCTGCTAAAATGTTGAGTGGTTGCCCACCCTTGTGTATTAGTCCTCTACTAAACATAATAAAATTTTCTCTTGAATCTAATAAAGTGCCAGATGCCAGGAAAATGTCGCTAATTGCATCTATTCCTAAAATATCTAATCCTTCATCTATTAATGAGTTCAGACCTATTAGCATCTTGCCCGCAGCATCTAAAATTCTTGAAAAAGTTGTAAAACATCACATTATAAAATTTATAAAGAATAAAAACATTCTTACTAAATATGTCAGTCTGGCTACAGAGCCAATTACAGCTGTACGACTGCATTATTAAAGCTTACTGGAGATATAGCTGCTGCTTTTGATGTGGGTCATTGCTGTTCCTGTGCACTGATTGATATGACTATGACCAAGGCATTTGATTCCTTGAACATGAAATTATTAATAGCCAAACTTAAACACTATGGGATTGAAACCGGTGCCGGTGGCTGGTTCAGCAGTTACTTGCAGATTAGGCAGCAGGCTGTTGGGGTTAAAATAGATAACAACATTGAGATCTCTAACTGGCAGAGTGTTGTGAGTGGTGTGCCACAGGGCTCTCACTATTCTTTGCTTTTTTTTCTATATTCACCAGTAGGATGGTATGAGTGGATCACTGTCAGTTGTAGGGAAAATCAATATACCTAAAGCAAAATTTGCTACCTCCTTTATGAACTACTGGTTCAACAAGGATAGCAAAGAGGACATCTCAGGTGTTCTACAATTCATTTTAGATATTCGCATGACATTGAGACATTAAAAGTAATTTGTTCCTATTTTGGTTACTCCAGAATAATATCACCGTTAAAGTAATTGTTCAAAGTGGCTTCCATAAATTGGCTTCGAAAAAGTGTTCGAACATTTGTGAGAACATGCAATGTCAATTGTGAACATATATTTTTCTCTGTGTAAAATCTTCAAGATTGGTCGGCTGTGTAACCGCCTAAATCTTTGATTTAAAAGGCCTTCATAAAAGATAATCCAAGGGAGAAAGGTCTGATGATCTAACAGGCTCTTCGATGGGACCAGGTCTTATAAACCATCGCCAATAAAACGTAATGTTCAAAAATTCTCGAACAATAACCGCACACTGAGGAGAGGCAGCATCTTACTGGAAAAGTAGTTCATTTTCAAACAAATTTTTGTAATTTTTCAGTACTTCTGTTATACGCGGAACAACAGTGATTTTAAGAAGCTCAAGGTAAATCTTTGCAACAATGTGCCACACTTGGTGTGATGTGACTTAATAGTTGAAAGGGCATGGACTTCTTGGTGCTCCAGAGATTGGTGCATTCCTCTTAGAAAAGCTTGATCATATTATTCACTTTCAAATTTATTTAGCCTTTAACTTGAATCTGGAAATTTTCTTCACAATTTAGATGTATCGCCCTCAATCAAGATTTTCAGGAGAAGAGGATCGAAACATTGTATATATTAAGCTGGGTACCACACACTGCCCCGCAGTTTCTTCATGGTTCCTCTATTTTCTCTACGCTTTGTTCGTTTTAATGTAGGTCACATCAGGTTGTTTTGTTCGAATATTGCAAGTTAAACCTAATATGACATAAACCTCTACAATTTGAGTAAAATAGCCTTGAAGGAGATAGAAAATAGATCAATGCCTGGGTAAACGTCAAAGTTTGCTTTTCCTGACTTTCCTCCTGATAACATTCTTAACCTTTTGGATCTTGGAAACTTGATAAACTTGACAGGTATATCTACCAGAAGCCCACGTTTCAAGAATTTAGAGCTTTTTAGTGGAAAATCAAGAACTTACAGTTCCAATTTAACAGTTTTCCCAAGCCCACGTTTCAAGAATTCAGAGCTTTTTAGTGGAAAATCAAGGACTTACAGCTACAATTTCACAGTTTTCCCAGAATACCCAAATGAGTGGGTATAATGAATTTTTGGCTCTTACTACCACCAAATTTGATTATAAGCCTGACACTTTTATCTACCATAAGCCCTCTCGGACTGATCATGTGATTCCGTTTAAATTTAAGCGGCTTCTCCGGCAGAAACTCACAGTTTCCTTTATTAAATCCACAGGATGCTCATGGTCATAAAGCAGATTCTTTGTACCAATGGATATGCCCTGACAGTTTGTAGTTCTATGGAAGATAAATCTAACGGTGAATCAAAATATTGACTTATTTCTGAAGACAATTTCCTTGAAGACGGTCTTTGTATATTTTATGAAATCAAAAGAAGGAGTCTTCCAGGTATAAATTTCAACGTATTTAAAGTGCTGGTTCAAGCACAACAGTACTCAATGTTGAAAAGTTCTGAAATCAGATAATGGAGGAGAGATTTGCATCAAGGAAATGGAGAAGTAGTGACTTTTAAGGATTCTGGCGATATTAAACGTGCCCTTGTACACTAGACCAAAACGCCATGTCGGAAAGGCTGAACTGAAGTTTTATTGAAACAGTGGAGTGTATACTTTTGGTTTTTGGGCTTGAAGTAGCTACCTGTTTGTAAAACAGGTGGTTGATTTCAAGTATCCAACAACACCGTTTCTGGACAATGTCTGGACAGACACAAGCAAAAGACCAGATACCAGTCATATCAGCACATTTGGAAGCACAATTCTTTTTCTCCAAGTGCCTATCGGTTCCGGATGTTAGCTATCAACGTGGCTCTTCTTATTTTGTTGATGGCGATTCGGAAAAGTTCTGCTGATGATTTATCAAACTACGTTCTTAGACTTGCCCACCAAGATATTCTTCTTCGGCCCGGTGTTCTTCTTCTGTTGAAAATTTTGAATTGAAAATACTGAAGTTCCCGACATTTTAAGGAATCCAGCAGTTCTGATTCTTTAGTCACCTGTAGCATTACTTCTGTGTTGGCAATTTTTTGTATCCAAAGTCATCTCCTGTACAGCCAGAGTTCGAATGCCTCAAGTCTTTTGGTAGTTCCTTTTGTGAGTGTCCAGGTTTCTATGCCATAGCGAAGGACCGAGAAGACGTAGCAATGCAAGAGTCTGAGCTTCAAGTCCAAGGACATATAATGGCTTTTAAAAAACGAGGTCATTTCAGTAAACCCTGAGCGGGCCTTCTCCATGCGACATCGTATTTCTTATGAGTTGACCCACTCCTCGTTAATGATTGTCCCCAAGTACGTGTACTTTTTTACTCTTTGTATTCTACTGCGATTGATGTATATATTGTCCTCTGTGATGTTTCTCCTCCTTACTATAAGGAGTTTAGTTTTGTTTATATTTATTTCCAACCCGTACTGTGCGCTAATTCTGTTCCCCTATCCATTAACTTTTGTAATCCTTGAACACTATTTGCAAACATGATGGTATCATCTGCATATCTTATATTGCTAAATTTAGTACCGTTTATGGTGGTTCCTTCTTCAATGTTGTAGAGTGCTTCTCGAAACATGTATTCGGAGTACACGTTAAATAAAATAGGGCACAAAATGCAGCCCTGCCTCACTCCTCTTTTTATTTGTTCTGTGTGACTGTCGTCAATTCTTAAAACTGCCATCTGGTTCCAATATAAGTTTATTATTATGTTTAAATCTTTTTGTCTCATTCCTATTTTCTTCAGTATGTCGAGTATTTTATCATGTTAAACTCGGTCAAACGCTTTGTGGTAATCGATTAAGCAAGCAAACTTGAACACCAAATAGGGCCTGTTTTGTACCGACGGCGTTCACAAACCCAAACTGATTCGGTGCGATCTGTTCTTCACAAAGTCTATTTTTAGGAAGTGTGATGAATTCTGACTTCAACCAATCCGCTGGAACTTCTCCTGTTAAGTAAATTTTGTTAAATATTCTAGTCAGCCATTTGATTTTATCCTCATTCAGTCATTTTAGGAATTCAGTTTGTATTTGGTCCAGACCAGCTGCTCTCCGTGGCTTCATTTCCGAAATGGCGGCTCTCATCTCGTCAAACAGAAACTCATGGAATCGATTCTTCAGACATGTTTTCCAGGTCTCCTTCTACTTCCTCTCAGCGTCAATGATGATTTCTCCTGCTTCGTTGACCAAGTTTTTACAGTTGTTTTTGTGGCATTTCCCTGTTGCTTCGCGGACTTTTTGATACATGTTTTGATGGTGTTCTTTACGACATTTTTCTAGTAGTTCATTCTCTTTCGCTTTCCTTATTTCCCGTCTTATAATGTATTGTATTCGTTTATATTCCTTTAGGTTTCCTTTAGTTTGTCTTCTTTGCTGCATCAAGTTTAATATTCCTCTCGTCATCCAAGATTTTTTCTTTATTTTGCCTGGTTCCATTATTTCTTTTTTTACTGTTTCTACTGCTTGTTTTCTGCTTTCTACTTTTGATGAGTTCTTTATCACCGTTGATATTTTCGTTTCAGTGAACGTTGGCGTTGAGCATTGTCGCTGCTGCTTCCTCCTTTGCCGGGATTTTGAGTCTCTGACGGTCATAACTTGAAGTCTTCTTAGTGTTGACTTTGTTTATTTTCACCTTAAATGTACCAACCAGGGGACAGTGATCTGATCCAATGTCGCACATCCAGCTCCTGGATGTGTGTTGAGAGGGCAGCTATTTATATATCTCTTATTGAGTATCATAAAGTTGATCTGGTTTCTGACTATTCTTCCGGGTTCATCCATGGGCGATTTCCACGCATAAAATCTTGGTGATGGTTTAAACCAAATGTTCATTACTACGAGTTCACTCGTTGCTTCAAGTGTGTCTCCTCTTTTGTTCCTTTCACCCAGTCCGTATGATCCTACAATGTCTGATGTATGGCCTTCTCTCAATTTTTAGACAACATCGCCCATTACCATTGTGGTATCATGTCCTATCAGTTTTTTTAGTACGTTATTGAGTTTTGTGTACATATTTTCTACTTCTTCGTCTTCTCTATCTAGCGTAGGGCGTATATTTTTATTATGTTTATGTCAGCCGGACTCGCTCTCATTTGAATGAGTACTATTGTTTCTGATACAGGTGTACTAGTATATTGTGCAACTAGTGTCGAGAATTGCACTTATCACAACAGTGTGACGGTTTGGAAACGAGCTGTAGGCGAATGATACAATGTCACGAGGGTGTGAAGAGTGATTTTTGAACGTGTTGCACACTGTACTTTTTCTACGACTGCAATTTTGCTTCATAAATGATCAATCGTTTTATAAAATATATGCGAGTCGTGGGCAAAGCGAACAGAAGCGTGTGGCAAAGTGGACTTTGCACACGCTTTTTTATGTGCACTTTGCACACGCTCTTTGCAATATACGACTTTCAACGATAGTTTGTAGTGCGCATTTGTTCATTTTTGAGATAGTCGTAAAAAAAGGTGTTTACATACTACGCTATTTTCTTGCTAACCCACACCGTGGTCGTGTCTGCCAGCCGCACTGCCTAAAAAGAGAACTCTATAATCCTCGATGTACAGGGTGTTTCAAATTCGAGCCACATCATTGGGATCTCAGCAACGGTAAGAGATACAGAGTCGGTTAAATTGGGTCAAAGTTGCCGTTTTAACGTTTCAAAAATTCCGATTACTTCTGGAGATATCCGAAAAAATACAGAATTTTGAAGAATCGTTTTTATTTTGTTTTGAGCTTATTCGAAGAGATAATTCAAAATGATTGACATTTCATCATTGCAACTTTCTCTACTCTGTAAGGTGGTATATTTAGTTTCTTCCTGCGACGTTTCGTTTTTTGGTAACCATTATCAACTATATTTTTTTAAATACGGATCTGAATTTTGTATTAATTATTTTGATCGCTCTCTTTAATTAAAACAACACGATATGCAATATGACAAATATTGCAATTAAGGTCTAGCTAGAAATCGTTTTTCTTTAAATTTTATTATATAAAATTCTTATTTAATATATAAGACCGATTTTATTACTAAACGAAACACTAAACAAAAAGATATCTCTCCCTGCACCGCAATACATTTTTGAGTTCTTCTAAGCAAGTTTCTGGTAATTGACCGTTCAATTGTTCTAGCTCGTATAGCTCTTGCTTCCGTTATTAAATTTTTCCTTAGAATATTGACATCATTGATTGGGTGTTTGAATATGCAGTTTTTCAAATAACTTCAAAGAAAGTAATCCAGAGGAGAAAGATCTGGACTTCTTGCTGGCCACAGTAAGACCACTTGGTTTCCAATTCACTGGTTGGGAAAGAATTCGTTTAAAAAATTTGTAACAACTCTTCCAATCGCGCCTAACCTCTGCCCATGGTACTCAAATCCACAGCACTTTTCCCTTTTCAAAAATGAATTAATTCACTACTGTTCTAGAAAAAGCCAAACAGGATTGAATCATTATTAACATATAAAAACCTATATTATTATCTTAGATGGTAAATTGTAATTTATTTTATTTGTAAAATATCTATTAGAGTATTTTTCTTGCTGCAAGTTATGTATTTATAAATGAATTCAGAAATTCTTGATAAAAAAAGGAAATATAATAGAATAAGGGCTATACGCAAGCTAGAGTAAATCAACGGGCAATAACCAGAAAATTGCTTAGAAGACTTTTTGGCTAGTCCTTTGTTTGGTAGTTAGACATTCTAGTAACAATAGGTGGTAAAAAAGATAATGGGTATATATAAAAAAAATGATTTTTAGCTAAACTGTAATTGCAAAATATGTTATATTGCATATCATGTTGTTTGGACTAAAAAGAGCGATCAAGACAACGAATGAAAAATCCAGGTTCGTATTTAAAAAAAAAGTTGATGATGGTTCTCAAAAAACGAAACGTCGCAGGAAGAAACTAAATACGCCATCTTACAGGGTAGAAAAAGATGCAATGACGAAATGTCAATCATTTTAAATTATCTCTTCGAATAAGCTCAAAACAAATTAAAACGGTTTTCAAAATTTACTATTTTTTCCAGATGTCACCGGAAGTAATGGGATTTTTTTAAATGTTAAAACGGCATATTATTGAACTCCAATTTGCGCAACTTTGCCTATATTTAACCGACCCTGTATCTCTTACCGTTGCTGAGATCCCAATGATGTGGCTCGAATTTGAAACATCCTGTACATACCACCAGTGTCTGGCCATCTCATTTCACTTATTCCAATGATTTCTATCTTCATCCTTTTCATTTCCTTTATTGTATTTTGAATTGTACCTTGCTGGTTCATTGTTTTTACATTCCAGGTTGCTTTTCTTATTTTCTCTCTGGTATTGACTACTTCCACTTCCTTCCTTGTAACTGTCCCTCCTGGAGATACGACTGAGTGACTTACTCCGAATACCGATTTAGCTGCAAGGACACATCCTTTTATGATCTTTAATGAGGTGGGTGTCTATAGTTCTTCCTTATCCTTATGCCGTTGACAGTATTCTACTGTTCCTCGGCCTTTGGAGCCTGTTTTCTAACTCCAGGGCAAAAGAGTGCCTTTCCCTTCTCAACTCGTCCACACGAAGCTGTCGGTCGACAAAGGTTTTGAGGTTATTGGTTATTGAGAGCCTCGTCTGTTATCTAGCAGGAGGTACGACGTGCAGGTGAGGTTGACATTTGGGACGACGTATTTTAAAACATCCAACGTCCCTCACATCCCACACAATTATGGTTTTCGTTACAAAAGAACAACCGAGGCTTAACGTAAAATCTCAGCCTGAAGATTTGGAAGAAATTTCGATCGGAAGAGGGTAATCAGGAGATTGCCAATTGACCCAAAGAGGATTTTGTTGAAAGTGACCTTGACAATGCAAAAAATCTTCAGACAAGACGTAATTCAAATGATGACTGGTTCTTTGCCTGACTCTCAACATGCATTGGATCCAGAAGAAATAAGACAAAAACAAAAATTATTTGAGGAGTTTGTGACATGTTTTTCTTACGGTGGCACTCAATGCTCGTTGGAAGATGTATGATGACCATTTGATTCCAAAATAGCTCTTTCTGGACAAGATGGGCAACCTGAAAATGGGTAGTTAGATATGCTGATGGCTATGCCCCTCATGTGGACTTGAACATAGATCGTTTTGATGTCACTACACTCTTTCTATTAAGTGAGACCGTTATTATGCATATACCTGATTAAACACATCAATTTGTGTTTAATTTAATAACAGTCTCACTTGACTCACCATGTAGAAAGGATGACAAAAGTCGTTCAAGATTTTTTGCATTGTCAAGGTCGCTTTCAACAAAATCTTCTTTGGGTCAATTGGCAATCTCCTGATGACCTTCGCCTGATTGAAGTTTTCTTCAAATCTTCAATGTTAAGCCTCTGGTTGTTCTTTTGTAATGTGAACCATAATTGTGTTTCCAAATATCCTGATGATACTGATATGACTGATATCTGTTTTTTGGCATGCCCAGATTTGGTATTTGTCCAGAAATTGTCTAGAAACGGTGCTGTATAATTATTTGAAATCAACAAATGCTTGGCTCTACGTGTAGCTCTATTCTTCTACTTTCTCAGATTTTAGGAGAAATCTTCATCGAAACGAGATATGAGCTGTTAAAGGCCGCAATGCACGATATTGGGATTTCTCCAAATTTAGGATTGAGTGCTCCAAATGCGTAACATAGAAATGTCACTCTTCCCATATAATCCAATAATAATCGATTTTATTCGTTAATTCTAGTAGTTATTTGATACATAGAGCATATATTTTAGTTTTAGATAGTATATGGTGTCCCAAAAAATGCTGTTAAAATGGAATTTTAGTATTTTTGGATGTAAATCTATATCAATAATTCGAGTAGTTTTATGATGAATAGATCGATGGTTTCCGTTGTGGATAGTATGCGGCGTCCCAAATGATGATGTAACTTTTAATTTTTGTATATATCTATTTCTGATTTAGATACTACAGGATGTCCCATAAATTGGCCAATATAACATTTTTAGAAACCATTAAAGCTACAAACTATGTGGCACAGAAAGAATGCCGAATACAAACACATGTTCTAACTAATTGCGAAATACTAATGCTGGTTGTCATCAGGTACATCCTAATTTGAATTTAAATCGTAAGTGCCGTCATTCATTCTCCATTACGTTTTAGTGGCCACATCAAAGGCCGGCGATGTCCAAGACGGATCGCCATGAAATCGTCAACTTTTTTTTTACAAACCCGTTAAATTAATAATATTGGCAAATTGCGGCTTCAAATTAAGCTATTAAAGTTCGAAAACCGTGAAATAGCTGTTGATACATTCCTGTGTTTTGTCAAAGGTGATAAGATAATAAAGTTTTACGATAAGTGTCTTAAAGTTTATTATTTAACAATTATTCTTTCTTTATGGCAGTTGGCTTTTTTTGTGGTGTTTGTTTGAAAAGTGGATAAATCTAATCACAAACCCATAATTTGCCTGACTGCCGGTCGGCTCTTTTCCTATATAAACCAGCTCTTAATTGCCTTTGTCACGAAACCCTAATAATTTTATCACGGGGGCCCTTCTAATTAACCACTTCCAAATTAAAACACCTAATCTCATATTCCCTCTCGCTCGTCTGCTCGCTAAACAAGGACGATCATACTTAATGCCTCGCAGCTTTACGAATAAATTAACTCCCTGGCCATTTGTAATATTAAACAGGTATTTTATAACAACCTAATAATCTCCGGGGTGCAACATGATTCGAAACAATTAATTAATGGCATTAACTAGCGAGAAATTATTAAAAACGATCTTGTTTTTAGTTCGGTTTTACTAGAGATTTATAAAAATATCGTCAGGCAGGTGTTCACAGAAATAAGTCATCAAATTATAACCTGATAGGTTTTTTATCCAGCAGTGTTGCCTAGGAACCTGTGTGTGTGTGTGTATTCAAACAAACCGATATTATTGAACATCGATAATTTAAAATCATAATTAAATTGTTAAATAAAGGCCTTTGTCGTTAACCAAACCGTGATGACTTAGGAAAATTAAATAAAAATGACCGGCTTTTAGTTCTTTTTTTTTGAGAGACGATCTGTCGACGCCGCCAAAGACGGTTTAATAAAGTTATTAACGAGATAATAACGTGGTAAACGGCACCCAAATAAAATCCAATTAAGACCTTTTGTATACCAGAGGACGATCGATAGTTGAGGACAGAGGCATGCCCAATAATGAAAGATGTTACGTAAAAAATTCTTATTTTTAAATAAATTTGATATGATTGGTTTGAAACAATTGATTCAAAGATTATCTTTTTCAAAAGTAATCCATACTTTTGTCTCAAAAAAGAATATTAGTATTTTCTGACAGCTCAGCCTCCGTGTTTGGACGTTTTTATAGCTTGTTTTTTGTATTATTTAACCTCAACTAACCTGCGTAAAAGGGCTTAGTTTGAAAACTTAATAAGGTAAACATTCACCTAATGATTCTTACCTTAAAATTCCAAAGCTGGAATGGTTTATAAAATTTTAAGTATTTTATTTCTCAGAAAGTACAACTATAAGTAATTCTAGGTATTTTTAAGACATTTTATGAATTTTCAGTAGTACAGAGTTATTTAGCAATAATTCCAAAAAACTATCAGTAATATCGAGAAATTTTCTGTAGATTTAAATAATGTAAAATGTCGGATACTCTAAAATTTCAGAGAAATATTTATCGTAGGGTAAAACACGTACACCTCATAATGTTTAACTTAAAATTCCTAGTTTTGAAATTTGGAATTTCTTTAATATTTGTAAGCATTTCTTATAAAGTTTGTGCAGTTAAACCTATTTCCAGGTATTTTCAAGATATTTACTGGAAACTTTATAACATTTTTAGTAGTTCCGAGAAACTTTCAGTAACTCTATACAATTCTCAGTGATTTCGAGAAATTTTCTGGAATTTCCAGCAATGAAACTTGTCCTGTAATTTTAAAATTTCAGAGTGCACATTCGCCGTAGTGTAAAACCGAATCTCATAATGTTTACCTTAAAATTAGAAATTCTTTCAAAATTTCTAGTATTTTTTATAAATCGTAAGAATTTCTCAGAAGGTGCGTACTACTAGAAATAATTTTAAGTATTTCCAAGAATTCTTTGAATTTTCAATAGTTCAGGGAAATTCAGCAGTAATTCTATGAAATTATAAGCAATTTCCAGAAATGTTTTGTAGCTTTTAGAACTGTAAATTGCCGTGTATTCTAAAATTCCAAAGTGACATTCGTCGTAGAGTAAAAAGGCACCTCATAATGTTTACCTTAAAATTCCAAAACTAAAAATTCCTTCAAAAGTTCAAGTATTCTTTATAAGTCGTAAGCATTTCTCAGAAAGTCCATATAATTACAAGTAAGTAATTCTAGGAATTTCCAAAAAATTCTGTGAGTTTTCAGTAGTTTAAAGAAACTGAATAACTTCATGAAATTCTCAGTAATTTTGCGAAATTCTGTGTAATTTTCAATAATGTAAAATGTCGTGTACTATAAAATTCTAGATTGACATTCGTTGTAGAGTAAATCCGCACCTTATAATGTTTCCTTTAAAATTCCGAAACTAGAAGTTTCTTTAAAATTTCGAGAATTTTTATAAATCGTAATCATTTCTCAGAAAGTCCTTGCAATCACAAGCAATTCTAGGTATCTCCAAGATACTCTTTGAAATTTCAGTAGTTCAGAGAAATTGAGAAAATCAGTGAAATTCTCAATAATTTTGAGACATTTTCTGTAGTTTTTAGTAATGCAAATTGCAGTGTACTATAAAATACTAGATTAACATTCGTCGTAGAGTAAATTATAATGTTTACTTTAAAATTCCAAAATTTGATATTTCTTTAAAATTTCGATTATTTTATAAATCGTAATCATTTCTCAGAAAGTCTTTACAATTACAACCGATTCTAGGTATTTCCAAGAAATTCTTTGAAACTTCAGTAGTTCAGAGAAATTGATTAAAATCGTGAAATTATCAGTAATTTTTGAGAAATTTTCTGTAATTACTGATAATGCGAATTGCCGTGTACTCTAAAATTCCAAAGTGACATTTGTTGTAAAGTAAAATGGCACCTCATAAAGTTTAACTTAAAATGTCAAAACTGGAGAATTACTTTAAAATTATTTTTCATAAACTGTAAGTATTTACCAGAAAGTCTGTACAATTACAAGTTATCCCAAGTCTTTTTAAGATATCGATTGTAAACTACATAAAATTTCCAGTGACTAGTTCCGAGAAGTTTTCAGTAGTTCTATGAAATTCTTCGTAATTACGAGTAATTTTCTACAATTTTTAGTAACCTAAAATGTCGTGTAATTACAAAAAGTCCGTACAATTAGAAACTTCATACAATTTTCAGGGACTAGTTCCTAGAAAATTTTCAGTACCCCAATTCCATAAAATTCTCAGTAATTTCGGAAAATCTTCTGTAATTTTTAGTAGTGTAAATTGCCGTGTATTCTAAAATTCCGAAGTAGCATTTTTGCAACATATTTACCCTAAAGTTCCAAAACTAGAAATTCCTTTAAAATTTCAAGTATTGTTTATAAATCGTAAAACGTAATTCTAGGTATTTCAAAAAAATTCTTTTAATTTTTAGTAGTTTAGAAAAATTGATTAATTTCATGAATTTCTCAGTAATTTCGAGAAATTTTGTGTAACTTTCAGTAATGTAAATTGCCGTGTACTATAAAATTCTAGATTAACATTCCTTGTATAGTAAAACCGCACCTTATAATGTTTATTTTAAAAATCCAAAACTAGAAATTTCTTTATACAAGCAATTCTAGGTATTTCCAAGAAATTTTTAAAAATTCAAAACTAGAAATTTCTTTATACAAGCAATTCTAGGTATTTCCAAGAAATTTTTTGAACTTTCAGTGGTTCAGAAAAATTGAGTGAATTCGTGAAATTCTTAGTAATTTCGAGAAATTTTCTGCATGTTTTTGTTTTAGTAATGTAAATTGCCGTGTACTCCAAAATTCCAAAGTGACATTGTAGAGTAAACTCGCACCTTATAAAGTTTAACTTAAAATTTCAAAACAGGACAATTACTTTAAAATTATAAGTATTTTTCATAAACTGTAAACATTTACCAGAAAGTCTGTACAATTACAAATAATTCCAAGTCTTTTTAAGATATTTTCAGTGACTAGTTCCAACAAGTTTTCAGTAGTTCCATTAAATTCTCCGTAATTACCAGAAATTTTCTACAATTTTTAGTAATCTAAAATGCCGTGTACTCCAAAAAAAGTCCGTACAATTACAAGTTATTCCAAGTAGATAAGATATTTATTAGAAACTTCATACAATTTTCAGAGACTAGTTCCGAGAAAATTTTCAGTACCTCAATTCCATAAAATTCTCAGTAATTTCGGGAAATTTTCTGTAATTTTTAGTAGTGTAAATTGCCGTGTATTCTAAAATTCCGAAGTGGCATTCATCGTAGAGTAAAACGGTACCTCATACAATTTACCTTACAAATCCAAAACCAAACATCGGACTTTTATTTGTGAAGCGCAACCAAAAATTAGCTTTATGAATTTGATCCTCCTAAAACAATAGAGCAATTAGAAGCACGAACACAAAATGTTCTTAATTCAATAAATAGAAATACTTTAAAGCGAGTTGGTCGAGCCGCAATAAAAATATGTCAGGCAATTGACTTGGTAAATATTGTAATAAAAATGGTGTTACTATCAGTCTTCTAGTTTGAATACTTAAAAACTACAAATAACACAAACCTTGTTGAAACAGATGCAGAACAAAAAAAATATGCTTGAAAACAGATAACAAATATAACAGATAATCAGTCTTCTAGTTTAAATACTTAAAAACTACAAATAACACAAACCTTGTTGAAACAAATGCAAAACAAAAAAAATTGTCTTGATAACAGATAACAAATATAACAGATAATCAGTCTTCTAGTTAGAATACATAAAAATAACACAAACCCTTTTGAAACAAATACAAAACCAAAGAAAATATTCTTGATAACAGATAACAAATTATAACAGATAATCAGTCTTCTAGTTTGAATACTTAAAAACTACAAATAACACAAACCCTTTTGAAACAAGTACAAAACAAAAGAAAATATTCTTAATAGCAGATAACAAATATAACAGATAATCAGTCTTCTAGTTTGAATACATAAAAACTACAAATAACGCAAACCCTTTTGAAAAACATACAAAACAAAAGAAAATATTCTTGATAACAGATAACAAATATAACAGATAATCAGTCTTCTAGTTTGACTACATAAAAACTACAAATAACACAAACCCTTTTGAAAAACATACAAAACAAAAGAAAATATTCTTGATAACAGATGACAAATATAACAGATAATCAGTCTTCTAGTTTGAATACATAAAAACTACAAATAACACAAACCCTTTTGAAAAAAATACAAAACAAAAGAAAATATTATTGATAACAGATAACAAATATAACAGATAATCAGTTTTCTAGTTTGAATACTTAAAAACTACAAATAACACAAACCCTTTTGAAAAACATACAAAACAAAAGAAAATATTCTTGATAACAGATAACAAATATAACAGATAATCAGTCTTCTAGTTTGAATACATAAAAACTACAAATAACACAAACCCTTTTGAAAAAAATACAAAACAAAAGAAAATTTTCTTGATAACAGATGACAAATATAACAGATAATCAGTCTTCTAGTTTGAATACATAAAAACTACAAATAACACAAACCCTTTTGAAAAAAATTGACAAAAGAAAATATTATTGATAACAGATAACAAATATAACAGATAATCAGTTTTCTAGTTTGAATACTTAAAAACTACAAATAACACAAACCCTTTTGAAAAACATACAAAACAAAAGAAAATATTCTTGATAACAGATAACAAATATAACAGATAATCAGTCTTCTAGTTTGACTACATAAAAACTACAAATAACACAAACCCTTTTGAAAAACATACAAAACAAAAGAAAACATTCTTGATAACAGATGACAAATATAACAGATAATCAGTCTTCTAGTTTGACTACATACAAACTACAAATAACACAAACCCTTTTGAAAAACATACAAAACAAAAGAAAATATTCTTGATAACAGATGACAAATATAACAGATAATCAGTCTTCTAGTTTGAATACATAAAAACTACAAATAACACAAACCCTTTTGAAAAAAATACAAAACAAAAGAAAATATCCTTGATAACAGATAACAAATATAACAGATAATCAGTCTTCTAGTTTGAATACTTAAAAACTACAAATAACACAAACCTTTTTGAAAAACATACAAAACAAAAGAAAATATTCATGATAACAGATAACAAATATAACAGATAATCAGTCTTCTAGTTTGACTACATAAAAACTACAAATAACACAAACCCTTTTGAAAAACATACAAAACAAAAGAAAATATTCATGATAACAGATGACAAATATAACAGATAATCAGTCTTCTAGTTTGAATACATAAAAACTACAAATAACACAAACCCTTTTGAATAAAATACAAAACAAAAGAAAATATTCTTGATAACAGATCACAAATATAACAGATAATCAGTCTTCTAGTTTGAATACATAAAAACTACAAATAACACAAACCCTTTTGAAAAAAATACAAAACAAAAGAAAATATTCTTGATAACAGATAACAAATATAACAGATAATCAGTCTTCTAGTTTGAATACATAAAAACTACAAATAACACAAACCCTTTTGAAAAAAATACAAAACAAAAGAAAATATCCTTGATAACAGATAACAAATATAACAGATAATCAGTCTTCTAGTTTGAATACTTAAAAACTACAAATAACACAAACCTTTTTGAAAAACATACAAAACAAAAGAAAATATTCATGATAACAGATAACAAATATAACAGATAATCAGTCTTCTAGTTTGACTACATAAAAACTACAAATAACACAAACCCTTTTGAAAAACATACAAAACAAAAGAAAATATTCATGATAACAGATGACAAATATAACAGATAATCAGTCTTCTAGTTTGAATACATAAAAACTACAAATAACACAAACCCTTTTGAATAAAATACAAAACAAAAGAAAATATTCTTGATAACAGATCACAAATATAACAGATAATCAGTCTTCTAGTTTGAATACATAAAAACTACAAATAACACAAACCCTTTTGAAAAAAATACAAAACAAAAGAAAATATCCTTGATAACAGATAACAAATATAACAGATAATCAGTCTTCTAGTTTGAATACTTAAAAACTACAAATAACACAAACCTTTTTGAAAAACATACAAAACAAAAGAAAATATTCATGATAACAGATAACAAATATAACAGATAATCAGTCTTCTAGTTTGACTACATAAAAACTACAAATAACACAAACCCTTTTGAAAAACATACAAAACAAAAGAAAATATTCATGATAACAGATGACAAATATAACAGATAATCAGTCTTCTAGTTTGAATACATAAAAACTACAAATAACACAAACCCTTTTGAATAAAATACAAAACAAAAGAAAATATTCTTGATAACAGATCACAAATATAACAGATAATCAGTCTTCTAGTTTGAATACATAAAAACTACAAATAACACAAACCCTTTTGAAAAAAATACAAAACAAAAGAAAATATTCTTGATAACAGATAACAAATATAACAGATAATCAGTCTTCTAGTTTGAATACATAAAAACTACAAATAACACAAACCCTTTTGAAAAAAATACAAAACAAAAGAAAATATTCTTGATAACAGATAACAAATATAACAGATAATCAGTCTTCTAGTTTGACTACATAAAAACTACAAATAACACAAACCCTTTTGAAAAACATACAAAACAAAAGAAAATATTCATGATAACAGATGACAAATATAACAGATAATCAGTCTTCTAGTTTGAATACATAAAAACTACAAATAACACAAACCCTTTTGAAAAAAATACAAAACAAAAGAAAATATTCTTGATAACAGATCACAAATATAACAGATAATCAGTCTTCTAGTTTGAATACATAAAAACTACAAATAACACAAACCCTTTTGAAAAAAATACAAAACAAAAGAAAATATTCTTGATAACAGATAACAAATATAACAGATAATCAGTCTTCTAGTTTGACTACATAAAAACTACAAATAACACAAACCCTTTTGAAAAACATACAAAACAAAAGAAAATATTCATGATAACAGATGACAAATATAACAGATAATCAGTCTTCTAGTTTGAATACATAAAAACTACAAATAACACAAACCCTTTTGAATAAAATACAAAACAAAAGAAAATATTCTTGATAACAGATCACAAATATAACAGATAATCAGTCTTCTAGTTTGAATACATAAAAACTACAAATAACACAAACCCTTTTGAAAAAAATACAAAACAAAAGAAAATATTCTTGATAACAGATCACAAATATAACAGATAATCAGTCTTCTAGTTTGAATACATAAAAACTACAAATAACACAAACCCTTTTGAAAAAAATACAAAACAAAAGAAAATATTCTTGATAACAGATAACAAATATAACAGATAATCAGTCTTCTAGTTTGAATACATAAAAACTACAAATAACACAAACCCTTTTGAAAAAAATACAAAACAAAAGAAAATATCCTTGATAACAGATAACAAATATAACAGATAATCAGTCTTCTAGTTTGAATACTTAAAAACTACAAATAACACAAACCTTTTTGAAAAACATACAAAACAAAAGAAAATATTCATGATAACAGATAACAAATATAACAGATAATCAGTCTTCTAGTTTGACTACATAAAAACTACAAATAACACAAACCCTTTTGAAAAACATACAAAACAAAAGAAAATATTCATGATAACAGATGACAAATATAACAGATAATCAGTCTTCTAGTTTGAATACATAAAAACTACAAATAACACAAACCCTTTTGAATAAAATACAAAACAAAAGAAAATATTCTTGATAACAGATCACAAATATAACAGATAATCAGTCTTCTAGTTTGAATACATAAAAACTACAAATAACACAAACCCTTTTGAAAAAAATACAAAACAAAAGAAAATATCCTTGATAACAGATAACAAATATAACAGATAATCAGTCTTCTAGTTTGAATACTTAAAAACTACAAATAACACAAACCTTTTTGAAAAACATACAAAACAAAAGAAAATATTCATGATAACAGATAACAAATATAACAGATAATCAGTCTTCTAGTTTGACTACATAAAAACTACAAATAACACAAACCCTTTTGAAAAACATACAAAACAAAAGAAAATATTCATGATAACAGATGACAAATATAACAGATAATCAGTCTTCTAGTTTGAATACATAAAAACTACAAATAACACAAACCCTTTTGAATAAAATACAAAACAAAAGAAAATATTCTTGATAACAGATCACAAATATAACAGATAATCAGTCTTCTAGTTTGAATACATAAAAACTACAAATAACACAAACCCTTTTGAAAAAAATACAAAACAAAAGAAAATATTCTTGATAACAGATAACAAATATAACAGATAATCAGTCTTCTAGTTTGAATACATAAAAACTACAAATAACACAAACCCTTTTGAAAAAAATACAAAACAAAAGAAAATATTCTTGATAACAGATAACAAATATAACAGATAATCAGTCTTCTAGTTTGACTACATAAAAACTACAAATAACACAAACCCTTTTGAAAAACATACAAAACAAAAGAAAATATTCATGATAACAGATGACAAATATAACAGATAATCAGTCTTCTAGTTTGAATACATAAAAACTACAAATAACACAAACCCTTTTGAAAAAAATACAAAACAAAAGAAAATATTCTTGATAACAGATCACAAATATAACAGATAATCAGTCTTCTAGTTTGAATACATAAAAACTACAAATAACACAAACCCTTTTGAAAAAAATACAAAACAAAAGAAAATATTCTTGATAACAGATAACAAATATAACAGATAATCAGTCTTCTAGTTTGACTACATAAAAACTACAAATAACACAAACCCTTTTGAAAAACATACAAAACAAAAGAAAATATTCATGATAACAGATGACAAATATAACAGATAATCAGTCTTCTAGTTTGAATACATAAAAACTACAAATAACACAAACCCTTTTGAATAAAATACAAAACAAAAGAAAATATTCTTGATAACAGATCACAAATATAACAGATAATCAGTCTTCTAGTTTGAATACATAAAAACTACAAATAACACAAACCCTTTTGAAAAAAATACAAAACAAAAGAAAATATCCTTGATAACAGATAACAAATATAACAGATAATCAGTCTTCTAGTTTGAATACTTAAAAACTACAAATAACACAAACCTTTTTGAAAAACATACAAAACAAAAGAAAATATTCATGATAACAGATAACAAATATAACAGATAATCAGTCTTCTAGTTTGACTACATAAAAACTACAAATAACACAAACCCTTTTGAAAAACATACAAAACAAAAGAAAATATTCATGATAACAGATGACAAATATAACAGATAATCAGTCTTCTAGTTTGAATACATAAAAACTACAAATAACACAAACCCTTTTGAATAAAATACAAAACAAAAGAAAATATTCTTGATAACAGATCACAAATATAACAGATAATCAGTCTTCTAGTTTGAATACATAAAAACTACAAATAACACAAACCCTTTTGAAAAAAATACAAAACAAAAGAAAATATTCTTGATAACAGATAACAAATATAACAGATAATCAGTCTTCTAGTTTGAATACATAAAAACTACAAATAACACAAACCCTATTGAAACAAATACAAAACAAAAGAAAATATTTTTGATAACGGATAACAAATTATAACAGATAATCAGTCTTCTAGTTTGAATACTTAAAAACTACAAGTAACACAAACCCTTTTGAAACAAATACAAAACAAAAGAAAATATTCTTGATAACGGATAACAAATTATAACAGATAATCAGTCTTCTAGTTTGAATACATAAAAATTACAAATAACACAAACCCTTTTGAAAAAAATACAAAACAAAAGAAAATATTCTTGATAACAGATCACAAATATAACAGATAATCAGTCTTCTAGTTTGAATAAAAACTACAAATAACACAAACCCTTTTGAAATAAATACAAAACAAAAGAAAATTTTCTTGATAACAGGTAACAAATATAACAGATAATCAGTCTTCTAGTTTGAATACATAAAAACTACAAATAACACAAACCCTTTTGAAACAAATACAAAACAAAAGAAAATATTCTTGATAACAGGTAACAAATATAACAGATAATCAGTCTTCTAGTTTGAATACTTAAAAACTACAAATAACACAAACCCTTTTGAAAAACATACAAAACAAAAGAAAATATCCTTGATAACAGATAACAAATATAACAGATAATCAGTCTTCTAGTTTGACTACATAAAAACTACAAATAACACAAACCCTTTTGAAAAACATACAAAACAAAAGAAAATATTCTTGACAACAGATGACAAATATAACAGATAATCAGTCTTCTAGTTTGAATACGTAAAAACTACAAATAACACAAACCCTTTTGAATAAAATACAAAACAAAAGAAAATATTCTTGATAACAGATCACAAATATAACAGATAATTAGTCTTCTAGTTTGAATATATAAAAACTACAAATAACACAAACCCTTTTGAAACAAATACAAAACAAAAGAAAATATTCTTGATAACAGATAACAAATTATAACAGATAATCAGTCTTCTAGTTTGAATACTTAAAAACTACAAATAACACAAACCTTTTTGAAACAAATACAAAACAAAAGAAAATATTCTTGATAACAGATAACAAATATAACAGATAATCAGTCTTCTAGTTTGAATACATAAAAACTACAAATAACACAAACCCTTTTGAAACAAATACAAAACCCAAGAAAATATTCTTGATAACAGATAACAAATTATAACAGATAATCAGTCTTCTAGTTTGAATACTTAAAAACTACAAATAACGCAAACCCTTTTGAAACAAATACAAAACAAAAGAAAATATTCCTGATAGCAGATAACAAATATGACAGATAATCAGTCTTCTAGTTTAAATACTTAAAAACTACAAATAACACAAACCTTGTTGAAACAAATGCAAAACAAAAAAAATAGTCTTGATAGCAGATAACAAATATAACAGATAATCAGTCTTCTAGTTTGAATACATAAAAACTAAAATAACACAAACCCTTTTGAAACAAATACAAAACAAAAAACAGATAATTAGTCTTCTAGTTTGAAAACATAAAAACTACAAATAACACAAACCCTTTTGAAAAAATACAAAACTTAAGAAATTATTCTTGATAACAGATAACAAATATAACAGATAATCAGTCTTCTAGTTTGAATACATAAAAGCTAAAATAACACAAACCCTTTTGAAACAAATACAAAACAAAAAACAGATAATTAGTCTTCTAGTTTGAATACATAAAAACTAAAAATAACACAAGCCCTTTTGAAAAAAATACAAAACTTAAGAAACTATTCTTGATAACAGATAACAAATATAACAGATAATCAGTCTTCTAGTTTGAATACATAAAAACTAAAATAACACAAACCCTTTTGAAACAAATACAAAACAAAAAACAGATAATTAGTCTTCTAGTTTGAATACATAAAAACTACAAATAACACAAACCCTTTTGAAAAAAATACAAAACTTAAGAAACTATTCTTGATAACAGATAACAAATATAACAGATAATCAGTCTTCTAGTTTGAATACATAAAAACTACAAATAACACAAACCCTTTTGAAACAAATACAAAACAAAAGGAAATATTCTTGATAACAGATAACAAATATAACAGATAATCAGTCTTCTAGTTTGAATACATAAAAACTACAAATAACACAAACCCTTTTGAAACAAATACAAAACAAAAGAAAATATTCTTGATAACAGATAACAAATATAACAGATAATCAGTTTTCTAGTTTGAATACTTAAAAACTACAAATAACACAAACCCTTTTGAAAAACATACAAAACAAAAGAAAATATTCTTGATAACAGATAACAAATATAACAGATAATCAGTCTTCTAGTTTGACTACATAAAAACTACAAATAACACAAACCCTTTTGAAAAACATACAAAACAAAAGAAAACATTCTTGATAACAGATGACAAATATAACAGATAATCAGCCTTCTAGTTTGAATACATAAAAACTACAAATAACACAAACCCTTTTGAATAAAATTCAAAACAAAAGAAAATATTCTTGATAACAGATCACAAATATAACAGATAATCAGTCTTCTAATTTGAATACATAAAAACTACAAATAACACAAACCCTTTTGAAAAAAATACAAAACAAAAGAAAATATCCTTGATAACAGATAATCAGTCTTCTAGTTTGAATACATAAAAACTACAAATAACACAAACCCTTTTGAAACAAATACAAAACAAAAGAAAATATTCTTGATAACAGATAACAAATTATAACAGATAATTAGTCTTCTAGTTTGAATACATAAAAACTACAAATAACACAAACCCCTTTTGAAACAAATACAAAACAAAAGAAAATATTCTTGATAACAGATAACAAATTATAACAGATAATTAGTCTTCTAGTTTAAATACTTAAAAACTACAAATAACACAAACCTTGTTGAAACAAATGCAAAACAAAAAAAATAGTCTTGATAACAGATAACAAATATAACAGATAATCAGTCTTCTAGTTTGAATACATAAAAACTACAAATAACACAAACCCTTTTGAAACAAATACAAAACAAAAGAAAATATTCTTGATAACAGATAACAAATATAACAGATAATCAGTTTTCTAGTTTGAATACTTAAAAACTAAAAATAACACAAACCCTTTTGAAAAACATACAAAACAAAAGAAAATATTCTTGATAACAGATAACAAATATAACAGATAATCAGTCTTCTAGTTTGACTACATAAAAACTACAAATAACACAAACCCTTTTGAAAAACATACAAAACAAAAGAAAACATTCTTGATAACAGATGACAAATATAACAGATAATCAGCCTTCTAGTTTGAATACATAAAAACTACAAATAACACAAACCCTTTTGAATAAAATTCAAAACAAAAGAAAATATTCTTAATAACAGATCACAAATATAACAGATAATCAGTCTTCTAATTTGAATACATAAAAACTACAAATAACACAAACCCTTTTGAAAAAAATAAAAAACAAAAGAAAATATTCGTGATAACAGATAACAAATATAACAGATAATCAGTCTTCTAGTTTGAATACATAAAAACTACAAATAACACAAACCCTTTTGAAACAAATACAAAACAAAAGAAAATATTCTTGATAACAGATAACAAATTATAACAGATAATTAGTCTTCTAGTTTAAATACTTAAAAACTACAAATAACACAAACCTTGTTGAAACAATAAAAACTACAAATAACACAAACCCCTTTTGAAACAAATACAAAACAAAAGAAAATATTCTTGATAACAGATAACAAATTATAACAGATAATTAGTCTTCTAGTTTAAATACTTAAAAACTACAAATAACACAAACCTTGTTGAAACAAATGCAAAACAAAAAAAATAGTCTTGATAACAGATAACAAATATAACAGATAATCAGTCTTCTAGTTTGAATACATAAAAACTAAAATAACACAAACCCTTTTGAAACAAATACAAAACAAAAAACAGATAATTAGTCTTCTAGTTTGAATACATAAAAATAAAAACTACAAATAACACAAACCCTTTTGAAACAAATACAAAACAAAAGAAAATATTCTTGATAACAGATAACAAATATAACAGATAATCAGTCTTCTAGTTTGAATACTTAAAAACTACAAATAACACAAACCCTTTTGAAAAACATACAAAACAAAAGAAAATATTCTTGATAACAGATAACAAATATAACAGATAATCAGTCTTCTAGTTTGACTACATAAAAACTACAAATAACACAAACCCTTTTGAAAAACATACAAAACAAAAGAAAATATTCTTGATAACAGATGACAAATATAACAGATAATCAGTCTTCTAGTTTGAATACTTAAAAACTACAAGTAACACAAACCCTTTTGAAACAAATACAAAACAAAAGAAAATATTCTTGATAACGGATAACAAATTATAACAGATAATCAGTCTTCTAGTTTGAATACATAAAAATTACAAATAACACAAACCCTTTTGAAAAAAATACAAAACAAAAGAAAATATTCTTGATAACAGATCACAAATATAACAGATAATCAGTCTTCTAGTTTGAATAAAAACTACAAATAACACAAACCCTTTTGAAATAAATACAAAACAAAAGAAAATTTTCTTGATAACAGGTAACAAATATAACAGATAATCAGTCTTCTAGTTTGAATACATAAAAACTACAAATAACACAAACCCTTTTGAAACAAATACAAAACAAAAGAAAATATTCTTGATAACAGGTAACAAATATAACAGATAATCAGTCTTCTAGTTTGAATACTTAAAAACTACAAATAACACAAACCCTTTTGAAAAACATACAAAACAAAAGAAAATATCCTTGATAACAGATAACAAATATAACAGATAATCAGTCTTCTAGTTTGACTACATAAAAACTACAAATAACACAAACCCTTTTGAAAAACATACAAAACAAAAGAAAATATTCTTGACAACAGATGACAAATATAACAGATAATCAGTCTTCTAGTTTGAATACGTAAAAACTACAAATAACACAAACCCTTTTGAATAAAATACAAAACAAAAGAAAATATTCTTGATAACAGATCACAAATATAACAGATAATTAGTCTTCTAGTTTGAATATATAAAAACTACAAATAACACAAACCCTTTTGAAACAAATACAAAACAAAAGAAAATATTCTTGATAACAGATAACAAATTATAACAGATAATCAGTCTTCTAGTTTGAATACTTAAAAACTACAAATAACACAAACCTTTTTGAAACAAATACAAAACAAAAGAAAATATTCTTGATAACAGATAACAAATATAACAGATAATCAGTCTTCTAGTTTGAATACATAAAAACTACAAATAACACAAACCCTTTTGAAACAAATACAAAACCCAAGAAAATATTCTTGATAACAGATAACAAATTATAACAGATAATCAGTCTTCTAGTTTGAATACTTAAAAACTACAAATAACGCAAACCCTTTTGAAACAAATACAAAACAAAAGAAAATATTCCTGATAGCAGATAACAAATATGACAGATAATCAGTCTTCTAGTTTAAATACTTAAAAACTACAAATAACACAAACCTTGTTGAAACAAATGCAAAACAAAAAAAATAGTCTTGATTGCAGATAACAAATATAACAGATAATCAGTCTTCTAGTTTGAATACATAAAAACTAAAATAACACAAACCCTTTTGAAACAAATACAAAACAAAAAACAGATAATTAGTCTTCTAGTTTGAAAACATAAAAACTACAAATAACACAAACCCTTTTGAAAAAATACAAAACTTAAGAAATTATTCTTGATAACAGATAACAAATATAACAGATAATCAGTCTTCTAGTTTGAATACATAAAAGCTAAAATAACACAAACCCTTTTGAAACAAATACAAAACAAAAAACAGATAATTAGTCTTCTAGTTTGAATACATAAAAACTAAAAATAACACAAGCCCTTTTGAAAAAAATACAAAACTTAAGAAACTATTCTTGATAACAGATAACAAATATAACAGATAATCAGTCTTCTAGTTTGAATACATAAAAACTAAAATAACACAAACCCTTTTGAAACAAATACAAAACAAAAAACAGATAATTAGTCTTCTAGTTTGAATACATAAAAACTACAAATAACACAAACCCTTTTGAAAAAAATACAAAACTTAAGAAACTATTCTTGATAACAGATAACAAATATAACAGATAATCAGTCTTCTAGTTTGAATACATAAAAACTACAAATAACACAAACCCTTTTGAAACAAATACAAAACAAAAGGAAATATTCTTGATAACAGATAACAAATATAACAGATAATCAGTCTTCTAGTTTGAATACATAAAAACTACAAATAACACAAACCCTTTTGAAACAAATACAAAACAAAAGAAAATATTCTTGATAACAGATAACAAATATAACAGATAATCAGTTTTCTAGTTTGAATACTTAAAAACTACAAATAACACAAACCCTTTTGAAAAACATACAAAACAAAAGAAAATATTCTTGATAACAGATAACAAATATAACAGATAATCAGTCTTCTAGTTTGACTACATAAAAACTACAAATAACACAAACCCTTTTGAAAAACATACAAAACAAAAGAAAACATTCTTGATAACAGATGACAAATATAACAGATAATCAGCCTTCTAGTTTGAATACATAAAAACTACAAATAACACAAACCCTTTTGAATAAAATTCAAAACAAAAGAAAATATTCTTGATAACAGATCACAAATATAACAGATAATCAGTCTTCTAATTTGAATACATAAAAACTACAAATAACACAAACCCTTTTGAAAAAAATACAAAACAAAAGAAAATATCCTTGATAACAGATAATCAGTCTTCTAGTTTGAATACATAAAAACTACAAATAACACAAACCCTTTTGAAACAAATACAAAACAAAAGAAAATATTCTTGATAACAGATAACAAATTATAACAGATAATTAGTCTTCTAGTTTGAATACATAAAAACTACAAATAACACAAACCCCTTTTGAAACAAATACAAAACAAAAGAAAATATTCTTGATAACAGATAACAAATTATAACAGATAATTAGTCTTCTAGTTTAAATACTTAAAAACTACAAATAACACAAACCTTGTTGAAACAAATGCAAAACAAAAAAAATAGTCTTGATAACAGATAACAAATATAACAGATAATCAGTCTTCTAGTTTGAATACATAAAAACTACAAATAACACAAACCCTTTTGAAACAAATACAAAACAAAAGAAAATATTCTTGATAACAGATAACAAATATAACAGATAATCAGTTTTCTAGTTTGAATACTTAAAAACTACAAATAACACAAACCCTTTTGAAAAACATACAAAACAAAAGAAAATATTCTTGATAACAGATAACAAATATAACAGATAATCAGTCTTCTAGTTTGACTACATAAAAACTACAAATAACACAAACCCTTTTGAAAAACATACAAAACAAAAGAAAACATTCTTGATAACAGATGACAAATATAACAGATAATCAGCCTTCTAGTTTGAATACATAAAAACTACAAATAACACAAACCCTTTTGAATAAAATTCAAAACAAAAGAAAATATTCTTAATAACAGATCACAAATATAACAGATAATCAGTCTTCTAATTTGAATACATAAAAACTACAAATAACACAAACCCTTTTGAAAAAAATAAAAAACAAAAGAAAATATTCGTGATAACAGATAACAAATATAACAGATAATCAGTCTTCTAGTTTGAATACATAAAAACTACAAATAACACAAACCCTTTTGAAACAAATACAAAACAAAAGAAAATATTCTTGATAACAGATAACAAATTATAACAGATAATTAGTCTTCTAGTTTAAATACTTAAAAACTACAAATAACACAAACCTTGTTGAAACAATAAAAACTACAAATAACACAAACCCCTTTTGAAACAAATACAAAACAAAAGAAAATATTCTTGATAACAGATAACAAATTATAACAGATAATTAGTCTTCTAGTTTAAATACTTAAAAACTACAAATAACACAAACCTTGTTGAAACAAATGCAAAACAAAAAAAATAGTCTTGATAACAGATAACAAATATAACAGATAATCAGTCTTCTAGTTTGAATACATAAAAACTAAAATAACACAAACCCTTTTGAAACAAATACAAAACAAAAAACAGATAATTAGTCTTCTAGTTTGAATACATAAAAATAAAAACTACAAATAACACAAACCCTTTTGAAACAAATACAAAACAAAAGAAAATATTCTTGATAACAGATAACAAATATAACAGATAATCAGTCTTCTAGTTTGAATACTTAAAAACTACAAATAACACAAACCCTTTTGAAAAACATACAAAACAAAAGAAAATATTCTTGATAACAGATAACAAATATAACAGATAATCAGTCTTCTAGTTTGACTACATAAAAACTACAAATAACACAAACCCTTTTGAAAAACATACAAAACAAAAGAAAATATTCTTGATAACAGATGACAAATATAACAGATAATCAGTCTTCTAGTTTGAATACATAAAAACTATAAATAACACAAACCCTTTTGAATAAAATACAAAACAAAAGAAAATATTCTTGATAACAGAGCACAAATATAACAGATAATCAGTCTTCTAATTTGAATACATAAAAACTACAAATAACACAAACCCTTTTGAAAAAAATACAAAACTTAAGAATATTCTTGATAACAGATAACAAATATAACAGATAATCAGTCTTCTAGTTTGAATACATAAAAACTACAAATAACACAAACCCTTTTGAAACAAATACAAAACAAAAGGAAATATTCTTGATAACAGATAACAAATATAACAGATAATCAGTCTTCTAGTTTGAATACATAAAAACTACAAATAACACAAACCCTTTTGAAAAAAATACAAAACAAAAGAAAATATTCTTGATAACAGATAACAAATATAACAGATAATCAGTCTTCTAGTTTGAATACATAAAAACTACAAATAACACAAACCCTTTTGAAACAAATACAAAACAAAAGAAAATATTCTTGATAACAGATAACAAATTATAACAGATAATCAGTCTTCTAGTTTGAATACTTAAAAACTACAAATATTTTTTTATAATTTTTAATCTGAATCTGAATCGTCACGTTTCCGCTTTTTTTTTAGTAGTTAAAAATTCACTAAGGAGTTTGATCATGGTCTTTTTATGTTCATTTTCCTTTTTCAGTAAATCCTCTTGAGTTTAAAAAAAATTATTTTATTATTTCCTTATTAAAGGTCAATGCTTCTTTAGTCGTCTCATGTATTTTTGCTATTAGCTTTGCAGTGGTCTTCACTTTTGGTCTCACTGAAGCTTTAAGATTTTCGTATTTATTTGCCTTTGCTTTCTCTTTAGTAGGAGCAGAGTTTCCTTTTCATTTTCAACAGAAGATTCAAACAATTCAAGTCCTTCGTGCAAACTTGAATCTACATTCAAACCACTTGTGCTAGGTTGTGGAGTGTCAGATGCTATTGTACTCTCTGTGTCTAAGATCAACAATGGCTTCGTTTTGTGCTTTTCACCTAATATAAAATCCATCAAATCAAAATACCATGGCCGGTCAATTGCTGCTGCTCCAGTATGCTTCGCATTTTGAATAAATGACAAATAGCCTTTTTGCAGGTTAGCAAATTTTTGGCGACATTTTTCCCCAGGATTTTCCCCAATTTCATAGCCAGCTTCCATTATTTCTGCAGCAACTTTCGACCACATTTGAGCCTTAGTATTTTTTTTTATCAGAAAACATCTTTTTATATTTTCCTGTCCCACATATATCCAGAAGAAGAGTGGTAAGCTCCCTACTGAAATCCTTTTGTCTTTTTCTTTTTTTCTGTTGTCCTTCTGTTGCATCTGTAAAGAAAAAAATTAATATCATTTTGCATAGCAACACCCCAGGATAATATCCAGCAATGTATCTCAAGTTAGACAGTAGACCAGGTTTATTCAACTTCTCAGTCATAAACAATTATTCTTAATTTTCTGCCATAACAAGCTTTGCATTGGCTATTTTGTTTACATGGGTAGGAATGGAGGAAGACTAAGAATATGAGTATGATTGTGAATAAGAAGTCAGAAAAATCAGGCCTTAGTTATTAAGGTTTTTACCATCAAACATAGAACTTTTAGTAGTTGTTGCGGTCTCATCTGTATTGTGCACAAGTTCTGACTGACACTCAGTTGGGGCAACTGGCTGGTGTTCCAATCTGACAATTTCCAAGGTGTCTGCATCAGCCGCAAATATTTCATATTGCTGAAGTTTATTGGCTAACACAAGTCGTCGTATATAGTCGAGAGTAAACTCATCATCTGAATAAAAGTTAAGTAGGTATAAGAAAAACTCAAAAAAAAAAAAAATGCTGGTGCTCAACAATATCTACCCACCCTTTATTAGTAAGTTGCAAATTTCTGCACTTTCTATAAATGTTACTTCTTTACCATTTATACGAAAAGTGACTCAAATTTACATTCATTTTTAAAAGTAATTATAATAATAAAAATAATATAACAAAAGTGGAAAATGAACTGATATACACAAAAGGCACAAACGCAGAAAAGGAAATGGCTATATTCGCTGAAAAGAGATAAACTCTTACCAAACGCGCCTAACCGTGCTTCAGACCCCGGTATGTGATTGTTATCGATTTGACAAACCAAGATTACCAAACTTATCATGACGTCATTGGTTTTACAGCCGAAAATGGTTGGTATCATTTTGACATACCAAAATGAGGTACCAAAGTGAGCCGAAATCGCCTCACATGTGGACGACAGAACTCGGCTTCGCGTCGTTTGCTTAAATGCGTACGATAAAAATCACTTTCCGCACTTGTTAAGTAAATAACTAATAATTTGACACATCAAAACCATTTTTATATCTCATTCACTTGTTATTGCCATTAAGCTACCTTTAAAAACTTTATTTTTTTGACTCCTTTTAGCGCATATCAAGAAGTTACGATAAAAATGTCAAAGTTAGATTTCCAACTCCAATTAAATACCAATAATATATGAATGAGATATAGATTTGTATTGTTGCCATGGTGATTTCTTTTGTTTACAAAATGGTTGGCGTAGTGCCTTACTCGTTTCATTACATGTAATATTAAAGTTTTTGCTCTTATTCATGTGTACTAACAATTTATGTTATTTTTTATACCATGTGATAGATCAATGAAATGGTAAATTTTGCCCCTATTCGGTGATATTAAAATTTAAGATGGTTCCCATATGAAAAACCAAAGTTAGTATCCTAACCTCAAAAACAAAAGAAGGTATATCATTTTTGTAACCACCAAAATATTCAGCATAAGAAAGTGACCTAACAATGTCAAAGTTTGGCAGTTGTCAAATGAACAGTTCGCTTAATAATGCAAAAATAAAAAATCGTAATTTTTCAGTTTTTTTAAATATCTTGGAAACGAAAAATGTCAGCTTATTTTTCTAAAAACACTTAAACTAGACATAACATATTCTAAAACTTTCCTAATTTAAACATGTCTGTAACATCAATATTAACCGATATCCCAATGGTGAGAATCGAGTTTGGGACACACTGTATATAATTTAAACAAAATGATTATTTCTAATTAATACACTGTTAATTTATAACGCTGTTATTGTCTCTCCAAATTTTTAAAAATTTGGAGAGAGGCCCTCCATTTTGCCCAATGCAAACAGCTGCTTCTATTTTCTGCAGATTTATATGAATATCTCTGGTTAGAGAGGAATTGGAATCCTGCAGTTTTCACACTACTGTAGAATATCAAATTTTTCTGAATATGTAGAGATATTCTATTGTATTTACTTTTCTTGCCTCTATCATCGTGAAAAAACGCCCTCTATCATCGTGACTGAAAACGAAGTTTTTGTTGCGTAAAAATTGTTTTTTTAAAATGACACAAAGATGAAGTCTCTGCTATTCCCGGTCCTTGAGATATTTGATTTTTATTCGAGGAAAGTTTAGCCCACCTCCACCACGTCACTTCAAACGATAGAGAAAAAAGTTAACAGTTAAGTTGTTCAAAGGAAATGGGAGGTTATATTTATACTTTGGAGTTATATGAAACGTCTTATAAGAGTGATGGTGAAACTTAGAGAGTTGAAACAAATTCCCAGCAATTTCCTTTGACCATATTCACTACGATTTTTTTTCTTTCGAACTCCTACGATAAATAATTTCGTAGAAACAACCGCTTACCTCGCTTATTGAGACACCCTATACACTAAAATTCTAGAGTGTGTAAAAATGCTAATTACTAATCGAAGGCTATACATAGAGAAAAAGATAACAAAAAAGGGGTCTTAGAATATACTTGGACTGCTCGATTGTTCACTCAAAGAGACTCACTCCTTGATGGGTGGTCCCAACTGATAGAGCGGCGGTCTTTTTAAAAATCAAGACACACGTACCTAAAAAAAAATGCAATTGCCCACCATCAATCCTATCCAGCGGTCTCGGCTAGATTTCTAGCTAATTTTAGTTCTTTTAGGAGTTCATTAACCATATCCTGCAGGGGTTACCCGCCATGTTGGCTATTCCACGTTTGGTGGTAATCGTTCGCGGCGAATAAAAAAACTGGTGATTTAATTAATAGTTTCCAACTAAAGCGGCCACCACAAGTCCGGCGACCAATAAACTGCCATTGCTCTATTATACAACGCGGGCTATTTGCTGCAATTTATCTGGCCGATTGTGCAATGGCGGAAGATCGTTTCGACTTTTTTTTTGCGAGTTCTGTAGATGGCGGCGCAGTCGAGTTACTTTTAATCAATTAAGCTTAATCGTTTTCGAGAAACCCGCCTTAAATTGACGTTCCGAGAACAAGTCGCCAGCCGTGGTATCGATTGATAACTAACTGTACGGCACTGGGAATTGCATCCAGCCAGGTTGCTGTACTCCATTTTTGCGATGCCAAGCCATTAGATAATAGTAATTTTATGCCACTAGTGCTCGGTGCAATTTTCTTTATAACGTCGTTGGCTCGGAATTAATTTCGAAGACGCTGCAGTTCACAGAAACTGCTTCTGGTATAGCGCTGCAATGCGTTATAATAAAAATTACAGGGCTATTTGTTCGGAATAGGAGAGCTACATGCCTAGAGCAATAATAGTTTACGTTGAAGCACCTCAGAGTAATTTACGAATTCTTTCTACACAGGAAAGTCCGAATCTCGAGACTCTGCCTTGGAATGACAACAAAATTACCGCCATATAGGTAACGTGGAGGAAGCAAACAATTGCCGACGTTTTTCTAAAATTGGACCAGTTTTTTTAGCCATGTTTGTTTCTGCCAAACGAGCTAGTATATTACATGTGTTGTTTTATAGTTTAGGTCCCCGTTCTTGGGCACCAAACTACCAAATATTATATCAAATAACTATTCTGATTATAACATTACGTGACGGGTACCTGAAAAATGGCGGTCTTCTGGCCAAACAGGTTTCTACCATCACGTAACCTCATCGTCAACAAATATTTTGATTCGATATTGTTCACTAACCTGAACTATTCTGAACTAACCTGAGACGTGAAGAAAACCTCCCTTTTACGACAAAAAACAGCATATTCTGATGTTCTTCAGCACAACATGAAGTATCCATAGATTCGACTTATTCTACTCTCCAGTTTCTAGTTTAGAGCACTAATAACTTAGGTATTTTCTTCCAAAGTTTGCGATTCATCATTTTAAACCCTTTAAACATTATTTTTTTAATAACATAAAAAATATATATTTTTATTGTTTATGTAAAAATTATAGCAAATGTATCCAAGAAACGTTGAAAAATTTAAAACAAAAAAAAATATATATTTTTCGGAATTTCATCAGGTTACAGATTACAGAACCTTTAAAGATTCCATAAATTATATTTTCCCACAGAAGTTTTATTATTTAGATAAAATTGTACTAAACTTAGTAGGATCTCTTTCAAGAGTAGCAGAATCCTCCATTTTGACGAAATTGTACTAAATTAGTTTCGCTGCTTCACAGTTACCATTACGGAAAAAAAGTGTTTTGGTTCCTTTTTAAGGTAAAAAATTATCTAATTTTATTTTCAAATTATATTGGAAGTTGCAGTCCAAATTTCAATTTTTATTTTCTATAAAACCAATAAACGGGGAAAAAATAAGTAGAGTTCCGCACTTTTGTAGAATTTCAAAAAGCTTGAATTACCGATTTAGATGACGAATAGTATAGCGGGGTGAAGACAATGAATAAAAACTTCTACTTTACGCAGAAATTGCCGACGTCTCGACGTTTATTGACGTCTTTTTCAAAGATTTTTTGAACGGCCTGGGGCAAAAAGGTTCTTCTATTTCTTAACGCTGCTAACTTTGTGATGGTGTTTGTTCATGTCTTGAGCAATGTCAACACCTCTTCCCCTTAGACACTATGGACGTGTCGAAAAAAACTCCCATTTCGGAACATAGTAGAGTTGAAGATATGAAAATGTCATGATGAATGTCATTTGAATGCTTTGAGGCTCAGAAACGGGCAAAAGATTTTGACGTGTGAGTATCAGTTAAACTCCAATTTGGAGTCTACGATAGGTTGTAAAACGTAAGTGTTTGTAACTGTGAAATTTAAACTTAACACTAAAGTTTTACTGATAGTTCTAAAAGTCGTCCTTTTAGAACTCTTTTATAACCTCAGTTCAAATTTAGTTTAAACCTCAGTTCAAACCTCAGATAAAACTTGGAGTGTAACTGAAGATATGTCATGGTCATGGTGAACGCAACTATTATTTGAATGTTGTGAAGGTGTTAAACTTCAGTTTGAAGTTTATAGGTTGTGAAACACAAATGTTTGTCGACCTGAAGTTTAAACTGAAGTCTTGATCTAATCGAATAAAATGGAGAATCAAGCTGATTTAGAGAAGATTCAATTAGTTTTCTTATAATTTCTGTCATTTTGCGACATCTTATAACACAAAACTTGAACAAATTTGTTTTTCAAAGCCCATTACTAAATGTAGCAATAACTGAGAAGTTTTGTAATTATGTAAAAAAAACACACAAACATTTCAAATTCAATTTTATTGCTTACATTATCATTTTAGCCTCTTGGGACAAAAGCACCTTTTTAACTTAAAATGCTCTGAACTTTTCGAGTAAAGAATAAAAAAATAAATAACTGCAAAAATATCAGTTGACTCCCCCCCCCAACTGCGTTGCCTATAGTTACGATTGAAAGATCATTTTTACATTAAAGCATCGTTCATGAAGAGGTTAAGACATAGCCTAACTTTGATTATTTGATCCTGAAACTGAAAAGTAAGAAGAATTACCTTCCCTTTTGGTCATTTTCAAAAAAACCTTGATTTTTTTTTATGGCGTTTTTTGATTTAATTGCTGATGATCACACACATGCTCTATGAACGTAATAGAGTTACTGCGAATGGAATTAGTCCCATAACTGTTTTTTTAATATGTCCCAAAAGCTCATTTTAAAAGGGCCTAAAAATGGCCCATCGAAGACGTCTATTGCCGAACCTTTTGGTGAGTTTCCTTGGTGGAAGGTGAAAGAAGAAATCGGACAGAACAAAAAATTGTCAGATTCACTCCAATCGGTCTTCTCGTTCTAAAGGCCGTCAAACTGGGAAACGGCGAATAACGAAGGAATACTCCCCCTTTTGACCAACGACGACATCAAGAGGAGCAAATAAACAATTATCTCAATCCAATCGGTCCACTCGTTCTAAAGTTACAGGCAGTTGAATTTGAAAATTGAGAAAAAAAGTCGTAACACCCCCTTTGGTCAATTTCAAAAAGACGTCGAATTTGTTTTTTGTTGTTTTTGATAGGAATAGCACTTTTGCTATCCCCTCAGAAAGTATCAAACATAATTCGAATAAAATTAATTCGATTCCAAAAGTGCCTAACGATCGACCACCGTATGGGGGGGGAGAGGTCCACCTCCGTCTTAATCAGTCAAAATTAGAAATTGAAAGGAATCTGAAAAAGGAAGAAACCTTCCCCCTTTTGTCAACTTTTGAAAATAAAAGTCTTTTTTATGCCGTTTTTGATTGAAATGAAACTCTTTCAATGCCATATGAACGTAACAAACTTACTACGAGTGCAATTAGTTTCATAACTGTTTCCAGATAAAAAGCAATCTGAGAAATTATAAAAAATTCCTTTTCGTTACTAATTAGAGCTAATACGCGAACGTATTACTCAGGTAACCACTTAAATAAACTCTTCTTCCAGAGAAGTTTAACACATTTCAGTTATTTTTATTGTTCAAAATCATCTCCAAATCTGCCCCTATCGTTTAAGATTGCCTTCGAGGAGGTCTAATTTGTCCTATTAATCAATCTATCGGTCAAAATCTTTGTTGTTGAAGCAGCTTTGCTGCTTTGCCATCTTTGGTAGCAATAAACTGAAAAAGTTTGTTATCGAGTATTGCATATTTCTCTGGCTGTAGTTTGAAAGAGTTCTGTAGGATGATTGAGGGTTATTCTTAAGGGTGACTTTTACAACTATCAGTAAAACTTCAGTTTGAAGTTAAAATACCAGTAATGACCTAGATTGCATTGTTGCTTGACTTCAAACTGAAGTTTTACTGATAGTTGTAAAAGCCGCCCTTAAACATCTCAAGTTTAAACCCTACCTGAGGGGTTTAAGCTCTGGATTTGACAAATATCTATTGCATTATAAGACTGTTAAGGCTTTCACGCCCGGTAAAAATACAATCTGAAGTGTTTTCCGGGCTATGAATCCGTAGTCAAATGGAATTTCTTCCTGACGTTTCGTTTACAGCGCCAGACATTATCAAAGGCGATGAGGCAATGGGCAAAGTGATCTTCCTTGCTTCCCGACGTCGACTGATTCGACTGTGGTGAGCTCCGTGGTATTTATCCCTCGCCGTCGCGCTGCATTGGAGGAGCTGGGGTGGGGGTAGTGATGGCGCGAGGTTTCGGCGCACTTGATGTCGTAGAAGTCGCTTCCAATAGCCATTTAGAAACGTAATTTCCTCCTTCCTGTTGAAATTGTTGTCGTGTTTAAAGATCTCAATGGCCTTTCTCTTTAGTTTCGATTTGAAACGCTGCGATTCTCCTCGTTCAAAGGGATGTTGTGACCTTCGGAGAGAGCGTGCTCTGCTACTGCTGACTTGTGTGTTTGACCCAGCGGTCTTTGTTGTCATCTCGAGCTCTGTTGTATTATACGCGTAGGTTTAAAGACAGTTTTATCATTGTGATTTTACAGTAGCCTGCCGATCCTGTCCGTTACTTTGTGGTTGTATGGTAGACTAGTTTATACGCACTTTTCTTTATCTTCTTCCGTTCTATTGGCTCTCACAGACAGTCTTGTGTCTCCCGTTTTCTATCTTTGATGATGATTTGGCCGTTATTGAGGTATCGGTAAGTCATCCAAAAACGGTAGGAGTCCTTCCTTTTCTATCTCCATCGTGAATTTTTGGGTTGATAGAGTCGAGATGTAAGAGGAAGTGTTGAAGTTCGCCCACGTCATGGCTCCCAATAACAAAGGTGTCGTTCACGTATTAGAACCAGCACTTTGGCCTCTTATTTGCCGTTTTCAACACCTTGGCCTCGAAAATGTCGATAAAATAGTTGACTATTACTGTACTAAAAGGGCAGCCCCCCATAGCTACACGGTCAGTGTATTCGTAAAAATCTTCTTTCATTGAAAATATAGGTTAGAACAACTTGGCAACATCTTGTGGAAATTCCTGGTTAATATGTTCCATGGCTTCCTTAATGGATACCATCGAGAAGAGCCAAACAGCATCGAAGCTAACGAGAATTTCTCCAGGAGAAAGAGTCAAAGAATGGTGTTTTTGGACAAAATGAGTGGAGGCTTTTATAAAGCCGTCAGTATTTCGTATTTTAGGCTGCAGCGGTTTTGTGAGGTGTTTTGCGATTTTGTAGGTCAGGCTTCCTATGGTGCTCACGATGGGACTCAGTGGCACCGTACAGCCTTGGTGGCAAGACTTCTGATTTTTTAAGCTTAGTCGTTTCATCCTAGGCCACGTCCTTGATTAAATTGTTGGTGGCCCTCAGAATCCGAGCGGTTGGGTCACGAGTTAGCTTCTTGTAGGTGGTGAGATCTAACAGTGTCCTGATTTTTCCTCCGTAATCCGATGCTGACATTACCACTGTTGCGTTTCCTTTATCTGCTGGTAAAATAAAAACATCTTTCCTTGTCTTGGTTCAAGGCTTTCAGAGCTTTCCTTTCTGAGGTGAGATTGTTTTTTGGTGGTTTTGCGCGTCGTAAAATTCGTGACGTCTCCATCTTTAACTGTTCATCGGTCTGAATTGGCAGCTGCTGGATTCCACGTTTCCTATGATGTCTTCCAAAGGTATCCTGGATGGTGTTATGGTAAAACTTTCACCCTAGTTCAGAACGTTCAGCTTGTCTGTTGACAGTTCTTTGTTCTTTGTTGCAAGACTACAACCTTGCGTTGCCTCTCTTCGGATGTAAAGTCTAATGAGTCCGGCGAATTGTTGGTGGCACTTAGCGCGTCAAATTTCTTCCTCGGTCGGTTTGTTGCGACGACTTGGGCTGTAATCTTCCGTTCATGGGTTAAACGATCCACATTTTCCCAGCCTAAATTGACAAATAAAAGTTTTTTTTATCATTATATGCAAGATCTCTACGGATCTCAGGAATCCTTTCACGGAGGAAGAGTCCTGTTGTAAATCTTGCTCGCTTGACTAAATCTGAAGGTCCTTGTTATCTTCAAGAAGTTTGGGATGTGCTTGGGATCACGGCACCCTAGTAGAAATGCTAGTGAACTCAGGAGTTGTGCTTTCTTCTTGCGGAGGTTCTCCATCAGTTGTCGAATCAGTCTTGATATATCCTCCCCGTAGAGGCATTTTATAAGACTGTGAAATCTTTCACTATCGGCACCCGGAGTTTACTGACTCATGCAGCTGTGGCTCAGTATACATTGGCACCACAAAACGCAGTGTCAACACGAAAATTACGAAATACAAGAGGAGTCGCAGGCTGGGACAAACATAAAAGTCCGAAGTAGCAGAGCACGCTCTGGAAGACCAACGAGAGGGGCTCTTGAGATCTTTAAACACGATAACAACGATAACAATTTCACCAGGAAGGAGGAAATTACGTTTCTAAATGCAGAGACCAAAGTCGAATCAGTCAACGTCGGGAAGCGCGGGAGATTACTTCGTCCATTGCCTCATCGCCTTTGATAATGTCTGCCACAGCTGTAGACGTAACCACCATTGGACCACCGCGCCGGACACTTTAGGTTGTACGTATTGCCTTGTTTAGTAGCCAAAATTTCACGTTTGTCCTTACAAGGAGTTTGAATTTTAAATTATAATTCAACAAAATGAAAGTTTTTCAAAGTCACATCAATAGGGCGCCTACTGGCTGAATTCTAAAATTCGTTTTCCGCTCGAAATATGTGCCTTCACACCTCATTTCACACCCCACAAAGTTTCATAAAGTTACTAAAACGGACTTTTTTGTTTCTCTCCAGTAGTTACTATATATGCTATATAACCAAAACGTTTTTTAATGTTAAATATTATTTGATTATACAGGTAGAGTGGAGGAATTAATAGCAATACTTGTATTTTAATGGTGTGTGCTCATCATTGCTCTCTCTAAACTATAATTCGCAGCAATCCTAAGAATAGAGCGCAATGAACACGAAACATACATGGCTGGTAACCAATAAATGAAGTCATAACAACAACCCATTTCGGCGTTTAAAGCCGCTGTGTTTGTTTAATGTTCGGATCCCACCATCCGAAAGCCAATAATATTTCATTTCCCCAATTCTATTTATAAAACTTCCCGATCCCCACGGCATTCCGGACATTTTTTAAGTGACGTCTGGCGCAGCCTAATAGCCCATTAATAAAGCTGCGCTACCCGCGAAATGATTAAGAGGGCTTTACCATATTTTGACGTGAACTTTGACAGTTACAAGCTATAAATAAAGGCCAAATCGCCGGAAACGTGTGTATTTATATATATGTTGGAAAGGCCCAAACAAAAGAGGAAAAACGAGCGGTGGTTGTTTGCATGGTAGACTGCGATTTCTAAATATAAAACAGGTGAACACTGGCTGCGCCGTTTTAAGTTATATATCGGTGTACGCGGAAGGTGGCGTGCGTTAAACATTAATGTAAATTTGTAAATGTAAGAAATGCACCGTCGGTAAATCATCAAAGCAATAATAGCCAATTACCTGCATAACGAGGTCCAATGCGAAGCTATGCGATACTGGCAGCAACAAATTAAAATAATAATAGCGGCTCTTACCGTCGACAGCCCGTTTCGAATTCCCGGGAGTTTTTCAATAAGTAAATAAATAAATAACACTTAATCACCTTTATCTCCGCGAACGTATAACCTTTATAAAACACTGCAAATTTATTGGACGTCCAGCTAACGGCTAATAACGCTAAATTATCTGAACGTTCCATCTATTTTATGGCAGCGCTCCCCACTTTGCACTTGCTACTAACAAACTCGTATAATATGTGTATAGTAAAATATCCTATTTGTTTAAATTGACTTCGATCGTATAAAACATCAGTTCTCAGTTAAATAGAGGGTCAATATGCTATAAAGTTCTTGCGTTAAGGAATTGGAAATATTATATTGTGCAACAAGGGTGGATGTGATGACCATATCGCACGAGGACGGAGCTCAATTAGTCGAGTGCGATAAGGACAATAATGCATCTGAATTTTGCAATCTGTTGGATATTGACATTGACTTGTTTAGTAACATTGATAGCGCTTTAGTGTCACACAGATATAATTTCCCATGATTGGTTTCTTCTATATCTCATAGCTAGGTGTAGAGCTAGCTACTATTATCCATTCTGTGTACTGTTAAGGAAACCAAGAATATCTCTGTAGGAGAAACAAAATAGTATAATATTTAAAGAGCATATAATGATAACTATTACTCACTAGGATCAAGTTTGCGACGCAAGCAAAATGCGAGTGGCGTAATTCATCAAAATGTTCGAAGTCATCGAAAGAATGTATATTCATTCTGTACACCCTTAACGAAACAGAAAATATCCCGGTGGGAGTAGAAAAGCATTCAACGAGTATGTAACAATAGCTATTACTCACGAGGATAAAGTTTGCGACACGACCTAAGGGAATGGCGTATTTCATCAAAATGTTTATTAATTAAAGTCTTTAATTTTGCTAATTTTGTTGATTAGTTGAATCCGTAAATATAATATTTTTGGCCACTAATTTAATCGGTACCAAAGTTTAATTGTATCAACATTGATACTGTGTTAGTATAACACAGGTAGAATTACCCATGTTGCTCTCACAGCTAGGAGATGAGCTAGGTACTATTATCCATTCTGTATACTGTTAAAAAATACCGAAAATATCTCTGTAGGTCTAGAAAATAGTATGTTATTCAACGAACATGTAATGATTGCTATTAGTCACGAGAATAAAGTTTGCGACACGAGCTAAGTGAGTGGCGTATTTCATCAAAATATTTATTAATTAATGTCTTAAAGAATGTGTCATTTGATTAGTTGAATCGGTGAATATAATATTTTTTTGCCTCTAATTGAAACTTTGTCTAAGTTTAATAGTAACAATTAATATTTTTAAATTAGTTGGACATTGACATTGACATTTTTAGCAATATTGATAGCGCCTCAATATCCCACAGATCGAATTGCCCATGATTTATTTAATTTATATCTCATAGCTAGAAGTTGAGCTAGCTACTATTATCCATTCTGTATACTGCTAAGGAAACCGGAAATGTTCCTGCAGGAGTAGAAAATAGTGTATTATTCAACGAACATGTAATGATAGCTAGATTTCACGGTGATGAATTTTTTTTCAATTCATTAGACTGTTGATTTAATAGTGTCTTTAAGCATATGTCATTTGATTAGTTGAATCCGTGAATATATTATTTTTTTAGCACTTTTTGAATCTGTACCAAAGTTTAATAGTATCAATTTATTACTTTTAAATTTAGTTGGATATTGACATTGACATTTTTAGCAACACTGAAAGTGCGTTAGAGTCACGCAGGTAGAATTGCCTACGTTGGTCTGAGAGCTAGGAGATGAGCTAGGTACTATTATCCACTCTGTATACTGTTAAAGAAACTGAAAATGTCCCTGTAGATGTAGAAAATAGTATGTTATTCAACGAATATGTAATAATTGCTATTACCCACGAGAATAAAGTTTGCGACACGAGCTAAGCGAGTGGCGTATTTCATCAAAATGTTTATAAATTAAGGTCTTACAGCATGTGACATTTGATTAGATGAATCTGGTGAATATAAAGAAACCGAAAATATCCTTGAAGTATAGAAAATAGTATGTTATTCAACGAACATGTAATAATTGGTATTACTTGTAAGAATAAAGTTTACGTCACGAGCTAAGCGAGTGGCGTATTTCATCAAAATGTTTATTAATTAATGTCTTAAAGCATATGTCATTTGATTAGTTGAATCGGCAAATATAATATTTTTTTGCTACTAATTGAAACCGTACCAAAATTTAATAGATTCTATTTATTACTTTTGAACGTTGACATTGACATTTTTAGCAACATTGATACTGCGTTAGTATCACACAGGTAGAATTGCCCATGTCGCTCTCACAACTAGGAGATGAGCTAGGTACTATTATCCATTCTGTATACTGTTAAAGAATAAAATATCCCTGTAGGTGTAGAAAATTGTATGTTATTCAACGAACATGTAATGATTGCTATTACTTACGAGGATGAAGTTTGCGGCACGAGCTGAAGGCGAGTGGCGTAGTGCATCAAATTTCAACTAATTAATGTCCTTAAACATGTGTCATTTGATCAGACGAATTCGTGAATATAATATTTTTTTGGCACTTATTGAATCTGTACCAAAGTTTAATAGTATCAATTTATTACTTTTAAATTTAGTTGGATATTGACATTGACATTTTTAGCAACATTGAAAGTGCGTTAGTGTCACGCAGGTAGAATTGCCCACGTTGGTCTCACAGCTATGAGATGAGCTAGGTACTATTATCCATTCTGTATACTGTTAAAGAAACTGAAAATGTCCCTGTAGATGTAGAAAATAGTATGTTATTCAACGACTATGTAATAATTGCTATTACTCACGAGAATAAAGTTTGCGACACGAGCTAAGCGAGTGGCGTATTTCATCAAAATGTTTATAGATTAATATCTTAAAGCGTATGTCATTTGACTAGTTGAATCGGTAAAAATAATATTTTTTTGATACTAATTGAGACCGTACCAAAATTTAATAGTATCTATTTATTACTTTTGGACGTTGACATTGACATTTTTAGCAACATTGAAACTGCGTTAGTTTCACACAGGTAGAATTACCCATGTCGCTCTCACAACTAGGAGATGAGCTAGGTATTATTATCCATTCTGTATACTGTTAAAGAAACCAAAAATATCCCTGTAGGTGTAGAAAAGAGTATGTTATTCAACGAACATGTAATGATTACTATTACTCACGAGGATGAAGTTTGCGGCACGAGCTGAAGGCGAGTGGCGTAGTGCATAAAATTTTAACTAATTAATGTCCTTAAACATGTGTCATTTGATCAGACGAATTCTCAGTGAATATAATATTTTTTTGGCACTTATTGAATCTGTACCAAAGTTTAATAGTATCAATTTATTACTTTTAAATTTAGTTGGATATTGACATTGACATTTTTAGCAACATTGAAAGTGCGTTAGTGTCACGCAGGTAGAATTGCCCACGTTGGTCTCACAGCCAGGAGATGAGATAGGTACTATTATCCATTCTGTATACTGTTAAAGAAACCGAAAATATACCTGCAGGTGTAGAAAATAGTATGTTATTCAACGAACATGCAATGATTGCTATTACTCACGAGGATGAAGTTTGCGGCACGAGCTGAAGACGAGTAGCGTAGTGCATCAAATTTTAACTAATTAATGTCCTTAAACATGTGTCATTTGTTCAGACGAATTCGTGAATATAATATTTTTTTGCCACTTATTGAAACTGTATCAAAGTTTAATAGTATCAATTTATTCCTTTTAAATGAGTTGGACATATATCTGTATGCAGTTGGACATTGACATTGACCTTTTTAGCAAAATTGATAGTGCGGTAGTGTCATATAGAGAGAATGGCCCATGTTGGTCACACAGCTTGGAGTTGAGCTAGGTACTATTATCCATTCTGTATACTGTTAAAGAAACCGAAAATATCCCTGTAGGTGTAGAAAATAGTATATTATTCAACGAATTTGCAATAGTTGCTATTTTTTACGAGAATAAAGTTTGCGACACGAGCTAAGGGAGCGGCTTATTTCATCAAAATGTTTATTAATTAATCTTTTAAAGCATGTGTCATTTGATTAGTTGAATCCGTGAATATAATATTTTTTTGCCTCTAATCGAAACTGTATCAAAGTTTAGTAGAATCAATTTATTACTTTTAAATTAGTTGGACATTGACAGTTTTAGCAACATTGATAGTGCGTTAGTGTCACACAGATAGAATTGCCCATGTTGGGCTCATAGCTAGGAGTTGATCTAGGTACTATTATCCATTCTCCTGATAAAGAAACCGAAATTATCCCTATAGGTATAGAAAATATTATGTTATTCAACGAACATGTATCGATAGCTTTTCCTCACGAGAATGAAGTTTGCGACACGAGCTAAGCGAGTGGCGTATTTCATTAAAATGTTTTTTAATTAATGTCTTTCAGCATGGAGTATTTGATTAGTTGAATCCGTGAAAATAATATTTTTTGACACTAATTGAAACTATAGCAATGTTTAATAGAATGAAATTATTACTTTTAAATTAACTATTTCTGTAGTCATACAGGTAGAAGTGCCCATGTTGGTCTCATAACTAGGAGTTGAGCTAGGCACTATTAGCCATTCTGTATACTGATTAAGAAATCGAAAATATCCCTGTAGGTGTAGAAAATAGTATTTTATTTAACAAACATGAAATGTTAGCTATTACTCACGAGGATAAAGTTTGCGACACGGGCTGAACGGGAGTGGCGTAATGCATCAAAATGTTAACTAATTAATGTCCTGAAGCATGTGTCATTTGATTAGATGAATCTGCGAATAAAAGAACTCGTGAGTAATAAATAATTACTCACGTGTAGGTAGCAGGTGTTATTTTCTATTAAACTCTAGTCGAACTATTAAACAGTCGTAGATATAATTTTTATATTTTATTTAAAAAATATGCCTAATACCTATTCACTTTGATAAATTACGCCACTCGTCTTTCGCTCGTGTCGCGAGCGAAAGACGTTGGTTCTCATCATCCTCGTCAGTAACAGTCCCATCATCCTCGTGAGTAACAGTTATCAATACATGTTTGTTAAATAATATACTCTTTTTTACGAGAATTATACAGTGTGTATAAGATAAGGATGCATTGCATGGGGTCTCTGCAATGATAAGAGATACGAAGGCGATTAAATTAGAAGAAAGTTGCACAATGAGGAAGCCTTTTACATGGTGTTTGTAAAAATGAATTTCTTGTCTTAGTTTTTAAGATATCTCAAAAAATAATTTTTGTTTTTATTTATTTTTAGTTATTTCAAACAGTATCCAAAGACAAACAACACTTTCTCATTGCACCTTTTCAAGCTCTACAAGATAACGTTTACAACGTTTTGTTGCCGAGACACCATCATCAACTTAACTTTTTCATATGGACTTAGAAAAAGTACATACTCTATTAGATATTGCTTTTTATACTCAATTCAACGATGTGTTACATGATATGATTTATATCAGTTCTTGTGTCAAAAAGCAATTTTCATTAAATTATCTACATTTTTCAATACCAGGCGATGAATAACATTATAATAGTCAGTTGTAACATCTGTCAATAAATGTTTCATTAGAAGTAGCGAAAATTATTTCAGTTATCCATTAAAATTATGCCGGGGAATAGTTTCACAGGGGTAGAAAAATTTGATATGTTGTCATGTTACTTTTTATCCCAAAACAATTGTGTGGCTGCTAAAAGTATGTATATCAACAAATATCCTGAAAGAAGACCATAGATCAATCTTCAGACGTGTAACTTTCAACCTGAAGGAGTATGGGTCATTTAAGAAACCTATTAAAATCAGGAAAAAAACTTGTAATGAAACAAAAGAGTAACAAGTTATTCAATCAGTCATTGAAAAACCTGATGTATCAACAAGGGAAATTGAAAGTTAAACAGGAGTAGCCAGATCTACAGCCCAATTTATTTTAAAGAAAAATAACTTTCACCCCTTTAAATTTAGAATTTTCCAATGACTGCGACCTGGAGATAAAATTAGAAGGAGGACGTACTGTGAATGGTATACCAGGCAGTGTCACACTGATGATGACTTTCCATTCAAAGTTGTTTGGTCGGACGAAAGCAAGGTAACAAACAACGGAATTTTTAATAGACGCAATACCCATAATTGGGCACAAAGCAACCCCCGGGTGAAAAAAAAATCATCCAAACACCAACACCGATTTGGCTTCAATATGTGGTGTAGAATTCATTCTGAGCACTAGAATATTGGGACCTTTTATTAACCACAACTCCTTAACCTCAGAACGCTACCTTTCTTTATTGAGAAATGAATTGGAAGAAAGTCTAGATAATCTGCCGCTACAGAATGTACAAGACTGTTGGTTTCAACAAGACGGTGCACCTGCACACAATGCTAGACTAGTTCGAGGGTACCTTTCGGAACAATTTCCAGGAAAAACAATCGGTACTTATGGTGAGGTTTCCTGGCCAGCGCAATCACCAGACTTAACCCCACTAGAATTTTTCCTTTGGGGTTACATAAAAAACCAAGTATACGTTCACCATTTTGATACAGAAGATCAACTTTTAAGAGCAGTTACGGCAGCATTTAATACTATCACTCCAGAATTATTATCCCGAGTCTTTGAATCAACGGTAAGAAAATCTTACCTGTGTTTAGAGAATAATAATTATCTATTTGAACATTTGTTGTAAATTTTGCGTCCTTTTTATTTTTCTATTTGTTATTATGCATTTTTATTCGTTTCCTACTAATTTAAAATGTAGATATTTTATTAGGAATTGATTTTCCGACACAAGTACATCACATTGTTGAATTGGGTATAAGAAGGGCTATCTTCTGCTTTCTCTACTTTTTTTTCCGTCCATAAGAAAAAGTAAAGTTGATGATGGTCCATCGATAACGAAACGTTGGAATAAAAAGTAACAAACTGTAGAACGGTAGTAGAGCTTAAAAAGGTGCAATGAGAAAGTGTTTTTCGTTTTCGAGTATTGCTTGAAATAACTCAAAAAATAAATAAAAACCAAAATCCATAAAACGACTGTTTTTGACATATCTAAAAAAAATAAAACAAACAATTCATTTTTGCAAACACCATGTAAAAGGTCTCCCCATTGTGTAACTTTCTTCTAATTTAACCGCCTTCGTATCTCTTTAGTGTTTTGGAGATGCCCATGCAGTGCATCCTTATCTTGGACACACTGTAAAACTAATTCATTACGGTATTGCCGTGAATAATTATTACTGTGTTTGATATTGAACATATAGAAACTTTATTGATTCTGTTCTTCATTAGGTTTGTATTCGTTCAATTTTAGTATCCACAAACCGTTTTCAAAATATTTATTAATTGTGCAGTTTTCAGCAAGAGTCCCGTAATATTTATTCTTATCCTTTATTAACTTTTTCCAACTAAAACTATGGCGTAAGCCAACTTTATAAATTTTAACTATTCCACTCAAACTATTTTCGACATATTTGCTATTTTTTTGTTTCAGAAACAGTTCCAGAAATTTTGTTTTTTTTTTCAGCCAACGTAACCAGCGTATGGTTTTATCCAATCTTAACAGCCTCACACCGTTCTCGAGAGATTTACTGTGTCTGTTATGTTGAGAAGTACTCCCATGATGTTTGTGCTCATTTTAAGCTAACTTTTTCCAACTAAAACGTAATTTTTTGGAATCTCAAACCGTTATCGAAATATTTGTCATTTTCAGAAAGAGTCTCATGATATTTGTCCCCGTTCTTTGCTAGCTTTATGAATCTCAAACTGTTCCTGAGATAACCTGAACTAAAATCGAACATGTTCATTTCAAATAATGTATCAAGATGTACAATTTACGACATATATCATACTCCCTGTCTATGGAGGTAGGACTGGAGGTATCAAACAAATGCCGATATTTTCTTAAAATTTGTTCCGAATTTTGGCCAGAAATCCGCCATGATTGTGAGTGACTTACTGCTAAGAAAGGCGGCCTTGTGGAACATGTGGAACATGAAGGTTTCTGCATGTGAAATGAAGTGAGATGATGAAGAGCTAATGCAACCTCACATTTTATTAAATGAGATTAAAGTAGAGATTAAGAATAGACCAATTAATAAAATGCCGTGGAAAATCAATTGCGAAGGCAGGAACGCAAAAAATGATAAGCGGCACCAACGAAGAATCATATTAAACAGTTTGCTGCGAGGAGATGTAAAATGAGACGTTTGAATGACAAATGCTTAAATTAACTTGCGCGGCCTTTCGTGAATATAAAATTAGCTCTGATGGGGACTGAAATAAAATCGAAACATTGGCGGTTCTTCAGTAGAAGACCATGGTTTTCGCCTTTTATACCTCCAAAGGTATTAAATTCAATGTGAGTGGACTTGTACAGTGCTCCAACGCGACCTGCGGTCTATTGTGGCTCCCCCGAAGGGTTGCCAGCAAGGTTTGCCCCTGCTTGCTCCATTAATTGTCACCCGTTATGCCCAGACCCTCAACGAATCTGATGAGTCTCTCGGGCGACACAAAAAGAAAGGGAGAACTGTGCCCTCCTTGTGTGTGGTCTATGGAAGTGACTTGTCCAGGATGACTCCTAGAAATTTTACTTCGTTATGTTGTTTCTTATAAGGATAACGATGTCTGCGTATGCTTGGACCTCGACTCCCCACCAGTTCTAAAGTACCCAGAAGGTCATCCACTAGTAGGGACCACAGGAGTGATGAAAAGACTCCGCCCTGTGGACAACCTCCCGCTGTTGTAAATCTGACAGTGTCATCGTTTAATGATGTAGTGATCAATCTGGACTCTAACATGTTGCGATTCCACTGTTGTATCCTTCTCGCTTTACTGGCGCTATGAAGGAAATTTCTAGGTGCAGAAATTAAAAGTCCCTACCATATACGGGGTTCATTATAAAACTTCATCTAGCAGGTTATGAAATTTTGACAGAAAAGGATGACATAATCAAAATAAATGGACGTTTGTTTCTCCATCCTTTTCTTTTGACATTTCACAGCCAACTAGATGAAGTTTTATAATCAACACCCCGTATATGAAATTACCAACTGCGACACCCGTTGTATCCAGGGTATCTTGGATTTTCTCCACCAGGTTGTGGAGTGCTACTTCTGTTGATTTGTTAGCCTGGTATGCATACTGTTCCGTATTAATTGGGACGTTGTTAGCGCTCCCTCCCTCATGTATAGGTTTAGCAACTTTTCCAAGCTTTTCAGCAGAAACGAGGTTAGACTGATTGGCCTGAGCGATTTTGGATCATTTTCCCTACATCCCATCTTTGGTATGTAAACGACCCTCACCCTGGACCAGCAGTGTGGAATAAAGTACCATGCAAGGCTCGCTCTAAAGAGCTTTAATAGAGGTGCGAATTGATCCAGGCCCTGTTAAAATAAGTTCCGGGAGCACTCCATCCTCCCCAGGGGATTTGTATGTTTGGAAAGCCATAATCATGGATTTTTTTAGCAGGATTGTTCTGACTACTTTTTCGGAGAGCTCCCAATCTGCCCTGTCGGGTAATTTAATCGTCTCATTGTGCCTGTGTCAGTCTCCAAATTTGTTACTTGGCTACCCGGGAAATGACAACTTGCCAGGATCTCAAAGGTTTCAAGACCAGTGGAGGTCCTCTAGGTTTCATCGAAACGTTTTATCTTTGCAAGCTCCTAACACGGCTCCCTGGAGAGAACCCTATGGATTCCGGCTCCTATTGGGAGGTCTTCAATCCCGCCACAGAACCTTCTCCAAGACTCTCTTTTAGCAGTCCTGATCTGCATGTTGTAGTTAGTTAAGTCCTCTCTTTAAGTGTCCCAATCGTCGGTTATTTTTGCTTTATTAAAGAGTCGTCGGTAATTTTTCCTGTGACTTTCCAGGCGATTATTTCCACAAGGATGTTTGCCTGTTCTCTTTGGAAAGTTATCTTCATAGGCCTGAAGAGCAGCTTTTGCCAGCCGTTCGGCTCCCAGCTCTACGTTGACAAGACCGTCGAAAAAGATGTTGATCGCATTCACTTGTGCCCGAAAGGACTCCCGATACGAAGCCCTGTTTGTACTTGTAGGAACTTTAAAAGTGACTGATACCTGTTTTTAGATTAAACGTTATGTGATGTTTGTGATTGGCGCAAGATTGCTGTTGTTCTCCAAAGGTAACATCCAATTAGACATTCTCGACATGTCCAGCTATTTATGCTGTTATGAAAAATTATGCTGTTATCGGTATGCTCGGGTCGATGTATTTAAGCGAGTATTAAATGCATTATAAGTTTATATCTTACCCCAATAAACGATACGCTGACAAATGAGAAGACAAACTGAGGAATCATAATTTATTTTTTGCCTTCCAAATCGAGACAGCAATCAGCTGGGCACGCAAAAGGCCAATCAGCCTAATGCCGATCGCCGTCAATAATCGAAAATCGTATGCCGATAACTTGTCATGGAATTATTCTAAATATATTCGGTCGACGATACTATTCCGAAAACATAAATCTAGTTGTCTTGTCGTGAATCACCGAAACAAAAGCGAATCCTGTCAAGAGCTTACTCGAGTCAAATCTTCGGATCGAATTTAGATCCGTCAGGCTTTGCATGTCGTTGCTCCATTGTTTCTGGTTTTGATGGATTTCCCGTCGATAAGCCGTAATTGGCCGAATTTATATTATATTGCCAAGGCAGCAAAAGAGATAGCCAAGAACGATACGCGACGGATAACGAGTGGGTAAACAGGCTATATTTGAAAACTCTAGAGTATTTATTCGTCTTTAATAGTCCCGCATAATTAACGTTGCAGTAGCTCTTTCCGAGTCTTTATTGCTGTCTAAATATAAACCAAAATAGTCAAAAAAAAGACGAACGCACGTAGAAATAAATCGAGTTAAACGTCGCTAAGCAGCGATAAACTAATGGGCTATTATTCAAGACATCTCCGAACATCTGTCGGGCCCAAATAGATGGAAAAAACCGACACAATATTTCCCTGACAGTTTTTAAGTGAAGGCGGCATCGAATATAAATACAATTCTCTACCCATATGCATGTAAATACCTACTGAAACACGCATCTTCCTGAGTGATATTTATTGTGATCAAAGAAAAAGCTTTTTTAAGCGAAGGAATAAGCAAAATTATTCTTTGATCAATCAAATGTTGATTTGTGAGAAAATGTTGTAACCATTACTCTTTCTTATGCCAAAGTTCAATCAGCAATAACTAGAGACAGACTTTTTTAGTAAGACAAGTTGCTATTGGGAGAGTCACACTTAAAAGTCTTTAAGGATTTACCACTCCAGAATTACGTCATTTGATACGTGTGTCCTTCAAGGCAATATGGCGCTTTTAACAAAGGGTAAAATCGAGAAATTATTGGGTTCGATCCTACAACATTATAAAAAATTAAGAATGTAGAATACAGAATCAACAAAGTTTCTATAGAGAAAAAATCCCCAGACGTACTCTGAGAATGACTTGAGATTTCTAAACTTGTACTAGAATATAATGTTAGTTGGAATAAGTTAGCTGGAGACGATTACAAACTTCATGGGACTTTTTCTGAAAATAAAACGTTAGTAAATATCTCGGGAATAGCTTAATAACATTCATAAAGAGTGACTGCGCTTTCGTTTTTAGTTCTGAAGGTTGAAAGGAATTCATTTTCTGCGAGATATGTTAGTGATCGAAATTTTTAGCTTTTTTGCAGAAAACAGTTTAAAGTATGCAAAAAGGCAATATTTATGATTTTAAAACTTAAAACTTATCTGCTATCTATATTTCCAAAATTTCCAAAATATTGCAGCTGTTAAGGAGGAAACAAACGGGCAACAAATACCCCAACGGGCATTGAATTATACTATTTGTTTCAAAGCAATTACTACATAAAACATACATAAAAGCAGAGAGGAAATGCTAGAGGAGGCTCTAAAATAACACAAAAATACAACATAAAAGAGAAAATTAAGTTTCTTTTTGAAAAAAAGTGATGGATGAAACTATATCTACTAACAAACTAAAGGATGCTGAAGAGAGGTGGAAGTTTGTCATCTCTAGAAAGTAATTACGCAATTACTTCGTCCAAAAGAGAGTGAGTAAGTGCTCTTGGTTAACATATATATTTAGTATATGTTAACACATACTTCAAAAAACTTTGACCCATATTTCGAAAACTAACCTCAATTTTCTATTTTATGTTATATTTTTTTGCTTTATTCTACAGACCATTTTTGTATTTCGCCTTTGCTTTTATGTATATTTTCTATAATTAAGCTTTGAAACAAATGGTATAATTCAATGCCGGTAGGAGTATTAGCCCTCGGAGTATTTCTGTTTGTTTTAGAGAGTTATTTCTGTTTGTTTCCTTCTGACAGCAAATTGTAAATAATTCCTCTTTGCATTTTTTAAAGTGGAGTTTTATGCGAAAAAGATTAACTAAAAACGAGCAAAAATATTGGAAATGACAAAATCAGTAAATATTTCTAAAACGGATCTAAAGGCTTTCACGACCGGTCAAGTTACAATCTAAAGTGTTTCCCGGGCTTTGAAGCCATGGTTCAATGGAATTTCTTCCTGACATTTCTTCTAAGCTGCGGCAGACATTATCAAACGCGATGAGTCAATGGGCGAAGTGATTTATCGTGCTTCCCGACGTTGACTGATTCGACTGTGGTGAGCTCCGTGGTATTTATTGCCCCGCTGTGGCGCTGCAGTGGACGGACTGGGGTGGGAGTAGTGGTGGCGCTTGGTTTCGGCGCACTTGAAATATGTCGTAGAACTCGCTTCCAGTCTGCATTTAGAAACGTAATTTCCTCCTTCCTCGTCTTGTTTGAAGATCTCAATGGTCTCTCTCGTTAGTCTCGGATAGAAACGCTGCGATTGATATAAGACATCCACGTCATTGAAGACGATATCCATCGGAGAGAGCATGCTCTGCTACTGCTGCTTTTGTGTTTGTCTCAGCCTGCAACTGCTCTTGTGTTCCGTAATCCTCGTGTTGACACTGCTTGTTGTGGTGCCAATGTATACCAAGCCACATCTGCATGGAACTTGGTAAACTCCGGGTGCCGATAAGGGATCACTGCGGTTTTCAGTGGAAGGAAGATTTATACGAACAAACTAATGGTGTAGCTATGGGCACCTCACCTTACTCTAGTGATACCCAACTATTTTATGGAAATCTTCGAGGCCAAGGCGTTGGCCAAAGTGCTGGTCCCGATATGTGAACGACACCTTTGTTATTTGGAGGCATGGCGAGGGCGAACTTCGAAACTTCCTCTTACTGCTCAACTCTATCAACCCAAAAATTCAATTTACTATGGAGATAGAAAAGGAAGAACGCCTACCTTTTTTTGTATGTTTTGGTATCAAGGAGGCCGAATTTAAAGCGTGCGAACACCGTTTATAGAAAACCAACACACACTGACCGATACCTCAATAAAGGATCATACCATTATTCCAGGCAGAAAAGAGGAGTCATAAAGACTCTGTCTGTGAGAGCCAAGAGAATGTGTGAGCCGGCTGAATTGGAACGGGAAATGAAGCATCTGGAAAGAGCTCTTAATTGGAATGGATACAGTAAGCACGACTTCGATAGGGCTGTCCGTCCAAGGAATGTAGGGGAACTGTTTCATCAGGAAGGGAGAATATTGAAGAAAAAGCACGATGTTAAAACTGTCTTTAAGCCCACTTGCAAAATACAACAGAGCTTGAAATCGGCCAAAGACGGCAGAGATCCCCTATCGAAACCCGGAGTTTAACGAGTTTTCGCACTGTCAACACGGAGAATTACGGAACAAAAGAGGAGTTGCAGGTTGGGACAAGAACAAAAGTCAGCAGCAGCAGAGCACGCTCTTCCCGAAGGTCACCACATGGAAGGAGGAAATTACGTTTTTAAATGCAGACTGGAAGCGACATACTTCAGGTGCGCCGAAGCCGAATTACTACCCCACGCGCCACCACTATCTCCACCCCAGTCCCTCCACTGCAGTGCGACGGCGGAGAATAAATACCACGAAGCTCACCACAGTCGAATTAGTCAGCGTCGGGAAGATCACTTTGCCCATTGCCTCATTGTCTTTGAAAATGTCTGCCGCCGCTGTAGATGAAACGTCAGGAAGAAATTCCATTGGACCACGTGGTCAAAGCCCGAAAAACACTTTCAAAAACGGTTTGAGATTTCAAAATTTGGACTACACAGTCGTTTTATCTAGATATACTTAGCTAAAACCAAACATCATGAAACTTTTTCTGAAAATCAATAAATATTTCAAGATTCTTAGTGGGAGATTCCTGAAATTTAACCAGAACATCGTTTTAGTTAGAAACAAGTACTAACACTATGGAACACTTTTTCGAATAACAAATTGGGTAAATATCTCGAGAATGGTTTGATGTTCTAAAAATTGAATCAAACCATGGTATTAGATGGTATGTCAAGGAATTAGCAAATCGTCACTTCACCAAAAATTTAATCAAGCTGTTCCAAAGGTCTTATTTTTCTACACATTTTCAACTTTGTACACATATCTCTGAGACTCTAATGCCCATATTCCCCGTTACTCCTCTTAAGTGGGTTTAACTAAGAGAACTTAACTCGAAAATCGACTTAACTTAAAAATAGCATGCACCGTGTGTTAACTAATCAGGCTTGATTAACAAGGTCTTTTATGTGGCAACATTGAAACTGGACATGTCAAAAATAGTTTTTATTCACAGACTGAAACTCCACACACCTGGAAAATGAGTAGATTTAAAGAAACCAAAGAATTCTGCTTTGTTAGCCACAAAATCCAGCCATGTAAATATCTTAGATTTGTAGTAACTAATAATTTAATTATTGTAAAAGGCTGTGAAAGAGCCGATGAAAAAAACAATAATTTTAGGAAAACATCCCACATCACAGTAGCGAAGACCAATGGTTGGTGTAAAAGCTGTTACTTCCAGTTTGGTAACCCAAAAATATGACACTTTACTGGACACACGTCTTGCACTATTAAAGAAAACAAACTGAACAAGTAACTCAAGACATGAAGTTCTCAAGTAACAACAGAAATTAGAGATAGAACAATTACAACAAGAGTTAACTGCAAATGCTAAGAAACATGAGATGGGATTTGAGTTGTTGCAATTACATATAGCAGTTGAGAAAAGAAAATTGAAGGGTTTGATAGAATTAGAGTTGATAGATAACCTCAAGTTAATAGAAATATTAAAAATATAAGACAATTTCTCACTTATGCTTATTAATAGAGAAATACATTAACAACGCTGGTAACAATTTTGGTGAGAGTATAATGCTTTTAACCAACAGAGAAAAGATCCTAGAAGGGATAGAGGGCCACGCTGCTTTAAAATTCTTAAAAGTGTTTTTTTTTATTTAATGATGTTAAACTCGAAATTTAAAAATTTCAAATTAGAAACTGGAGATTTCAAGTTTTCTAATTAACCCAATATTTCAAGTTAATAAGATTGCATTTTAAAAACATGTTTTAAGAATTCTTAAGTGGACCTTGTATGTCTTTGTAGATCCTACAACGTAACATAACAACTCAAATAAAATAAATAATAAACATTCGTTCTTGCTTAAGCTCCCAATATTGTGGGTTTAAACTTAAACCAGCAAAAACTGCCTAATCACAACGATGCATAAGGAAATGAGAACTTAAGTTATTTTAATTTTTAAACTTACTTAAAACGTTACGGCGAATATGGCCATTAGAGTTTCGAACAAAAATCCGAACAAAATTTATTGAATTTTCAACCTGGGTGTATAAGGCCTGTTGAGAGTGAGGGGTTTATTAAGGTAATAATCTAAAATAATTCTTGACTAATTTCAAAATCCTCTGTAGAATGGGATGTATTGAACTTCTTTGCTATGAGTTTGCTACGAACAGTAGCTATCATATTGTATTCCTGTCTCCGTTGATTTAATATAAATAAAGCAATATAGCAATGCACTAATTTTGTTGTGCTTTGACGATGACATTACGTCATCAGTCCTACAAATATAGCGCACTTCTGGCCAAAACACGGGACCAATTTTAGGAAAGTGTCGGCATTTGTTTAGTACCTCCAGTTCTACCTCTATGGACAGAGCGTGATACATATTGTCAGGTTCTGTACTTATCCGATTTTAGTTCAAGTTAGCTAATAGCTAATACTATAGAAAACTTGTCCTTTTCTTCAAGTTGGTGATCGGTCAGTTAGAGCAGTTCCCATCAATCATTTTGTTCCTATATATAAACTAACCTAATGTATGGTTTTTCTTTTCTTCTGGGTTGAAATGGCCTGCAGTCAAATAACTATAACATTCAGCCAGGTGTAATATTCTTAAAAGGTAGGGGTTTTGTGTGGTTATAACAAAAGAATTTTCGGTTTTTCGATCTTCATACTAGCAACTTTTGGATATAACACTTCCACAGGTCTGTACCTACAGTCGCCCGTGTGATGGTCTTCTAAACGTAGGATCGACCGCTAACTCCATAAATCCGTAACTCCGCAACTCCGACCCAAATCACCCTCGACCCACCAACCCCCCAATATGTAATTGAATTTTAAACTCCTCATATAGTAAATGAAGGAACGTGCGAAAAGTGTGTTTTACATATTATAGCTTATTATTTTCTTGATTAATCAAAATTATTCAGAAATAATTGGCAAATTAGCAGATACATTAATATAACTGTTAATTTTTCGTCGAGGTATTGTGTAGGAATTTTAAATGAACAGGCTTCCTCATCTTGTCTTGACACACTAAATTAATCTTTATAGCAAAAACAGGATACCAACCTGAAATAATTAACGATAACTTGTTTCGAAATAGTAAGAACGCTTAGACATATTCAATTAATTTGCATAACCTACAACAATAATAATAGTAGACCCATATTGCTTGCTTACATTTAAGTTAATAATACTACTACCTGAAATACATTAAATCGATAAATCTTGAAAATTTGCATTTTTTTGTATTGATATTGTAAAGATGCTTCGGATGTGAGCAACAAAAGTCTGTTGGTTTTGACGTCGATGCTTGTTAGTTGGGTAGGAGTAGATGGTAGGGAGTTCACAAGAATGTCTATCGGGACAGCAGGAACTTATTCAAGTTCTCAGGCTTGAAAGGTTTGGTTGGACAGTACGAGTTCGAGAATTGCGGGATCAAGAAGAACTCACGGAATTCCAGAATCAAGTCAGAGTATATTGCGACAACCTCGAGTAACTGCAGAAGAGTTAACTTTTGTTGAAGATGAGATATAATAATAAAAAACGAGCTTTAAAAATTTTGGACAAAAGCAACTGTAGGAGACTCAAAAGAGTCAGCGGGGAAACCAAAAAGTTAATTCGTTGGAAGACTTGAAGCAAAAATTATTCATAAGTGATTCGAATAACCAAGAGTTGTGTCAGGAGTGTGAGAGTTTGCAGTCACAACTGACTTATCTTAATCGCAAAGAGGCGGTCAAGATTTGGAGATCAAGAACATTGCCGGAGACTTAAGTGCTAGATTGAAGATATGTTTGTTAAGGTGTATACTGATCAAACTCTCATGACGTAGCTGAACAGAGCTGAACAAAAACTTGCCACAAGAGGCTTTTTTAATGCCAGCTAAAAGAATGAACTGCGGTGGTTTAGATTGATCATACATTCTGTCTCCTGTATGGTTTGCTGTGTCGAAAATCCTCCCAATCCCTCCTCCAAGTAGGTGTGTTTATCATTCAATTGCTGCAGCAATGAAGGTATGCTCTAGAGTCACTGGCAGAAACAAAAAGGGCAACTCTGGGATGGGTTCCTGAGCATAGGGACATCGAAAGTAAGGAGCGTGCTGACGAATCCGCCAAGCGTGGTTGGCAGAGTGGACCAGAGCCATATCTAAGAGTAAGTAAAAGGTACATCTCTTCACACTCTGAATAAGTGGGCATGGGAGAGTACAAAGTCAAACTGGATACAGTCAGGAATATGTAAACACACCAAGGAAATTTACCGTAACCCGAATAGATCCAAGGCCTCGCGGTTTCTTGGGAGAAGCCGGCAGTGCCTGGGAGACCCTGTAGGAATCCTTACTGGACACTGCAGACTAAACAGGGACATGCACCTCCTAGGAACGGCTGCCAATCCACTCTGCATCCACCATGGGGCAGGGGAAGAGTCATCATGCCACTTTCTGGGAGTGTGTGACATTTGGAGCCCCTTTTCTTCATTGAGATGAGCTTCTGACTCTGAAATGGGACGGGATACTCTCCTTCATTAGAGGCACGGGTCGACTCGTGAAGGCAATCAGGGCCTTGGTAGAGTAGGGATGGGTGGACCGGGGAACTGTGAAAAGCGTCTCTAAGGCCTAGTCGCAAGATTTCGCCCCCCCCCCCCCCCATTGTTTACTACTACTTCTACTTGGTTGCGTTGTAGCAGGTTTAGGACAAAAAATAAAACACGTTTTTGTAAAAATTATGCTGACGTTTCGACGTTTATTTGACGTTTTTCTCAAGTCTATTTTACATAAGGTGCAGAAGTTTTTATCGTCATTAGAGGTGTAGGTAATAATCCATCGATCACAACACCCAGGGAGAACAAACCAAAGGCAATCATCTCGGTTCCAACAAGCACCACATTCATTAAAACAGGCGTTCACTCAATCAGCACTCAATCAATAAAACAGACGGAGTAAACGCCTGTTTTATTGATTGTGGTGCTTGCTGGGACCGAGATGATTGCTTTTGGTTTGTTTTCCTTCGGTGTTGTGATCGATGGATTATTACCTACACCTCTAATGACGATAAAAACTTCTGCATCTTATGTAGAATAGCTTTGAGAAAGACAGACGTCAAATAAACGTCGAAACGTCGGCATAATTTCTACAAAAACGTAGAAGTTTTTTATTTTTTGTCCTACGCCTGCTACAACCCAACCAACTACTTCGAGAAGGACGCGATATCACACAGTTACTACTACTACTAATATCTTGAAATTGAAAGTCTCCCTCTCCTCTTTTACTGGAGCTACAGCGGCTCTCAGTTTCATGTGTATGGTGTGCAACAGCTGCGTGCAGCTCATCAGGTTCTAATACAAAGTCTTCACTCACTTCGCCTACACCCACTTTTGATGGACTGGCTGCCCGGTTTGTATGCTCTGATGAATTTTTTTAACAATTTGTCCTTTCAATTGTTCAGATATAGAGCTTACCAACCGCTTTGAGAGTAGGAGAGTTTCCACTTTATCACTCACTTCAAGTGTAGAAGGTAGACGAAGTTTATTATTTATGGTCTCCAGGCACTCGGGCATGATCTGCAGGGTTTCGATATGCAGCCTACTCAATTTTCGGACTTACGCCCTGTGTCAGCTCTTGAAACTCTTGCTCTAACACCTAACACAGCTATATTCTCATTTACGGGCACATTTAGGGCCGAAATGGCGCTGATAATAGAAGAGTGAATTTGTTGATTCTGTGCGTACCTGATACACACGAAGTATCGTGTAGCGATATTTTTCCAGACTGCAGAGGTAGTTGGAGTTGATTCACGATTTTGCTATCAATTCAATAGAAAGATAATAACAGTCCAGCAGTCCCAAATTGTCGAAAAATACTCGAAAATTTGAGCAAAACGTACAATTCAGATACTCCGCAGGTTCTTTGTTGGTTTGTTCCAACCAAACAATAACTATTGCATTGCCCAAAGCTTGGTAGCTAAGGATTTTAGTCTAAATCGTCTAGCCTAAATCTATTATCACTTTTACACCCAATTTTAGTAAATAATTAGGGCTTACATAAACGCCATTTCACCCTTAACATATTCTTCTCTCTCTCTTTTCACAGTCCCTCGGTCCAAACATCCCTTCTCAACCAGGGCCCTCATTCCCTTTACCAGTTGACCCGTCCCTCTAATGAAGGAGAGTATCCCGTCCCATTTTAGAGTCGGGGGCTCTTCTCGATGAAGAATATTATATTACAATACGAGATGGGGGCGATTATGTTATTTATGGAGACGCGTAGCGTCGAGATAAAAAACAATCTCGAGACAGTAATGAAGCTTCCCATCGAGCATATGTATACTATTTTATTTTCTACCACACTTTCTGCTTAACATCAAAAAATTTTCTTGAATATTATTTATTGTCGAAAAATACTCGAAAATCTGAGTAAAACGTAGAGGTCGGATACTGCGCAGGTTCTTTGTTGGTTTGTTCCAACCAAACAATAACTATTGCATTGCCCAAAGTTTGGTAGCTAAGGATTTTACTCTATATCGTCTGGCCTAAATTTATTATCACTTTTACACCCAATTTTAGTAAATAATTAGAGCTTACATAAATGCCATTTTACCCTTAACATATTCTTCTCTCTCTCTCTCTCTCTCTCTCTCTCTCTCTCTCTCTCGCGTTTGATAGTGCCCCGGTCCGCCCATCCCTACTCGACCAGGGCCCTCTTTCCCTTTCCCATCGAGTATATGTATACTATTTTATTTTTAACCACAATTTCTGCATAACATCAAAAAATGTTCTTGCATATTATTTATTCATATAATATTCTGACTCAAATCCTCACTCAGAAGGCGAAAATGAAGCTTTCCATCGTGTATATGTATACTATTTTGTTTCCAACCACACTCTCTAAATGACATCAAAAAACTGTTCTCGAATATCATTTATTCACATACCTAATATTCTCAAATCTTCACTCAGGAGGCGGAATTTTGATGGTTGCTATGGCATAGATCAAAACCAACAATCAGGGTTTCTGTAATTCCCTGAAGTTTCTGCGCTTTGTTTGCAAGTAACTACTTCCCCTTCTAGACCAGTAATGAGACACTTTCAAGATTTTAAAAAGACAGAAATGTTATCATTACATATGTGGTTGAAAATAAAAATGTAATATGGCATAGTCGCGCCCACCTATGGCACACTCCCAGAAGGTGGTATGACGACCCTTTCTCCTGCCCCACAGTGGGTGCAGAGTGGACTGTCAGCCATTTCTAGGAGGTGCATGTGCCTGTTTAGTCTGCAGTGTCTAGGAAGGTTTCCCATAAGCTCTTCCAGGCACTGCCGGCTTCTTCCAAGAAGCCACGAGGCCTTGGATCTATCCGGGTTAGGGCAGATTTCCTTGGTCTGTCTACATATTCCTGACTGTGTCTAGTTTGTCCTTGTGCTCTCCCATGCCCGTCAATTCAGATGTGTGACAGAGGAAAGTCTTTCCTCTCGTCACTTACTCCTAGACATGGCTCTGGTCCATTAAAGCATGTATGGGAACCACGGTTGGCCGATTCGTCGGCAGGCTTGTTTTCCTCGATGCCTCTATGTCCAAGAATAGTCCTGAATGAGCTTTGAACTCGTCCCGCTCCTGCAGATGGCTCGCAGAGCCGCCTAACTGTCGGAGTAGATGTAGATGTCCTGCTCTGCTCCACGTGTGACTTCAGTTCGTGTGATCACCTCGAGTATTGCAAACACCTCCACCTGGAAAACCGTCGTGTGGCTTACCAAAGTAAAGCCCTCGCCCTCTGCATGGCCTGCTTTATATATTCCGGCTCCTAACGATGGTGTATTAGCCATTCTTGATCCGCCTGTATATCATACCTGTTTATTCTCAGAAGATTGCTGAAGAACCTCGTTCTTGAATTCGTTCCTTGTTGTCACAAATGGCTGTTTCAGTCTCAGCTGATCCCGTGGGCGCCCCTCCTGCGACAGGACAATGTCCCGCTGAATGAGGCTGGCAATCTGCGTGTGACCACTTCTCATTGCTGTATCCTACCACTGGCCGCAGCAATCTATCCTCCTGCAGGACGCCATCGCCTCCCACTTAACCCAGATTGGAAGCTACGGCAGGCCCAGTAAGGAAGGCATTGAGTGCTGCTCCTGGTGTTGTTCTGAATGCACCCGTTATGGCTAGGCAGACTGTTCTCTGTAGTCTGGCCAACCTCAGCACACAGCATGCCCTGTCTAACGCTGGCCACCAGACCACGGTAAAGCTGTATTCAAGCGTTTTATCTTTAAAATGCAGAGACGATTCAACACTCTTGTGATGGCACAATAAATATAGCAATAAATGGATTTGAAGAAATCGTTACCGGTCGCTTAATTGCCGATAAGGCAGCATTCAGCTGCTCGTTTTTGGCATGTCGGCGATAATTTATTCCCCCCAATTTGGTATAATTGGTGTCCCCGAGGTCGATCGATGCGGACGGTGGAATGTCCAAAACCGGGAGCTCGTTGGATTTAATTGAACTAATCTCCCGGATCATTCGGAATACATTAATTAACACATTCGGATTTGAATAAAACGGACATTAAACGATTGAAAAGTGATGTACCTGAAGACAGGATTGGGTTCAGATGAAACGTCTTAGAGCCACTTTTACATCGTCTCAGTTTAACCTACCTGAAGGTTAAACTCCAGATGCTTTGTTTATATGTCAAATGTTTCGCTTAGTCTTCCTACTAAGTGGTCCTTAACTCTCCCACTAGTCCAAATCTTATTAATAGTGACTAAACTATAATCGTTCATGTTTCGTATAGGAATTTCTCGTAAATTAAAAGAAAAAATTAAGAATAATTTTGTTTTATAGTCACATAAAATTTTAATCCTGACCTGAGAGAGGTTCACTTTGGCTTGAAAGTCTTCGCTGATAAGCAGGCTCCCGAAGATATTTTGTCTCGCTCGATTAAGGCTGGTTTACAGAGATACGGTGGAATCGGTCCGTTAATTCTTTACTAATTTTGTTATTTGTTTATGGCGTTTTTATGGGGCTACTTACTTACTCGGCGAGGCAGTTAAGCTGGGAAATTATAAAAAAACTCTTCGAAACATTGCATGTTTGCAGGCAATTTATTTTTATTATACACTCGACTAACTATTACTGGGAGAGTGGTGTTGAATATTTAATAAATACTGATAATGTTTCAACTTTAGTTTTATCTTGGCCAGCTCGATCCGAAAAAAAGACGATGGTTTTGACTGGGGACGTTGATTTGTCACCTTTGGATTAATTTAGCATCCAACTCCATTAAGACGTCCATACACGCACAGGCCCTCCATTCAGATTATTTAATTTTTCGGAAAAATTTGTTAAGGCGCGTTTTGATTTAAACGAGAGATTAGGCTGGAGTTAATGGGTATTCAGAAAACCCGCGTATAAATGAGCTACTGTTTTCTAGCTAATTAGAGTTTAATTGCCAGCTTAATTAAAACTTTCGCTAATTAATTGTTGTTTACTATAGAATTCTATCCGTTGAAAGATCTGGAACTAATTGGTAGGTATTTTTTTTTAATTACTTTATTTATTTTAAAGCGAAGTCGACCACACCCATTAACGACTTCCAAACACTATCCCGGCCATCCGGTGTTCAGCCACATAAACTATCGGGCTTCTGTAATCTTCATTCATAATTACCACAAAGTTCAAACGTTTATGAGCTGTATTCGACTCATTGCCAGCTAATTGCCCCTATACTGCAATATCCGCAAGTCGAAACGGCTTATAAGAAGCTCATTATATCGGATGTCGCTAATTATGGTCTTGTTTTATTTTATTCAGAGCCTGGAATGAAATATCATTCTATTTAATCGGAACAGAGAAACAATAAACCTAGTTTAAGGTTGTGATCGATAACTGGTAGGCCTGGATATGGAGAAATTTAAAAAATAATAAATTACTGAATAAAGGCAATAAATTAAAAAAAAACGATTTAGAAAAAGAAACAAAGTAATAAATCATAAACAAAATTTTGACATTATTTGGTCCACCTGTATATTGCGACAAGAATGGCAAATTACGAGGTTGAACAAGTTAACTCAATATCTTGTAAATCGGGAACGCAGTAGAAGCAACTTTCGGTCATTTTGAGCTTTAGCAATTCCATAGGGTGTTCGAGTAAATGTAGAACGTAACAACACAAATGTTAAGATTACAAATACAAAGGTTTTTTAGATATCTTAGCAAAACTTTTATTTATGGTGTACACTCAAAGGGCTTGAAATTTTCGCCAGTCAAAAGCTTTAGAGCTTTCCTGAACTCAAAAAACTAGGTAATATGGTAAAACGCTATGAAACGAATATAAAAAGTCCGACAGGAAACCAGCGAAGAAAAGTCATGGCCTTAGGTAGCTCAGCCAACTAACTAATTTTTTTAAGATTTTGCTTAATCAACATTTTTGTTTTATAAGGGTTGTATGGTCGATTCTAGCAGAATATTATATACTAATTTGCACACAGAACATTCCACCATATTTTATAAATTTATCGTAATTTTTTTTCCAAAAATCATAGATTACTATAAAACATCTTGTAAATGCATTAGCAATTATATAACTGCACAGCTTTCTCATAAAAACCACTTGTTTTATAATGGTTTTATCTCAGTAGTGTAACAAAAACTATAAACTTTAATGCAATCTAATACAACTAAGTCTTTTATAACAGTGGCAAAAAAGTAACCGTGGCAACATTAGTTTCTAGCAAAAATGTTACTTCATTCCGTCCAAGTCATTTGCTTCAGTTTTTGCGAGGACATTCATATTCCTTTTGCGCCATACAATATGGAACTAACAAATGTATTGTATGAGATTTTGCTTAATCAACGTCTTAATGTTATAAGGGTAGTACAGTTGATTCTAAAAAGCTGTATATCATAGTGAGTTTCCACATCAATCGACCAAAGCAAAATTATGCTATAAATTTATCATAGAAATGTTTTTTTGCACAAAAATTGATGTAATTATAAAACTAGTTTTTATAAGATGTTATATAAATATTTTCTAAACGCGATAGCGATTACTTGACAGTTGTGTCGTCAAAATCATTTGTTTTAAAACAGCTTTATCCCAGTAGTATAACAAAAATTATATTCTTAAATACAATTGTAATATAACTGTTATATAACAGTCGTTGGAAAGTAAATTTATTTTATAACATTTTGCTTGATCAACATCTCTATTTTATAAGGGATGTATAGTTTATTCTAATTAGCGGTATATTACACCAGTACACTCTTCTGTCAAATAAAGCAAAAATTATTAATAATAAAAACTTTTTTTCAACAAAAAGGTAGAATACCATAAAACTATTATATAAACGTCTTATAGATGCCGCAATTTAGTTACAATACCCAACTAACAAATTTATTTTACAAGGCTTTGCTTAATCAACATTTCTTTTATAAAGGTTGTACAGTTGCTCCTGAAAGGTCTTATATTATATAATAGTTTCCGCACGGACTATTCCGAGAACCAAAGCAAAATTATTTTAAGAAATCATCGTAATTTTTGTTTCACAAAAATTATAAAATACTAGAAAACTGTTATATAAACATCTTACAAACACATCAGCAATTAGATTACTCCGATAGCTTTCTTAAGAAAAACCATTTGTTTTATAATAGTTTTATCCTAATAGTATAACAGGAACTGTACACTTTAATGAAATCGCAATATAACTAACTGTTTTATAACACTGTGAAGGCTGTCACGGCCGGTAAAAATAAAATTTAATTTCTTCTTGACGTTCGACAGCTGCGGCAGACATTATCAAAGTGCTTCTCGACGTTGACTGATCCGACTGTGGTGAGCCCAGTGGTATTTATTCCACGGGGCGTGGGTGGTGGCGTATGGTTTCGGTGCAGTTGAAGTATGTCGTAGAACTCGCTTCCAGTCTGCATTCTGTTGCAATTGTTGTCGTATGTAAAGATCTCAGTGGCTTCTCTCGTTAGTCTCCGATCGAAACGCTGCGATTGATATAACATGAAGAAACCTAGTTGAAAAGGATGTCGTGACTTTCGGAGAGAGCGTAATCTGCTGCTGCTGACTTTTGTGTTTGTCCCAGCCTGCAACTCCTCTTGTGTTCCGTAATCCTCGTGTTGACACTGAGTTTTGTGGTGCCAATGTATACCGAGCCACAGCTGCATGGAACTCGGTAAACTCCGTCTGCCAATGGGGGACCTCTGCGGTCTTTGGCTGATCTCAAGCTCTGCTGTATTGTACGAGTGCGTTTAAAGATAGTTTTAACACTGCGCTTTTCCAGTAGCTTCCCGATCCTGTCCGTTACTTTATGTACGTATGGTAGACTAGTCAGAGGAAAAATGTGCGACGGCTCTTTAATAAAGCAAAAATAACCGGCTCGGCGACTGGGACACTTACAGACAGGCCCTAACTAACTACAACAAGCTAATCAGGGCTGCTAAAAGAGAGTCTTGGACGAATTTGTGTGGCGGGATTGAAGACCTGCCAACAGGAGCCGTAGCATTTTCTCTCCAGGGAGCCGTGTCAGGAGCTGGCATCGATAAACGGTCTGATAGAACCTGCACCTACACTGGTAGTGAAACGTTAGAGGTCCTTACAAGCTGTCATCTCCCGGGTAGCCGGCTGATAAAATGGAGACTAACACAAACCCCTTGGAACGATTTAAACGACCCAACAGGGCAAATTGTGAGCTCACCAAAAAAGTGGTCAGATCAAATCTGCTAAAGTCCACGATTATGGCTTTTCAACCATACAAATCCCCTGGGGGAGGATGGAGTGTTCCCGGCACTATTACAACAGGGCCTGGGTCAAATCGCACCTCTATTAACAAAGGTGTTTATGCAAGCCTTGCATGGAACTTTATTCCAAACTGCTGGTCCAGGGTGAGGCTCGCCTACATACCAAAGATGGGATGTAGGGGAAAAGATCCTAAATCGCTCAGGCCAATCAGTCTAACCTCGTTCATACTGAAAAGTTTGGAAATGCTCCTAGACTTATACGTGCGGGGAGGAGCGCTCACAACGTGCCCCCTTAATACGGAATAGTATGCATACCAGGCTCACAAATCAATAGAACTAGTCCAGGCGGGAATGTGACGTCATTTTGACGTAATTTTGATAAGCATTGGTGACCAAAGACCTTTTGGTATGACTTTGAAACAACGTCATAATCACGGGCGTAAGTCACAGACCGATGACATCATTTTGCAACGTAAAACGACGTTACTTTGTGACGTCATTGGCGACGTGACAATGACGTTATTCCACGTTATTTGCTACGAACAGTTTCTTTTCTAAAGTAAATAATTCTTGCTACATGAAAGAGATAAAATGCTTCTTATAATCCAAATGTTCTTACCACTGTTTTGACTTTGAGTTGGTAACAAAAAAATTGTAAGCTTTTAGAGCTTTTAGTTACTTTTACAGTAACACAACATTTACCAAATTTTACTTTAGTAACAGAAAAATTTAATTTAAAAATAATACATTTTTATTAATTTGTGACACAACACACATTTTTGGTATAACACACAGTTTTGGTCTGAAAGTAAAACACATGTTTTTAACTTTGAATGTAGTAACACAAAATTGTAGTCTAAAGAGTAACACAAGTAACAGGAAATTTTAGTTTAAACGTAGCAATTTTTTTTTTAATTTTGATTGTTGTAACACGAAATTTCAGCCTAAACGTATCACAAAAATCAAAACATTTTTACTTAAGTAATAACAAGAAAATTTGATCCAGAGATAACATGAAATTTTTAAATTTTTCCTTTAGTAACATGAAAATTTAAATTTAGTTTAAAGGGTAAAACAACATTTAAAAATTTCTACTTAGCAGTGAGAAATTTTGGCCTAAAAGTAATACAAAATCCCAAAAATCTTCAACCCCCCATTTGATCTCGTAGCGACACATTTCGGTCTAAAAGTAACAGAAAATTTAAAAAAATTTGACAATAACAACAAATTTTGAAGTGTTTTGATCCGAAAGTGGTATTACATTTTTAAGTTTGGACTTTAGTAAGACGTAAATTTACGTTTGCTAGGCAACCAAAAATTTTGGTCTAAAAGTAAATAAAATGTCAAAGTTTTTACTTAAAATGTTAGTTTAAACGTATAACTAATTTTATTAATTTTGACTTTGTTACAAAATATTTTCTTCTGTTACATAAAATTAAAACAATTCGACATTAGTAACAGAAAATTTTAGTCTAAACGTAACACAAAGTTTTTAAAATGTTGACTTAATAACACAAAATTTTTACATTTTGACTGTAGCAACAAGAAATTGTAGTCTAAACGTATCACAAAAATAAAAAAATTTGGTCTGGAAGTTACAGAAATTCTCAAAAGTTTGACTTGAAATGTTTATTTAAACGTAACACAAAATTATTTAATTTTGACTTAATAACAAGGCATTGTGGTTTACAAGCAACACAAAAGTAAAAATTTCGACATTACTAACAGGAAGTTTTAGTCTAAATGTAACATAAAATTTTTAAATTTCGACTGTAGTAACACAAAATTGTAGTCCAAACGTAACACAAGATTTAAAAATTTTAACTTAGAAACCAGAAATACATTATATTGATCCGAAAGTAACATTAAACTTTTAAGTTTTCACTCTAGTAATGCGAAAATTTAGTCTAAAACATAAAATAAAATTTAAATATTTTTACTGAAAAAGTTAGTCTAAACGCAACAGGATTTGTTTTATTTTTGGCTTGGTAACAAGAAATGTTCGTTTAAAAGTAAAACAAAATTTGAAAATTTCTACTTTGGTAACACAGGTTTTTAGACCAAACGTAACGCTAAACCTTACATAAAATTTAAAAAATTACGTAGTTTTTTTAATTTTGCTTTATTAATGTTGTAATGTGTTACTACGTAGTAACAAAAACTTTTGATCCGAAAGTATCATGAAAAATTTAATCTAAAGCGTAACACGAAGTTTTTAATATTTGAATTAGTAACAAGAAAATTTGGTCTAAAAATAACATGATATTTAAACATTTTAACTTTAGTGACACGAAAATTTAAATTTAGTTTAAAGGGCAAAACGACATTTAAAAATTTCTATTTAGTAGTGAGAAATTTTGGTCTGAAAGTAACACAAAATTTAAAACCTTTGACATGAATTGTTAGTCTAAACGTAACACGAATTTTTTTATTCTGATCTCGTAACAAGACATTTTGGCCTAAAAGTAACAAAAGAATTAAAAATTTTGACTTTAGTACCAGGATATTTTAATCTAAACGTTACACGACAATTGGGTCTGGAAGATACACAAACTCTCAAAAGTTTCACTTCAAATGTTTGTCTAAGCGTAACACAAAATTTAAAAATGTTGACAGTACTAACGGGAAATTTTAGTCTAAATATAACACAAAATTTTTAAATTTTGACTGTAATAACACACAATTGTGGCCTACACAATTGTAACGTGAAACTTTCGTCTAAAGCATAACACAAAATTAAAATTTTGACTGAAAGCGTTAGCCTAAACGTAGCACAATTTTTTTTAGTTTTGTCTTGGTAACAAGAAATTTTGGTCTAAAAGTAAAACAAAATTAAAACATTTCTACTTTGGTAACAGAAATTTTTAGACCAAACGTAACATAAAACTAAAAAATGTTTACGTAGTAACAAGAAATTTTTGATCCGAAAGTAACATGAAAGTTTTGACTTAAGTCACGAAAATTTAATCTAAAGCGTGACACAAAGTTTTTAAATTTTTATTTAGTAACAAGAAAATTTTGTCTAAAAATAAGAAGATATTTAAAAATTTTGACTTTAGTGACACGAAACAGCTACACACCAATTTAAAATATACAAAAAGAATAATTTTATCAATAGTTTGCATATTTTAAAATTTTTTGCCAAAGAAGCTAAAAATGTTATTTTATAACATTGTCATCTAATAATTGCTTTTATTGTATCTAGTTCTTTTAAATATGTTAAATGTACATTTATTAGGTACATTGAGTATACACAAAAATTATTAGACTAAACATAACGTAATTATAACGACACTAGGAGTCGTCATTATAACGTCGAAAAATCGCCGTCATTTCTTTGTCATTTTTTCGTCAGGTGACGTCGAATAACGAACAAATGATCACCAAAAGTTGATGTTATAATGACGTCACGTTCCCGCCTGGGAGCACTCCACAAACTGGTAGAGAAAATCCAAGATACTAGACTTGGATACAAAGGGTGTCGCAGTTGGTATTTTCATACACAACGTAGGGGCCTTTAATAACGCACATACAGACTCCCTCCTCAGCGCCATTACAGCAAGAAGGGTCGAACCAACAATAACCAACTGGATTCGCGACATGTTAGAATCCAGGCTGATCACTACATCATGGATGACACTATCAGATTCACAACAGCGGTAAGTTGTCCACAGGGCGGAGTTCTTTCCTCTCCCTGTGGTCTTTACTAGTGGACCACCTTCTGGCTACTTTGGAACTATGGGGAGTCGAGGTCAAGCATACGTGGACGACATCGTTATCCTTATAAGAAACCACACAGAGAAACAAATCTCCAGCACGTTGCAAGAGGTGTTGGATGTTGTACACAGCTGGTGTTCAAACGAAAACCTAGCAATAAACCTTAAGAAAACGGTGATTGAGCCATTTACCTGAAGGAAGATTCTCACGTGTGGGGCCATAGTTTATTATCGAAAGAGCAGACAGAGCTCCATCAAAGATAAACTGTCCTCTCTGCAAAGACAAACATGTCTCTGCATCACGGGGGCAATGAGAATGATGCCCACGGCAGCCATGGAGTGCATGCTTGACCTTCTTCCTCTTCCAATACTCCTGGAACGAGGGGCAATGAAGGCGACATACCGGCTGCAACAAGTGACGCACATAGCACCGCAGCCATTCGATGGTGAGACCAATAATGCGCAGGCTGGTTTGGAAGGCCTTGCGGTATTGAACATGATGGTCTCTGACCTAATGGCATCAAAACGTACATTAGACACTTGCTACGTCGCGTCGTCAGGATTCCCTCACGGGCAGCCTGGGACGAACGAGGCGAAGACTAGCAGGAAGTACCTGGTACAAGGACGGATCCAAAACCGACGAAGGGGCTGCTTCCGGAATGTCTCCCGTACATTCCGTCGGTTGTCCTCCATTGTGCGACACCTATTAGAGGAGAGAGCTGCAATTCCAAAACTGTTTGGAACTGCCACAGGACTCTCAACACCCTATCGCAGGAAAACAGCGTCACACTGGTATGGATCCCGGACCATGGTTGTCACGAAAGCAATGAAGGGGCCCTCTCTCTAGCCAGGAGGGCGGTGGGCTCTGCATTCGTAGGCCCGGAGCCGGCAGTCTGAGGCCCATACCTCTGGTCAAGGCTGAACTCCAGAAATGTAGCAATGCCATGTCCCAGTTAAAAAATATTCTTGTTACCAGGTCAGCTATTTCCTGGAAAATTGAAAATAACCTGAAAAATAACTAAATATTTGTTCTTAGTCAAACTAGAAAACAAGATGGGTACCTTTTGTTTCAGAAGAAGAGAGACGAAATGTGATACTGTCATGTTGAGTACCCACACCATCAAGGACTGCATATTTGAATTTGTAAAAAGCGTCACACGTGGCCATGAGTTCCAAACTTAACGATTTCTTATAAAAAATAATGTTCTTGTTCCACTATGTTCTAGGGCTCGAACAGAGGCATTTCTCGTCGAGAGTTCCAAAATTGTAGAATGTTCCATATTTTCTAAAACTTTTCATGGTATTTTCTAAATCAGGTATCAGGCGAATTTTATTCGGCTTTGGTCCCAGTTCGCGTTGACACTAATTTGACGGGAATTTTGACGGTGGTGTCAGGTTTGTCACCATTTGGTCCAGATGTGATGACGTAGACGAGACCAATAACATTACCATCTCACTCTCATCCAATGCCATTTAAACTCATTGGCTTCTGTGTTGTTCGGTGGGGTCCCTCTTATATTCCCCCGTCTCTGGTAAAGAGTAATGGCTACTTCTTGTACTGATTCCTCCTTAATGCACCTATATGAATTTTCTGCTCCGTGTTCTATTTGGAAATTCCTGTACATCATATTTCTGTACTTCTAGCCACTATCTGCCACCTCTAGAGATTAAATCCTTTTTACTAAATGTAGTTCTTAAGGTATCGAATTCTGTAATGATATTAAAAGTCAAAATTTTAAGTTAAAGTTAGAACACATTATACTGTAGAGAATTTTTTAGATAGCCTTTTTGTCAAAGTCTCTGGATCTTATGGGTGATAACATTTTTGCTCCAAAGTTTCTTTTTGGTTATTATAGCGACCAAAGGCCTGTTTACATCTAAACGAGAAATTATTATATTGTTTGGGGGCCATTTCTTTTTTCTGCAAAACTTGCTTACATCCAAAGTTTGCTTTAATAACTGACAGGAAATTTCTGACTTTAATTCCAGCTGACGCCAGTGGAGATCCTCCCAAACTCAAGTGCAACCTGCGAAAGCACAAACCCAACAGGAAGCCTCGAACCCCGTTTACCACCCAACAGCTTCTGGCCCTCGAGAAGAAATTTAGGGACAAACAGTACCTAAGCATAGCGGAAAGAGCCGAGTTTTCTAGTTCACTTCGCCTAACGGAAACTCAGGTAAATTTGAATTCGGTGACCAAGATCTTGTTTAAAGACACGTTCTTAATTGCTTTAAAGCTGTGATTCAATGAATTAAAGATACGTTTTTAAAGCTGTGGTTCAAGAGGTTTTTTTTTACAATTTATTATAAAAGCCACTCTGTATATGTCTACTGTACAAACCGAAACGTTCCAGGTGAAAATCTGGTTTCAAAATCGTCGGGCCAAAGCCAAACGCCTCCAAGAAGCCGAACTGGAAAAACTGAAGATGGCCTCTCTGTCCCGGCATCATCACGCGCTCTACCCCCATCCGGCCCTACAAGGCTACTTTGCTCCGGGGGCAGGGCACCCCTTAGCCTCCCTTTTGGGGGGACGACCTCCGATGCCTCCCTTAGGACTCCTGCATCAACCTCCCCCTCCTCCGCCGCCACACTTGAGCTCACCACCAGGGGGAATGCGAACGCCTAGTCCACGCATGTCCTAAAAGAGTGTGGTAATTTTTTAAATTATTATATAAAAATGTATTATATTGTTTAGGGATTTAAGTGTATAAGGTGGAGCAAGTGGAGCCTTTCTTGGAATTCTTTGGATAAATCGCACTATTTAAATGAATGAATAACAGAATCATGTATGATGTACAAGATTGCGTCACAGAAAAGTAGTTTGTATGGGAGTAAATTGGCGGATTGGGACAAAGGCAAGAATAAGTACTACAATCTCTTCGCCAACGTTTCGTTTAATTAAACAGTAAACTTCATCAGGGCTTGAGATCATCAAGTACATTGCATTGCTCGTAATCATAAAGCAAGGGTAATGAAGTTTAGTGTTTAATTAGTAACTAACCTGATGAAGTTTAGTCGGCGAAGAGATTTTAGTACTTATTACTGACTTTGTCCCAATCCGCCAATTTACTCCCATACAGAATCATGAAAGTTAACCAGTTTTATATTAATTTCTCCTCAAATCACCACAAAAATCTGCTGTTAAAATCTTTAGGTGATCATATATTTTTTTATATATGTATATTTTATATATGCAGGATGTTCCGTAAGCACATGACCAAATGGGTACTGCGGCATTCTTTGGTCCAAAAAGCCAATTTGATCAAACTTTCATTTTGAAAAAGTTCCTGTTTCCGTTTCAACTGATGATAAAAATTTCTGAAAAACAATGGATATCACAAAATTTTTTCCTTTGTGTCTTTTCTTTGTCCTTTGACTTGCAAGTAAATTCTAATGGAAGGTGTTCCATGCTGCCAACTTGAACGATTTTTTTTTGGTTTGTGCCTGGAAATTTGTTAATTATTGTTCGAGTTTCAATAAATTGTTTAATTGATATTCGAATTTAAAGGCAACAACTACTAAAGCATCTGTGGTGTGATAATAGTACGTGCTGGTGTTAATGTGAATAGAAAGCAATTCCTTTCGACAAATATAGAATATGATTATGTCTTGGCCTAAGGCAACAAAAAACCTCTAATCGCTAAATTTTACATTGAAAATTGCAAGATGTATCGGCATTAAATCCCACAATAGTACAACACCCTTATCGAATCGTTGTGCGTGCAAAATACACCAATTAAATTTATATTTCTCGTGTCGGCTGATGTCAACTATTAATTATTATGGGTGTAAAGATCACAATATATTGTATGTGGTAAGGGTCACCGGGGTCACTTCGTATCTTCAAGTTTTTCTGAAATTAATTAGAATGTTCGTACTAACTCGAGTGACGGATTGTTTTTAAACACCAGAGTTCCCGATGGCACAAAATTGGACATAATTTTTTGCTGCATGTTTTGCATTGTTTAAAGTCAAAGTCAATGCCAAATAATATGTTGTTAAAGTTCAGTTATTAATATTAGATTTTTTATTAATAATTTGAGTGCGCTCGTAAGCAAGTTTCGATTGTACACGTAGCTTTTTTTTCTAACTCAAAAACTCTTATACGTCATTTGTTATCATCAAACAAAATAATAGTAGTGACGTATCGAGATTAGAGAATTTTACTACTTTTGCGTGTCGTATTGAAAACGATTTGAATTCACTTTTGATATTGAATAAATACTTCATGAAAACAGAAACTGAACTGTTTTTTGGGAACGTAATTTGGGTCGTTCTTCACGAAAACTGATTGAGGTCCTCAGCAAAATTAAGAACTATGCAAATAAATTATAGAGAAAGCTTTAATCATTATAATATTAGACATTAGAAAGGTGGCGTTAACATTTTTTAAATTTTTTACAACTGCCATTCAGTGGTGCAAGCTGTCAAATATTGAAATATTACAAATGTCATTCTTGTCAATGAGCAGCGTAAGAAACAAAAAGCTCAAAACTGTTTCAAATCCGCATTTCAACTTATCATAAAAAGAAAAAAACCGTATTGGACTAACGTCGATTTCTGATGTTAAATGATGTGAAAAACGTGGTTTCATAAGACAAAGTTTTCTCTTCTTTTTTAAGCCGCCATTTTTAAGGTACACACTGCTATAAAGAAGGGCCAAAACTCTAAAGCAGGAGGGTTTCTCCAGATGTAATATATATTGGCTTGTTGCATTTTCAAAACCTAACTATCGACACAATAAAGTTTGGTTGGTTACCTTCGTAGCGCTAAGACTTATTGTCTAGCTTAAGCCAACATCCAACCTTTCTTGTTTCGATAACTCGGTTTTGAATATTAAAGCACTTTTTCAAAATCTAGCTATTGACGCAAAAAAGATTGCATACTTTCTTTGGTTCTCTGATTGCAGAGCTTAGTACTAGTAGTAGTAATAGTAGTAGTAGTAAATAATGGGGGGCCGAAGCCTTCCGGTTAGATCTTAGAGGCCTTCACAGTCCCCCGGCCCATCCATCCCTACACCACTAGGGCTCGCAATCCCTTCACGAGTCGACCCGTCCCTGTAGTGAAGGAGAGTATCCCGTCCCATTTCAGAGTCGGAAGCTCCTCTGGATGAAGAAAGGCGGCTCCAAGTGTCCTATGGCAAAGTCGCGCCCACCTATGGCACACTCCTAGAAAGTGGTATGACGACTCTTCCTCTGCCCCACAGTGGGTGCAAACTGGAGTGTCAGCCATTCCTAGGAAGTGCATGTGCCGGTTTAGTCTGCAGTGACCAGTAAGGATTCCGATAAGATCTCCCAGGCACTGCCGGCTTCTCCCAAGAAGCCACGGGGCCTTGGAACCACCGGGTTACAGTTGATTTCCTTGGTCTGTCTACATATTCCTGACTGTGTCCAGTTTGTTCTTGTACTCTCCCATGCCCACCCGTTCACGTACCTTTTACTTACTCCTAGATATGACTCTGGTCTAGTAAAGCATGTCTGGGAACCACGATTCTCAGACTTACTCATTCCAGACTTACCTCTTTTGTTTCTGCCAGTGACAGCATCCCTGCAGTCCTCAACGAGCTTTGAACTCGGTCCGCTCCTGCAGATGACTCGCAGAGCCGCCTGACTGTCGGAGTAGAGGTTGATATCCTGCTCTGCTCCCTGTCTAACTTCTGTTCATGTGGACACCTCGAGTATAGCAAACACCTTCGTCTGGAAAACCGTCGTATAGCGTCGTATAGCGAGGGCGAAGCCCTCGCTCTCTACATTGCCTTCTCTGTATATTCCGGCTCCTGCCGACTGTGTATTAGCCATTCTTGGTGCGTCTGTACACCGTACTTCATTACTTTCAAAAGGTTGCTGAAGCAGCTCTTTCTTGAATTTGTCCCTTGTTGGAATGTTTATCTCAAATGGCTGTTTCAGTCTCAGCTGATCGCGTGGGCATCCCTCCTGCGACAGGATCATCGGAATGTCCCTGTGGATTAGGTTGACGATCTGCGTGTGACCTTCCCATACCTGTATCTTTCCACTGGGCGCAGCAATCCATCCTCCTGCAGGACGCCATCGCCTCCCTCTTAATCCAGAGTGGAAGCTCCGGTAGACCTAGTAAGGCATTGAGTACTGCTCTCGGTGTTGTCTCGAATGCACCCATTATGGCCAGGCAGACTGTCCTGTGCAGTCTGGCCAACGTCAGCACATAGCTTGCCTTGTCCACCGCTGACCACAAGACCACGGCCTCATAGGTTATCCTCGGTCTGATTGCCGCAGTTTAGAGCCAGTGCAGGAGGTTTGGCTTTAGACCCCACTTCCTGCGTAACTACCCTGCATAGTTGCCATGTCAGTGCTGTTGCTTTATTGCATACCTTTTCCACGTGACTTTTCCAGTTCAGTCTGCTGTCGATGGTCACCCCCAGGTACTTAGATTCAGGCTTTAGTAGCGGATATTCACCGTATAGCGTGGGTGAGCGGAATCCTGTAGTTTTCCTTCTTTTGGTGTTGGGCACAAGTTCTATCTTGCCAGGGTTGACTGACAGTTCCGTCTCGGTACACCATTCCATTTTTGTAATACTTTCACAAATAGACAGATTTTATCACAAATAGTTATTTATTAGTTATTGAGCCACGGTGGTTCCCACCTTAGACGTTCCCATCGGCATTCAGGCCTATCACGCTGCTCCCTACTGTCTAAAATTGTGGAGAAGTTTGTCGAATGATGTCTTATCTGATGACAACTAAATGCTAAGTGAGAATCAATTTGGCTTCCGACCATTATGATCTCTCCAAAGCGTTTGATTGTGTCAACCACAATATATTCATTTTCAAGTTGGAGACTTATGGGGTCAGAGGATGTGCTACCGACTGGTTTAAATCCTACCTGAGTGGAAGGGTACAATGCGTACAATATGATGGTGCAATCTCATGCGGTCTGGAGGTTGCAAGAGAAGTTTTGGGGCCTCTTTAGTTCCTGATATATTTTATGATGTTGCTGGGTTGGATATAGAGGGAAAGTTTACTCTTTATGCGGACAATGCGACCATTTTGTGGATGGGGAGGGATCCCTCCAGGAGATATAATTGTAATAAAAAGGCGGTCAAAAAATTGATGGATAACTGCTAATTAGTTATCTCTCAATTTGAACAAAACATGTGTTATGAATTTTAAGGCTGACACTGGTTTGACCTTGGATGGCAGATACATAGGAAGAGAGGGAGAATTTAGGGCTACTTATGGACCATGAGTTGGGGGAAGTTTGATGCCCACATCAAACCCCTGAGAGCAAAACATTCCTCAGGATGTTATGCTCTTCGGGTCATTAGAGCTCAATTAGACGTTACAGAAACCAGAAATGCGTATTTTGCTTTAATTAAGTCCTACCTAAGATATGGCATCTGCTTCTGGGGAAATAGTTCAAGGCGCCTATTTGGTTCGGTTTTCAGTGAGCAGTAAACTGTCTTTGTAGTGCGGAGCCTCGCAAGTTTTGTAGGTAGTTGTTTCGTTCCCAAGGCGTGCTTGGTACATGCAGCGTGCATGGTACATGCAAGGTATCGGGAACAGATTCGGAAACCCAACCAAAAAGAAACTCGGTCCTTGCATGTGGTTGCACTGCCGATTTTTCTGACAGCTCAGACTAGAATTTCGGTGATATATCGAAGCAGAACTACATTTAATAATTTACCCCTTACTCTTTGAAGCCTGTGGTATGCGAGGCGGTTGAGGGACTCTGTGAGGAAGGTTCTGATTGAGCTTTCCTTCTACTCTGTTGACGAAGTTTTCAAAGGTACATATTAAGAAGCCATTTTTACTTTATGTTCATGGAAGTACAAATTCGTTTACAAATTCATCCTGGACCAGGTGTTTAAGGGACACAATGACTATTTTACTGTTTTGCATGAATAAAGTTTTAACATGTACCAATGTAGTAGTGATTGTATTTCGTTAAATTTTGATTTGGGTACTAAATTTATTTGAAGAAGGTTTGTCAATGTATTTTACAATATGGTTCAGAAAATAAAGCATAATTTGATTTATTGATTGATACTAATTCAACAATTCAACTCAAAAGTAGGCGGAGAAGACATCTTTAATGTCACAATTTGGCTGAAATTTCACTGATATGTATTTGTGCTTGCTGCTTTAAAAAAAAGTATTGGTTGGCTGGTTTTGCATCCAGGCAGTCAGGTATCATCAGCGCCCAAAATTCAAGAAAAACAAGGAAAAACTTTGCCCCATGAAACCACGTTTTTCACATCAGTTTTTTGGGCTTTTAAAAAAATAAATGGATGTTTTGAAGAGTAATAATAGAAATCGTTTCTGTGAGTTGAAGAAAAGTCTTCAAAGTATTTAGAGAAGAGTTTCCAAAATGTTTGAATACATATTGTAATAAGGTTTTGATTGGGATTATGACATTTAAGAGAGGTCTCCTGCTTGGATTATACAAGTGATATTTTTATTCTAATCAATGTGGATGAATAAATGTTTATTTAAAGATAAATGTTTTAATTTACAAATAATCGACTTTAATCCAATACAGTTTTTTCTTTTTATGAGGAATTGAAATCGCGGTTCAAATCGACTTGAATCAGTTTTGGAATCTTTGTTTTTTACGCTGGTCATTACAAGAATTACACTTTTAATATTTCAATATTTGACAGCTGGCAGTTGCAAAAACTTGTTAATTTTTGACAGTTTTTTTAAAAAGCCGACTCCATCTCTCTAATCTCTAATATTGTGGTGATTGAGCTTTCTCAATAATTTACTTGCAGAGTTCTTGAGTTTCCTGATTATGATCCTGAGGATCTCAATCAGTTTTCATGAAGAACAACCTAAGCTACGGTCTCAGAAAACAGTTCAGTTATTCGTTTCCCGTTTTCATGAAGTATTTTATTAGAAAACTGAATTTTAATCTGAACTGGATTAAGGTAAACAATAAGTCTCAGCGCTATCAAGTAACCATCCAATTTTTATTGCGTCGATAGTTTTGTTTTTTTTTGGCCCTCTTTTTTAGCAGTGGGTACTTTATGAATGGCGGGTATATGAGTGACGTCACCTGACCTGATGTTCTGTGACGATGAATTTACATCACGGGCACCTTAAAGACTTCCGGCCAATAAAACGGGACCATTATTCGGGGAAATATAGGCATTCGTTTGCTCTGTCGATATCTCCTAGGTCATTGGAAAAAGGGCTTTAATAATAAAAAATAGCTATCGACACAATAAAGGTAATTAATCTAGACAATAAATCTCAGCATTACAATAGAAAAATAGAGAACAGCGCGACAACGCAAGTTTGCAACCAATTAAAAATACCTTAAATTATAAACGTTGTAAGTCACGTGGTAGTTTTGTGAGGCACCAACTCTGCGAAATTAATGAGCATAAAGATCCGGCAAAGCAGACTTAATGGGCTAGTAAATGAACGAGCTATCTATAGTTGAGGTTATTACGGATATGGGTGTTCCAGGACTCACTGACGTATACGAGATGTGTATGGAGGATCCAAAGCTGCTTTAGGAGCCAAATGCATAAATCGTAATGGTAAAATTTATCAATTTTCTTCTTAATTAAAAAAATCAGTTTTTGATACTTTTATTTAAGAACAATCTTGAGACTTTGCCATTTTCAATTAAAATATTTGAACCCTCACAATCACTCATACCGAAATTTTGTAACAGTTTTTGAATAAAGACAAACTGAGAATTCTAAATCTCCAATGTTTTGACAGTTATAAGCTGCTTTAACTTATTGTCAAAATTTGAAAACATAACAAGGTCATCCACATAGATTAGAATAAAAATAACACTTGTATAATCCAAGCAGGAGACCTTTTTTGAATGTCATAATCCTTATTACAATATGTATTCAAACATTTTGGAAACTCCTTTTTAAATACTTTGAAGACTTTTCTTCAACTCACAGAGACGATTTCTATTATCACTCTTCAAAACATCCATTTATTTCATAAAGATGGGGTGCTCAAATTTCCATTTAAAAATGCTGATGACACATCAAGCCGTCGAATATTTAAATAATTTTCAAGATATAAGAACAACCACGGACTTGAACTTTTTCACTCGCAGGGGGTTGCACCAGTTCCCACGTTCATTGGATCTTAAACATTCAACTTCAATATTGATGACTTCCTTCAAGTCCAGGTCGAGTTCAACGGCTTCCTGGTAGATTTGTAGCACATCCATCAGCACTGACTCAACTGAGAGAGCAGCCAGAACATTGGACTATGGATCTTCATCATCTGTATATGTCTATCGTCATCTATTTCTCTCGCTCCTTCGTGTTCCCATATCGGAAATTTCTTCTTTTGGGGGGATAATTTTGGTCGTTTGCATTGGAATGGTCTTCTTTTTCTGGTTGTTTTCCTTTCTGGTCTTCCTCGTCATCTTCAGTAGTTACGTTCGGTCTACAGTTATCAACTTCCTTTGGTTTCATTGAAAATAACATTGCGCCAATGTCAATTTTCCTCCTTGTAAGATCACATCATTATCACAGTAACCAACCTTGATAAAATTTTCACTGTGAGCAGCAAGTTTTGAGTTTATTTAGCATTAAATTGTAAGCATCACAACCAAAAAGTTTCAGTTTTTCCAAATTTAGTTTACCGCCATTTGAAATGGTGCCTGTAAGATTGGTTGAGTACACAGCGGCTCTTATGCCTTCCCCCCAAAGGATTCAACTTCGGACCAAGTCCTATTGAGTCTTTCAGCTACCCCATTTTGCTCGCGACTGTCTGAATCTTGATACCTTTACTGACACATTAAGACTTTCAAAGGTTTTATGAATATTTTCCACCATTATCATAAAGGAGTTTTCCAATTTCGGCTCCAAATTGGGCGTCTACCATGGGCACTTATTAAAAAAAACGCCTAGTAACTCACTCTTCCTCTGACAGCAAATATCAAATTGTAAAGTGAGAGAAGTGGTCGATAAAAGTCACAAAGTACCTTTTTCCATCAAATCTAGAAGGTAGAGAGTAATTGATATCAACTCCAGGATTCTTCCAGGTTTTCACCGAGAGTGTCACTGAGAGTGGAGAATAGCAAAGGAGTTGGTTTGCTCTTGATGAAAAGTTAACAAGATCAGGTGAAGGAAATATTGATTTCCTTCAGTTTGATTTCCAAGAAAACAATTTGCAGATTTGGCAAATCAAGCTTAATAACATCTAAATCGCCATACAATTTTCGTTCAAACACAAAATTTCCTTTCCTCTTGGTGAGTAAACTTTATTTTTAAAAAGTACAGTAAAATAGTTTTCTTGGCAATTTTCGATTATAAAACAGGGTACAACTGAAGATTTTCACCACCGACCATTCATTCAAACACCTTTGATGCTGACTGGCTGGCGCGTTACTATTGACACATATGATTTCCTATTTCTGCAGCAATTGAATGCCCCCATTTTGCCACGCTCATACAGCAATGCCAAGATATTGGCTAAGTTCACTGCAAACTAAGTGGTTAGTTGCTCCGCTATCTATTACAGAGCCAAATGGGAAAGTTAGAACTAACCTGAACTAATCTAATCCAACCTGAACTACAGAATTATTTTCATAAGTTGGCAGGTTTGTGAGAAGCACTTCCATTATCTTGGGTTATAAAGGATAACTGGGCATCTACACTGAAAACTCCTGAATATTGTCCTCGTTGAGTGTCTCGGTAGTTGTTATTCTTTTGTGACCAATCTGTTTTCAATGATGGCACGGGAAATGTATCTTGTATCAGGTGTTGAGTGATCACAGATGATGACAATCCACGATTTTCGCTTTTCAACCATACAAATCCCCTGGGGAGGATGGAGTGTTCACGGCCCAATTACAACAGGGCCTGCATCAACTCGCATCTCTATTAACAAAGCTTTTTATGTGAGCCTTGCATGGAACTTTATTCCAAACTGCTGGTACAGGCTGAGGGTCGTTTACACACTAAAACGGGATGTAGGGGAAAAGATCCTAAATCGCTGAAGCCACGTGTCTAACCTCGTTCCTGCTAAAAAGCTTGGAAAAGCTGCTAGACCTATACATGAGGGAGGGAGCATTACCAACGTACCCCCTTAATACGTAACAGTATGCATACCAGGCTAACAAATCAACAGAACTAGCACTCCACAATCTGGTGGAAAAAATCCAAGATACCCTGGATAAAAAGGGTGTTGAAAAAAAGTTGGTATTTTCATAGACATCGTAGGGGCCTTTAAAGGCCTTTACAGACGCCCTTCTTAGTGCCTAAAGCGAGAAGGTTTGAACCAACAATAACCAACTGGATTCGTCACATGTTAGAATCCGGACTGAGCACTACATCATTAAACGGTGACACTGTCAGGTTCACAACAGCGGGAGGTTATTCACAGGGCAGAGTCCTTTCACAACTCCTGTGGTCCGTAATAGTGGACGTCTTTCTGTCTAATTTGGAATTATGGGGAGTCGAAGTCCAATCATACGACATCGATATCCTTATAAGAAACCATCCATACCAACAAATCTCCAGTAAGTTGCAAGAGGTGTTGGATGTTATACACAGCTGGTGTTCAAAAGAAAACCTTAGCAATAAACCCTAGGAAAACGGTGATTGTGCCAATTACCCGAAGGAAGAGGCTGAATTCCCTGAAACCGTCATCTTTGTTCGAGACGACAATCCCCTTTACCAACGAAGTTAAATTTCTAGGAGTCATCCTGGACAAACTACTGACATGGACCCCATATGTAATTCGTACCGTTAGGAGAGCACAGCTCTCCCTTTGTGGCACCTGTGCGGCAAATCATGAGGGATGGGACCCCAACCAACTATGTATACATGACGGTAATAAGACCGATACTCACGTATGAGCCCATAGTTTGGCGTCGAAAGGGCAAACAGAACTCCATCAAAGCTAAACTGTCCTTTCTGCAAAGACAAATATGTCTCTGCATCACGGGGGCAATGAGTCCGTGGAGCCATGGAGCGCATGCTTGACCTTCTTCCACTTCCAATACTTCTGGAACGAGAGGCAATGAAGGCGACATACCGGCTGGAAGAAGGGACTTGGAAGGCCTTGCGATATTAAACATGGTTTTCGGCCTATTGACATTAAACGTACATTAGACACTCGTTACGCCATCAGGGTTTCCTTATAGGCAACTGGCAGGAAGTCCCTGGTACCCGGACGCATCCAAAAATAACGAAGGGGCTGGCTCCGGAATGTACGGGAGATGGAATGGCATCTGCATAGAAGAGAGCATGGTCCGATTCACCACAGTGGTTCAATCTTGGATAATGAGCCATCATCGCCGCACAGACACATCTACATCGAAATCGCCACACATGCCATTGAATTGTGTGCCCGGCGTCTATTAAAGGAGGGAGGATACACTAGATCAATGAAGATCTGCTCGGCTAGTCGGACAGCGCTTCTGTCTTTGCATTGCAATTCCAAAACTGTTTGGAATTACCACAGGACTCTGAAAACCCTATCGCAATAGAATAGCGTCACACTGGTATAGATCCCGGGCCATCGTGGTCACGAAGGCGATGAAAGGCTCGACTCTCTAGCCAAGAGGACGGTGGGCTCTGCCCTCGTAGGCCCGAGGCCGGCACTCTGAGTCCCATACTTCTGGTCAAGGCTGAACTGCAGAAATGGGGTAATGCCAAGTCCCAGGACCGGTGGGAGAAACTACCCGGACTATCAGGCTCTAAAAAATTTATCACGGGAACAGGGAGGGCAAAAGCCAAAATATTCCTCAATATTTGGGCCAAATAACCTAAATAGGAGACGAATCAAAGTGGCAACTGCACCGAAAAAATCCAATTTATTCAGAATTAATTTCTTAAAAGTCTTTTGCATTGCAAATTTGGTAGTTTATCAATTTGGTCCACTCCAAAATACTCCTGAATATTTAAAGAAAATATCAGAAAACCAAGTAGAATAATCTAATTTGCCACAAAAATAACAATGCTCTAATGCGTGGTCGTGCATACTCGGAAACGACAACGAAAATATTGAAAGATGCACAACAACAACCGTTCATTGATAAATTTTATGGCTTGTAATAGATAAATTAAAAACAATAAATTACAAATAATAATTATTACGCTTTATCGACGGCAATTTAGTTTAATGGGCCCACTAAATTTAAAGCATGACATAACGAATGGGTTTACCAATAGCTACTAAATCAGGAATATGTTGTTTTAGCAAGAATTAATTACTTTTTTCTTATCGGGAGGAAACTATGTGGAGTTATCGCGGACCGGGGGTCACGTTATTGATGGTGTCAAATTTGGAGCCTTAACCTTAAGAGAGTCTAATTATATCCCCATTAATGAAGCCACTTAAAAATGTCTTCGTTCTCTATTAGGCAACCAACCAATTTGATAATATTGACAAGTGTGTATTTATTCAAACTTGCGTTAGACTCTATTCGATTTCTATGGTTTCCATAGAAGCAAAGCAACTAGTGCAAATTAAACTTCATATTCACTGTTAAACTAAAAGCTAGGTTATGTTTGCTTCAATGCCGCATATAGAAGTTCTGGACAAGTCGTGAGTAAAGGGTTAAAAGGTTGTAGAAGAGTGTTTGTTTTGTCCTGAACTTGGTGACCACCACAAAAGTGCTTAAGAACCCAAACCACCATCACAATGTTGACATTAAACTGAAGCCAAAGTTCTCTATATGAAGATATTTTGTAGAACCAAAACTGCTCTATATATTTATAAAATTTAAAAACACCATAAAAATCTCCAGGAAGCCTCAATTAAGGGCCAAGTGGTCCTTAGTTGAGGCTTACGAATTTAAACTTGAGTTGAACACTTGTTCAACCTAAGGCTTAACATATAATGCAATGTTAACTTGTCAAAAATTTTTCGTCTAACCTTATCTGGGGATTAAACTACAGATGCAAAATTGGTACTTTAGGACATTTTAGTTCAGTCACCAGGTACTTTGTAGGTAGGTCTGGGAGAGTGTACACTTCGAGCAATTTTCTTTAAAATCCTTTATCGGCGGACCGGCTTCGGCATAAAGACCATCATCAGCGCCCAAAAATTCGTCAAAAGAAGGGAAGCAAAGGGCCAGGAGTCATCGCCCCAAGGTACCTCATAAATGGCCAGTCAATCACAGGCAGTCAATTTAAAACTTAAACCATTGGGAACAAATGTCAATAAAACATGAAAAGACACTAACAGACCCCATGAACAGGCATGAAAATATAAAACATGTTAAAATTGTTAAAACTTAAAAACTTTCAGGTCCGAGGAAGATCAAAATTAATTCAATTAAAACACAAAACATAAATCCTCATCGGATCTCAAAGTTTTTAAGTTTTAACCATTTTAACATGTTTTAAATTTTCGCGCCTGTTACGTGTGGTATGTTGGTGTTTTTTTTATGTTTTATTGACATTTGTTCCCAATGGTTTGCTTTAAATTGACTGCCTGTGGTTGACCCGCTATTTATGAGGTACCTTGGCGCGATGACTCCTCGCCCTTTGCTTCCCTTCTTTTGACGAATGTTTTGGGCGTTGATGATGGCCTTTGTGCCGAAACCGGTCCGCCAATAAAGGATTTTAAAGAAAATTGCACGAAGTATAAACTCTCCCACACCTACCTACTTGTTTGTTACCGTGCAGATAAATTTTGTACCAGGTACTTTGCACTGTTGCCAGGCCACTTAAATAGCTTTCTATTATTTTTCTGTCGAATAAAAAAATGTAAATGGTTGTAATATATTTTGTATAAATAATAGTGTGTGTAAACTGGGTATACGTTTGTAATTGACTCCTAAGTTTGCAATTTGTATTGGAATGAGTGTAAAGTAGAATAATTATTAATGTATATTATCTATCTACAGTGTAAGTCTCAGTTTGGATAAGTTATTGTGTAAAAATGGATATAAAAGTAATAACGAATGTTTGTTAAACCCTGATATAATTTAGCGATGTAATTATCAATAAATATAGTTACACCCTAAGTAATAAACAAATTTTATTTTTAACTATCCTTAAACCTAATATTGTCTCTTCGAAAAATCTTTCTACCTATCTAAAAACCAAAAGCTGAAATTAATTATCGAGAACCATAATTAAACAATTACGAAAACACATAAAATCTCTGCGGTATGTACACCTTCTAGGAAACGGAGAGGTAAAAGAGGCCCGCGTTTAATCGGGGACTGTCACCGATGCCTTTAGGGGCCCGGGGTGCCCCGCAGGGGTCCAATCACGGGCCCATTCTTGACGCGACAGGGCGACCCTGTCAGCTGCTTAAACTGGACCAAAATTATTATAATAGTTGCCAACGTATTTGGTTCCTTATTTGTGAGCCTAAAAAGTACAAGGTGGGCCAATATTTAAAGTAAACCTTACACTTTGTATAAAAATTGATTTAAACTTCTACACATTTTTCTCGGTTTGACAAGAGCTTCTTCAGCTTCTTCATTGAATTTGATAAAATTATATAAAGTAACAAACTGTATAGGTGCCCTCTTCAAAAAAAATTAAAAAGAAGCTTTATGCTGTTTTTCTTCTAAATGGGGCTATTTTAATTCGCTGTAAACGTAGCAAATCGAATTTGAGTGAAACATAGGTCAAGAGTATGTGTAATTAAAGCTGATTTCGAAAGGGTCCAAAAATCAACAATCAAAGGGGTCTATCTCCAAAACTGCTTAACCGATGAGAATGCATTTTATGGTATTTGAAAGAAGGCAACCAGAAAAAGAAAAGACTTCTAAAGTTAGAGTCGGTCAAAGTTGAAGATTGAGAAATAAGAGAAAATTTCTCACATCATTTTTACTTTAGACATTTCGGAACAAAAATGTGAGATTTCTTTTTGATTGGGATGAGACGATTTCAAGCCCCTATGAACCTAACAAACTGAATAAGAATGAAATTAGTGCCATAGGTGGAATTTTTTTCTAAATGGCTCCAAAGCACATTCTAAAAGTAGCTAAAATTGACAACCGAAGGTGTCTATGTCCCGAATTGCAGAACCTACGTGACTTTCTTTAGTGAGAAGTGAAAGAGGACATCAGAAAGAATAAAAAACCGTTCGACTCACTCCCATCGGTCTACTCGTTCTAAAGTTACAGACGCTCAAAATTGGAAATTGAGAAAAAAGAGGAAATAAGTACTCCGTTCTTTCTTCAATAAAAAAAAAGATGTTTCTGCGCTGTTTTTGAAAGGAATTAGGCTATATCAAAACCCTTTGAAAGTACCAAACAAGGTAAGAATGAAAATAGTCCCATAAGAGGGATTTTTCTAAATGCATCCAAAACAATTCTAAAACTAAGTAAAAGTCGACCATCGAGAAGTTCTGTCGGAGGTGTCTGTAGGAGAGTTTTTTTAGCGGGCGGTGACACAGGACATCAAAAATAATAAAAAACCGTTCGATATACCCCAATCGGTAGACTCGTTCTAAACTTACAAGCAGACAAAATTGAAAATTGAGGAAAAAGTAGGAAAGTGAAGGGGTTGAAACAGGTCAATCTTGAAAACAAAGTTGAGATTTTTTTGGTTTGGTGGTTGGTGATCGGAATGAGGCAATTTTAACTTCCTATGAACGTAACAAACAGAATAAAGATAAAATTAGTCGCATGTGGAGATTTTTCTAAATGCCACAAAGCACATTCTGAATGTAGATATCACCGAAGAGACTCTCCCAAACTATAAAACCTTTAGCGGGAGATGAAAGAGGACATCAAAAAGATCAAAAACCCGTTGGATTGACTCCAATAGGCCAACTATTTTAAAGTTAAGGGCACTCAAAGTTGGACATTGAGAAAAAAAAATATGGAACACCCTCCCCCTTTAGTCAATTTAAAAAAAAATATATTTTTTTTACTATTTTTGAACGGAGTTGGGCGATTTCAATGTCCTGTAAACGTAAAAAACAGAATAAAAGTGAAATTAGCCCATAAGTGTTTTTTTTCTAAATGCCTCCAAAGCACATTCTAAAAGTAGCTAAAAGTCGACCAGTGAAAGAATGTATCTCCTGAATTATTGAGCTTAGGCTTGACTTTCTTTGGCGGGAGGTGAAAGAGTACATCAAACATTTCAAAAAATCGTTGGATTCACAACACTCGGTCCTCTCGTTCTTAAGTTACAGGTGGTCAAACTTGGAATTTGAGAGAAAAAAATTGACCAAAAAGAGGGTTTTTTTTTGGTCATTTTCGAAAAGCAGTTGGAAATTGTTTTTGCTGTAATTGATCGGAATAAAGCGATTTCAATCCCCTATAAAGGTAAAAAACAAAATAAAAGTTAAAGTAGTTCCATAAGTGGATTTTTTCTAAATGTCTTCAAAGCATATTCTAAAAGCAGATAAAATCGACCACCGACGGGAACCCTCCCGAACTATAAAACCTGTGGCATTTCTTTAGTGGGAAGTGAAGTAGGACATTAAAGAGATCAAAACACCTTTGGATTGACTCTAATAAGTCAACTCGTTTAAGAGGCACCCAAAGTAGGCAATTGAGAAAAAAGATGGAACACCCCTCCCCTCTTTAGTCTATTAAAAAAAATAGATTTTTTTTGGTAATTTTGATCGGAATTAGGCGATTTCAATTCCCTATGCCTATGAACGTAGCAAACAGAATAAGAGTGAAATTAGTCCCATAAGTGGATTTTTTTCTAAATGCCTCCAAGCACATTCTAAAAGTAGGTAAGTCAACTCGTTTAAAGTTACAGGCACCCGAGCAGGCACCCAAAGTTGGAAATTGAGAAAAAAGCTGTAACACCCCTCCCCTCTTTAGTCAATTTCAAATAAAAATTGATTTTTTTTTGCTATTTTTGATCGGAATTAAGCGATTTCAATGCCCTATGAACGTAGCAAATAGAATAAGAGTAAAATTAGTCCCATTAGTGGATTTTTTCTAAATGCCTCCAAACACATTCTAAAAGTAGCTAAAAGTCGACACCGAAGGACGGTATCTCCCGAATTATTGAGCCTATGGGACTTTCTTTGGCGAGAGGTAAAAGAGGACATCAAAAGCTTCAAAAAATCGTTGGGTTCGCTCCAATCGGTCCTCTCGTTCTTAAGTTACAGGTGGTCAATCTTGGAAATTGAGAGAAAAAGAAGGAATACCCGCCTCTTTTTGGTCAATTTCGAAAAGCAGTTGGGATTTTTTTTTGCTGTATTTGATCGGAATTTCGGATCCTCTATGAAGGTAAGAAAAAAAAAGTTAAAGTAGTTCCATAAGTGGATTTTTTTCTAAATGTGTTCAAAGCACATTCTAAAAATAGATAAAAATCGACCACCGAAGGGAACTTTCCCGATCTATAAAACCTGTGGCACTTTCTTTAGTGGGAAGTGAAGTAGGATATTAAAAAGATCAAAACACCTTTGGATTGACTCCAATAAGTCAACTCGTTTAAAGTTACACGCACCCGAGCAGGCACTTCAAGTTGAAAATTGAGAAAAAAGGTGTAACACCCCTCCCCTCTTTAGTCAATTTCAAATAAAAATTGATTTTTTTTGCTATTTTTGATCGGAATTATACGATTTCAATGCCCTATGAACGTAGCAAATAGAATAAGAGTAAAATTAGTCCCATTAGTGGATTTTTTCTAAATGCCTCCAAGCACATTCTTAAAGTAGCTAAAAGTCGATACCGAAGGAAGGTATCTCCCGAATTATTGAGCCTACGGGACTTTCTTTGGCGAGAGGTAAAAAAAGGACATCAAAAAGTTCAAAAAATTGTCGGGTTCGCTCCAATCGGTCCTCTCCTTCTTAAGTTACAGGTGGTCAAATTTGGAAATTGAGAGAAAAAGAGGGAATACCCCCTCTTTTTGGTCAATTGCGAAAAGCAGTTGGAGTTTTTTTTTGCTGTAACTGATCGGAGTAAGGCAATTTCAATCGCCTATGAAGTTAAGAAACAAAATAAAACTTAAAGTAATTCCATAAGTGGATTTTTTTCTAAGTGTCTTCAAAGCACATTCTAAAAGTAGATAAAAATCGACCACCGAAGGGAACTCTCCCGAACTATAAAACCTGTGGCACTTTCTTAAGTGGGAAGTGAATTAGGACATTAAAAAGATCAAAAAACCTTTGGATTGACTCCAATAAGTCAACTTGTTTAAAGTTACAGGCACCCGAGCAGGCACCCAAAGTTGGAAATTGAGAAAAAAGGTGGAACACCTCTCCCCTCTTTAGTCAATTTCAAATGAATATTGATATTTTTGCTATTTTTGATCGGAATTATACGATTTCAATGCCCTATGAACGTAGCAAATAGAATAAGAGTGAAATTAGTCCCATTAGTGGATTTTTTCTAAATGCCTCCAAGCACATTCTAAAAGTAGCTAAAAGTCGACCACCGAAGGACGGTATCTCCCGAATTATTGAGCCTACGGGACTTTCTTTGGCGAGAGGTAAAAGAGGACATCAAAAAGTTAAAAAAATCGTTGGGTTTGCTCCAATCGGTCCTCTCCTTCTTAAGTTACAGGTGGTCAAATTTGGAAATTGAGAGAAAAAGAGGGAATATCCTTTCTTTTTGGTCAATTGCGAAAAGCAGTTGGAGTTTTTTTTGCTGTAACTCATGGGAGTAAGGCAATTTCAATCGCCTATGAAGTTAAGAAACAAAATAAAACTTAAAGTAATTCCATAAGTGGAGTTTTTTCTAAGTGTCTTCAAAGCACATTCTAAAAGTAGATAAGAATCGACCACCGAAGGGAACTCTACCGAACTATAAAACCTGTGGCACTTTCTTTAGTGGGAAGTGAAGTAGGACATTAAAAAGATCAAGACATCTTTGGATTGACTCCAATAAGTCAACTCGTTTAAAGTTACAGGCACCCAAGCAGGCACCCAAAGTTGAAAAATTGAGAAAAAAGGTGTAACACCCCTCCCCTCTTTAGTCAATTTCATATAAAAATAGTTTTTTTTCGCTATTTTTGATCGGAATTACCGATTTCAATGCCCCATGAATGTAGCAAGCAGAATAAGTGTGAAATTAGTCCCATAAGTGGATTTTTTCTAAATGCCTCCAAGCACATTCTAAAAGTAGCTAAAAGTCGACCACCGAAGGACGGTTCTCCCGAATTATTGAGCCTACGAGATTTTCTTTGGCGAGAGGTAAAAGAGGACACCAAAACGTTTATAATGTCGTTGGATTTTCTCCAATCTGTCGTCTCGTTCTTAAGTTGCAGGTGGTCCAATTTGGAAATTGAGAGAAAAAGAGGGAATACCCCCTCTTTTTGGTCAATTTCGAAAAGAAGTTGTTTTTTTTTGCTGCGACTGATCGGGTCGAGGAGGGACGGTATGTCCCCAATCTTTGAGTCTACAGGACATTCATTGAGGCGGGAGGTGAAAGGGGACATCAAGAAGTTCAAAAAATTGTTGGATTCACTCCAATCGGTCCTCTCGTTCTTAAGTTACAGGTGGTCAAATTTGGAGATTGAGAGAAAAAGTGGGAGTTTTCCTTTTGGTCGATTTCGAAAAGCATTTGGAATTTTTTTTGCTACGTTTGATCAGAATAATGCAATTTCAATCCTCTATGTAGGTAAGAAACCAAATAAAAGTTAAAGTAGTTCCATAAGTGTTTTTTTTTTAGAATGTCTTCAAGGCACATTCTAAAAGTAGCTAAAAATCGACCACAAATCTCCCGGACTATAAAACCTACGAGACTTCCTTTAGTGGGAGATGAAAGAGAACATCAAAGAGATAAAAAGACTGCTCGATGCACTTCAATCGGTCAGCTCGTTCTAAAGTTGCACAAGATCAAATTTGGAAATTGAGAAAAAAGAGACAATTTCCGAAAAAAAGTTAGGAATTTTTCTTTAGTGCTTTTGATTGGAGCGATTTTAATTCTCTTTGAACGTAGCAAACCAAATTTGAGTAAAAGTTAGTTTTTAACGATGTGTTTAAAGCTGATTTCAAAACTACTAAACCGAAAACCGTTGAATTCACTTCATTCGGTCTATTATTTCTCAAATTATAAAGAATCAAAGTTGGAAAACGCTAAAAATGAAGGAATACCCTTTGGTTAACTAGAGGAAAATTTAAAAATATATATTATGCCTTTTTTCATCTCATTGAGGCGATTTCAATGGTAGATATGCGTATGCTGACAAACGCTTTTCTTCTGGAAACCATCTAAAGGTCTCAAAACCCACATTAGGTACCTCTAAGAACAATAGAAGATTGGACTTTTTTGAAGGAGGGGAAATGTGTGACTACGTACCTTTGCATCGAAAACTGTGGCAAATTTCGATTTTCTCTCTCTCTCTCTCTCTCTCTTTCTCTCATGAGGAGTAACATCAATGCCTATTTAAAAGTGTTTTGCCTAAGTAATTTTGACAATGGTGCTCTGCCGCTTTTTGGGCTTTGGGCATGGGTGGAGGGACTCTTGGGAAGAATCTCTAGACTGATTATCACCGTGTAACATGTTCTTCTATGTGCATCAGTGCTCATTAACTGCACATATGGAATAAATAGTGTGTGTAAACTTCAGCTGGAAAACTAATGGAGTTTAGATTTAGCTGTCAAAAAAAATTAATTAAAATCTTGCTCACTTTGAAATCTATCAAGTTTGTTGTTTGTTGAGTATGATGAGGCTCACATGCCTACATTGTATTTTGCAAATTTGTTTTCGCAAATTTGTTGGCTAATTGGCCACCAGAAAATTGGCGTGATCGCATGTTATGGTATATTTCAGTACCTACTTGTTCCCTCGGACTCAACTAAGTATAAATTACCTAATTGGCAAACGTTGAAACGCTTGTAAAAATAACGCGTTATAAATATGCCGGGGGCACAATGAATGTTTCATGTTCGGGTTCCGATCGGCCACGTTGATAACATTTAATTAACGCCTTAGATTTTTTGACTAATTCAGATCGAGATAACGGCTTACGGCACAAACGGCTCCCGTGTCGTTGCTCAGACGGTTGCATTTTTAATGTTGCTTCGGTCAAAGGAAACACTTTGGAACGTCTACAATTTTAAAATTTAATTACCTGTTTCGCTGGTCCTTAATAAAAAAATAATACAATTTCTTAGGTTTAGTGTTACCAAAGTCATTTTTTTGTAATGTTCAAGTCAATAAGAAACTTTGAAATATCGTAGTTAAAGTTAACATCTTGAGACAGTATTGTCTACAATGTGAGGAGTGGACTTGTATAGTCCTTCAACGCGACCTGCGGTCTATTGTGGCTCACTCGAAGTGTTATCAGCAAGGTTTGGCCCGGTTTGATCCAATAATTGTCATCCGTTATGCCCAGACCCTCAACGAATCTGATGAGTTTCTCGGGCGACACTACGTTTGCATCTTGAGGCTCAACGATCATGTTTCCGAACAGTGAGTATCTCGATCTGGCAATAGTCGAGCAATAACATAGCCCGGCTCGACTCTCTTGTCGTCCTCCAAGCACAGCCGACACTCCGTCTCTTCGGACAGTCCGGGTCTGTGCATATGAAATCTTAGCTAAAAAAAAAATCTTACCTATATCCTGTGTACAGTGAAGTGGCCACTCTGATTTGTCTCCTATTTATTTTAAGGAAAGTTTGGGCTTTTGCCCTCCCTGTTCCCGTGATACATATTTTGGAGTGTGATAGTCCGGGTAGGTTCTCCCATCAGTCCTGGGACTTGGCATTGCTCCATTTCTGGAGTTTAGCCTTGAACAGAGAGTTTGGGACCCCCAGTGCGGGCTCCGGGCCTACGAATGCTGATCCCGCCGCCCTCCTGGCTAGAGACATAAGAGCTAGAAGTGCTGCCCGACTATCCTAGCAAATCGTTATTAATCTATTGTGTCCTCCCTCCTCTAATAGGTGTCTGGAGCACAATTCAATGACATGTGTCTCTGCCTGAATCACTGTGGTGAATCAGCCTAGACTCTCTGCTATGCAAATGCCATCCGATCTTCCGTACATTGCGAAGCCAGCCTCTTCGTCGGTTGCCAGATGCAGATTTCGCCGCGACACTCTGCCCTTGAGGAAACCCTGAAGATGGAGCGAGGTCTAATGTACGTTTTGATGCCATTAGGTCGGAGACCATGTTCAATACTGCAAGGCCTTCCATTTTGAGTCAGTGATCGTCAGACATCAGGAGAGATAATGGAAAGTCTAGGGTTGACCCAAAAACATACTCTCGAAAACGAAATGGTTACTGATTTCTTAACTTTAGGTTCATAACATTTTTTAAATGTTGCGCCAGATTTGTATTTGACATAAAGTTTTAATGACCGATATCCATCTGGTCCTCGAGTACGAAAGTATTGCTATCCTTTGTTTTCTCAATCAAAATTGAAGTAGGACTCTTAGAGAGTCCTAGGGCCGCAACCCGAAAATGACAAACTGACTTTAGAAAAAACAAGGCTGAACCAATAGAAAACGTTACCATCTTATAACGACCTTCTCATTCATTCATCTAAGAAACCACTGCGTTTTCCGTCTGATGAGACCGTCTCTGAGGTGTGCAAGAGACCACCTTGGGGTGACTAATAGTTGGCTAAATGAAGCATTAATAGCAAATTTCAGTGTTGAGATGTAAAACTTTAAATTTGGAAATTGTTGAGAAGGCATTAGTATTGAGGAGGCGAGGAAGTATAGAAGTAGTAGAAGTGTACAAGAAGTAGTGTCAGGTAACAACAGGTGATACGTAGGGTCTTTTTACTCCTTGGTGATAACATATTGTATTAAAAAGAAATTTAAGTGGACTGTTTTACTGTGACCCCATAAACCGCGATAACCAAACAAAAATTTTAGAAAATTGAAGATAAAGAGAAGGTTGTAAAGACTAATATTTTTAAGGACTAATAACAGTTTTAAACTTTTCCTTTGACTCCGCCTCGTATATTTTCACTCTCCAAAACATTCCATCACTCACTATTTGTCACCCTCTTTGGTACAAAATGTACGTATACAGTTTTAGGACTGACCCCTAAAAGCATCAACAATAAGAGACGATCTGCAGGAACCGCCATATTACTTTGACGACCTATCGATAAATCATTTGCATTTACAAGACGATTCTCGACGGGGAATGCTTGTTTCTAATTCCCGATAATCGATCCGTATCTTGTAATCGATATAATTGATATATTTTTATTGGTGTTGTTCCTTTCAAAATTAATTAATTGTGTCTGCCGTTTAGTCTTGTCTCAATTGCCCCATGCGGTTCCACAAACTGAAGATCCGAGTTCGAATTTAACGATCTTGGTGATGGTGATTTCACTTGATTGGAATTCAGTTCATATTTCTTTTAGTAGGTATAAAATATTGTTAGACAGCGTAGATATTTACAAAATTTTAAATCCGAGGAGAGTAATTATCACGCTCTGAAGTAAAGTTTCTCATTCACAACATTGAAAACTTTTGCAAAATTTCTTTCATAAGATTGTGACGGCTTTCACGGCCGCACAGTGGTCGGACGGACCTCATTTCACGCGCAAAATTCTGAGTTGCATTATTATGCGAAATTAAGTAAGTAGATTTTTTTCACAAGTGCTCCATGTGGCCTGGAAAAGTTTACAATTAAATTTTGCCATTTATACAGAGTCGTCACAAAAATCTTAATGCCGTACCCATCTCAAGATTGAATCCATCCATAGACTGATTGCTCAATTGATGATCAATTGAAGACGTGTAGTGTTCTTTACGCAAACATCGAAGAAGGTGTGTAATGAACCAAACGCATTAAGGAAGATGTCATATAATTAGCATTTTCAACTTGTTAATAGTACATTAAGATACATAAGTTACACAAGGCAGCGTTTCATATCACATATCACATCAGTCCAAGTTGCGACATGAGGATTTTACTTACGGCAACAGTTGTTGACTTGATTGATAATAAGACGCAAGCAATAAACATACCGGGTGACACAAGAATTACTAGCCAAGCGATAACTCTGGTTAAAAAAATGCTAATAATGTGAAATTTTGAGGATGAATATAGTAGCCTAATGCCTGCAAATCGCCCATAAGTATTAATGATTTGCCTTTCCGGTTTCACCGGAAGTAACGTCACTTTTATTATTTCAAATAGAACACCCTGTATATTTTCCACTTTCGGATCTAAGTTATTAACATGAACATCTCTCGGCTCTTACCGTTTTCGAGCAAATTGTGCCCAAACTTTCCATAACAGCAATAAATAATGTAATGTTGATTTTTATGCACACAAATGAATATCAATCAGCCTCGCTTGCACAGATGACTATTTTTTTAGGTCTGTACCTACCAACATTAAAAAAAGTAGTTCCAAGATGTCATGGAAAAAATGGAGAGATGATTTTTTGAAGACATTTATCTCCATAACTTCCAATGAAAGCACCTAATTTTATTCCTAACCTTTGGACCGTTTATTTGTGGTACAATTTGTCGACAACTACTGGTTTTACTCCTACACTTTAAGAAATAATGTTTGAAATTGTATAAGGAATCCAAATGTTAGGAATAAAATAGGTGTTTCTATTGGAAGTTATGGAGATAAATGTCTACAAAAAATTTACTTTCGACTTTTTCCACGACGACTTGGAAAAACTGTTTTTTAATATTGGTTGGTAAAGAACCTAAAAAGATAGTCATCTGTGATATCGAGGCTAATTGTTATTCATTTGTTTCCATAAAAATCAACATTTATTATTGATGATATGGAACGTTCGGGCGCGATGTTCACGAAAACGGTAAAAGCCAGGTATACAGTACCGGTGAGATGTTGTACAGAGCAGAAGCACTGCATGGCAGATGGCTCTCAGTTCGAGAAGCAGCCCATATTGCTCTGTACCTCGCTGGTTATCGGAACCAGAACGAAGTGAAAAGGAATGTAGGTGATTACCAATTTGTCGATCAACCCATCTGCATACCGGTTTCGGGGTCTACTCCTCATCAGTACAGCTTTGGCTGGTCGACAAATTGGAAATCTCGTTGATGGGTTTAAAACCGGGAATGTACGGAGTACCGGTGAGATGTTGTGCAGAGCAGAAGCAGGCGACATCCACCAGCGTGTTTTAGATCAAATACTGCATAGCAGATGGCTCTCAGTTCGAGAAACAGCCCATATTGCTCTGTGCCTCGCTGGTTATCGGAACCAGAACGAAGTGAAAAGGAATATAGGTGATTACCAATTTGTCCATCAACCCATCTGCATACCGGTTTCGGGTCTACTCCTCATCAGTACAGCTTTGGCTGGTCGACAAATTGGAAATCTCGTTTCATCGGTTTAAAACCGGGAATGTACGGAGTACCGGTGAGATGTTGTACAGAGCAGAAACAGGCGACGTCCACCAGCGTGTTTTAGATCAAACACTGCATGGCAGATGGCTCTCAGTTCGAGAAGCAGCCCATATTGCTCTCTACCTCGCTGGTTATCGGAACCAGAACGAAGTGAAAAGGAATGTAGGTGATTACCAATTTGTCCATCAACCCATCTGCATACCGGTTTCGGGGTCTACCCCTCATCAGTACAGCTGTTTTCGGATTCAACTGCTTCTTCACACCTAGATACAGCCAACTCAAAACGACTTGGAAGAAACAAAAACTAAAATTAAATACCTTAGATATCAGCAATTAATACAAAAATAACATCTTGCAAATTTATTACGATTCAGTTTTATAAGATACAGTTTAAAATGATACTAAACGATCTAATAGATTTAAACTACACGCACAAGAACAAGTGATATTATCTTGTCACATGGTTCGTTAATAATCAACTTTGCTATCATGTTTCTTACTATTTGACTATTCTAGAATTAGAGTTACACAATATTTCAATAATTTCAATCACTTTAGAAAATTCCTTTTTGCGCGTGAAACCGGCATTTTTGAACGGCCCACATTGGTCCGTCCGACCACTGTGGGCCGGTCAAAATACAATCTATATAGTTTTGCGGGCTTTCAAGCCGTGGTCCAATGGAATTTATTCCTGACATTTTGTCTACAGCCGCGGCAGACTTTATCAAAGGCGATCAGACAATGGGCGAAGTGATCTCCCGTGCATCCCGACGTTGACTGATTCGACTGTGGTGAGCCCCGTGGTATTTATTCCCCTGCCGTCGCGCTGAAGGGGAGCGACTGGGGTGGGGGTAGTGGTGGCGCGGTATTTCGGCGCACTTGAAGTATGTCGCAGAACTCGCTTCCAGTCTGCATTTAGAAACGTAGTTTCTTGCTTCCTGTTGGAATTGTTGTCGTGTTTAATGATCGCAATGGCCTCTCTCGTCAGACTCAGATAGAAACGTTCTACAACGCGCAAAACCACCAAAAAGCAATCTCACCTTTGCAGAAAGGAAAACTCTGAAAGCCTTGAACGAAGAGAAAGATGTTCTCTCATTTTACCATCAGATAAAGGAAACGCAACGGTAGTAATGTCATTATCGAATTACTAAGAAAAAAACAGGAGAGTGTTGGATCCTACCAACTACAAGAATCTAATTTGTGACCCAACCGCCGATATTCTGAGAGCCACTAACATTTTAATCAAGGAGGTGGCTTCGGGCGATATGACTAAGCTTAAAAAATCGGAAGCCGTACAGCCTTGCCACCAAGGCTGTACGTTTCTATCCGAGACTAACGAGAGAGGCCATTGAGATCTTTAAACACGACAATAACTTCAACAGGAAGGAGGAAATTAAGTTTCTAAATGCAGACTGGAAGCAAGTTCTACGGCATACTTTAAGTGCGCCAAAACCCCGTGCCACCACTAACCCCATCCCAGTGCCTCCACTGCAGCCAGACCGCAGGGGGAATAAATACCATGGAGCTTACCACAGTCCAATCTGTCAACGTCTGGAAGCACGGGAGATCACTTCGCCCATTTCCTCTTCGTCTTTGATAATGTCTGCCGCAGCTGTAGACCAAGTGTCGGGAATAAATTCTAATGGACCACGGGTTCAAAATCCGGAAAACACTTTAAAAATTCTTTTGTCTACGGCTATACAATAATGTGGCCATCATATATCAGGTTGTAAACACAACATAGGGCGTGTAATTCCCTTTGAGCTCAAACAGCGTGAATGCTGCGTTGTAAGAAACCCCGTTAGGTTAGAAAGCACACTTTTCTTTCTTTGTTCTTTTTCTTAAAACATGTAAACGAAACAAGGATAGAACATAAGCGTCAGGTCGGATTTAAATTTTGATGGCGACGCCATTGATACCAATAGAATGACGAGAATTTTCCCAGATTTGAACTAAATCTTTCATAAAAAAAGTTGCCACTACTAATCCGATTTTTCCATGGCTGGTTGGACATCTTCCTGAAAAGGATTATACTTGTATGTCACTTTTTGTGGTTGATGTGCCAACGCTACAATGATGGCGGGTGAATCTGGTGAAGTTCGGTGGGCGATTTGTTTAGATTTTGGTAGCGGCTTCCCTGAGATTGCACGAATTTAGTTACGAAGGGTGGTCCTTCGTAACATCGTAGCAAAAGAACGCAAAACAATTTCACGTTCCCCTTAACAAGTACCTACCATTACCATTAGATATTAGAGATGATTTCATGTATTAAACGCCATAAAAAACTTAACGAAGAAAGGCACTCAAGTTCTCTTTTAGTCAAGGTAATTAACAGCGTTTTCCAGTGGCCGCTCTATACCGTTCCCAACTGTAATTCAGAAAGTAGCAGTCGTAATTCCGAACAAATCAAGTGTAATTCCGAACAAATCAAGTGTAATTCAGAATAGTCAAGTGTAATTCAGAAATCGCCACATGTAATTCAGCATAGTCAATTGTAATTCAGTAAGTATTAATATATTCAGAATCGTCGAGTGTAATTCAGAAACCGTCATTTGTAATTCAGAATAGTCAACTGTAATTCGGAAAGCATCAAGTGTAGTTCGGCATAGTCAAGTGTAATTCAGAAAACATCAAATGTAAATCAGAATGCATCAATTGTAATTCGGAATAGTCAAGTGTAATTCACACAACATCAAATGTAAATCAGAAAGCGTCAAGTATAATTCAGAATAGTCAAGTGTAATTCAGAAAACATCAAATGGTCAAGTGTAATTTTTCAACAGTGTTTTTTCATATTACTTTTTAAACTTCCACGTTAATTATTAAACCAAAGAATCTGTTATTGTTCCGCATGAATTTAAAATTCTTGACCTCAGAGTTATGTTAATAATATCCTAATTATACTGCTCTCTGAATTACACTTGACGGTTTTCGAATTACACTTAATACTTTCTGAATTACAATTGACTACTCTGAATTACATGTGACGTTTTCTGAATTACACTAGTCTATTCTGAATTACACTTGATTCGTTCTGAATTACACTTACTACTTTCTGAATTACAGTTGAAAACGGTGTAGTTTTGTACTATAAGAAATATATTCTCCACAATAAAGCAAACAACATAAGTTTTTTAATGAAAAATCCTGTATTTTCTTAGATGTTTAGAATCCCATCGACAAGAACTTTTCAAAAAACCAAAAAATATTTTTTTTTATTTTTTTTTTATTTTTACTGTTCCGCTATTTGCAGATGAAAATTAGGTGCGCTACTGAATTCTACGTCATAAAGACTACTTACTTTTCATGAAACTAGAAAATAAACGAGTTTTCAAATTGCAGAATTTTTAAAACACCCTGTAATCTATGAATGCAAAAGAACTGAGTCAAATCTATTGAGCCCACGGCATCTTTTGTTTCAAAAAGAAGCCAAGGTGATGCATGTGAGCGTGAACCGCACCTTCCTAACTATAATATTAACAGAGACAGAACCAAAAACCTTCGAAAATGAAACACCCTATACTTGATGCTTTCTGAGTTATACTTGATAATTCCCAAATAACACTTAATCTTTTCTGAATAACACTTGACCATTCGGAATTAAACTCGATACTTTCTGAATTACATTTGATGTTTTCTGAATTACACTTGACTATTCCCAATTACACTTGATGCTTTTCGAATTACAGTTGACTGTTCTAAATTGCAAGTAACGGTTTCTGAATTACACTTGACTATTCTGAATTACACTTGGAGATTTTTAAATTACACTTGACTAGTCTGAATTACACTTGATGTTTTCTGAATTACCCTTGACTATTCCAAATTACACTTGATGCTTTCCGAATTACAGTTGACTATTCTAAATTACAAGTAACGATTTCTGAATTACACTTGACTATTCTGAATTACACTTGGAGATTTTTAAATTACACTTGACTAGTCTGAATTACACTTGATGTTTTCTGAATTACCCTTGACTATTCTAAATTACACTTGATGCTTTCCGAATTACAGTTGATTATTCTAAATTACAAGTAACGATTTCTGAATTACACTTGACTATTCTGAATTACACTTGGAGATTTTTAAATTACACTTGACTAGTCTGAATTACACTTGATGGTTTCTGAATTACACTTGACTATTCTGAATTACATTTGGAGATTTTTAAATTACACTTGACCAGTTTGAATTACACTTGTTACTTTCTAAATTACAGTTGGAAATGGAGTAGACTACTCGGAGAGTATTGCCGTTTTTATATTTTTAATGAGAAAACAAAAGATGGGAATACTAAGTCTAAAGTCTACATGTCCTTGGTAAGATCATGAGTTTTGTAAAGTCTGTAAGTTTTAATTACAAGATAATTCAAGGGTGTGGAGAAAAATTAATATGTTTTATTTGGAGCTAACGTGAGTTTCCTGGCTCTCTCGTGTTGCACAACCGCGCCAGAAAAGTAACACTTTTGCGCTTTATCAAACAATAATACTATTATTATCGTCTGTCACTTGAGGGTGGGTGGATGGACTCCGCAGGGGTCGGGTGCTTGGACCTTTATTTCATTAATGACATTGTCGACCTTGGAAGTCGGTGCTCGGATTAATCTGTTTGCGGATGACATCACTTTGCTTTGGACTGCGGACGAAGGAGCGTTTGTAGGTCAAAGCTTGATTTGATTCTAACAGACTGCTTCAATATCCCAAAAACAAAAATCCTGTCTTTTGGTTGCGATATCGCGGACTTGACCTTGGATACGCATACTATTGTTTTGCTATCGCAAAACTTTACGACTGTTTGCTAGTTATCTGCATATTCCTGGCGATGATGGCTTACCACTTCTTAATTGAGTCCCACCTGCGATATGCAATCTAATTCTGGGGCAGCCGCCAATTATTCAATTCAGTTTTTGTCCTCCAAAAACGTGCATTGAGAATAGTTTTCAGGACAGGGCAAGGGGACGGCTGCCGACCGCTGTTCAGGGAGTTCGGGCTCCAGATGCTTCCACCTTGGTAGCTCTTGGAGAGCGTCTGTTTAGTGTTCAGAATTAGAGTAGGGAATCCGGCCCCTTTCCCGCGCCGTACTAGGACCTGGGCTCAGTCAGGTTACCTAAACCGCGATTTTCCCGAGTTAGGAATGCCTTTGTGTATTCTGCATGGAGGGCTTATAACAGGCATTCCTTGACAGTTAGACGTATTGGTATTTATAGGCTTTTTCGGAGTATCGTTAAGAGCATACCGATTAAAAAGGCATACTATTCAGTGGAAGAATTTTTTAACTATGCACGTTAGTCTCATTCTGAATCGATAGCTCGTTCCTCCCATTTCTCCCAGATAGGCTTTATTAAATTTGTTAATTTTATTTATAGTCATTGTCTGTTAATGTTTCTTTTAAGAATTTTTATTGTTAAAATTTTTTTATTGTTGTTAAACGTTTTAGTTCTTGGTGTCAAAGTACACGTATATATACTTAGCTTTTCTGTCTGGTTCTTAATTTTTCATTCTTTGAGTTAGAGTATTCGATTTTACCCTTTGTCATTGGATTTTTTCCTGTATACAATAAAGCACATTTTATTATTATTATTTTTATTTGACGCCTTTTGTCAAGAAATAATGACATACTTTTGCCTTTAACCTGTTGGTCGTATTTAAAGCGAGTGGTGTTTACTGTGGATCCAGGTAAATTAATTTTGAAATTGATTATCTCCAAACTTGTAGCAACGATAAACAAAGAGAAGGCCAGTTAGTTAAGGGACCAGTTAGGGCTGTAACGGGAGATTAAGCGAAGGGGGTTGACACAACAAGCAGGGCACGAAAGCGAGCAGGAAAACTGCTACATAGCCCCTCCGTAATTGGCTCGTTTTAATTTACGCGATGCTAGGGAAAACAATTAACCTGGTCTTTATAGTTTTAATTACTCCATTTTCGTGGCCGCCGACCCTTCTCCATTGAGGGAGAAAGGCCCGGCATACACCAAACAATTTTTATCTTAAAGAATATTTTTTGATCTACATGTGAAAACGCTCTGGCAAAAATTTGAAGAAAATTCGTGACTAAATTAGAGCTTAATAACTCGAGTCGGTTGGCTGGCTCCATGAGCGAGAGGAGAATGGAATGGTTAATTGTGAACGATCCCCGGTCTGTGTAACAGTTTAATTTGCACATTAGCTCCCGACAGAGAAAGCAGAATTAATTAACGCCATTATCGCCTATCATCTGTTTTAATTGCCTGGCGAGGGCGCCATGTTGTTTTTGCGCGAAATTAAAATGGCCGCCCCCCCTAACAATGGTTCTACAGTCATTATGTAGGGGCATAATCTGAATACGGGAATGGTAAATTGCTCGGGAGATAACGAGGCCGAACTACACGATGAGATTCGTCGTTTTGCTACATTTATTTCGTATTATTTGCTAATGTAGGGGGAAACCGCTTTGTGCGCTAGGTGTGCCATGTCGGCTCGATTTCATGCGCTAATGAACGCCCATCGTGTTTGATGTTTGATGCCAAATTAAGTTGCTCCTTTTAACGCCGTATTTACTGCTAGTAAAACACTCTTAATGCAATGGTATAATGGGACTAATTGTAAAAAGAAGGTAGTCGACATGTCTTCAAAAGGTGTAAACTATCGAAGCACAAAGTTGTTTTTCTTTTTCAAACCAAGTACTTTAGGCAACCTAGTTAGGTAAGTTTAAAGGTAAGAGACCTTACCTTTAAAATATCGGGGCACACAAAAAAAACGGGACAACAAGATGAAGCTCTCATATTTTGCGAAGTATATACCAAAATAAATAAGAACCGATATCACTCTTAAGCATACTCGTATTTATGCAAGGGTAAGTAATACTCCAAATTAAATTGCTGGCCATTTGCTTTGCAACACTCGACTTTAGCACCAAGTTTGAGAGAGCATATTTCTAACGAACGAGCAAAACTTTTGTAAATATTTTTCATCAGGTTAGAAAATGCTGTGCAAGTTTAACATTTTTTCTACATGTTTAAGGAGTGTGGAAGTCATTTTTAGCGCATAAATAAGTTTCTGTGATCTTACTGCATCGACACACACAAATCGCCAGCCCCATCCAGCGGGACATCCCAATTGTCCTGTTGCAGGAGGGGCGCCCTCGCGATCGGCTGAGACTCGGACAACCATTTGCGTTAAACATTCCAACAAGAGAAAAATTCAAAGAAGAGCTGCTTCAGCAACCTTCCGAGAATAATCCAGGAATGGCATAGAGGCGGATCAAGAATGGCTGCCTGACTGTCGTCAGGAGCGGGAATATACCACGCAGACCATGCAGAGGGCGAGAACTTTCCCTTGGGGAGCCACACGGCAGTTTTCCAGGTGAAGGTGTTTGAAATACTCGAATGGTCACACGACCAGAAGGCAAACAAGGAGCAGAACAGAACATCTTCATCTACTCCGACAGTCAGGCGGCCCTACGAGCCATCTGCAGGAAAAGGACAAGTTCAAAGCTCGTTCAGGACTGCAGGGATGCTCTAGAGTCAGCAGAAACAAAAAGGGTAACCCTGAGGTGGGTTTTTGGACATAGGGGCATTGAGGGAAACAAGCGCGCCGATGAATCTGTGGTTCCCAGACGTGCTTTACTGAACCGGAGCCATATCTAGGAGTAAGCAATAGATACGTCTCTCACAATCTACATGAGTGTACATGAGAGAGTACAATGGCACAGTCAGGAATACGACAGAATTCAAAGAAGAGCTGCTTCAGCAACCTTCTGAGAATAATCAGGTAACGGATACAGGCGGATCAAGAATGGCTGATTCAGAGTAGTCACGAGCCGGAATATACAAAGCAGGCCATGAAGAGGGGAGAGATTTTCCTTGGGAAGCCACACAACGGTTTTCCATGCGGAGGTGCCTGCAATACTCGAAGTGGTCACACGACCAGAAGTCAAACAAGGAGCAGAACAGAACATCTTCATCTACTCCGACAGGCAGACGGCCCTACGAGCCATCTGCAAGAATAGGGCGAGTTCAAAGCTCGTTCAGGACTGCATGGATGCTCTAGAGTCAGCAGAAACAAAAAGGGTAACTCTGAGGTGGGTTTTTGGACATAGGGGCATTGAGGGAAACGAGCGCGCCGATGAATCCGTGGTTCCCAGACGTGCTTTACTGATCCGGAGCCATGTCTAGGAGTAAGCAATAGATACGTCTCTCACAATCTACATGAGTGTACATGAGAGAGTACAATGACACAGTCAGGAATACGACAGAATTCAAAAAAGAGCTGCTTCAGCAACCTTCTGAGAATAATCAGGTAACGGATACAGGCGGATCAAGAATGGCTGATTCACAGTAGTCACGAGCCGGAATATACAAAGCAGGCCATGAAGAGGGGAGAGATTTTCCTTGGGAAGCCACACAACGGTTTTCCATGCGGAGGTGCCTGCAATACTCGAAGTGGTCACACGACCAGAAGTCAAACAAGAAGCAGAACAGAACATCTTCATCTACTCCGACAGTAAGACGGCCCTACGAGCCATCTGCAGGAATAGGGCGAGTTCAAAGCTCGTTCAGGACTGCATGGATGCTCTAGAGTCAGCAGAAACAAAAAGGGTAACTCTGAGATGGGTTTTTGGATATAGGGGCATTGAGGGAAACGAGCGCGCCGATGAATCCGTGGTTGCCAGACGTACTTTACTGAACCGGAGCCATATCTAGGAGTAAGCAATAGATACGTCTCTCACAATCTACATGAGTGTACAGGAGAGACTACAATGGCACAGTCAGGAATACGACAGAATTCAAAGAAGAGCTGCTTCAGCAACCTTCTGAGAATAATCAGGTAACGGATACAGGCGGATCAAGAATGGCTGATTCACAGTAGTCACGAGCCGGAATATACAAAGCAGGCCATGAAGAGGGGAGAGATTTTCCTTGGGAAGCCACACAACGGTTTTCCATGCGGAGGTGCCTGCAATACTCGAAGTGGTCACACGACCAGAACATCTTCATCTACTCTGACAGTCACACGGCCCTGCGAGCCATCTGCAGGAAAAGGACGAGTTCAAAGTTCGTTCAGGACCGCAGGGATGCTCTAGATTCAGCATTAGAAACAAAAAGGGTAACTCTGAGATGGGTTTCTGAACGTAGGGGCATTGAGGAAAACGAGCGCGCTGATGAATCGGCTAAGCGTGGTTCCCAGACGTGCTTTCTCACACTCTAAATGAGTGGGCATAGGAGAGTACAAGAACAAACTGGACACAGAAATATGTAGACAGACCAAGGACTACCCTAACCCGGATAGATCCAAGGCGTCGTGGCTACTTGGGAGAAGTCGGCAGTGCCTGGGAGATTAGGAATCCTCACTGGCCACTGCAGACTAAACAGACCTTCTTTTGCACCTTCTAGGAATGGTGCATAGTCCACTTTGCACCCATGTGGAGCAGGGGAAAGTCATTTTTAATTGATTTTGGCCATAAACTTATTAATTTGAATTTCTCCAAATCGTCAAAATTTGTGTTTCTACACTTTTCGAGTCATTTTTTTACCAGTTTGGGCGTTAATACAAGCCTGGCTTTCTCAAAAAATATTAATATTTGCATTTTTAGATGAGGTGGCTCATTTTTAACAAATTTGACCTCAAATCTAATTGGCACTTTTAAGAAATTTTTAACTGATTTTAAGTAGCCCTAATTCTATCATTAATTTTTTCAAAAGCTATTCATTTGCATTTTTAGACAATATAGGTATTTGCATTTTTAAGAGCTTTAAGTAATTTTTAATCTATTGTGGCCCTGACGCTAACCGGTTTTGGCCGTAACAGTGACCTGAATTTCTTTCAGAAACTTTTAATACGTAATTTTAAATGCTTATTGATACAGCTGGTAAGGTGGTGCGAATCGATATTTTGCCTTTACTGCCGATATTTAAGCGCGTTAAGTCATTTTTAATTGACTTTAGCCATAACCTTTATTTGAATTTCTCCAAATCCTCCCAATTTTTTGAGTAATTCTTTTACCAACTAGGGCCTTAATCTTAGCCTGACATTCTGAAAACCCATTAACATTTGGATTTTTAGGTGAGGTGGCTCATTTTTAACGAATTTGACCTCAAATCTAATTGGCACTTTTAAGGAATTTTTAACTGATTTTAGCCCTAACTCCAACCTTAATTTTTTTTAAAAAAATCCGCATTTGCATTTTTAGACATTATATGTATTTGCATTTTTAAGAGCTTTAAGTAATTTTTAATCTCTTTTGGCCCTGATGCTAACCAGCTTTTTTCCACAATTTTCAAATTAGCATTTTTAGGTGCTTAAATCGCTTTTAACCGGTTTTGGACGTAAAACGGACAAATTTGTATTTCTACGCGTATTGACTCATTTTTTTTTACCAATATGGACCTTAATCCTAGCCTGGCTTTCTAAAAAAACATTAGCATTTGCACTTTTAGATGAGGTGGTTCATTTTAATCGATTTTGACCTTAAATCTTATTGACACTTTTTTAAGTAATTTGTAACTGATTTTAGCTCTAATTCTAACCTTAATTTTTTTAAAAAGCGCCTCATTTGCATTTTTAGACGCTCTCTATATCTTGCATTTTAGGAGGTTTAAGAAAATTTTAACCTATTTTGGCACTAACGCTAACCTGTTTTTTTTTCCACAATTTTACCGACTAAATCATTTTTAAACGGTTTTGGCCGTAATCCTGACTTGATTTTTTTTTTCAGAAACTTTTAATACGTAATTTTAAATGCTTATTGCTACAATTGGTAAAGTGTATCATTTTTAAATAATTTTGGCCATAACCTTAATTTGAATTTCTTCAAATCCTCAAAATTTGTATTTCTACAGATTTTGAGTTATTTTTTTATCAATGTGGGTGTTAATCCTAGCCTGGCTTTCTCAAAAAACATTAGCAATCGCATTTTTAGATGAGGTGGCTCATTTTAATCGATTTTTACCTTAAATCTAATAGGCACTTTTATGTCATTTTTAACCGATTTTCGCCCTAATCCTAACCTTATTTTTTTCAAAAGCTTCTCATTTGCATTTTTAGACAATACATGTATTTGCATTTTTAAGAGCTTTAAGTAATTTTTAATCTCTTTTGGCCCTGATGCTAACCTGCTTTTTCCCGCAATTTTCAAATTAGCGTTTTTAGGTGCTTTCATCGGTTTTAACCGGTTTTTGCCCTAAATCTGACAAATTTGTATTTCTACACGTTTTGAGTTATTTTTTTACCAATTTGGTTGTTAATCCTAGCCTGGCTTTCTCAGAAAACATCAGCAATCGCATTTTTAGATGAGGTGGCTCATTTTAATCGATTTTGACCTTAAATCTAATAGGCAGTTTTATGTCATTTTTAACCGATTTTCGCCCTAATCCTAATCTTATGTTTTTCAAAAGCTCCTCATTTGCATTTGTAGGCATTACATCTATTTGCATTTTTAAGAGCATTAAGTACCCTTCTTTTCTCCGCAATTTTCAAATTAGCATTTTTAAGTGCTCGAATCGCTTTTAACCGGTTTTGGCCGTAAATCTGACAAATTTGTATTTCTACACGTTTTGAGTCATTTTTTTTTTACCAATATGGGCCTTAATCCTAGCCTGGCTTTCAAAAAAAACATTAGCATTTGCACTTTTAGATGAAGTGGTTCACTTTAATCGATTTTGACCTTAAATCTAATTGACACTTTTTTAATCATTTGTAACCGATTTTAGCCCTAATTCTGACCTTAATTTTTTTAAAAAGCACCTCATTTGAATTTTTAGACGCTCTATACATCTTGCATTTTAAGAGCTTTAAGAAAATTTTAACCTATTTTGGCACTAATGCTAACGTGTTTTTTTCTACAATTTTACCGACTAAATCATTTTTAAACGGTTTTGGCCGTAATCCTGACTTGATTTTTTTTTCAGAAACTTTTCATACGTAATTTTAAATGCTTATTGCTACAGTTGGTAAAATGGTTTTACAATATAATTTTTTGGTAAATTATACTTTTGGAATAAAATAAATAAAATTTGGCTCCAAGGTCTCAATATACAAAATATTGAATAAAGTCATATTAGGATTAAGGTGAAAAAGTATAGATTAAGGGGAAAAGTATAGAGTATTTAGAGAAATTCGTTTTAGGATTATTGCTAAAACTTGTTAAAGCAAATTAAAAAGGTTTTGAAAAATTTTGGGCCATAAAATAAAAAATCGCTAAAAAGATAAAAGCCAAAATCGCTTAAAATATACTGAGGGCGTCCAAAAATGCAAATTTGCATTTTATGGAGTAACTAAGGTAAGTAGCAAAATCGGCTAAAAATAACTCGAAGCGTCCAAATATGAAATATAAAAATTTAAAAAAAATCATCTAAGGATTACGTCGAAATCGGTAAAAACGACTCAAAGCGTTTAAAATAGCAAATCTGGAGTGTGTGAAAAAATCCAATTTAGGATTAGGGACAAAATAGGTAAGAAATGATTTGGAGCATCTAAAGATTGGAGTTTTTGAAAAAAAATCAGGTTACGATTGGGTCCAAAATCGGTTGTAAATGACTTAGGCGTCAAACAATGCAAATTTAAAGTTTTTTGGAGAAATTTGGGTAAGAATTAGCACCAATTTGGAGTTTGTGGAAGAATGGAAAGTTAGGAGTAGGACCAAAATCTTTTAAAAATCCATTCACTTATTTTTGTTACATAATTACATATGAAATCTTTTTTTTTATACACATCTCCTTTTAGCACATGTTGAGAAGATGCGATAGGAATGTGAAAGTCAAATTTTCAACGCCTACTTGACGACAATAACAAGTGAATGGCTTATATATCTGTGTATATTCAGGTCAACGAGCTAGTATTTTGGCCCTCCTTTTTAGCAGTGGGTACCTTAAAAAAAGCGGCGATATGTAATGATAGTCGGAAGTGACGTCACCTGATTACTTACGCCAAGTAATTCGAAATTGCGATTCGCCAATTGATGTGCTGTGACGATAAACTTACGACATGGGTACCTCAAAAAATGGCTAATATATTACATCTAGAGAGAAACCCTCCTGTTTTACAATTTTAGCATTGGGTACCTTAAAAATGGCGGCAATATTCGCTTGAATTGATGTCACTGTCGCACAACTTCTTAGTTCGTCGCACTTCTTCTTAATAATTACGTCATGGATACCTTAAAAATTACGGACTTCCGGTGAAAATATGGGACCATTTTTAGGAAAATATCGGCGTTTGCCTGCTCTGTTCATATCTCCTAGTTCATTGAGTAAATAAACAATAATCATAACCTCAAAGTGATTCTAAATCAATATCAATGTCAGTTATGTTATACAGCGAATCTTCGGATTTATTGTTTTTGGTAAATTTCACTGTTGGACTAAAATATATGAAATCTATCTTCAAAACGTCCAAAAAAATGCAAACATTTCGATAAAGTCAGGTTAGGCATAAGGCTAAACGTATAAAAAATAGAAATTAAAGTGCTTGGAGAAATTTGTTTTTAAAAATATTACATATTAAAATTATTATCCTATATTTAAATATTACAAATAACGTCGCAAAATGCCAAATTTTCGAGAAAGTTAATACAAAATTTTCGAGTAAGGATATTGGAGTGTTTGGAGAAGTTCTTATGTAGAATTATTACAAAATTTAGTTAAAATTACTCAAAGCATATAAAAACGCAAACCAAAAGTAATTAAAAAAAATCAGGTCACGATAGGGAGGTTAAAAAAAAGCGCCTAAAAATGCAAATTTGAAATTTTTGGAGCAGATTAAGATTAAGACCAAAATCGGCTAAAAATTATTCAATCTTCAATAAAATTGCAACTTTGAAATTTTTTGAAAAATTCAGATAAAAAGTAAGGTCAAAATCGATTTAAAATTTCACGAATGACAACGTCACAAAATATTGCCTAAAAATGTAATTTCTCAACTTTTGAAGAATATAAAAATATCAAAATAAAATTTTGCCAATATAAATAAAAACTGACTTAAATCTTCTGATTTATTGTTTAAAATCACTCACGATAAGGGGGAAAATCGATTAAAAAATACATAAAGCCTCGTAAAATATAGATCTGAAAATTTTGGAGCAGACCAAGAAGAAAAGGGATAAAAAAAAACGGCTAAAAATGACTCAAAATATCTAAAAATGCAAATTTGAAATTTTTTGAGAAACTCCGATAAGAGTTAATGCCATAATCCGTTTAAATTAACTCTAAGCCTTGATAATTTTAAATTTGAAGTTTGTGGAAAATATTCAAGTTGGGACTACGAAAAAAAAGCGTTAAAAAGATTCAACAATGATAGAAAAAATAAAAATGTGAAGACTAATTAAGTCTAAAATATTGTCACAACGTCATAAAACACTGCATAAAAATGCAATTTTTTTGTTTTTAAATTTTTAAAATATAATTTTGCCAATACAAATAAAAATTGATTCAAAGCTTCTGATTTATTGTTTTTGGTAAATTATAATTTTGGAATAAAATAAATGAAATTTGGCTCAAAGGTCTCAATATACAAAATATTGAATAAAGTCATATTAGGGTTAAGGTGAAAAGTATAACTACTGAAAAGAAATATATTTCGAGAAATTCGTTTTAGGATTATTGCTAAAAGTTGTTAATGCAAATTAAAAGGTGTCGAAAAAATTTGGGTCATAAAGCTACTCATAAGTCGGTCGATAAGAGCCAAAATCGCTTAAAATATACTGAGCGTCCAAAATGCAAAATTGCAATTTTTGGAGCAAGTTAAGATAAGTAGCAAAATCGGCTAAAAATAACTCAAAGCGTTTATAAAATATAAAAATTTAAAAATATCGTCTTAGGATTACGTCGAAATCGGTGAAAAACGACTCAAAGCGTTTAAAATAGCAAATTTGGAGTGTGTGAAAAACTTTAATTTAGGATTAGGGACCAAATAGGTAAGAAATGACTTAAGAGCATCGAAAGAAGTAAATTTGAAGTTTTTCGAAAAAAATCAGTTTAGAATTGGGGCCAAAATCGGTTGTAAATGACTTAAGGAGTCAAATAATGCAAATTTTAAGTTTTTGCAGAAATTTAGGTAACAATTAGCACCCATTTGGAGTTTGTGGAAGAATGCAAGTTAGGATTAGGACCAAAATCATTTAAAAATAACACCATGTAATACGCATTCACTTATTTTTGTTATCTAGTTACCTATAAAACCTTTTTTTTATACACATCTCCTTTTAGCACATGTTGAGAAGATACGATAGGAATGTGAAAGTCACATTTTCAACTCCTACTTGACGACAATAATTAGTGAATGGCTTATATATTTGTGTATCGGGCCAGCGAGCTAGTATATTAGATCTGAAGAGACCATCTTGTTTCACAGTTTTGGCCCTCCTTTTTAGCAGTACCTTAAAAATAGCGGCGATATATAAGGATAGTCGGAAGTGACGTCACCTGATTACTTACGTCAAGTAATTCGAAATCGCGATTCGCCAATTGATGTGCTGTGACGATAAACTTACGTCATGGGTACCTCAAAAAATGGCGAAGTGTACATATCTCCTAGATGATTGAGTAAGTGCGCGTTCACACAAGCGCAACGAGCAAAACGGCGGAACGCGAATCTCAATTGTGATTGGAGTTTGACTTGTCGTTTTTAAAAATTGAATATTTGGCGGTAATCCGTCGCTATTGCGCCGAGAACTAATGCCACAATCTTGACATTTCCGCATTTTTGCCCGTTGCGCTCATGTGAACTCGCCCTAAGACAACTAGCTAATATATCACACCTAGAGAGAGACCCTCTTATTTTACAGTTTTAGCATTGGGTACCTTAAAAATGGCGGTAATATTTGCTTGAATTGATGTCACAATCGCACAATTTCAAATCAATCGAAGTTGTGATTCGCCAATTGATGATAAAATTACGTCATGGATACCTTTACCGGTGAAAAAATGGGACCATTTTTAGGAAAATATCGGCGTTTGCTTCGGCCATGTCCATATCTCCTAGTTCATTGAGTAAATAATAATCGTAACCTCAAAGTGATTCTAAATCAATGACATTGTCAGTTATGTTACACAGGGTGCAATATATCAAATTTTTAAGCCTAACGAGATGTAGAAAATACCGAAATGTATAAACATATATGTAATTATACGAAAAGTATAAATATTATTTCTCAGGCATTGCCGACTTCTACTAAGCAGCCACGGGCCGTTGAATCCCTCCAGGTTGGAATGAAAACACAGCAACAACACCAATAAACACTTTCTTATGCACGTTAAAACCTCCGAAGCCCTAATGGCTATTTTATTGTCGGTATTCCGGCCGGCCAGAAATATTTTCGCCGTGAATGAGTTATGGTTTTTTAAAATATCGAATGACGTGAACAAGTTAATCGGCATTTACGGCCGTCGGTAATAAACGATCTGATGAAAAATTAAACCGCGTTACAACTCATTCATTCATCGGTTTTATAAATTGTACTCATTATTTTATAAGCTCGCGGTGGGCCGGACCGAGAAACACGAGCTCAAGATAAATGCCTCCCATCTCAGATTCTTTGTACTCGCTTGTTTCGAAAATTTTATATCCTTAATGTATGCATAATAGCTTGTTTAAAAAGAGGTTACAAATCTCTTGTACACAGTTTTATAGACCTTATAGGGATCCACTTTGAAATGAGTTACGCGATCGATCAACACTAAATTAAGTCCTTACCGCAATTAATTCTGCTTTTGTCGTTTTTGTTATTTATGCTCAGATATCTTAATTGGCTAGATCTCTATCTCTACAAATCTAATTAGGTGCCGATCCAAATGTTCTTTTTGCCTTGGTCGACAATCTGACAGCTGTTTGACTCAATAAATCAAAATCACTACCGCCTAGATTGAAAAAGCGAGCAATCTCAAAACCCCGCATAAGACTTTATGTAAATGAAATGGAAATACGGCTCTGAGCCCTCACACATAATAACGTTCTCGAGAGCGGCCTTAATCAAAAAATAAAAGTGGAAAATCCCGAAAGTTAATTCAGGGAGCCGTAAAGTTTATTTGACGATGGCAAAGTTTCCATAACCCGGCGCGAACGCTTTCCAAACATCTCCATTTGGAGTCGCTGCCTCGCCATTTTATTACGAATTCCGCTTTATATTTAAATTCGGGCAATTCAATATTCATGCAATTTCATTTCTGCCTCTCTCGACAAACTCGTAAGGGCGAAATGTACGTCGTCAGTCTTACGAGGGGCGTAGATTTAGGCGGTGCTTCTCGTTTTTGAAGAAAAAAGTTATTGCCTTCTTCGGGCCGAATCATGATGAAAAATGCCTAATGGAAAAAACATCCTGGCAAAATCTGCATTTTTAATTAAACTCAAATCAATCAATATGTTGATGGTCAAAAAACTAAGACAAATGAGGCAAAAGAGAATTTTCTGAGAAGAAGAGGGTGTATGTGGATGAAATCAAGTCTCAGAGAAAGAGCGCTCCATGACATGACTTGACTTGAACCTCAGGTATTGTATTGTATTGTATTGTATTCAATGTGAGTGGACTTGAAGCTAGACTCCATTTCTGGAGTTCAGCTTTGACCAGAGAGTATGGGATTCCCAGCGTCGGCTCCGGGCCTACGAGTGCCGACTCATCAAGTCGGCTGCACTTATGTGCTATATCTAGATAAAACGTACTAAGTGAGTAGAGACAAACATGGAGTATGTTGGTTATTGAAAGATATAGTAAAACTATGTTAAAATTAAGAAAATTTGAAGAAATTTTTCGGTTCTTGGCTCTCCATACTATAAATCATTTACCAATTTTGTTGATCATGTGCAACATGCACGAAGAACAGTAGTATCGGGTATCGGCTCAAGAACAAAACCCTTTCGAACACCTGCAGACATGCTGTTCTGAAACTTGACAACCTGAACAATTCTCCAGCTATGACTTGAATCAGTACACCATTAAATCTCTAAAACCGTATACCTCAAGAACTACCTCAGTAGAAGTTTGTAGTGGAAGGCCTTGACTAGAACCTAGGGACCTCACCCTCATTCAGGCCAATATACAAATCCTCCAACTTCAAGACCAAACAGTGTGACGAACCAAATAACACGAAGCTCAATAAGAGAAGTCCTTCAAGTAAGTTTGAATGACTACGTGGACGATAACTATGAACCTGTAATTTATAAAAAATACGTAGAATCTTCAACTTCAAGAAGATCTTCAACAATAGGAGCTTAAGAGCTATACGTCAACCACAATTAACAACTACCCCCACTTCCTTCATCAACCGCAGGGATGAATTCATTAATAAAGAAACTCCATCAAAATACCAGTGAAATATAACATTTTGCCTTAGCAGTTATGGACTTTTACAACTACTGAAGGACCGTATATTTCAGTGGCTCGCGATCAATGAGCAGCCACCGAAGTCACCTTCAGAAATAAAATCACCACCCCTACAACATACTAGAAAACCTATGAGATACTTGAATTAGCGTTGCTTCTGAGGATGAATGAAAGTCGTCATATTCTCTACAACCATTGACATGCCATGACAGATAAAAGAATGTGGATTACCATCGAAAAACCAGCCGGATAACCAAACATGGCATTGCTTGTGCCCATCTACTGACTAAAGCCAAATTGGGTTGACAATACAAATATTCCTCAAACCGAAATACGAGCCACATTCAGAAAGTAAGGTTTTCTACTCTCTAGACACAAGATAGAAATTGTAGAAACAATGCTGATGGAGTTTCTTGTAACGTTGATAATGAGACGTCAACGTCAATATGGGCAAAATGGCGAGCACCACCCATGAGTGCATCTACTTTGCTTTCCTCCACTGCTGTGCATACAACAGTGCGTTTGGTGCGAAACTCGTTTCGTTAGTCGTTTCTTGAGTAATACTTGATGCGTAAGGATATAGCAAAGAAGTAAGTCCGCGAATCTAAAGAAGGAACAGAAGAGAAGAACAAGAAAGAAGTGGACACCTTTCCATTTTGACAAACGAAGTGCCTGCAAAAGTGGAAAATTTTGTTTGGGAAGATCGTGGGAATTTTGTCGAAGTCTGAGACAAAAATTTATTTGGAAGAGCGGATCATCATAAAGAAGCGAACGCCCCCTCACGAGGTGCTGAACTCCCTGTGTTTATCCTTGAACTTTGTCAACATCTAAAGTAGGTAAACATTAATATGGTATATCTTGAAGAAGAAGTGGATGTCTCTTCACTTTGACAAAAGCAGCGCTTGCAAAAGTTGATAACTTCGTGCGCGAATATCGTGGGTTAACTTTACACAAACTTCCTATGTTTAGCCCTGCACTTTATCGACGTCTAAAGGAAAAATTAATAAGGAAGAGTGGATTTTCATGAAGAAGTGGTCTCCTCGCCGTTTTGACTAACGTCATGCTTGAAAAAGTTCAAAACTTCGCTCGTGAAGATCATGGGTGAAGTTCCTGTGTTAAGCATTGAATTTTGTCGACGACCAAAGGAAAAATTAATATGGAAGAGTGGATCTTCATGAAAAAGTGAACGCCTCGCCATTTTGACCAACGCCGTGTCTGCAAAAGTTGAACACTTCGTTCGTGACGATCGTGGGTTAACTTTCATCAACAACTTCCTATGTTTAGTCTTGCACTTTATCGACGTCTAAAGGAAAAATTAATATGGAAGGGTGGATCTTCATGACGAAGTCTTTTTGACTCACGCCGTGCTTGCAAAAGTTGATAACTTCGTTCGTGGAGATCGTGGGTTAACTTAACACAAACTTCCTATGTTTAGCCCTGCACTTTATCCACGTCTAAAAGAAAATTTAATATGGAAGAGTGATCTTTATGGAGAAGTGAACGCCTCGCCATTTTGACGAGAACGCAGTTTTTGCAAAAGTTGAACACTTCGTTCGTGACGATAGTGGGTTAACTTTACACAAATTTCCTCTGTTTAGCCCTGCACTTTATCGACGTCTAAAGTAAAAATTACTATGGAAGGGTGGATCTTCATGACGAAGTCTTTTTGACTCACGCCGTGCTTGCAAAAGTTGATAATTCCCATGTTTAGCCCTGCACTTTATCGGCGTCTAAAAGAAAATTTAATATGGAAGAGTGGATCTTTATGAAGAAGTGAACGCCTCGCCATTTTGACGAGAACGCCGTGTTTGCAAAAGTTGAACACTTCGTTCGTGACGATGGTGCGTTAACTTTACACAGCAAGCATGACGTTAGTCATGCTTGCAAAAGTTGAAAACTTCGCTCGTGAAGATCATGGGTGAACTTCCTGTGTTAAGCCTTGAATTTTGTCGACGACTAAAGGAAAATTTAATATGGAACAGTGGATCTTCATGAAGAAGTGGAGGCCTCGTCATTTTGACCAGCGCCGTGTCTGCAAAAGTTGAACACTTCGTTCGTGACGATCGTGGGTTAACTTTATACAAACTTCCTATGTTTAGTCTTGCACTTTATCGACGTCTAAAGAAAAAATTAATATGGAAGGGTGGATCTTCATGACGAAGTCTTTTTGACTCACGCCGTGCTTGCAAAAGTTGATAACTCCTATGTTTAGCCCTGCACTTTATCGACGTCTAAAAACAATTTAATATGGAAGAGTGAATCTTTATGAAGACGTGAACGCCTCGCCATTTTGACGAGAACGCCGTGTTTGCAAAAGTTGAACACTTCGTTCGTGACGATAGTGGGTTAACTTTACACAGCAAGCATGACGTTAGACATGCTTGCAAAAGTTGAAAACTTCGCTCGTGAAGATCATGGTTGAACTTCCTGTGTTAAGCCTTGAATTTTGTCGACGACTAAAGGAAAATTTAATATGGAAGAGTGGATCTTCATGAAGAAGTGGAGGCCTCGTCATTTTGACCAGCGCCGTGTCTGCAAAAGTTGAGCACTTCGTTCGTGACGATCGTGGGTTAACTTTATACAAACTTCCTATGTTTAGTCTTGCACTTTATCGACGTCTAAAGAAAAAATTAATATGGAAGGGTGGATCTTCATGACGAAGTCTTTTTGACTCACGCCGTGCTTGCAAAAGTTGATAACTCCTATGTTTAGCCCTGCACTTTCTCGACGTCTAAAAAAAATTTAATATGGAAGAGTGAATCTTTATGAAGACGTGAACGCCTCGCCATTTTGACGAGAACGCCGTGTTTGCAAAAGTTGAACACTTCGTTCGTGACGATAGTGGGTTAACTTTACACAGCAAGCATGACGTTAGTCATGCTTGCAAAAGTTGAAAACTTCGCTCGTGAAGATCATGGGTGAACTTCCTGTGTTAAGCCTTGAATTTTGTCGACGACTAAAGGAAAATTTAATATGGAAGAGTGGATCTTCATGAAGAAGTGGAGGCCTCGTCATTTTGACCAGCGCCGTGTCTGCAAAAGTTGAACACTTCGTTCGTGACGATCGTGGGTTAACTTTATACAAACTTCCTATGTTTAGTCTTGCACTTTATCGACGTCTAAAGAAAAAATTAATATGGAAGGGTATATCTTCACGACGAAGTCTTTTTGAATCACGCCGTGCTTGCAAAAGTTGATAACTCCTATGTTTAGCCCTGCACTTTATCGGCGTCTAAAAGAAAATTTAATATGGAAGAGTGGATCTTTATGAAGAAGTGAACGCCTCGCCATTTTGACGAGAACGCCGTGTTTGCAAAAGTTGAACACTTCGTTCGTGACGATGGTGCGTTAACTTTACACAGCAAGCATGACGTTAGTCATGCTTGCAAAAGTTGAAAACTTCGCTCGTGAAGATCATGGGTGAACTTCCTGTGTTAAGCCTTGAATTTTGTCGACGACTAAAGGGATATTTAATATGGAAGAATGGGTCTTCATGAAGAAGTGAACGCCTCATCATTTTGACTAACGCCGTGTTTGCAAAAGTTGAGCACTTCGTTCGTGACGATCGTGGGTTAAATCATTTTGACTAACGCCGTGTTTGCAAAAGTTGAACACTTCCTTCGTGACGATCGTGGGTTAACTTTACACAAATTTCCTATGTTTATCCCGGCACTTTATCGACGTCTAAAGGAAAAATTAGTATGGAAGAGTGGATTTTTATAAAAATGTGGACTCCTCGCCATTTTGACTAATGTCATGCTTGCAAAAGTTGAAAATTTCGCTCGTGAAGATCATGGGTGAACTTCCTGTGTTAGCCTTGAATTTTGTCGACGACTAAAGAAAAAATTTAATATGGAAGAGTGGATCTTCATGAAGAAGTGGACGCGTCGTCATTTTGACTAACGCCGTGTTTGCAAAAGTTGAACACTTCGTTCGTGACGATGGTGCGTTAACTTTACACAGCAAGCATGAAGTTAGGCATGCTTGCAAAAGTTGAAAATTTCGCTCGTGAAGATCATGCGTGAACTTCCTGTGTTAAGCCTTGAATTTTGTCGACGACTAAAGGAAAATTTAATATGGAAGAGTGGATTTTCATGAAGAAGTGGACGCCTCGCCATTTTGACTAACGCCATGCTTGCAAAAGTTGAAAACTTCATTCGTGACGATCGTGGGTTAACTTTACACAAATTTCCTCTGTTTAGCCCTGCACTTTATCGACGTCTAAAGGAAAAATTAATATGGAAGAGTGGATCTTCATGAAGAAATGGACGCCTCGTCATTTTGACTAACGCCGCGTTTGCAAAAGTTGAACACTTCGTGACGATCGTGGGTTAATTTTACACAAATTTCCTCTGTTTAGCCCTGCACTTTATCGAAGTCTAAAGAAAAATTAATATGGAAGGGTGGAATTTCATGAGGAAGTGGACGCCTCGCCATTTTGACTAACGCCGTGCTTGCAAAAGTTGAAAACTTCATTCGTGACGATCGTGGGTTAACTTTACACAAATTTCCTCTGTTTATCCCTGCACTTTATCGAAGTCTAAAAGAAAAACTAATATGGAAGGGTGGAATTTCATAAAGAAGTGGACTCCTCGCCATTTTGACTAAGGCCGTGCTTGCAAAAGTTGAAAATTTCGTTCGTGAAGATGATGGGTTAACTTTACACAAATTTCTTGTATTGAGCCCTGAACTTTATCGAGGTCTACCGGAAAAATTAATATGGAAGAGTGGATCTTCATGAAGAAGTGGACGCCTCGCCATTTTGACTAACGTCGTGCTTGCAAAAGGTGAAAACTTCGTTTGTGAAGATCGTGGATTAGCTCTGCACAAACTTCATGTATTTACCCTTGCACTTATGTGATATATCAAGTCCGCCCTCTCATTGCCTTCGTGAACACGATGGCTCGGGATCCATACCAGGGGGACACTGTTCTCCTGCCATAGATCAGTGTCTAATGTACGTTTTGATGCCATTAGATCGGGGACCATGTTCAACACCGCATGGCCTTCCAGGCCAGCCTGGGCATTATTGGTCTCACCATCGAGTGGCTGGGGTGCTATATGCGTCACCTGTTGCATCCGGTATGTCGCCTTCATTGCCTCTCGTTCCAGGAATATTGGAAGTGGAAGCAGGTCAAGCATGCGTTCCATGGCTGCCGTGGGATGCAGAGACATGTTTGTCTTTGCAGAGAGCACAGCTTAGTTTTGATGGAGCTCTGTCTGCTCTTTCGATACCAAGCTATGGCCCCACAAGTGATTATCGGTGTTATTACCGTCACCTATAGCCACATAGTTTGTTGGGGTCCCATCCCCCAAAATTTTCCGCACAGGTTGTTGCACGACTAAAGGGAGAGCTGTGCCTTCCGAAATTTTACTACGTTGGTAAACGGGATTGTCATCCCGAACAAAGATGGTGGTATTCTTTTGAACACCAGTTGTGTACAACATCCATGAAAAAACTTTTTACATGAAAATTTTTCATGATGATTAGCTCTATAATTTAAAAATACTATTGTCTGGAGAAGGTGTTGTGCAAGTGCGAGACAGATCAATAATTTTAATCATATTTCAAGTGGAACACCCTATATATTTTTGCTCACTTTGATTTATCGTAAAATTCTGCATGTGGATCAATTTTTGAATTTGCAATAAATGGCGGCGTTCCTAACTTAATTAACGGAATGTTCAAGTTACAGCAAAACATAAATGTGTTCTTTCGGCGATAATTGTCAAATTACTTACAATAACGTAATCAAAATGGAGCTAAGTTGAGTCAAAGCTGTAAATAAGAGTTCAAATAGGCGCAAAAGACACTATACAAATTAGTTGCTCCAAAATATTCAAATTAGGACTTTTAAAAGCATGTTTAAACGATTTTTTTAATGGAACAACTTGTATCTGAGCATTGCAACGTATCCTCCTGTTAATCCTCTTCAACTTTCATTAAGATATCCCTATACCTATCTTTGCTTAGTTTGGCGCTATATTTATTTTTCTGATATATATCTAATAAATAAATAAATTAATTTAAGTAATTTAAAAGTTGGCCGTGATGGCCGCCGTGGCAATACCTATGGTTTAAATTTATCTGTTTAAAATTAAAATTTTATCTAATTTATCATGAAAACCATTAACAAATTGTAAACGTCAAATTTGTTGTTTATTGATTTATGTGTCAGTTATAATACGGTGACAAATACTTAATTGTTTAGCTGTTTAATAAATAATAAAAACCCAAATTTATTAAATTTAAATATTAACTTTCACAATACAAGATGGTTGACGTGATGTTCGTGTTAGTTCAGGTTGTACTAGGGACAAAAATGCACTACTTGACATCCCGAAAGAAGATCCCGAAGAAAAGGGGCATTTGAAAAATTTATGGAATCTTTCGAGAGGATTGAAAGGGTGGGACACAACAAAGTTAATAGACAGAAATGGAAAAATCGAGCTAATGGTTCAAAGGCAGCTATCGCAACAGGTTGATGTCGATCGAAGAACTGTTCAGCGTATATTGAAGAACAATAAAATGCATCTTACCATATAGGGAATGTTCATTTGAAAACGTCATCTAGTTGGCTGTGAAATGTTAGACATCCCGTACAATTTTTTTCTAATGAACATCCCGTACAATTACTTCACGAATTACATGCTGATGACTACCAGAGAAGGCTGTAGCTTTGTTTTTGGCTCAAAATCGAATTCTGTTACAATGAAACTTTGGTGTTGTTGGAGATGAAGCTACTTTCCACAATGATGAAAAAACATGAAAATTCGAATAAGATATTGTTTTGGCAGTATAAACCTTGAAAAGTATCTTAATTTAAACAATGCTTTTGAGAAACGTCTTGAACGTTGAATTCGAGAAAATAGTTCTTTGAACAGTTAATTAGGTACATGTCTGTATTACATAGTGTATTAATAAATTTAAATTTTGCCACCAATAACCCCAAAATATGTTGAGAAAATAAGAATTCGGCAAAAACTAAAGGAAATGTAGTAATAATGACACCTTAACAAAAATTTAAGATGATCAATATCTGAACAATATGTAGAAAGTAACAAAATTCAGGGTGTCCAATTCAAAATTGTACACCCTGAATTTAAAAGAGCTTGGAGCCCAGAGAGCCTTTACTCTTAAACTCACAAGACGTCTCAGCAGTTATAAAGTGATTTTATAACTGCTGGTAACACAATTAGTATTAATGGTGCTTTTCAATATAAAATATCCCAAATTTGAGGACTATAACAAGAAAAAGGAATTGGATTCAATCTGGTCCGTTCAGTGGTGCTAAAGTTATGGGCTGTGGATAAAAGTGGAAGTGGAAAGGAAAGTGGAGTAAAGGTGGAAATTGAAAAAAAGAGACGTAATATAATGTTTTGCTTTTTTTGATCAAAATGGGATGATTAAAATCCCTTAAGAACGTAACAAACTGAACTCCAACATGAACTAATGGGACTTTTGTTGCTGTAGGAAGAAAGAGGACATCAAGAATAGTGGAATGCATTTTGATCGTTTCATAGGTTCTAAAGTTATGGGGGTCAAATTTGGAAATTGAGAAAAAAGACGTTATATCCTCTTCCCCCTTTTGGTTAAATTCAAAAAAACTTTAATTTTTTTTATGCAGTTTAATCGAAATGAGATAAATGCAATCTCTTAAGATCGTAACAAACTGAATTTGAATGAAACTAGCCCCATAAGTGAGTTTTTTTAGAAGTGGCTCAAAGTGCCTAAAAATTAACCACTGAAGGATTCTATGTCCAAAGTTACTGAACCAATGTGGTTTTTCTTAAAACGAGGAGAAAGAAGACCTTTAGAAGAAGAAAAAAACCGTTGAAGTGGCTCAAAAGTCGATCGTAAAAGTGCCTAAAAATCCACCACCGAAGGTGTCTATCTCCAAATTTACTGAACCAATTAGAGTTTCCTTGGTGGGGGGGGGGAGAAAAAGGATATCAAGAAAAAAACAGTTGGATTCAATCTGATTTTTTCATTGCTTTAAATTTATAGGTGGTCAAAGTTGGAAATTGAGAAAAAAAAGACGCTCTCCTTAGGTCAAATTCAAAAAACCTTTAGGATTTTTTTTATGCTGTTCTTGATCGAAATGGGATGACTGTAATCCTCTGAGAGTGTAACAAACTGAATTCGAAATAAATTAGCTTCATAAGTAGTTTTTATAGTATAAAAGTGGCTCGATCCTAAAAGTGTCTAAAAATTGACAATCAAAGGTATCTGTCTCCAAATTTACTGAACCAATAAGACCTACGTTGGTGAGGAGCGAAAAAGGACATCAAGAAGAAGAAAAAAAGCAGTTGGATTCATTCTGATCGGTTCATTGATTCTAAAGTTATGGACGGTCAAAATTGGAGATTGAGAAAAAAATATGTAATTATCACTGCCCCCTCCCCACTTTTGGTCAAATTCAAAAAACTTTTAGGATCTTTTTTTGCTGATTTTGCTCAAAATTGATTGGTTGCAAACCCCTAAGAATGTAACAAACTGAATTCGAATAAAATTAGCCTCATAAGTGAGATTTATTAGAAGTGGCTCAAAAATCGATTCTAAAAGTGCCTCGAAATCGACGGCCGAACGGGTTCATTATTGGTTTATGTCCAAAATTACTGAACAAATCGAATATCCATTGATGGGAGGATAAAGAGGGCATCAAAAAACCGTTGGATCAATTCTGAAATTATGGACGGTCAAATTTTAAAATTGAGAAACAAGACGTATTTCTTTCCATTTTGGTCAAATTAAAAAAAACCTTTAGAACTTTTGTTATTCTGTTTTTGATCGAAATGGGATGATTGCAATGCCCTAAGAACGTAACAAACTGAATTCGAAGAAAATTAGCCTCATAAGTGAGATTTATTAGAAGTGGCTCAAAAATCGATTCTAAAAGTGCCTCAAAATTGACGGCCGGAGGGGTTTATGTCCAAAATTACTGAACCATCGGAACCTCCATTGACGGAAGGACAAAGAGGACATCAAGAAACAGTTAGCTTCATTCTGAAGTTATGGAGGGTCAAATTTAAAAATTGAGAAAAAATACGTTCCTCCCCATTTTGGTCAAATTCAGAAAAAACCTTTAGAACTTTTTTTATTCTGTTTTTGACCGGAATGGGATGATTGCATTCCCCTAAAAACGTAACAACCTGAATTCGAATAAAATTAGCCTCGTAAGTAAGATTTAATGGAAGTGGGTCCAAAAGTGCCTCAAAATCGAGAGCCGAAAGGGCTTGTGTCCAAAATTACTGAACCAATGGAAACTCCGTTGATGGGAGGACAAAGAGGAAGAAAACAGTTGGATTCATTCTGAAGTTATGGACGGTCAAATTTAAAAATTGAGAAAAAGACGTATTCCTCCCCATTTTGTTCAAATTCAAAAAAACCTTTAGATTTTTTTTTTATTCTGTTTTTGATCGAAATGGGATGATTGCAATCCCCTAAGAACGTAACAAACTGAATTTGAAAGAAATTAGACCCATAAGTAGTTATTATTATGTTATTTATGTTAGTAGTATTAGTTCAAATGTCGATCCTAAAAGTGCCTAAAAATCGACCGTCGAAGATCTCTACTTCCAAATTTACTGAACCAATAAGACTTACGTTGTGAGGGGAGAAAGAGGACATCAAGATGAAGAAAAATACAGTTGGATTCTTTCTGACCGGTTCATTGGTTCTAAAGTTATCAGTCAAAATTGGACATTGAGAAAAAAGACGTAATTACGACTTCCCCCCCTTTTGGTCAAATTCAAAAAACTTTTAGGATCTTTGTATGCAGGTTTTGATCGAAATTTGATGATTAATCCCGTCGAAGTCGAATTAAATTAGCCCCCCAAGTGAGTTTTTTGGAAACGTCTCAAAAGTTGTTTCTAAAACTGCTTCAAAATTGACCACCGAAAGGGTCTATCTCCAAAATTACTGAACTAATGGGAGTTTTATTGATAGGAGAAGAAAGAAGATATCAATAACAAGAAAAATCAGTCGGATTCATTCTCAACGATTTGCGGTTTTAAAGTTAATGATGGTCAAATTTGGAAATTGATCAAAAGATTTAATACTTTGCTGTTTTTGATCGAAAAGGGATTATTGCAATCCCCTAAGAGCGTAACAAACTTAACTATGTTTAAATTAGCCCCTTAGGTGAGTTTTTTAGAGGTGGTTCAAAAGTCGATTCTAAAAGTTTCTCAAAATCCACTTCCGAATGAGTCTATCTTCAAAATTACTGAACCAATGGTACTTTCGTTGATTGGGTGATAAAGAGGACATCAAGAAAAAGAAAATATAGTTAGATTCATTCTGATCAGTTCAATGATTTGAAAGTTAGGAGTGGTCAAGTTTGGAAATTGTGAAAAAATACTCAATACCTACCCCCCCTTTGGTCAAAATCAAAATACCTTTAGAATTGTTTTATGCTGATCTTGATCGAAATAGGATGATTGCAATACCTTAAGAAAGTGAAGTCAAATAAAATGAGTCCCATAAGTGAGATTTAGAACTGTCAATTCTAAAAGTCACTCAAAATCGACCACCGAAGGGGGTATCTTCGAAATTACTGAACCAATGGGATTTTCGTTGATTGGAAGAGAAAAGTTTCGTTGATGGGGGCAGAAGCGTATCGTCGATGGCGGGAGAAAATTTCATACAATAATATCTCATTTTTGAGTGTGTTTTAATTGCCATTTTACATATCTGTGGCTGCCTCGTAAAAAGCTTGACCCATTCCTTGAAAAGTGGGGACTGAAGAGACCCCATAGGTACTTTATAAACCATGGTATAATTTAAATGGATTTCTTGGAGAGGCTCTTATCCAGCTATGATATCCCTCGGTATAAAGTAATGAAATGCGCACGTGTAAAGGGAAGGTCGAGTGCGAGTTGGCGGAAGCAAAAGCTCTAATCTTAAGTTTCCGGTCGATTAGCGGCGTACACTACCCGCCATATTGGAGTTTGATTTAAGAACACTCATTTGGCTCCAACAAAGACGTTCAACTGTTCTATTATCTTTTTGACACCAGCTTTATCATCTCGCCTGCCAATTTTATCCAATATCGTATACGTAGTAGTGTGGCGGCTTGATGCACAGCCGAGTGAAAAACGTCAATAATTTTTCACTTAAACCTGTTAAAGAGGGAGGGAAGGAGGGAGGGAATTGATTTTGTTCTATCTTGCGGGCGATAATAAACGTCCAAAGCATCTAATAAATCAGGAGAGAAATCGCAACAATGGCGAAGCCAAATGCAACATAAGTCGAGTTCTATTTACAGGAACAAACGAGCCAAAATTGGCGGCCATTAATTTGGCCCCGGGTGGAATACAGAGACAATGGGTTAATCTTTTCCTGTCGCCATCTAGCAATTACGGAGACAATTACGAAAAAAGACGGAGATTAAGCTGTTTGGTTGGTCGGTTGCCTCGGTACGCCGTTTTGTTCCTTTTCGGCAATTAATTATGCTGATGCAGCAATTAAAGGGCTTATTCTGCGAAGCTAAATTCTTCCGTTTAAAAATGAATTTTTTCTCCACTTTGTTAATTTATGTCGCTCGCAGCTACAGCACGGTAATGAAGTTTTTTTTAATTACCTATTTTCTTGTTTTTCATGGTAATGAGTTTCTATTACTTTCAGTAACCGATTCTATTACTTTCAGCTTAACTATTTTTTTTAATTAACCTAAATATATACAAATATACAGGTTGTCGCTTAATACTTTCCACGATCTGCTCTCTATGAAATGTTTTTAGTTTTCAGTGTCTCGCTTTTACCTTGTTACGGTTTGGATTCAATGTGGATATACATTAATAAAATAGTTGCAACATCGGCCATTTTCAGTAAATTTGTTAGTTTTTGATATTTTGCGACTACAACACGGTTAAGCTGGGTTTTAATTAACCCAGTTTACCTTGTTACTTTTGCCTGAAAAGGTAAGTAAAATACCAGCGAAATAAGTGCTTTTAAGCGACCTTTGATATTTGGTTTTCGGATTTTTGGTCTCAAAATTTGTTCAAACTCCTTTACTTGCTCCATGTTCATATAGAAAGTTTCGGTAATGATAATTGTTACGTTCCAGTGGCGTTCTGAGGGGCAGCTTTGAATTTTTAATACGTCTTTTTTTCGAATTAGGCAGCCAAAAGTACCACTTCTTTGTCTCTTCAGAAACGCAGAAGAAATAGACGAAACAAACCAAATCACGTGTAAGAGAAATTTGATCAGGATTATATGAAGCTTTGTCGAAATAAATAAATTGAATAGGTAGTATCTCCGATAACATCTACTCTGAATCATTTAAAGAAAAGAAATACTCCAGTCACCTCCAACTTCAAGCATCAGCACTGGCAGTCAGCTTTAGAGAAAACTATATTATTGCTAGGAAAGTATAAGGAAAGTATAAGAGGGACAATTTTGGCACTAGTACCAACTTGCATCTTTCCAGAAATTCCAACTTTGCATTTACAAATCCTTTCAGTTATTTTTTAAACCCTTTTGGTGCGAATTTTTACCTAAACTTCTCCAAAAACTTAAAATTTGCATTTTTAGACGTTTTTAGATATTGTCAAACGATTTTGGCCTCAATCCAACTTGATTTTTTTCCACAAACCCCAAATTTTTATTTTTAGAAGCTTGAGTAATTTTTAACCACTTTTGGCTACATGAATTTTTCAAAAAACACCAAATTTGCTTATTTAAACTCTTTTTTACTTATTTTGTTCCTAATCCTAATCGGCTAATCCTACCCTAATTCTAAATTTTTTACCTATTTTGTCCCTAATTATAATTAGCTAATTCTACCCTAATATCAAACTTGGAATTTCCACAAATTTTAAATCTGCTTTCTTAAGCGTTTTGAGCATTTTTGAACCATTTTGGCGTTGATTCTTACCTTCATTTCTCAAAAAATTAAAAATTTGGATTTTTAGACCCTTTAAGTGAATCCTCTAACCTGAACTAACCGATTTTATCCCCAATCCTAACCTGAATTTTTCCAAGGTGTTCAAATTTGTATTTTTAGACGCTTTGTCATTTTTTACTTTTTTTGTCCCCAATCCTAATTAGCATTTCTCCACCAATTCTAAATTTGCATTTTTAAACGCTTTGAGTAAATTTTAACCCGTTTTGGTTACTAATTCTTATCTAAATTTCCTCAGAAACTTAAAAATTGGAATTTTATACTCTTTTCGTCATTCTTTTTTTCAGTTCTTTTATGTAACTTTTAACTGATTATGGCACCAATCTTAAACTGCATGTTTCTTCAAACTCTAAATTTGCATTTTTAACGTTTTTATACTTTATTAACCGGTTTTGGCCTACTCCTAACATGTTTTTTTTTAAACCGTTTAAGTTAAATTTTTCAATGGTATGAGTCATTTTGAACCATATTCGGTAATGATCCTAAATTGAATTTCTCTATACACTCCAAATTTGTACTTTTATACATGTGGCTTAAATCCTAACTTGACTTCTCAAAACCTCTTTGAGACGTTTTGAGCGAAATTTTAAGGTATTTCTTACCTATTTCGTCCCTAATCCTTATTTGCATTTTTTCACAAACTCCAAATTTGCTATTTTTATAAGCATGAGTCATTTTTAACCAATTTTGGGATTAATCGTTACATGAATTTTTCCAAAAACAACAAATTTGCTTCTTTAGACGCTTTTTAAATTTTTACTTATTTTGTTCCTAATAATAATCGGTTAATTGTATCCTGATTCTCAATTTCTTACATATTTTGTTCGTAATTCTGATTAGCTAATTCTAGCCTGCTAATTCTAGCCTAATATTAAACTTGGAATTTCCACAAATTTTAAATCTGCAATTTTTAAATGTTTTGAGTCATTTTCGTCCCATTTTGGCGCTAATTCATAACTTAATTTCTCTAACCTGAACTAACCGATTTTAGCCTCAATCCTATCCTGAATTTTTCAACGGTGTCCAAATTATAATTTTAGACGCTTTGTAATTTTTTACCTATTTTGTCCCTAATCTTAATTAGCATTTTTCCACAATATCGAAATTTGCATTTTTAAACGACTTGAGTAATTTCTAACCTGTTTTATTCTAATTCTTACCTAAATTTCTCCGAAAACTTAAAAATTGGAATTTTAGACTCTTTTCGTAATTTTTTTTTAGTTCTTTTAAGTGATTTTTAACAGATTTTGACCCCAATCCTAAACTGCATGTTTCTTCAAACTCTAAATTTGCATTTTTGATGCTTTTACTCCTTTTTATCCGGTTTTGGCCTAATCCTAACCTGAATTTTTTCAAAACCGTTTAAGTTGCATTTGTAAATGCTTTGAGTCATTTTTAACCATATTCGGCAATAATTCAAAAACGTGTAGAACACAATTATAAATAAAGAAATAGGTATTATTATTATTCTAAATTGAATTTCTCCAAACACTCCAAATCTGTATTTTTATACATGTGACTTTAAGTCTAATCTGACTTGTGAAAAAACTTTTCCTAATTTGCATTTTTCAATAAACTCCAAACTTACATTTTTTACCGATTTCGACCTAACCCTAACCTGAGCATTTTTTTTAAACTTTTTAGTTTGCATTTTTTAGAGTATTTGAGTAATTTTTAGCCGATTTTGATCTTTTTAGTCATATTGTTCCAAAAATAAAAAAAATCATTTTTGGACGCTGTAAGTATATTTTAAGCGATTTTGGCCTTATGTGTATTCGGCGTAAATTTCTTCAAAAACTTTTAATTTGTATTTTTAAATGCTTTGTAATTTTTAATCAGTTTTTTGAATAATTCTAAAATGAATTTCTCTAAACACACGTATTGTTATACTTTTGACCTTAACTCTAATCTGACCTAATCTGACTATCTCGACAGTTTTACATTTTGAGAGGTTTTGAACCAAATTTTATTTATTTTGGTACAAAACTGTAATTTACCAAAAACAATAATTCAAAGATTTGAATCAGATATGTCATATTTTGGCAAAACCTTATTTATGATTTTGCCTTTTTCAAAAACATCAATATTTGCATTTTTAGACGCTCTGAATTACTTTTGATCAATATTGGCTTTAACTTAACCTGTTTTTTTAAGTTTCGAGTATTTTTAGCCGCTTTTAGCATGACTCTCTAAAAGTTTGGTATACAAGTGTAATTTACCAAAAACAATAAATCAGAAGATTTGAATCAGTTTTGCCTTAATTTGGCAAATTTGTGCCTTAATATTTATCTGATTTTCTCGAAAAACACCAGGTTTGCGTTTTAATGGGATTTTGAACGATTTGTTGTTATTTCAACCTAAAATATTTTGGTCTAAAAATTTAATTTTACCATCTATTTAAATCAGTTTTGCCTGAACTTGTTTGAAAATTGAATATCTAAAGCACCAAAATTTGCATTTTTACACGAGGTTAGGTGATTTTTATGGGATTTTAGTTACTTCAGTGTCAACTGATTTTGGCCCTAATTTTTACTTTTTTCGAAAAATAGCACAGTTACATTTTGAAGCGTCTTATGTCAAACTTCATAGACTTTGGCCCAAAAATTATTGTTACCAAAAACAACAAATTAAAAGATTTCAGTCAGTTTTGCCTGATTTTGTCCTACAATTGTCTTTTCAAAAGCATTAAAGTTTGCATTTTTAGACAATATGGGTTATTTTAACCGATTTGTAACCCTAATTTTAACCTGATTTTTTTCGATAACTTTTAGTTTGCGCTTGATTCTTTTGAGTCATTTTTAACCGATTTCGGTCTTCATCTTGCTGACTTTCTCGAAAAATGCCAGATTTACATTTGGTAGGGATTTTGAGTTAAACTTTTGGAGCAAACATGTAATTTTACAATTTAGTTAAGTCAGTTTTGCCTGAATTTGTTTTAAAATCGAATTTCTCCAAAAACCCCAAAATATGAATTTTTACACGGAATTCGGTTATTTTTATTAGATTTTAGTCCTTTATGGGTTACTTAGGTTTTAACTGATTTTGGCCCTAATTTTAACTTGAATTTATTCACCTTACTTTTAGTTTGCAATTTTGAATGCTTTGGGTCATTTTTGCTCGATTTTGTTGTTATTGCTAAGCTGGATTTCTCGAAAACCACTAGATTTACAATTTTTTTTTGGGGGGGGGGGGGTAGTCTTGTGTCAAATTTCACTGACTTTGGCCTAAAAATGCATTTTACCAAAAACAACAAATTAGAAGATTTGAGTCAGTTTTGTTTCATTTTGTCCTAAAATTTGCTTTTTCCAAAAACGTCAATGTTTGCATTTTTAGACAATAGGGGTCATTTTAACCCTTTTAACCCTAATTTTAACCTTTTTTTCGATAACTTCTAGTTTGCATTTCAATGTTTTGAGTAATTTTTAATAGATTTCGGTCTTAATCTTGCTGACTTTCTCGAAAAAATGCCAGATTTACATTTGGTAGGGATTTTGAGTTAAACTTCACTTATTTTGGAGCAAAATTGTAATTTTTCAATTTATTTAAATCAGTTTTGCCTGAATTTGTTTTATAATTGAATTTCTTCAAAAACCCGAAAATTTGCATTTTTACACGACATTGGGTCATTTTTTTATTAGATTTTAGTCCTTTATGGATTATTTAAGTTTTAACTGATTTTGGCCCCAATTTTAACTTGAATTGATTCATCTTACTTTTAATTTGCAATTTTGAATGCTTTGAGTCATTTTTGCTCGATTTTGTTGTTATTGCTAAGCTGACTTTCTTCAAAAACACTAGATTTACATTTTGGGGCGGTCTTGTGTCAAATTTCAATAATTTTGGCCCAAAAATGAATTTTATCAAAAACAACACAATTTGCATTTAAATGTTTTGAGTCATGTTTAACCGATTTCGGTCTTAATGTTGCTGACTTCCTCGAAAAATGTCAGATTTGCATTTGGTAGTGATTTTGAGTTAAACTTCACTTATTTTGGAGCAAAATTGTAATTTTACAATTTATTAATTAAATCAATTTTGACTGGATTTGTTTTAAAATTGAATTTCTTCAGAAACCTCAAAATATGCAGTTTTACACAAAGTTGGGTCATTTTTCTTAGATCCTTTATGGGTTATTTCGGTTTGAACTGATTTTGGCCATAATTTTAACTTGAATTTATTCATCTCTCTTTTAGTTTGCAATTTTGAACGCTTTGAGTAATTTTTTACCGATTTTGTTCTTATTGCTAAGTTGACTTTCTCGAAAAACACCAGATTTACACTAACTTTGGCCCAAAAATAAATTTTACAAAAACCACACATTAGAAGATTTCAGTCAGTTTTGCATGATTTCGTCCTAAAATTGTTTTTCCAAAATTATTAAAGTTTGTATTTTTAGACAATATGGGTCATTTAACAGATTTTAAACCTAATTCTAACCAGATTTTTTCGATTATTTCACTCATGTATAAGTTTTCCCTTAATAGGAGTGAATTTATCAAAAAATTACAGCGGATAACTTTTAGTTTGGATTTGAATATTTTTAGTCACTTTTAAGGGATTCCGTTTTAAACTTGCTGACTTTCTCGAAAAAATGCCAGATTTACATTTGGTAGGGATTTTGAGTTAAACTTCACTTATTTTGGAGCAAAGTTATAATTTTACACTTTATTTAAATCAGTGTTGCCTGAATTTGTTTTAAAATTCAATTTCTCCAAAAACCCCAAAATATGCATTTTTACACCAAATTCCGTTATTTTTATTAGATTTTAGTCCTTTTTGGGTTACTTAGGTTTTAACTGATTTTGGCCCTAATTTTAACATGAATTTAATCATCTCGCTTTTAGTTTGCAATTTTGAATGCTTTGAGTCATTTTTGCTCGATTGTATTGTTATTGCTAAGTTGGCTTTCTTGAAAAACACCAGATTTACATTTTGGGGTAGTTTTGTGTCAAATTTCATTGACTTTGGCCCAAAAATAAAATAATTTTACAATTTATTTAAATCAGTTTTTCCTGAATTAGTTTTAAAATCGAATTTCTCCAAAAACCCCAAAATATGCATTTTTACACGGAATTCGGTTATTTTTATTAGAATTTAGTCCTTTATGGGTTACTTAGGTTTTAACTGATTTTGGCCCTAATTTTAACTTGAATTTAATCATCTCGCTTTTAGTTTGCAATTTTGAATGCTTTGAGTCATTTTTGCTCGATTGTGTTATTATTGCTAAGCTGGCTTTCTCAAAAAACACCAGATTTACATTTTGGCGTAGTCTTGTGTCAAATTTCACTGACTTTGGCCCAAAAATGAAATTTACCAAAAACAACAAATTAGAAGATTTCAGTCCGTTTTGTCTGATTTTGTCCTAAAATTTGGTTTTTTCAAAAACGTCAATGTTTGCATTTTTAGACAGTATGGGTCATTTTAACCGATTGTAACCCTAATTTTAACCTTTTTTTTGATAACTTTTAGTTTGCATTTCAATGTTTTGAGTAATTTTTAATAGATTTCGGTCTTAATCTTGATGATTTTCTCAAAAAAATGAAAGATTTACATTTGGTAGGGATTTTGAGTTAAACTTCACTTATTTTGGAGCAAAATTGTAATTTTACACTTTATTTAAATCAGTGTTGCCTGAATTTGTTTTAAAATTGAATTTCTCCAAAAACCCCAAAATATGCATTTTTACACCAAATTCCGTTATTTTTATTAAATTTTAGTCCTTTATGAGTTACTCAGGTTTTAACTGATTTTGGCCCTAATTTTAACATGAATTTATCATCTCGCTTTTAGTTTGCGATTTTAAATGCTTTGAGTCATTTTTGCTCGATTGTATTGTTATTGCTAAGCTGGCTTTCTCGAAAAACACCAGATTTACATTTTGGGGTAGTCTTGTGTCAAATTTCACTGACTTTGGCCCAAAAATTAAATTTACCAAAACAAACAAATTAGAAGATTTCAGTCAGTTTTGTCTGATTTTGCTCTAAAATTTGGTTTTTTCAAAAACGTCAATGTTTGCATTTTTAGACAGTATGGGTCATTTTAACCGATTGTAACCCTAATTTTAACCTGATTTTTTTCGATAACTTTTAGTTTGCATTTCAATGTTTTGAGTAATTTTTAATAGATCTCGGTCTTAATCTTGCTGACTTTCTCAAAAAAATGAAAGATTTACATTTGGTAGGGATTTTGAGTTAAACTTCACTTATTTTGGAGCAAAATTGTAATTTTACAATTTATTTAAATCAGTTTTGCCTGAATTTGTTTTATAATTGAATTTCTCCAAAAACTCGAAAATTTGCATTTTTACACGACATTGGGTCATTTTTTATTAGATTTTAGTCCTTTATGGGTTATTTAAGTTTTAACTGATTTTGGCCTCAATTTTAACTTGAATTGATTCATCTTACTTTTAATTTGCAATTTTGAATGCTTTGAGTCATTTTTGCTTGATTTTGTTGTTATTGCTAAGCTAACTTTCTTGAAAAACACTAGATTTATATTTTGGGGCGGTCTTGTGTCAAATTTCAATGATTTTGGCCCAAAAATGAATTTTATCAAAAACAACAAAGTTTGCATTTAAATGTTTTGAGTCATGTTTAACCGATTTCGGTCTTGTTGCTGACTTCCTCGAAAAATGTCAGATTTGCATTTGGTAGTGATTTTGAGTTAAACTTCACTTATTTTGGAGCAAAATTGTAATTTTACAATTTATTAATTAAATCAATTTTGACTGGATTTGTTTTAAAATTGAATTTCTTCAGAAACCTCAAAATATGCAGTTTTACACAAAGTTGGGTCATTTTTCTTAGATCCTTTATGGGTTATTTCGGTTTGAACTGATTTTGGCCATAATTTTAACTTGAATTTATTCATCTCTCTTTTAGTTTGCAATTTTGAACGCTTTGAGTAATTTTTTACCGATTTTGTTCTTATTGCTAAGTTGACTTTCTCGAAAAACACCAGATTTACACTAACTTTGGCCCAAAAATAAATTTTACAAAAACCACACATTAGAAGATTTCAGTCAGTTTTGCATGATTTTGTCCTAAAATTGTGTTTTTCCAAAATTATTAAAGTTTGTATTTTTAGACAATATGGGTCATTTAACAGATTTTAAACCTAATTCTAACCAGATTTTTTCGATTATTTCACTCATGTATAAGTTTTCCCTTAAGAGGAGAGTATTTATCAAAAAATTACAGCGGATAACTTTTAGTTTGGATTTGAATATTTTAAGTCATTGTTAAGGAATTTCCGTCTTAAACTTGCTGACTTTCTCGAAAAAAAGCTATATTTGCATTTGGTCGGGATTTTGAGTTAAACTTCACGTATTTTGCGTAATTTTACAATTTATTTAAATCAGTTTTGCCTGAATTTGTTTTACAAATGAATTTCTCCAAAAACCCGAAAATATGCATTTTTACACGAAATTGGATCATTTTTATTAGATTTTTGTTAGTCTAGTCCTTTAGGCCCTACTTTTAACTTGAATTTTTTCATTTCACTTTTATTTTGCAATTTTGAATGCTTTGATTAATTTTCGACCGATTTTGTTCTTATTGATAAGCTGTCTTTCTTGTGGTCAATCTAGAGACAAAATTAAAAACCAGATTTGCACTACCAAAAATTAATTTTCTCAAAAAGAACAAATTTGAAGATTTTAATCCGTTTTTCCTGATTTGTAATGAAAGTAAATGGACTTTTATTACGTTATTATCTTTTATAGCTCATACATTTACATATACCCACTCATTTAATAGCTTTACTTCATTATGCATTTTGAGGAGTGGGAGAAGTGACTTTGACATTTTGAATGAAATGGTGTAGGTAATTTTACACCATCTTCAATAACCACGGATCCTTAATATTTTAGTAAATATACGAACAATATTTAAATTGAAAGTCTATAAAACGTTCTGATGTATAGAAACATTATCAAAAATCGATTGGGTCTTCTGACAACTAAATACCACCCACTTCAAGGTGTTCAATGTTCCAATATTTGCTCTTGCAATTTTGCCACCTTACACAACAAAACGAGACAAATCACATGACAAGAAGATTACGTCGTTTTATGACTTAGCCAAACATTCCGTGCCAAAGCCACGTCAATTGGGCTTCGAATGCTAATGGAGTATTTGTTTCCAATAGCAAACAGAATAACAATCGATCTGGAACACATTACCACTGGTAAACAAACGGCGCGACTCGCAGCATCGTGCTAGAATAATAATAACTCGACAGCCTGACCAGAAACATTAATGGTCCTAATTGTTTTTGATATGTTATCCTAACAAAGCAAGCACAAAATGTAAATAAGACAGTGTAGTCTTCTCGTGCTAAGAGCAAATAAAACCACGCGTTTGCACACACTCTATTTCTTATTAACGAGGTATTGTTAGAATACCCTTTTTTATGCTCCGTTGTTGCCACTTTTTTTCTCGTCAACATAAAACTTGCCAATGTCTGCTTTATGTCAAAATTTGGATGCCTTTGTAATTTTTACCACTTCGAGAAGAATTATATGTTGGCATTTTTTCTTAAATTGTCTTAAATGAAGAGCAAGTTGATAGTAGTTGACAACACTGCCCATAATTTCGAAGAAGTGACAAAGAAGCATAAAAAATTACCATCTCCCTGTAACAGGAATATTGGTAAATATTGAGACACTTAACAAGCTAACAAGGTTTTCGTAATTTCTTATGACTCCCTGTTTGCTCAGCATTTATCGACCAATAAGGCAGCGAGGTAACCGTGTGCCCGGTTAATTAAAGTACCTTCGCTAATTAGAATTTTTACCACACAAATTAACATAAGCAGTTGATATATTGTGTGTGCGCGATTATTGGATTATTATGTGATAGCTACTTTAATGTGATAAATAGGAGGTAATTAGAGAACACCTCCCAATGTCGTAGATGCTTTCGTTATGATGGTGGTAATTTGATAGCGTTAATGATGCTGAGGGTCAAACTTGTTTGTGGGGGACTTGTACTTTTACCTATTTACAAATTTTTAATACTCCTTTTTTGTTTAAAATTTATTCTTATCAGAGAAGATATAACACATTCCAGGTTTAAAGGCAGAAATGTTATCTGCCAGGAAGAAACTTGCACACCATCTAGATACTATTATAATTCCACAACTGCCTAGAAATGGTGCTAATATAAATTTACTACTGTTTCTAGACACCTTGAGGGTCTAGCGAGCACTTTAAATACCCCTTATTTATTAGAAAACGTCATCTAGAAGGCTTTAAATTTTTGACAGAAAAGGATATCATAATCAAACTAAATGGACTTTTGTTTTGCCACAAGCCAGATTACGTTTTCTAATGAACACTCCTTATATATTCTTACTTTTATTCTTGAACTGAAATGTCTCAAAGCAGTTCTAATAGATAACTCTTACCCTCTAAGCTAATCAACGGGCTTTCTTTCAACATACTACTTTACAACAACAACGGGCCACTGGTGGAAACCCAACAAACAATTTTTGTTACCTTGAGTAACCGCAAGTTTTATAAAGAGTATATTAAGGTTGCATGTTTTGATATACACTATTTATAAAGGCATTTTGCTATTTATAAAGGCAACTGTTACTTTCTGGATACCACTTTATAAAAACTAGGTTTTTTTAAAATTTTATGGAAATGTAACGGCTTCATTAATACCGGGTGTCCAGCACAACCCTGGACATAGGAGATTAACAAGGGAAGTCGGTTTTTATTTTTTTGCGCCTGTACGGCTGAATTGATTGAAAAACTTTTAGGAGTAAAGTTGTAGAGCGTATGGTCAGCTATCATCCTGTAATTTTTTCAATACCCCAGTTTGGGCCGTTTTTTGGAAAAACGCCTCAAAAAAGTGCAAAAATTTGAATATGGCGCGTCACCCCCGCCATGCATGTGCAGTGTCGCCAACATAATAATTTCTTATGTCAGAGTCAGAACCGATTTTCCTTTCTTATTTATTTTATCATGTAGTAATTAACGTGATTATGCAGAGAAAATTAACCGAAAACCTGACGGTAATGTTTTAAAATCATACGGTAAGTAAAAGTTACGTTTATTTTTATCATAATTAGTAAACGTTCCAGTTAAAATCAATTCAATTTGTGTATGGAAGTATGGCTGGTTGTCCAATTCATTTTAGATTAGCAATAGACAACGTATCGACGATATGCCTCTTGTCTTTGCCATTACTAAAGCTAAAAGCTGGGTTAATGTTAAGAATTATTAAGGACGGCGAGTTGGGTGGTTACATTTGTTGAGCAAACCAAGAACCAAGCTTGAAATGCGATTACTGAGTTATCGTGGAATTGGCGAAAAGAAAATACGGATTGGCGGCTCTTAAAAGAACCATTTAATTACATACTATAAAGAAAGTGAACAACCACTTATGTGTTTAACATCAAACAGAGAGGTAAACAAAAACAATAAACAAATAAAATAGAAGACTAGATGTGGCACATCAGAGAAATTGTTCAAAATGGCCACCTTCTGCAGAGGTACAATTTGCAAGCCTATATTCATAATTGCGACATGTATTGTCCAACATCACAACCGTGACTTGACCACAAATTTCTTGAATGGCAAGTTTCAACTCTTCAACATTTGCATATTGTTTATTTCTCTGGTAGAGACGATCTTGAATGAATCCCCAAATAAAAAAATCACAGGGATTCAAATCCGGAGAGCGAGGTGGCCAATTGCTCCAAACTTTCCGATCCAAGAATCACCAAATGTTTCGTTTAAAAAATGTCTTTTTTGCAGTGCAGTGTGACACGACGCCCCATCCTGCATGTAAAAAACCCGTTCTAATGGCTGGATGGCTTCTACAGCAGGCAAAATGTCATTGCGAAGCATATTGCCATATTTGTTGGCGTTCAAACTGCCATCAATGAAAAATGGACATATAACATGACGCCTCAAAATGCCGATCCACACGTTTACAGTTGCTTTACGTTGGTCCCGATTGTCATACACTATATGTGGGTTTTGGAGTGCCCAAATCTGATCATTTTGTTGATTTTAAGAGCCGGTCAATCCAAACGAGCATTCATCCGTGAAACAAATGTTTCTAGCAAATTTTGGGGCTGCAATAATTTTTTCGGTCAGGATTTCACAAAACTCCATTCGGGGGAAAACGTCGGCAGGTAAGAGTTTTCCATGGTTTTCTTTTTTGTTGCATTTAAAACCTTCTTTTTGCAGATAATTATGGATGGTTGATCTGCTAAGTGCAGTTTCTTGGCCAATCTGTAGAATATTCTTGGAAGGATCATCGTTTACTGTAGCAATAACAACAAGTTTTGCCACATATTCACATCTTTCAATTCATTCTCTGAAGACGCACCCGATTGAAGTCGTCGCTTTCGCTCAGAGGAACATATCGGGTTAGTACGCCCAGTTTCCTCAAAACGAGCAACCACCGCCTGAAATGAACTACGTAGTGGTATTGGTTGTTCAGGAAACAATGCAGCAATGTTCGAATTTGAGCAAAGGAATTACCAGCCCAGTATTGTTTTAAAACAAGTTTTCTCTCCTCAAAATTCATAACTAATGAAACATTTAAATAAGAAATAATGAGAATAAAATTTTACACTGTATCAACAATATGGTTCCTGATTTCCACGTTCAATTGTTTTTTGCTGTCAAAGTGAACAAATGAAAATTGAACCTTTGATATTGTCACGAACGATGCTTTGCACGTACTTATTTATTATGTGAAAATTACTATATTTTTGACTGGGCGTTAATTTACGCTTTAAATCTCTATTCTTTAAATGGGTATCGTGTAGTCGTTACCTCCCCCGAAGGGTCCTATGCTGATTTACTCACTGAATGGGTGAGTGAAGCTAGTGAAAAACGCTATTAGTTTGGAGATATATTTATATTCATTTGTCGGTTGCACAAGCCTCATATTTTGAGCCAGATGCCCCGCTCACCCCTCCCCTCCGAAGTTTTATAATAGTACTTGGTACTCATGTGTGTGCGGTCTTCATTTGCTGGTGGATGTTTTCTTGTTGGATGCAGTGGAATCTTATTCCACACAAACTTCGCTGCCTGAAAGAGCCCTGAGGAAGACTTCAATAAAGGTCAAAACGTTGGCAATTTCACAAACGTGAAGTGTTGTTTCTGTGCTATACCTACTACGCCCCATTCAATTTTATAATAGTATATTATTCAACAAGCATATAACGTAAGCCATCATTATTTACGAAGATGTATGTCCTTCGTAGCGTCCGTTACGTGGGTTGCGAGTGGCGCAAATGATGCTTATAAGACGTCATTATGAAGGTATGTGACGGTAGTAACTATATTTCTACTATAGGGGGGTGATCTTGCGGTGTAGTCCTTGGTGATGGGAAACAAAAAAACACAGTGTTCTTTTCTTTTCCTGAAACTTCGATTGCGCTAAACGTTTCGATGCCCTATGGCATCTTCATCAGTAGAGGTTCTTAAGTTTCGCTATCTTGGTGCTAAAGCTCACGGACTGCTTCATCATAGCGGAGGTGTCATTTCCATATGTTGCGGTGACGTTGTTGTATGAGAGCATTTTTCCCCTGCTATGGTAAATATATAGTTGCGACGTATAAACGTGCGTCGTTCTTGGTCCCTTGTTGTATATACGGGGGGTGTTATTGGGGTGTGGTCTTTGTGATGGGAAACAAAAAAACATAGTTTTCTTTTTTTTTTGTGATAGCGAGACTTAAGAACCTCTACTGATGAAGATGCCATAAGGCATCGAAACGTTTAGCGCAATAGAAGTTTGAGGACCAAGAACAACACTCCCATCACCAAGGACCACACTCCAAGAACACCCCCCGTATATACAACAAGGTGTTTATACGTCGCAACTATATATATTTCTACTTTGGTTATAAAAGTTATGGTTTTATAAAGTTACCTACGAGACGTAACGGTAATGGCTGCGCCATTTAAGCTTTTTAAGGGGTATATAATAGAAGTACTTATAACAATGTCGTCAATTACTAAAGTTACTAATGGTTTTGTAGTTTGAAGATGGCAGTCTTAAGAGAAACGTTATATAACCAAAATTAAGCGAAATAAGTGAACGAGTTATATATACTTAAATTGTGGCTCTACAAGTCTCTCTAAGAACGTCCCGGTACTAAGTTGCCAGGCATGTACAACAAGTCTTCTCAAGGCGTCCCAACAAACGACCTAACCAGAACCAGAACGGACTCTTTACAATTCGCTATTGAATCTCTTTCTCTCTTGAATTTATCATTCGGCCGTATTTACATCGCATAACTATTGTTTACGAGGCCCGATTAAAAGATATCGCCGCGATGTAGGTAACAAGTATCGCCGTTAGGTTTTGGCATCATAATCCTTCATCAGGTCGTGCATCTCGCCGGGCGCAGACCCACACATTGCCTGGCTGAATTGAGATGTATTAAAGAGAGAAACGGACAATATGGCGGCGTCCGTGGAAATAAATAAAATGCGCGACTCTGCGTCTACGACACGGACGAGACATAACTCCTTTCAGGCCGATTCGGACAGGAGAATGGATCCGAGACACGAACTGGGGCCGTTACAACTAACTCTCTCAGCATCCGATGATCGAGTGCATATTGTCGAAGCGATCGGGATATTATAATAATAATTGTACCACCCTTGAATAATATGCGCCAACCCGAAACACTTGGTTGGTTACGAGCTTTAGCAGGTCAAAAATGGCTCACGGTTTGAGCTTGAACACCATACATCAGACAAACAAGAGATAATGTCAAAATCTTGTAGGAACCAAATTAGTTTCTCACTGCGACATAAATGCAGGTCTTTATTATATATTATCTGATTTATACAATCTTTCCCATTTCAACGACATAAGGACTAAAAATAAAAGGCCCCACCATCAAAGGCCGATTATTCGTTTATGGGATGCTGTCCATGCACAGGGCCCTAAAAGAGAGAAAAAAATAACACGAGGTAGCAGCTTTATAAGTAAATTATCATCTTTTGTTGAGCGGCTACCAAAACTTTACACATTTCCGATACCGAGCCCGATAAGCATCCGATTTAAATATTCTGTAAGATTTTATGTTGTCGCAGATACCCCAGGACATAAATCGTTAAAGGTAGGTAGAGGTTCCCATGACTCTTCAAGTTAGTTTAATAAAGTTGAACCGGCTTTATGTTAGCCGTAATTCAAAAATTGTTGAGAATTCTTATATATCCTATTAAATGTTAATTGTCTATTAAATGTTTAATTAATGTTAAATGTTTATTTACTAAAGATAGTCACAAGAGTGCAAAATATTATTACCTACATGACTTGTAAGGGAAACAAGTAAGAAAAAAAAGTATAAAAGAAAAATTAAAATTGACAACTGACAAAACAAATCTGTCAGACGTCATTATTATTGTCATCTAAATACAATACAATAGCTACACTCTACACAGAATACTATTGATTTGATATTCAGCATAATGTATTTTTCTTATATTCATTTTATATTTTATATCCATTTATATGCTCTATTAGTGACTGAACATGCTATTTCATCAACTGTCAAGTCAAATTAATATCAGTTTGCTTTTGATTCAAAGGCAGGCGAGTTGATATGCTGTTTGTTATTAGCTCATCAGAAATGTCACTGCAGTAGAGATGACATCATTGAGCTTCAGACTAGATAGGCTCAGTGAGTCAATCATAAATTGTCAGGTTTGTCTACTTCCAACATGCATATGGACCACAGAGGGCGCTCGTCGCGAGGTGAATGAAAAAATGGCCGCCGAGTCGGGTAATCGGTGAAAACATGATACATGCACTTACCTGTGGGACGAAAGATTTCTGTCCCACTTTTATAACTAGGAGTCTTACGTATGCTGCAATATCTCGCTATAATGATAAAATCTTTAATAAAACACCAAAAAATCTCACAAAACGTTCGCAAGAACTGTCTCAACTTCAAACACAAAAGAAACACGTTTTGATGTTTTGTTGTTGACATCAGTTCAATGAGGATGACACACACATTTAATTGACAGCACTGTTGCCGTCAATTCGTCAATTAAGAAGATTTTCTACCTATGTTTTGATCGTGCTGTACGGCTACATTTGGCTACACAACATACAAACATATGGATTTTCTAGTTGGACCCTAAGAGCGGGCAACATCGCACCGAACTTTTAGCAATGGTGCCAGACAAAATTGTCAATGACAAAATTTGTAAATAAGGGACTCTAGTTACGTCTTCCTCTGTGGATGACATCGTTGATAAGAGGTGTCAAAGAGGTGTTCTATAGTGGCACTATTGTTGTTCCTAGCTACACTAACAGCAAGTCTTGATTATCTTTAGAATTTCTACTTGCAACATCACTATAATAAAAACTAACTCTAGAATAATCACATGGAACATTTGGGACAGCTTCTTGACTTTCGAAAACTATTTCGTCATACAGAGTTTTGTCACCACGAAGTGCCAGGTGTGGGTAGAGACTGTGGCTGACATTTCGTTTCATTCTTCGATTTAACATCAACTTGGAATAACTTCCAGCATGATAAGTACCGTTATATCTTTTACATTAACCATTTTCTTCTGGAGGCGTAGTAAATCTAGTTGCTACACCGTGGTAATTCAAAAACTATTTGGTTCTTGAGACATTCCCACACATGCAATAGTACTATTTGGCCCTAATTCATTTCAACTTTAGCCATTGACTTGGATAAATATATTCACAGAAATATAGCAGATATATGGACAAGTAAGACCAATCTTTTGAAAGAGTGTGTACCAGTGTTCTCAAAGTTTAGCAGCATTTGTGATCTAATTTCAGCTTTTCGGGACGAAGCAGTTTATCCACTGAATTCTAATGATTCCAGTTATAAGTCATTTACATTGTAGGAGTATAGTCAATGACCTAGGAGACATGGACAGAGCCAACAAATGGTCCCGCCATTTTTAAGGTATCGCTGACGAAATTTCCTCGACAGAGTACATCAATTGGCGATTTGCCACTTTAAATGATTTGATGTAAGACGTAAAGTGAGGTAATTTTAAATTAAAAAAAGGAGTCCAAAATTGTAAAACAGAAGGGCCTCGCCAGCGATACTCTCTCCTACTAAACTAGCTAGTTGAGTAGAGTAAAAAATAAGGACGCAATTGACTTATTATAAAGCTACTGACAATGACATACAAAAGAGATACGAACGTCATTTAACACTTAGAACGACGTTAAGAGGTAAAAAAACAAAATAGCATCATGATCAGTAAATATTTTTTTAAGTTCCTAGAAAGTGTTAATCTTAAACGCTGTTTCCAATTAGCAAGGCTGAAGATGGCAAAAAAGCCGAAACCGGTTCAAGTTAGTTCAGGTTAGAGAATAATCTACTGTTTGTCGGCGTGCATGCACACGTTAGTGTCCACTTTAAATCGAAAATCAGTCACGGTATAAATAGTTCGTATTTTTTTTTTATGTAATTCAGTTCCCACAAGAATAAAACACTTCAATAAATAGTTTTTTCTCTAGTCTGCTCTGTACGTCTGAAAGTACTATTTCGTCTTTTCTTTTTTTATCAGCCATTTTTCTCCACCTGCCACGTTATCTTAATTTTTCCTGCCTTCTCCAGAGAAAATATTTTCTTCTATCTCAAAAGTTAAAATCCAGTAGCAATTGGTATAAAAACATATAGGAATAATAATAAAGGAGAACAGGACAATTTTCCAAGATTACTAGTGACCAAATAGGTTGATTGAACCACATATTATAGATACCTTTGTCCAAAAGTTAATAATTTCCAAAATACAGCGTGTCAAAAGTAGTAAATATGCACATTTTTTTGTTAATTGAGTGAAAACTGTATTGAATATTATCATACATTTTGCTACATGCGGGTCTTTTAAAATCAGAAAACTAAATTTCTAATCAATTTTGATTTAAAGGGCTTTGCATGCACCACTATTTCAGTACAGAACCTCATGTCGCTTTTTCAATTCACATTTGAATTGAAAACCAAAATGTGTTCACTACTTACCAAATTTCCATCGCCTAGAAACAAAAACCTTTGCGCTGTTAAAGTGTGTAAAGTTAGTATTTCACGAGACGTTTACTATTAAAACATTAATTATAGTCTTAACAACCTGTAGCTCGGAAAATATTAAAGAAGTGAATTTTGCCAAAATCCTATAAATAAATAACTTGGTGGAACTAAGTGTTTGATGATAGCAGGTGTAGGACAAACAGCCACTTTACTTTCGTCAAAATTTCGACCTTTATTGCAGTTTTCCTTAGGAATTTTTCAGGCAGTGAAGAACGTCGCCAAAACATACGGACCATTACGTCAGTACATAAACTGGAAAAGAAAAATCCAGAAAGAGCATATAAAACGATGTACAGACATGCGCGCCAATGAAATCAAATTATTTGGTTTCGTTGGACTATATGAATTACTATGACGGTGTGGACGCTTGGGTGACGCGTTTCACTGACTAAGAAAGCTCTGAAGAAGACCACAGTAAAGATAAAGACATTCATGATTTTCAGAAAAAGGAAGTGGCTATTTTTCCTATACCTGCTTTCAAAAAACACCTTCTAAAATGCGGTTTGGGTTCCGATAACCTGAGATACAGAGAATTATAGACTGCTTCTGGAACTGAGAGCCATCTGCCATCTGCAGTATTAGATCTAATATACTGGTGGATGTCGCCTGCTCTGCACAACATATCACCGCACTTCTGTACCTTTTTCGGTTTAAAGCCGCGACATACTTTCTCCAGTTTTATCGACCAGTCGAAGCTGTACTAATGAGGGGAAGACCCCGAAACTAGTATGCAGATGGGTTGATCGAGAAATTGGTGACCACCTACTCTTTGCACTTCGTTTGAGTTCCGATAATCAGCGAGATGCAGAGCATTAAGGGCTGCTTCTCGAACTGAGAGCCATCTGCCATGCAGTATTAGATCTAATACGCTGGTGGATGTCACCTGCTCTGCACCACATCTCACCGTACTTCTGTACCTTTTTCGGTTTAAAGACGCGACATACTTTCTCCAGTTTTATCGACCAGTCGAAGCTGTACTAATGAGGGGAAGACCCCGAAACTAGTATGCAGATGGGTTGCTCGTGAAATTGGTGACCACCTACTCTTTACACTTCGTTTGAGTTCCGATAATCAGCAAGATGCAGAGCATTAAGGGCTGCTTCTCGAACTGAGAGCCATCTGCCATGCAGTATTAGATCTAATACGCTGGTGTACGTCACCTGCTCTGCACCACATCTAACCGTAGTTCTGTACCTTTTTAGGTTTAAAACCGCGACACAAGGTTTCCAGTTTGTCGACCAGCCGAAGCTGTACTGATGAGGTGTAGACCCCGAAACTAGTATGCAGATGGGTTGATCGACAAATTGGTGACCACCTACTCTTTACACTTCGTTTGAGTTCCGATAACCAGCGAGATGCTTCTCGAATCGATGCTTCAGCGAGATTATGGGCTGCTTCTCGAACTGTCATCTGTCTTGCAGTATTAGATCTAATACGCTGGTGGATGTCACCTGCTCTGCACCACATCTCTCCGTACTTCTGTACTTTTTTCGGTTTAAAGCAGCGACATACGGTCTCCAGTTTTATCGACCAGTCGAAGCTGTACTAATGAGGGAAAGACCCCGAAACTAGTATGCAGATGGGTTGATCGATAAATTGGTGACCACCTACTCTTTACCTTCTAAGATGTTCCACACTTTCTGTTTAATGTGGACGCTTCGGCACTAAATTAGTGGCATTTTCAGGATAATAAAAGAGATCTTCAGGATAATAAAACACATGCCATTTGCGGTGCGTCAAACTCATAAAATACACGAAAAATTTTTAATTTTTTTGTTTCATTTTCGCTCTACTAGAGAGGACCATTCAGCTACACAGTACAAGGTGTAGCGGAAGGTACTAATTCAGCTAAATGTACCAATTCAGCTTCACTTTATAAGGCGTGTTTAGTGCCGAAATTTCGACATTCTGCAACGTTTCTGCATCCTGTAGATTCACTATTCCACACAAAGGAATCATCTCTCACGTATGTACATGTACAGGGTGGCGCATTTTCCATGGATTTATGGGGTATTGGTAAAACCGCACAGACGAAAATCTGATTAAACATTCTCGATTCCGATTTTCATAATTCGAATGATATAAAGTTGTATACCTTTATACGCTCAGTCATTTTTCAAAAAGTCTAAACTTGTTTTTTTTATACCCTTTAACTAATTTTGGCACCAATCCTAACCTGAATTTCTTGACTACAAACACTCAAAATTTGTATTTTTATACGCTCCGAGTCATCTTAACCACTCAGTGGTTCTAGTCTTAATCTCAAACTGAATTTTTCCAGAAAATTATATAAATATGTATATATAATAAAATAATATATAAATTTGCATTATTAAGCTCTTTGAATAATGTTTGAACCATTTTTGCGGTAAGTCTAACCTAAATTTTGATCCTAATCTTAACCTAAATTTTTCCAAAAACTTTAAATTACGTTTTCTAACAGAAAGTATTGAGTGAATTTTAAAGTTGCATACAAATGAAAATTTAGGTTTTTTTGAAAAAATGCAGGTTCTGATTAGGGACAAAATAACTTAAAAATTACTCAAAATGTCTACAAAAGTAAATTTTTATGTTTTAAACACTCTGGTAAGAATCAAGGAAAATATTGGTTATAAATGACTGAAAATGCTAATCTGGAGGTTGTGTATGCATTCACGCTAGGATTAGGGCCAAAATAGGATAAAAATAATTTAAATTGTTTAAAAATGCAAATTTTTTGTTTTTTGTTTTTTTGAGAAATTCAGGTACGAATCAAAGCAGCAGCAATAAGTTTAAAATTACTCAAGAGTAAAAAATGCGTATTTGGAGGTTTTTGAAAAAAATCAGATTGGGACTAGGGCAAAAAATTATACAGAGCGTTTAAGAATGCAAATTTAGATCCAAAATTGGGTAAAAGTTACTTTAAAAGTTAAAACGAAAACGTTTAAAAATGTAAATTTGGTATTTTTGTAAAAACACATGTTAGGATTAGAGCCAAAACATGTTTTATTTCGTTGGCTTGTGAGTCTGTAGACACGTTATACGTGCTCTTCCTGAATCATTCTTATCTATCAGGACCGGAATATGATTTCTGGCCTTAAACCCTAACCAGACTTTTTCTAAAAATACTAAATATTCTTTTCGAGAGACAAAGGTATATCTAGTGGTTTTCAAAGAATTAATAAAAAACTAATTTTTCCCTTAAGGAATATGTTAGAAAGAGCCAGCTCATTCCAAACTAACATAACAGAATGAGATGAGATGTTTCTTTCTAACATGTTACTCCTTATTGGAAAAATTAATTTTTTATTAATTCTTCGAAAACTATTAGAGGTAGGGATATGAAATTATTCATCAACCAATGATACCATTAAATTTATCATGAAAATCGGAGTCGAGAATGTGTAATCAGATTTCATCTATCTAAATATTACGCTTTTACCAATACCCTATAAATCCACCGAAAAAGCCACCCTGTATATACTTGAAATCACTAGAACCATTGTTTTAACATTATTTTTTTGTTTGTTTTTTTTTTATCTATTTACAACAAATTTTGTATAATTCCGGGTAGGAATCAAAGAGGTAAAAGACACTGAGAAAAAAATACAATATTGACCCGGCAGAATTTGATAAGGGATCATCGAACTGCCACATATTTTTTTAAATCACAAGAATTTGGACCCAGACACAAGATGTTGGGGTCATCAGGCGAAAAATTGATTTTTTAAAAATAGTTACCTTAAATAAATGTCAAACAAAATTCGTGAAAATTCGAGTAGGTAAATGTCGTAAAGAAGAGATCTGGAAAAGTAGGGTAAGAAATCGGTTCTGTAAAGAAAAACCGCTATTTTAAGAGGATCGTTTAAAGGCACTTTTCTCTTTTTTCAAGAGTTTAGGCCTTCTTACCAATCCAGCAAAATCCAAATCGCATCGATGACCTTTGTTCGATACAGCTCTTTTTTGATTGACTGGGCAAATAATACAAATGTGAAAGGTGAAGCGAGTTTACTCGTCAACAAGAAATAATTTTTTTTCTGTTTGACCTCTTTCTTTTGAAGTTACCCTTTATTTAATTGGAGTCACGGAGACCTTATTATGCTTTCTATATTGAGACTTGTTTAGCAGAATAAGCCCTGAGGAAAACATAATCGACCACCTTCTAACAGTCATAACCAACATCTATGGTTATTTAGGTGTCCAAACTTAAACAGGAGATTCTTGAGGCCAAAGTAATACTGTTGCCTCCTAACCGAGCTATGCACCTTTCAACAGAGAAGCAAAACTATAGTTTTCTTTCATTTATTCTTATACCAGTGATAATTAATAGAATTACAGTTATTTCTGTAATGTCGTAACGATTGAATGCTGAATCTACATTTTCAAGGAATATCAAAGTCTGATTTTCATTCTAAGTTTGAAGTATCCATTTCAATGTCCCATTTAAAAAAGTTGCGGCTATTTGCAGTTTTCCTATGGCAAGCAACTTAAATTTGCCTCTTCAATATCCAGATATACAGCGTAACTTTACTAAACGCAGATTAAATGATTACTTTGTGCCTTTTTAAGCATTAATTTAGTCCTCAATGCTTTGCTTTATCTCAGGGTGTGTGTCTTATAAATAATCATGAACTCAAATTTGATCATACCATGTGTTCATTATAAAAATTCATCTAGTTGGCTGCAAATGTGAAAATGCAAAAAAGATTCATCTATTTTTTGTAACCAATTACCACTTGTTATTACTATTTAAGTAAATCAGTAATTAGGGAGTAATGCAAAAAAAAAACACGTGAAACCTTAATTTTATATAATTATTTTGAAGGTTTTTGAAATCTTACTGCAACACGCAGAATAATGTAGGGTAATCCTTGATATAAAACAAAAGCATAGACTATCATGCCTTTTTAGATATCCTATAGGTTTGATAAAATGTTACGATCTTTCTAAAAAAGCCTGCTGGTTTTATGTAAAACTTTTTTTATGCATTTTTTTGAAATACATACAAAGTTGCTAATTGTTAATGGAACACCTTGTACAATTTTCCAAAACTTTAGAGATCATTTTTTTCTTATTCTAAATGTATATAAAAGATTGACATTTTTTGTTTTTTTTTGTTTCAAAATTATTTGCATTTAAAAATCTATATATTAATATATTTACTATAACAAAAGATGACAACCTCATTTCCGTTAACGAGAATTTTATTATTGCATAATGAAGATTTTTAAATTCAAATAATCAAAAATGGCTGAACCATTGAATGTCAAATATTATAGAATTAAAAAAAATATGTCACATTATGAAAAAATATACCTACAGGGTGTTCCATTAAAAATGTATCATCTACGTAAATTTTAGTAACATTTCCAGGTTACTAAAACTTTGCCATGTTACTAAAACATGTTTTGTTTCTTTAGATAATATTTTTTGCCAAATTACGAAAATCCTACACATTTAAAGTTTTCTTTTTCTCTTTTAAATAAACTTGCTAGTATATAGCGAAACTGAACTGCATAAATAATATACGGACCAACCAATCCCTTATACTTACTACCGGAATAATTACTTTAGGTTTACCTAAATTTGTTTGGTGCAACTATATATTAATATTTGTTTCGAGAACCCACATGGGACTCATTTTATTTGGTTAACAAACCTTGGTAAACCCTATACAGGGTGTTCATTATAAAACTTTATCTATCAGGCCATGACATTTTGACAGAAAACGATGACATATACAAAAGCATTTGTTGCTCCATCCTATTTTTTTGTCATGACATATTCACATGTTGCAGTCAACTAGATAAAGTTTTATAATGAACACATGGTATGATCAAATTTGCGTTCCCTGAGACACACACACCCTGAGAGAAAGCAAAGCATTGAGGACTAAATTAATGCTTAAAAAAGCACAAAGTAATCATTTAGTCCGCATTTAGTAAAGTTACGCTCTATATCTGGGTATTGTAGACGCAACTTTAAGTTGCTTGCCATAGGAAAACCGCAAATATCCGCAACTTTTTTAAATGGGACATTGAAACGGCTACTTCAAGCTTTAATTTAGAATTAAAATCAGATTTGATATTTCTTGAAAATGTATTAGAAGGCCACAAGTAAAATAATCTTTTTTTAAATTTTCAAATACAGAAAGCCTCGCAAAACAAGGTGTAATATAGCTAGCTAATCTTGAGTAAAAACCGATCAAAGTCGACAAATGTACGCATCACTAACGTAGCAATAACATTCTACACTTAATGTGTGCTATAGTGCGTGATATCTTAAAGTTTGAGGTAAACTTGAATGCCTATAATACGAGCTGGATAGCTGATGGCCATGCTTAGGTTTTACTCAATTTTTCTTGATTTATTTGGTATCGTATCAATATAAATCGACTCATTGTACATTATATAGGCACATTCTTTAGATGAAAACGCTGTTTTCGACCTTTTAAACGACTGAGCATCATTTCGCAAGCTCTAATTGTGTTTATCCACAGACTAGTTTCGCCGTTTACGGCTCATCAGTGAGGCTTTGACACAACCAGAGCTCGCCATTTTTGGAATACTCAAGACACGTTTCATGGCAGTACCGAGAAAAGGGTTCCCGGTGGCGCCATCCGTGTCCGTTTGTTGAACTAACGAGATTACACCCGTCCAGTGTCAACGTCAATGCCCGGTCTAAGGAAAGAATGATGCAGAGTACTGTAAAATACAGAAATCGATTTTTAGCCGTCGGTACTATTTTTTTGATAGTACTATTCATAGTACATAGAACCAAAATGACCTCTTCAAAATAGTATCGGACCACCGGGAAGATTGGTACAAATTTCTGCTTTTTCAAATGTTGGCTTACAGAGGTGCCGTGCATAACGCGATAGGACATACCCCTTCTAAGGTTATAGTTGATAAAACACGTCGTCTTCCGGTACATTTTGTATACAGATCACCAGAAGAACCGGTGCAAGATGTCCAGAATTATGCAAACTTCGAGAAAGATTAAAGGAAATCCATCGAAACGTGAGGACAAAGATAAAGATTGCCAGTGATGGGATGAATGCCAGATATGACGTAAGGGCGAATTCTGCAGCATTTAGGGCAGGTAACTTGCTCTGGCTGTATAATCCACAGAGGCAGAAAGAAAAGTCTTCCAAGTTGGGAGGGTCCATATACAGTTTTCAAACGAATCAACGACGTAGTATACAATATCCAACGTACCCCTAGGGCAAATATGAAAGTGGTTCATCTTGAACGGTTAAAGACTTACAGTCGTGGAGATTTCTCTGATCAGGACGATCAGAACTAAGAGGGGCAATGTTACGCCCGACCGTTTATCCACAGAGATTCGGGCTGAAACGGCAACGCCGAGCGCCCACCGCGACCCCGAGAACCCATCTAGACTAAACGAGAACCGAGAACAGTCGCTTCCGTTCTCGAAAATACGAGAGTGTGTTCAGGCCGGGTATATAAACCAGTAAGTGCGCGCGAGATCGATCGAATCGATAGTGCAGTGTAGTAAATAAGCGAAATAAGGGAACAGTGCTAATTGTTAGTAGAGAGTAATTGTGTTTTAATCGGGTTGTAATAGTTAAAAGTAAATAAAAGTAGGTAGTTAATTGACGTTAAATTATTGAAACCCGCAATCCGTAGCAGTATTCCCTTTTTTGCGTTTTCCGTAACAGTAATTTGCTAAATAAGATATATATTGAAAAAATAAGATTTCAAAGGTAAAGGGCTATGCTAGTTAACCTCCTTTCTGATTAGTAAGTAAGTAACTAGTAATTAAGTAAATGAGCTATTTCCAACAAAATGATATAAGATCACAAAGCAACGTCAAAATTTGTGTGGAACTCAAGGCCTAAATCTAAGGTACAGATTTAATATACTTAATTTAATTTTTATATGTTAAATTATACGCCACAAATCAATATATTATCCTCAAAACAAAGTAGAAAAATACAAATCAGAACAATAGAATCTAATAGTTTTTATATTTACTGAATTTTGTACTCTAGCTCTCGTCTCGAGTCCGGACGGTGTTTTGGATCGCTGCGTTGAAAAGTGGAAGTTTTGATGGGAAGTAGTGGATAGGAATTTTTGATTTTTTTACAGAGTGTAGTTTTTGGTGTTCTTCATTCGTGTACCAAATATAAAAAGTTAGATGTGAACATTAATCTGATAAATCAAAGGTGAAGCGAAAACATTGTGCCTGCGATATAAACATTCGTCGGTTTTCTTTGTGTTCAATTGTTTGTGGTTCACGATGTCGGAGGCCAAAGACGACGATGCTAATACTGATAAAGCAGATGAATTTTGTTTTTGTTGTAAGCAAGTGTTTGAGGATATAAAATTCTTTTTCACAAAAAGTGTGAAAACGTATTTATGAGAGGTTTTCATACAAGGAAATTGACGAGAAGATGTAAAGCTTGTTCTGTCAAGGAAGGGGAAAGATCAAGGAAAAGGAGTAGAGTGAAAGAAAATTATGTCGACCAGAATATAGTTGATACGATAAATTCTACTTTAGAATTGACCTCTTAATTGAGGAAAATGTTAGTTTAAAAAAGGAAATTGCAGAACTAAAAAAATGGAAGTCAACTGAGGAGTATGTTTTACCTATTCCGAAATCATATCCTTTCAGTGTCAAGAATAAAGTCCTAGTTGTTAAACAAAAAGGTGAACAAAAAGAAGTGCAAAAAATTAAAGAAGATCTAAAGAAAAAAGTAAATTCGACTGAAATTGGGGCAGGAGTATCGATGGTCGATTCCAAAAAAGGTTGGAGAACAGTACCAAGTGTATAGACCAAAAATATATGATCATCGAATCAAAATTGTTGGAATTAATGAAAGTGAACATGCTAATAGTGACAGAGATATTATAAAAAAAATTACCAGACGAAATGATTTAAATTGTGATGGTAAAGAATGGAAAATGAAAGTACTCAGGAAAACAAATGTTATAAACAAAAAGTTTAACCTGGTTTTTGAGGTGGATTCAGATACATATGACATTGTTATGGCGAAAGAAACAGTGATTATTGGTTGGAATCGCTGTAGGGTATTTAACGAATATGGGGTAGTGCTATGCTTTAATTGCTGTAAACACGGCCATTTAGGAAAGGAATGCAAAGATAGCAAACTTTGTGGCAAATGTAGTAACAGCGGCCATGATACAAAAGACTGTAAGAGTAATACCAACTAATGCAAAAATTGTATTGATTCAAATCAAAGGTTTGGCATGAATATGGACACTAACCATACAACATAGGATGTCCCTAAATGTGAATTTTATAAACTGGTGGAGAAGTTGCAACGGATAAAGTTTTTAAAATAGCAAATAGACTTTCATACTGAAATAAATTCTTCTATTGTCTACCTCAATTTCCAGGGGTTTCTAAACAACAAGGACGATTTAATGGTGTTGATGAATGAATGGAGGCCCTTATTGTTATTGTTATCAGAGACTCATGTGTCCGATGACGTGGAAGAATCCGAAATACATATTGATGGTTATAGAATTGAACAGTGTGTGACAACAAACATTCGGACTGGTCGTGTAATGGCACTGATACGTAACGGTATAAATTGTGGAATCCGGTTTAAGCAGTGTCTAGAGAATTCTTGTTTGGTTATTATCTGTTGAAGTCATTACCGCTTCATCAAGGTATCTTTGTACTGTTTTGTATCACCCACCTCAAAAGGAAAATGCACGATTTGTGGATTACTTTACTGAATATCTCGAAAGGGTAAGTGATTATCAGGGAATAAATGTAATTATGGGGAAGTTCAATTTTGATTTGCTTAAGGACTCATTTTATGGTGATACACTTTTGCAAAAAGTCTATATGAAAGGTTTGACTCAAATAGTTACTTCGCCCACGAGAATAACAAACAACAGTGCTACTCTGATTGATTTCGTAATCACAGATACCCCAAAATTAAGTGATCATAACATACTGACAGTAAAATTAAAGGACACAGATAGTCAGTAATAACGCTATGTAAAAGAAAAATGAGTGATTACAGTATGGCGTTTCTGAGGGACTTCATGTTGGAAGTTCCATTGGCTAATAATATATCAGATGTTAATGTATTGGCAGGTTCCTTTATTGATAGTATAAAAGATGTGATGAAACAAAAGTGTCCCAAATATAAAATAGATATAAAACTGAAATATGTAAATAAGAAGAGAATTACAACAGACATCATGAATATGATGAAGGATAGGGATGCTTTGTATAAAAGGACAATCCAGGAAAAAAACAACGACGTATGGAACGACTATAAAGCCATCAGAACCAACATTACTAAGCACATTAAATTGGAAAAAAATAACTTCTATGTCGAAAAAATTGATGACAACAAGAAAAACTCCTATGAATTGTGGAAGAGTTTAAAAATGTTTCTTCCAGAAAAAAGTCAAACATTACCGGATGCTATCAACTTTGAACACGGTCTAGTTACTGATGAGAAGTGTATTGCCAATGATTTTAATTGAACAGATTGTTTCCGAAGTTCATAGAGCCTCAAGCCCGGAAGAAATTTCTAATAACGTTTCAGTACTGTTCAGTACTGCAATCATCAATGAATAAATTCAGAGAATTAGCTATGAGTGATCTTAAGAAACACGTTAAGTCAATGAAAAATATTGGAAGAGGTGAGAGTGGTATATCAACGAGGGTCTTCAGGGACATTCTTGACGTAAGTGCAAACAGAATGTTAGATATTGTTAATGCATCGCTTGCAAGTGGTGGGTTTCCTGAGGATTGGAAGTGCTCTACTGTTGTGCCGGTTCCAAAGGTGTCAAACACAAATCGGTGCTCGGAGTTCAGACCGATTAACAATGTGCCGGTTTATGAAAAACTGTTGGAAATGGAAGTTAAAGAGCAAATTCGAAACTACTGTGACACACATCGAATAATAGGGACCAACCAATCTGAGTTTCGGCAAGGACATCCTTGTGAAACTGTAGTTGTTAATATCTGTGACGAATTTCGTAAATGTATCGATAGAAATAACTATGTGCTGGCCGTATTTTTAGATTTCAGAAGAGCGTTCGAAACAATAGATAGAGACATATTGATTAAAAAAATGCTTAATTTGGGTTTTAAGGGTACAGTTGTGCAATGGTTTAAGAGTTATTTAAATAATAGAACACAAGTGGTAAAGTTCAAAAATAGCATATCAGACCCAATCTATGTAAACCTGGGAGTTCCGCAAGGAATGGTGCTTGGTCCATTATTCTTTATATTCTATATTAATGACATTGTCAAGATATTGAATTATTAAAAAATTGAGTTGTTTGCAGACGATACAATGATTTATTTAACAGGGCAGGATATAAATCAATTACAGCGCAATGTTAATCATGACATTAACAACTTGTATTGCTTTGTAATAACAGTTTAAGTGTTAATGTAAAAAAGTAAAAATTTTGTATTTTTGGGAAGAAGCATCTGATCTCTAGAGTAGATTATAATAGTATAAACCTTAGACTACATAACCAACAGTTAAGCTTTGACAAAGAAATAAAATATCTGAGGGTTATTTTTGACAACCATTTAACCTTTCAAGTGAGTGGAACTTATTAATGTATACGAAGCTTTTACTGTATAATTCTATTGCTGCTCCTCACTTGGACTATTGCAGCACACTGTTCTACATTGGGCCAAATTACACAATTAATGAATTGCAGATTGTACAGAATAGGGCAAAGCGTGTGATACTTAAGTTTGATAAGTATACCCCAATAAATGCGATGTTAAATGTTCTTAGTATATTATCAGTGAAACAAATAATAATGTGCAACGTATTTGTTGTTTATTTATAAATTAAAAAATTAATTGCTATCGCACCATGTATGTCAAAAAACAACAACTTTAGTAGCGTTCAAGATTATGGCACCAGAAACAGGGATGATTTTACATTGTCACATAGATGTAATACATAACAAATGGCTAATACCGTTTAGTGGAGGGGACTCTATGAGTTCAATTCTATGCCTGGTGCACTGAAGCAAGCTTAAATAGGTTTAAGATATCCATGAAGAGCTATGTATTGTCCAAACATTATCTGTTTTTATTGTAATTATGATAACTGATCTAAAATTAGTTTAGTATAATTCTGCAGTTGGGTTTGAATTTCATTTGTAACTTTGTTTTATGTATATAGCTACGGCTAAATAAATAAACTATTTATTATTTATTATTAAAAGTTTACCCTCTAATGCTTAAGGAAACTATAATATTACCTTAAAGTCATATAGACATTAACTGATTAAATATATATCCAATTTTCTTTTAAATAGCCCTATATTGTCAGCTTGCCTTATTTCAGGTGGAAGCCAGTGAAAAGCTTTTATGGCTCTGTAGTTGCAACTCTTTTCATAGAAACTGGATCTGTGTTTTGAAATAGCTATATTAGCTGAACGTTGATATATACATAGAGTTAAGATAAGAATATGTGTGCTTTGTGCCCTTTCTAATATGATGGAACTACAGATAGCGGATATACAACATTTAAATAGCTGTTTCACAGTTGCAAATGCGCCAACGTTTCGATCTTTATTTAGGTCTTTTTCAGGGCTAAAAAATATGGTAAATGAACATTCTATAGAAACCCTTAATGCATGAACAAAATCATTCAAAGACATCGATAAAATGCATAAAAGTACGTATCTAACAATTAAAAAATTAAAAAACAAATTTAATAGTTAACAAATACACTTAAACTTTCTACATTAAAGACATAGACCGATCTGTACGTGCATATTTTCTCAAAGTGAAAGACGGTATACTCTGATAAATGGTGGGTTTGCTTACCTTAATTCGGTTTGAGAAGCATGTCACTAAGCTACATGTATGTCTTTTACCGGACATAACATAAAAACAATGATTAATCCACAAACAGGCAATGACCACATGAGTTCAGGACAAAACGAAACATCAACCGCCAGGGACAAAATAAACGATGGAATGATATTAGTTCTCCTATCATCAGTGGGTCCTGCGGAATACTGTTATGGTCTTTTTTATATACAACTATATACCGGGTGTCCAGCAGAACCCTGGACATAGGAGATTAACATGGGAAATCGGTTTTTATTTTTTTGCGCCTGTACGGTTGATTTGATTGAAAAACTTTTAAGAGTAAAGTTGTAGAGTTTATGGTCAGTTATCATCCTGTAATTTTTTCAATACCATAGTTTTGGCTGTTTTTTGGAAAAAAGCCTCGAAAAGTGCAAAAATTTGAATTTGGCGCGTCACCCCCGCCATGCATGTGCAGTGTCGCCAACATAATAATTTCTTATGTCAGAGTCAGAGCAAATTTTCCTTTCTTATTTATTTTGAGGGACTATCATGTAGTAATTAACGTGATTATGCAGTGAAAATTAACCGAAAACCTGACGATATGTTCTTAAATCATACGGTAAGTAAAAGTTACGTTTATTATTATCATAAGTAGTAAAAGGAAAATAGCAACAGACAACGGATCGACGATATGTCTCTTGCCTTTGTCATTGGTAAAGCTAAAAGCTAGGTTAATGTTAAGAATTATTAAGGACGGCGAGTTGGGTGGATACATTTGTTGGGCAAACCAAGAACCAAACTTGAAATGTGATTGTACTCTACAAATGAGTTATCGTGGAATTGGCGAAAAGGAAATATGGATTAGCAGCTCTTAAAAGAACCATTTAATTACATACTACAAATAAAGTGAATAACCACCCATGTGTTTAACATCAAACACAGAGGTAAACAAGAACAATAAACAAATAAATAAAATACAGGACTAGATGTGGCACATCAGAGAAATTGTTCAAAATGATCATCTTCTGCAGAGGTACAATATGCAAGCCTCTGCTCAAAATTGCCACATGTATTGTCCAACATCACCACCCTGACTTGACTACAAATTTCTTGAATGGCAAGTTTCAACTCTTGAACATTTGCATGTTGTTTATTTCTCTGGTAGAGACGATCTTGAATGAATCCCCAAACAAAAAAATCACAGGGATTCAAATCCGCAGAGCGAGGTGGCCAATTAATTGCTCCAAACTTTCCGATCCACCTATCATCAAAGGTTTCGTTTAAAAAACGTCTATTTTGCAGTGCAGTGTGACACGACGCGCCATCTTGCATGTAAAAAACCCGTTCTAATGGCTGGATGGCTACTACAACAGGCAAAATGTCATTGCGAAGCATATTGCCATATTTGTTGGCGTTCAAACTGCAATCAATGAAAAATGGACCTATAACATGGCGCCCCAAAATGCCGATCCATAAGTTACAGTTGCTTGACGTTGGTCCCGATTGTCATGCACTATATGTGGGTTTTGGAGTGCCCAAATCCGATTTTTTGTTGATTTGAAGAGCCAGTCAATCCAAATTAGCATTCAGCCGTGAAACAAATGTTTCTAACAAATCTTGGGGCTGCAATAATTTTTTCGGTCAGGATTTCACAAAACTCCATTGCGGGGAAAAGGTGGGTCGGTAAGAGTTGTTGATGGTTCTCTTGTTTGTAGCTTTCAAAACCTTCTTTTTGCAGATAATTATGAATGGTCGATCTACTAAGTCCAGTTTCTTGGCCAATCTGTCGAATACTCTTGGAAGGATCATCGTTTACTGTAGCAAGAACAACAAGTTTTGCCACATTTTCATCCTCTGGAGCCGCACAAGCTTGAGGTCGTCGCTTTCGCTTTCGCTTACCGCGCGCATACAAGGTTTCTGTATACATTACATTTTTATTTCGGGGAAATTGTGTGTGAAAAAGTAGACGCAACAAGTACCAAAATAAGTATATTTCCATAATCAATCTATACATAAATTTCTTAACGGAAGAAATTAACAAGTGGACATGAAAAAGAAATGTAACATAAATTTAGGTAATAACACAGATAACAACAATTATTCCTATAAAAACAATATCACCTTTATTAAGATTCAATTCAATTCAATTCAAGTTTATTCATGTTTACAATCACCAGAACAGCAATGTACATACGTCAAAAATAGAATAGTCTACAAATTAAATTTAAATAAATTCAGTCCAGATGCCATTATTTACTTAATACTAAAAGCTTACAGTCAACATCCTAAAATAGACTATACAGAGAGAAGAAAAAAAATTAATAATTTTGATTAAAATACTTAAAATACTCTTCATCACAATAAAAAACATTTACCATTAACATTTGCTTAATTTCCTTTCGGAAATTATCCACTGTCAACCGACCATTCTGACACCTTGTCAAACGACAATATGAGGTTATTAAATTTTTTCGGCCTCTAGTAAGGTAAGTATGCATGTCCTCATGAGCAGAAAACAGATACATGTTATTTTTCACAAACAGCAAATTCTCCAATATAAACATGGAGGGCAGGGTTAGTATGCCTAGCTCTCTGAAGTGCGCTTTGCAGTCATCCCTGTAGTCCAGAAGGCAAACTCCGTAAGGAATAGCAAGGAAATTTCTTTGCTATAATAGAGAACTTTTTTCTATCGAATATTACCTTACTCTGTACGTATCGATCGGCCAAGACCGGAACCCGAAGAGATATTCGAGTTGATAGAAATAGAAAGATCAATGCTATTATTTGATCTCTCTTGGGAGAGATCAATGGGTCTCGCTATTATTTCATCTCTCTTGGGATTATTCAATTCTGGATATGTCTTTCTTTATCAGGTGATGTGTCGATTTATTCTAATAGTCGGCCATTAAAAATACTTTACTTTTTGATTTTGTTTTAGCCCTTGACGTCTATTATCCAAATTCAAATACATCAATTTTCATTATTATTTCTTTATTAATAAGGTAGAGAGATTGAAGATTATTTATTCCTGTTCATTATTTAGATTAGGTTTAGTTTTTTTTTTCAAAGGATTTATTTTTAACTCTATTCCGAGAGAATTTTCCATTGAAGGAAATGGGTAAGTATGTAGTAGCCGTTATTTCCGAATATTTTTTATTTTTTTCCACTTTTATGTTTAATACTATTAATAATTTATCTATGAGACGCAAAGCTTCGGACACACAATATTGTTACTACTACTACTGCTACCACTTATACCTTTGTTACAGAAAGGGAGACTAGAGAGCGAGAGTTCAAGACGTCTCCCGAACAGTGGAGGTAATAATTGGATATTTTGAGGAATATCCAGTTTTACTGAAAAACAAATTCAATTCGTCAGATGGGGATTATGAGGCCCAACAAAAGTTGTGGCAACAATTAACAACCCAATTAAATTCGATGGGGCTTGGTGCTAGAAATATACAAAAATGGCAAGCTGTAATGTTACAAAAACTGAAATAACTGGACATACTAGATATAGTTTATCCTTTTAGGCAATTGGTAGGTGGAAGTCCAAAACTAAGGCAAAAGCAAGTGTGTTAAGGCTGGAAGCTCAAAGGACTGGCGGAGATCCTCCAAATGCCCCACCTTTGAACCCCACTGAAGAAAGGCTAATGCAGCTGATGGGCTACAAGTCAATTACGGGTGATATGAACCAAGAGTTGGGCATTGTAAAGGTGGGTTTATACACCAAATAAAATAAAATAAAATTAGAAATAAGAGTTGGTTTCATGTATACCCCTATTAGCATTCATGCACCAAATAACATAAATCTTATTTGGTGCATGAACGCTAATAGGGGTATACATGAAACCAACTCTTATTTCTAATTTAATTTTATTTGTTATTTTATTTTATTTGGTGTATAAACCCACCATAAGTATGAGTTGTATGATTATTGGTATTGCAAAATAAAATAATTTTGTTTAAACTTGATATTTTAGCCAACAAAATCCCCATTGATGACACAATCACTGTCATCATTAGATGTGGATAGTGACTTAAACTCAGGGGAGTCAGTTGCTGGGCCTAGTCACCAGAAAAAAATAGTAATAGATGGTAATAAGCAAGGACTGCCCCCATTAGCACCTTTTACGTGCAAACAAAAAGCACCTAAAAGGGGCGTTAAAGAGGGTGTTAATGATATTCCTAAGAAAATTAGAACTTCTTGTGAGAGAACTAGAAGATTTGTAAATATGAACAAAATGCATAGCGAAATGATGGACAAGCTTTCTAATATAGAAAGAAATACAGGCACTATGGCCAATGCCCTTGTGGAAATTAGCAATACGATGAAAGAATACTTCAATTATAAAAAAGAAAATGGTTAAATTTATTTATTTTTTTTTGATAATTTTGTTGTTTATATATATTAAATGTTGTTTTTGTTAAATATTAAAAAAATATTATTTTGTTGCCTTTACAATTAAGTTATTTAGGATTGTAAGACTTGTTTTTGTATTGTAAGTGATAATTTAAGGCTGCATGTTCTGTGATTCTGAATAACATTTGTGTTTATTATTAGTTATGAATATTTGTTTTGTTATTACACACTTATTACAAATAAAATGTATTTAAATGTTTTGTTTGTCATTTTGAGAATTAAAGATTATAGATTTATAATGAATTAAGATATATAATGGGTATGATTAGTTTATTTTAAATATTGTACAAAATAGATTAAGTGAAATACTGGTCAATTAATTGCCTCCGTCTCAGTTGACCCTGTTCAAGTACATCTCTTCCGACTAAATCAACATGTGGTTGTGGATCCACATCTTCAGGAGGAAGTATTTCATCTTCCTCAATTGGCAAGTTTCCTCTAATGCACATATTATGCAAAACACATGCAGCATTTATTATTTGTCCTGCCTTCTGTGGATGATATTTTACTACTCGATCTTTTAAAATGCATCGGAATCTCATTTTTAAGACACCTATAAAAAGAAAAAAGATTTTAACATAGTATATACCTAACAGTTCAAATTCTTACCTATACATCTCTCCACACAATTTCGGGTCCTTGTTAAAGCTCGTGTGTAGCGGCCCTCAGGGCTATCTTCTGGAGCACCTCTTATTGGTGACATCAGCCAAGGTTCTTGGGGATAACCACTATCCCCCAACAACCAACTGTGTCTGTCACCTGCAGCAAAGTTCTGTTCCAAATGATTTCGTATTACTGAATTTCTCCAAATGAATGCATCATGAGTTGCTCTTCCGAAACTGGCATTGACATTTAAAATTAGTAGGTCTGAGTCACAGATTATTTGAACATTTTTAGAATGGAATCCTTTTCTGTTAAAATATAGGTGCTCATCTTCCACTGGTTGTGTTATGGCTATATGGGTGCCATCAATACACCCTATAACACCAGGAAACTCAAACTCTTTCATAAAACTAATTTTTTTTTGTTCCTTTTCTTCAGGAGTTTTTTCCCCTTTTCTTCAGGGAAATTTTACCCATCTGGGAGCAATGTTTCGAGAGCTGCACACACTTCAGCCAGGACTCTACTCATAGTTTGCTGTGCCAAAGCTACATTTGCTTAATTCCTAAGGCTCCTTTGATAGGATCCTTGTGCAAAAAACCTCAAAGCGGCAAATACCCTGGTAGGCATGGACACTTTGGTGCTACGCACCCCAACATTCAAATGAGGAGTTAACTCCTCAATGAGATGCCTTGTTAAGTCTCTGCTCAAACGGTAGTGCTTTCGAAAATGGGTCTCAGGCAATTCAAATGGACTGGAATGGTCCCGTAAAGCCCTTCGTTCTCTCCGTAAAACCTCCATCGCCTCTTCAGCTTCTACTTCCTCCACAAAATGCATTAGGATAGGATGCATATTAAAACTCAAAGATCTTAACAACTGAACTATTGCAAACACAAAATAATCGCAGTCAAAAGAAATTTTCAATAAGAATTAGGTTATCTTCAATATTATTGTTTATATTGGCAACTTACAAAGTTAAAATTTCCTAGAAATGTCACCAAAATGAGTCAATGTTTTCAGGTCCAAATGTTTCGATTTTCTTGTAGTCGATGTCAGCCGAACGCGATAGAAAAGCACCTATAGAGTACCAATCCTGAATAGAAAGAAATTTTCTTTCTTGTCTGTCTCTATCCATTTTCTATTTCTATGCCGTTACAGAGTTCGCCTGCAGGCCAGCCAACAATCTGACCGCTCTTCGCTGAAGCCCGAACAAACGCTTAGCCCCCGAGGCGTGGCTCCAAACAACTACAGCATAAGAGAGCCATGCATGAAAAGATGCAAAGTAAGCCGATCTAAGTACCGTACGAGATATCCTATCTGAAAGCTGACGTAGCAGGTACAAACTTTTATTGAGTCTTGAAGGCAAGTTATCAGTGTGTAAATCCCACTTGGCGCTCTCATCCACAAGAACCCCAAGAAATTTAACCTAGGACACGTGGTTATTTACGGTTCCAATCTCCCTCAATGCAAACACCATCCTCTGTGTCTTGCCCATATTCAGCAGCAATCGATTGGAATGAAACCAATTTTTGGCCAGTTTTTCAAGTTGTTTGTGGCCAGTTTGGCAAGATTTGTTGTCACTGAAAAGAGTTTTTTTCACAGGCACTATAGTCTCCAGATACATAAATAAAACATGAAAGACTGGTCTTAGCAGATCAAACATCCATCGCTATCTGCTTACTGGTCTTGCTTATTTGCTATAAACATTTGTTCCACCAATGAATGTTAATTTGGATTAATGGGTCCCTCAAATCAACAAAATGAATGAGTTTGGACTCTCTAAAATCCACATACAGTGCAGGACAACCGAGACCAACGTCGAGAAGTTGTCAATGTGTGGATTGGCATTTTGGGGCGCACTGTATTTGGTTTTCCAATGAGATTTTGTCTGTCATAGAAGAGTCCAGCACTTAGCAAGGGTTTTTTACATGCAGGATGGGGCCTCGCGTTTTGAGGCCACACTTTTGAAGTAAAACATTTGGAGATAGATGAATTCACCTCAATAACAACAACAACAAGGAACACCCTTAATTGGAGACAAGAGACAAATTGTCATGTCATCGTGGTTGTCGTATTGCTAAACTAAAATGAATTAGACAACCAGCCATACACAAATTGGAATGATTTTCGTTTTACTAATTATGATAGTTATAAACGTAACTTTTACTTACCTATAATTTAAGAACATGATCATCAGGTTTTCAGTTAATTTTCTCTGCATAATCACGTTAATTACTACATGATAGTCCCTCAAAATAAATAAGAAAGGAAAATCGGCTCTGAGTCTGACATAAGAAATTATTATGTTGGCGACACTGCACATGCAAGGTGGGGGTGACGCGCCAAATTCAAATTTTTGCACTTTTCGAGGCGTTTTTCCAAAAAATAGCCAAAACTGTGGTATTGAAAAAATTACAAGATATTAGCCGACCATAAGCTCTACAACTTTACTCTTAAAAGTTTTTCAATCAAAACAACCGTACAGGCGCAAAAAAATAAAAACCGATTTCCCATGTTAATCTCCTATGTCCAGGGTTCTGCTGGACACCCGGTATTTAGTTGTATATAAAAAAGACCATAACAGTATTCTGCAGGACCCACTGGTGATAGGAGAACTAATATCATTCCATCGTTTATTTTGTCCCTGGCGGTTGATGTTTCGTTTTGTCCTGAACTCATGTGGTCGTTGCCTGTTTGTGGATTAATCATTGTTTTTATGTTATGTCCGGTAAAAGACATACATGTAGCTTAGGTGACATGCTTCTCAAACCGAATTAAGGTAAGCAAACCCACCATTTATCAGAGTATACCGTCTTTTAATTTTAATTAATCTCCTATGTCCAGGGTTCTGCTGGACACCCGGTATTTGCTTTCTCTTTTTTTTTAGAGTTAAGATACACGTACAGTTAAGATAATTTTCATGACTTCTTTTAAATAGATGAACGTTTTTTTAACAACTAAAGCAAGGCTTGAAATATACAACGAAGAATAGCAAAGCCTGAATTTACAACAATCAAAACTCTTAGCTCGGCGAAGCACTGTCGGCAACTGAATTTCGGACATTAACATTAAAATGGAGTTTGTGGGCACCATGGCAGCAAATAAAACACTGCAGCTGTACATAGTCACTTTTAAATTGTAAGATACTTCTCAAAGTAGACCTTAATAATACGGGGTGTTCATTATAAATTTTCATCTAGCAGGCTATGAAATTTTGACAGAAAAGGATGACATAATCAAAATAAATGGACTTTTGTTACTCCATCCTTTTCTTTTGACAATTCGCAGCCAACTAGATGAAATTTTATAATGAACACCCCGTATTTATGAACAGGAGCGAAACCTTACTTTAAATAACCATGCCAAATTCTCAAATTAAACTTCTACAACCGGTACAAAATTTTAGCGAAATTTTAACTAATATAAAACGAGATACAAATTGTGATGCAAACTGAAACTCACACGTAAAAATAGGGTGCTTTTGGCACTAAACTCAATGACACTTTTGACAATGACAATCGGGGTTGTTACCAACCTATTTATGTACACTGCATCCAACACTACTGACCAAGAAATTGAAAATTTTGAGAACCTCACACAAATAGTATGTTGAGCTACTTTTTGTAAACAAAAAAAAACATCAGATTCATTAACATATCAAGCTTAATAATAATGGTTCGAACAATAGACAGGGTGGCCAACGGTTGCGAATTAACTTATAGTGGGCGTGCCTACACACACGTGACTACCGATGATTGATCATTATTCCTTATGGGAATAATGAAAGATTACATCCCCGTACATACGGTTTATGCAAATGAAATCTATAAAATTATGCGAAGGGTCTTTATGTGTTATTGCTAATTTGCATTTATTGGAAAATCAGTTAATATCTTTATGGAGGCCATAAAACAGAGGCTCGGAGTATGAGTTGTGGAGGAACGACCGTCGGTGTGCGGGAGGTAAATTTATTGACGATCAATAGCGACGGTTTTATTGCTTTTTGGTCTGTGACGTAAAATATTAGAAAATTTTAATTACGTTATCCGCTTCAATGAACGCTACAACTCACTTCACTTTCTATATTTTTGAAACATTGATCACGAATTAGTCAGTTAATTAAGCCATAAGTTCATCCATTCTCCAAGAAGAAAGAATGCCACGCTATATTAATAAATCCGGGACCGTCGCCGTCATACACTGGGCATAATAAAGTAAATGAGACATAGCCAAGACGCTTGCATGTTTGGCTATTTGTCAGTGACAGTCACTATATTTATTGAAGACAACGGAGAGTTAAAGATCTTCGTGCTTCAGCTCAGAATGAAAGGAATCCGCAGAGCTGTCCGTCCTCCGTCTCTCACGTGACCGATGATCGAAATTCTTCGCGAGGCCCGTCCATTTTTTTCATTAGGAAGGGAAAGTCCATCGTTCATCCCTGTGTGAAAACCAAACAGCGTGATTCCACGACAAACATCCTAATGGAGGGCACGCGCTAAATAAATCAGATCCGTTTAATATCTTTTTACACATTCAATATGCCAGCGTTAAAAAGCCAGGGCTAATCCGTGTAAACCGCACTTAATCCCGTAGAAGTTCCCATGCTCGGGGGTGCATATTATATTACAGATTTATTTATTGTATTGTTCGGGGGGGTGTAACTCAATATCCGAGGAAAATATGCTACATGGATGTGATTTTATTGCCTCGCCACTGTTTTATGCTCTCGACCGATGTTTGCTTTTCCTTTTTGATTTGCCCGGCGTTTGGTTATATCGTTCATTGTTTTCTGTTAGTTGCGATTTTCCCACACGGCGGCACTGCAAATAGAATTTTCAGGAAATCATCTGGAATCGCGAGTTTTACTAAAATATATATTTTATATCGCTTATCGAAAAATTCATCGAGTATAATAAACCACTCTGCATAATTTTCGTCGACTACGAAAAAGCTTGTGTTAGGCTGCAGGATGATTCCCAGGATTTTGATATTGCGCGAGGTTTACGCCAGGGAGATGTCATATCGCCAAAGTTATTCACAACCTTCCTGGAATATATGTTCAAACAGGCCAACATTTGGAGACATGGGCATGAACATATACACTCTGTGTCCGAAATAAGAAGGGCCACTATGGGGATCTTGAAAACGGTAAGAGATACAGATTTGGTTAAATGGGAGGAAAGTTGCGTAGTCAAAAGCCTAACACGATGGCGTTTAGAAATCTCCGAAAAATTTTTTGGTTTTTGAGGTATTTTCGAAAAATTGAATTTTTCGATTTTACATATTATTTTTTTCTATAGTTAATATTGGACCTAGACCGAAACTGATGGCACTGTTCCATAGCAACTCTTAATGCTCTTTAAAGTGGCATTGTCAGTTTTTTAATCCGACGTTTCGTCTTTGCGGAACCACCATCAAATTAGTTTTCTTTAAATACGGATCTGTGGTTCTGACATCAGATTCGAAAAGCTCTTTTTATTCCGAATTCAACAATGTATAACACTTTATGGTTTAATTGGGTTTTAGTGTTTTTGTTCAGCCTTAATAACGAGAAGTCCTATTACGGATCTGTACATACTTTTTAATTCTCTAAAATAATAATGGTAACACTAATTTAATAGAATAAACAAAAACAAATTAATTGAAATTAACAGAAGATTTAAAAAATAAAAAAAAAAACAACAAACGAATAAGAACAAAAAACTAAATTAAACGTTCGAACAAATTTCCATTGTTTTCCAAGCACATGTAGGATCTCCTAACTGTTGATTCTAATACCCTAATACCCTACACAACATTTGTGGAGTAATGCTGGCAAATGCTTCCAGAACTAACACCCTGAATTATTGTGCTGTAGAAAAATTTTGCTGATGAACATGATTCTTAACGTACCTCCATACGAAAAAATCAAGCGGGGTTATATCGGGTGAACGCGCTGGCCAGGGTGTTTCCGAATTCGTGTTAATTACCTTCGCAGGAAGAAGACCATCGTACTGAATCCAACAGTCGCGAACTATCGCTAGAGGCATATTATCGAGAGCATCCTCTAAATCGTTTTGCAGCAAATGTAGGTATCGCACTGATGTTAAGTTATGATGGTAAATAAACGGCCCCACAATCGTTGTGCCGAAAATCCCAGCCCACATATTAAAACTAAAACGTTGTTGATGCCTTGACATTTTGTTCAGACGTGGATTGGTTTCAGACCAATAATGAACATTTCGTCTATTGAAAATACCTTTATTCGTAATCATGCTTTCATCAGACCATATTATTTTATAGTGAAAATTCATATCCTCCTGGCATTTTCTTGTGTACCATTCGCAGAATGAGCGACGCCGTTCTAGATCACCTGGTATAAGGCCTTGACAAATTCTGTACTTATACGGATGTAGTGTTTGTTTTTTTAAAATACAATGTGTCGTTGATTTTGGTATTCCAATAGTTTCTTCAATCCGCCGGACTGATGTACCGGGTTCCTCAGTGACAGCTAACAAAACATTATGTGCTGTTTCCTCTTTGCTGTATTTTTACCGAGAAACTACAGGTTTTTTAAAAGAGCCATATGCTTTAAGGTTCGCCACCAACTTACTAAAAGTTCTTTTATTTGGTTGCCTTCTTTCGGGATATTTTTGGAAATACGTACGCTCCGCAACAAAACAATTTCGATTGAATGAAACGAAACGTGCCCCCATGTCAAACTTCTTTTCGTTAGAAAACATAATTAACAGGAAAAATTACTAATTATTACACAATTTACTGAACACCAAATTAATGTGTCAAAAAATATGTCAACCTTTGTATATGAATCCCAAGTAAATCAATGAATGGATAGTTCGGTCCCTCTCTGCCAGAGGGCCATGGGGGACCCTGTCAATCTTGTCAACTTCATGGGGGATCATAAACTTGGCAACGGTGGAAATGTCACGACAAGAGTAAAAATAACCACAGCTGTATACTCTATACAAATAAGAACAATATTTCTACTTCTTTACTGCATTGGGTGAACAAGGATGGATATATTCTACAAATATAAAGTCATTATAAAAACTAGTAATTTTGCAGACGTAGAGAAAAAGATATGCCACTTCGTTTGTCATTATTATTTATTAAAGTTTGGTTATGTAGTGTAGCTATAAGTATTTGTGATATTATGTTATTTTACTTTTCTTTTTTTTGGCAAATGCCGGCCACAAAGAAGAATGAGAAAGGATGCCCTTTATTACCATATGTATTATTACATTTACATTTATTACCATTATGTCACCTCATCCATTTAAGTTATCCTATACCCAGAGCCCAGAGCCGTAGTTACAATGGGGCAGCCAGGGAACCCAGGCTTCAGAGCCCAGCATGAAGGACCTCAATGGATAGTGAATATTGCGATTGTATAGTAGTGCGAATGCGATACACTCCTTGGTACCGGAGCTATCAGTATATATCTCAGCACTACGTGTGCAATATGGGATGCTGGATATGCAGCGTTATTGCTCAGCTCACAGGGCATGCAAGTCCAAGTGCGAACCATCTGGAGAACTAATTAAAAACTAGATGAAATATCCAGCTTTTTTGCTCTAATATCCATAAGATTTAAAGATTCCCTGGATTTTTGCGCCATTAGATTCACTCACTTCTCTGTTCACCACTGTTTTAAGTAACGGCAGCAGGCGAAGGCATTTTGGTACTTATTGAGTTATTTATCGGCTGCTTCATTAATTAGCCCAATTATCGAGCTTTTTGACGCTCCAATATCCATAAAAATGTAGAAATTATGAATTGTAAATCAAAAAACTGTGACATACCATGACAAATACGACTGCAGGCAAAGAGAGCAAGGAGCATTTCGGAGATCTTTGTCTAGCTGACGTGAAGTCAGTATTAATAATAATAATAATAATAATAAACATCTTTATTTTAAAATTATGGCAACACATAAAATGAAATAACGTCACCACACAACACAAAGTACCTACACATTATATCTAATCAATGTGCATCAAAATAATCATTGATCGAATATGGTTCTAGATTTGATAGTAGTTTAAATACTGCGTGCTTAAATTACTTTAGCTGTGTCAGTAGCTTAATAGATTTGGGAGCTTGTTAAAGCACCTTATTGCATTATAGTATGGTCCATTTTCATATAGTGACAGCCTATGTCTTGGAAGAGAATAGTCCAAGGTGCGGGTTACATAATTATTTTGTGGCTTATGTTGATAAAACAAAGCCTTATTCTTAAAAAATACAATAAGCATTCTTGTATATAAATAGCGTAAACCGTTAGTAATTTGTTGGCCCTGAATTTCCCTCTGCATGTCTCAAGTGCTTTCATCCCTAACATAATTCTTAGTACCCTCTTTTGACAAACGAATATTCTATTAACATCACTGCTCTGTCCATAAAGAAACAATACCATGTTGCATGCCTAATGTGGGATTCAAAGTTCGCATGATAAATAATATTTCTTGTTTGCATCGTCAGAAAACCTGTCAAAACACGAATCGTATAGCAAACATTTTGCAGCTTGCTCACAACTCGGCTTATATGGGGCTGAGGGAGAGGGTGGCGTCTAGGACCATTCCCAGAAACTTTGAAGTTTGTTCTATATTTATTCTCTCGCCGTTCAAGGTGATCACCTCCGGCACATCAAGGCTAGATCTTTGCGTTTTAAAGAACATTACTTTCGTTTTCGTATTATTTAAGCTCAACCCATTCTTCGAAAACCAATAGTGTGTTTTTCGCATGATTTCATTAGACAGTGAAAACACTAAATTAATAATAGAGCCAGTCAATAGCAAACTGGTGTCGTCCGCATAGTTTGTAATGTGAAGTTTCTCGTCAGCTCCCTGCAATAGTTCCGTAATATCGTTTATATATATCACGAATAGTAAGGGGCCTAGTATGCTTCCCTGCGGAATTCCCATTGAAATATCTGCCCTGTTCGAGACACCCCTAAACGCTCCCTTACCTATTGATACCTGTTGTTGCCTATCTGTAAGGTAGGATTTGAGCCAAGTTTGGGCTACTCCTTGAATGTCCAGATAATTAAGTTTTTCCAACAAGATGTGGTGATTTACAGTATCATACGCTTTTGACAGGTCTAAGAATATACCTACTTGTATTTCTTTTTTTTCCAGAGATGTTAATATTGTATGAACAAATTGAAATACAGCTGTTTGTGTAGATCTACCCTTGATGTATCCATGCTGAAACTCATTGAACAACCCACTCGATAAAAGAAAATCACTCAGTCTATCAGTCATAATTCTTTCAAATATTTTTGAAAAACTGGTGAGCAAGCTAATTGGTCCAAAATTCTCTACTTGTTGTGTGTTGCCCTTTTTGCGTATTGGCACAATGATAGCTAATTTTAGGTGATTTAGAAAAATTCCATATCTTAATGAGTTATTGATAATATGCACGAGGGGCTCAACAATAGGTTCTATTATATACTTAAGTAACACGCTAGATATACCATCATGACCACAACTATACTTATTTTTAAGGCAAGTGATAGTGTTTATTATTTCCCTGTCATCGACAGGTTCCAGCGAGATGATCTCCCGGCAACCCCCTTTAGTGGGTGCTGAAAACGGAATATCAGGCAGGCTATTGAGTAACTCTGATGGAGCATGAAGTAGAAAATCATTAAATGCATTCGCCATTTCTGTATTCTCCTCCTCGTTTAATTCTTGCTGATCGTATTTTTCAGAGTTGCCTAATTTTTCGCTCACCGCCCACCAGCATGTCTTAGATCTGTTATTAGAAGATTTAATCTTATCATTGTAATAAGACCTTTTTTTCTCCCTCAGAAGTGCATCGTACTGTTTCTTCTTTTCCGCATACCTCACCTTATATATATTATCATTATCCTTCAGGACATAGAGAAAGTCTAGCTCCTTTTTACAGGCCGCCACATAAGGATCATTCTGCATATATTTTGCTTTGCTAAAGTTTCTTACTGGTACCTTCCTCAATGGAAAGCATTGCTCAAAATATTCCAGCACTATGTTTATAAAAGCATCCCATTGGGCATCAACATTGTTATAGGCTATGTCGTAAATCCTTTCAAAGTTCTGATTAATTAATAATTCCTTAAATAGTTTCTTGTTATGTTCATTAAATGACCGTTTCTCAGAATACGTTATTTTTTTTGTTTTATCAATGATTATTGTAAACGACAATTTCTGTGCAGTATGATCCGATATGTGGTACTCTAATATATCTATCCTAAATGCACCCTGGAAATTAGTAATAATATTATCTATACATTTTTTTGTATTACGGGTTATCCTGGTGTTCTCTTGAACTACAGCCTTAAAATTATATGAATAGATCAATGACTTGAAATCATCTGATATCTTATTATGTGTCAACAGGTCTATATTAAAATCTCCAGCGATCACAACTGTCTTTCGTTCGCGAAAATAAGTCGCTAAAAGGTTGTCAAAGCTTCTCAAAAATTCAACAAAGTTACCATTCGGTGGCCTATAAATGCTGACTTAGGTTACCTTTTTTAAGTTTAACTTCACATGAACCCTACTTTGCAGAAAAATTGCACTTCCACCGTGTGTATTTTCACGCTCTCTGCAAAAACTTGTCACAAGCCTAAATCCGATTATTTTATGTTGTTTCAGTTGTTCCTGTGTTTTCCAGTGTTCAGTAACAAACAACATACTGCATGTCTTATGTTCGTCCAGCATTGACTCCAAAGAATTGATTGAATTACCAATTGACTGAAGATTTTGGTGTATCAGGCTTACGTTGTGTTGTTTATGCTCCTTTGGTTTACGGTGGGATGGGGTCTTCGATTTTGGCCATTTCAAAAACAAAAAAATTTGGTTGCTGTTGTAATTAGTGTTCTGTCTCACTCTATCCAATTTTTGCTTATACGTGGGGCATTCCTTGTCTTGAACTGAGTGACCTACTTCATTATAGCCCATTAGGGTACAGTTAATACATTTATAGTTTGTGGTATTACGTAAATTACAATTGCAACAACGCCGGAAATTAAACGGCTTAGAAATATTTGTCTAAAATGATGATGTCACTAGGGTCCAGTGACATCTAGTGAACACCATCATAAGTGCCATTGACTTACTAGTAGATTTAAATACAATGCAAATACCCAGTACCACATTCATTTGTTTACCAATGCATGCTTCGGTCTTCGATTGGTCGTTATTTTGTGCTTATTCGTTTGTTGTTGTTTTTTGGTTAAATTAGTGCATAAATTAAGCCTTCAGATTATTATTAGGCGCCAAAAAGACATAAGACATAAGTTTATTTGAGAGAATTAAAAAATACATGTGTACAGATCCGTGACTTTTCGTAATTAAGGCCGAACAAAAATACTAAAATACAATTAAACCATAAAGTGTTATACATTGTTGAAATCGGAATAAAAAGGGCTTTCCGAATATAATTTCAGAACCACAGATCCGTATTTAAAAACATTAAGTTGATGATGGTTCCGCAAAGACGAAACGTGGGATTAAAAAACTGACAATGCCACTTTAAAGAGCATTAAGGGTTGCTGTGGAGAAGTGCCATTGGTTTCGGTCTAGGTCCAATATTAATGATAGAAAAAAATAATATGTAAAATGGAAAAATTCAATTTTTTCAAAATATCTCTAAAACAAAACAAAAAATTGGGAGATTTTTAAAAGCCATTGTGTTAGGCTTTTGATTACGCAACTTTCCTTCTATTTAACCAAATCTGTATCTCTTACCGTTTTCAAGATCCCCATAGTGGCCCTCCTTATCTCGAACTCAGTGTATGGCGAAAAGTTAAATCATCATGAGATTCGCCGACGATATCTTAATTATCGCAGGTAGTATGGACGAAGCAAAACAAATGCTACAGAGGCTCAGGGAGGCGTCGCACTCTGTTGGACTTAAAATAAACAGTAACAAAACTCAATACATGGCAAATTTTGATGTGAGGCAATCAAGATAGATGGAGTAAGCATAGAACAAGTAAGCTCTTATAAAATCTTTGATCACGAAATCTCTATTGGTAGATACAACCAAACTCGCGAAATATCAAGAAGAACTAACACGTGCAACCTTTAGTAGGCCTAAAAAGAAAAGTATTCGATCAGTGCGTTCAGTCGGTGCTTATATACGGAGCTGAAACACTTACCCTCACAAAGAACACTACAAATCAAGGGAGAGTATATACCCGTATAAGAACCTCAAAATGGAACTGGGCCGGACATGTGGCGCAACTTTCGGAAAATCGTTGCACAAGGGGATACTTGAGTGGAAACCGCGCCAGAACGCATACAGAGGTAGAGGCCGTCCACCAACCAGAATGATAGACGACATCAAAAGGATAAAGACCGACTGGATAGAGGCAGCAAAAGATCGCCAAGGATGGAGGAAGCTACGGGAGACCTACATCCAGCAGTGGACGGGATTGTTCGATGATGATAAATTCTATAGGTATAAGTCTGCAAAAGGTATCTTGATACTAACCTATGGTGGTGAAGCTTACATAATAATTACAAACTACAGTGTAGAGGAAATAGTTGGAATTGGGACAAGGCAGCAAAATTACAACTAATTCTTCGTCGACGTTTCGTTTAATTTCACTTAAACATCATCAGGACTGTGGACAAAAAGCAAAACATAACAACGTAAAACAGTGGAAAACACATCACGATGAAGTACAAACCTCGAGATATTCCGAATACATGCAAATAAAATTGATTGTGATACGTAAAATAACTGCACCCAAATAACAATTTCATTATTTCTAAAAATTGTGGTTTATTGATTTTTTTTTCATTTATAAATACACTCACCGGCACAAAATTCCGCCACCTTAAATTTTTGTCCAAGTTTGATATTTCATAAATTTTTTATTTTTAGTCAGATTTTAGTGCGGTTTACTCCAGTATATAGGCACATGTACTGACGTTATTTGGAGGCACTTTAGTACGTAATGTTTTTCGCCTGGTAGATTATATACAGGACCTAATCAAAAAGTAGATTTTTGTCATAAGTTTAAAGCAGCCTGTGGAAAAATTGAGGTGACTATTTTGAGTTCAATGGAATTTGATGAAGTCTCTGTTTCTTTATTAATTATCTCTTTTTAAGTAAACCATTGTTTTAATCCGTTTTGTACTAGACAACTTATTACTGTTTTAATAGACAATTTAACATAAGGGAAACTCTTTACTTATCAAACAAAAACAACTTAATAATGTATATGTCCACCTCTTGCGTTAATAACAGCTTGTAACTTTCGTTACAAGTTATTTCTTGAGGAATAGCTTTATAATCCTTCATTAAGGCGATACGCAGTTGTGGTAATGTCTGTGGTTGGACATTACGTCGGCGAACCCTTTTTAGCTCATTCCACAAATGTTCCATTGGATTTAGATGCGGACTACACGCGGGCCATTCCAATCTTTGCGTTTCAACCTTATCCAGATACTCAGTGATTCACAATCCGCGCAACATGTGGTCTGGCGTTGTCATGCAACGGTGTGCATTGACAACTCCATTTTCAATAAACACGAGATCGGTTCGAGTTGGTACAAATGCCCGCCCACACCATGACTGAACCGACGTGATATGAAATTTGCTCCGAAATGACACAGTCGGCGAATCTTTCATTTCGTCGTCTATATCCACGTTCGCGACTATCTGGTGATTTCAAACATATCCTGGATTCGTCTGGAAATAGGACATTACCCCATTATTCTAAAATCCAGTCAATATGCAATCTTGCAAATCTAAGACTGCTGTTGTCGATGGCGACGAAGTAGCTGTGGACCAGTCGCTGGTCTACTTGCATAAAGTCCGACTTCTCCTAATCTTCTGCGTACTGTCCTATCACTTACATTTACTCCACGTACCATTCGTAAGTTATTTCTCAGCCCAACAGCAGTAGATCTTCGATCTCTTAACGATCTCAAAACAACCAACCGATCATCACCCGCAGTTGTTGAACTCTAGTAAAATTTCCGGTCTCGACATACCTAGTCCAAGCATCTCGAACTGAAATGCTACGAATACTTACGTTGAACTCAAAATGGTCACCTCAACTTTTCCACAGGATGCTTTAAACCTTTGACAAAAATCTACTTTTTGATTGGTCCCTGTATATAATCTACCAGGCGAAAAACAATACATACTAAAGTGCCTCCTAATGTCGGTACATTTGCCTGCATACTGGAGCAAACCGCACTAAAATCGGACTAAAAATAAACAAATTATGAAATATCAAACTTAGACAAAAATTTAAGGTGGCGGAATTTTGTGCCGATGAGTGTATATCTCGTTATGCCGCTTTTTGCCAGTCTTACATATATTTTATTTCAATGCCGGTTTAACCGCAATTGGCCATTAATTCACTACTTGTAATGCTACCCTGTATATTTTATTAGCCTAAATTTGCCCCCAAAAGTTCTCTTTTTAAACATGTTATTTTTTGTTTTTATTTGTCGACAGAGAAATAGTAGTTATGTAAAGGGAGTACAGTAGGCCATGACTAGAAAACTACAATGTTTTCATGTTCAGTAGGCCTAGGAGGCAAAAACTTAGTTTTAGAGTTATAAAGTTCATATTTTAATGCCCATAGCAGCATTAGTATTGTAACACTCAGATAAGAATGCTATAATTTTAGTTCGGTTGAGACGGTTTATTCTCACATGAAAGTCAATGACAAAATAAAAGCGAAATAAAAGCACTGCCTGACGTGGTGTGGTCATATATTATAAAAGAGACAAAAAAAAAAAAAATCAAACAAATTCAACAAACTCAACAATACGCTAAGGCTGGTGTGTAGGTAGTGTGATGGCCAAGAGCCCCTTAGAGCGAACACTTGCGGTCACCAACATATTAAGATTGTGAAGTGGCTCAGATAAAGCTCGGCTATAGGAGTGGGTGCGCCACCTGTTGCTCACAGGCTCAACAGGACGCCTTCCAGGTGGAAGGGAAACCTTAGTAAATTTGGGGCCACCGCAAGAGTTCACTCCAATATAAATTAAACGTAGCAAAGTCGTTGGCCAAATAAGAGTAATCAGTTACACATTCAAAAGATCTTACCACTAATTTACATATATTGTCGGGGGGAGAACTTATGGGGTTACAACAGTCCACTGTCCTGTCAGTCCAGGGATGCAGGTTAGCGTGACTTGGTGACAGTAGTCTGTAGTGGACTCGATAGCTATGGTGAAGTTCGCTATACGCAGTTCAAGCCCCTATCTAGCAGCGCCAAGGTACTGCCTTTATACGCAGTTCAAGCCCCTACCTAGCACCTCCGAGGAGGACACAAACCACCACTAAAATTTCTCTGAAGTGGGTCGTCCCACACCAAACTGGAACTCCGCCGTCGGCGCTCAAACACTCGCAATCCAATAAGCGGCAAGGTATTTCTCAAGTGAGGTTGGTCGGCAAAATCCCGTGACGAAACGGTAATTTCGGCCACGCAAAACAGCACTAAAGGTGGCCCGAAATTTTACACCAAGAAAAGCCGAAAAATCCTCAGGATGCCTGAGATAAATCGCAAATTCGGAGTTTTCTTTTTCCACGACCCACCTTCACGCCGGCAGCAAATTCCAAGACAGAAAATGAAAGACAATGACGGAAGCCAAGTGAAAAAGTCAAAAAGTCACTCTCAACAGTGTCAACACTGTCAGACGTCAACCGAACAAAGAGAAGCTAAAAGTAGACAACGTAAATAAATCCAAAATTATTAACTGCAAGATGAAAACTATCCAATAAGGAAAATAGCAAAAAGATCCAGATGGCAAAGACATTGAGTGTAATGAGGCCAAGGAGCAATTAAAAAGGTAACTTTATTCATAAAATTCCAATGGAGAAACCAAACTGTTACACGGTTTAATGTAAAGTAATTTTCATCGTGCAGAATTATAGTAGATTATGTCACTAGGAGTAAAAGTGGGTCATTTTGTGCTGAGCCCAGAGATTGACGGCCGAAGCGAAGCTGAGGCCTGCAACTGGGCGAAGCACAAAAAGACCTTTTACTCCGCGTAACATATACTATTTTTTTTTCAAGCATGCAGGAAAGTCTATTTCAGAGTGATTCAGTGTTGCAATTTTCTTTCATCCTCTTTAAGCAGGTCTAGGTACTTACCCAATTAGTGGTGTATATAAAAAGAATGTGTTAGAACGGTGGTGTTCGATGTTCAATGGTTTTAATGGTATTAAATCATAACCAATGGTTTAGATGGTTGAGGTAAATTATGGTAAACTAAAAATGTATAGCATTATTATTAATACTAAATTAATAAAAATGACATTGACAGATAAATATGATGACAACTAACGACATTTAACAGAATTCGAGAACCTATGCGATTTCGACTAAAAACGGTTTCGGGTGGTGCTCTCGAGCGCTCTGAGAGTATTCCTGTCCTTTGTTTTTTCAACAAGAATGTAAAGATGGCAATAAGATGGTTTATATATGCGCCACCATGACAATATCGGTGACATTTGACTTTACTTTTACTGCCTAGGACTTTTTTGCTACTTTTTTTGGTCTCAGGATTAGAAAGCCCACTTTAGGTGTGCGTATGGAGAGAACAAATGACGTACTTTTAGTCCGTTTGATAAAAAAATATATTTTTGAAATAAAATTCAAGTACCTACATACTAATTGTGCAAATGTAATTTAGTACATTTATATTTAGTACATTTATATCTGTGGCATAACTTCATTCACCGACTTACAGGTGTGTAACAGTTTGGTTTTGCTATTGGAATTTTATGAATAAAGTTACCTTTTTATTTGCTCTTTGGCCTCATTACACTCAATATCTTTACCGTATGGATATTTTTGCTATTTGCCTTATTAGATAATTTCCATCTTGCAGTTAATAATTTTGGGTTTATTTACGCTTGTCATTCTTTTTTTTTAAGGTTATTTTTTATCTGAAGTTTGACACATCGGTGTCAAACATGGCGGACTTCCGGCCCAGAAGCGGGACCATTTTCTTGGGAGATGTCTCCACTTGTTGCTTCTCTTTGCTTCTTTTCGGTTGACGTCTGACTGTGTTGACACTTTTTGACTTTTGACTTTGCTTCCGTCATTATCTTTCGTTTTCTGTCTTGGAATTTGCTGCCGGCGTGAAGGTTGGTCGTGGGAAAGGAAAAGTTCGAATTTCTATTTTATCTCAGGCATCCTGAGGATTTTTCGGTTTTCCTTGATATAAAATTTCGGGCCACCTTTAGTGTTGTTTTGGGTGGCCGAAATTACCGTTTCGTTACGGCATTTTGCCGACCAATCTCACTCGAGAAATACCTTGCTGGTAAGCATTTTTTTGGCGTATTTTTGGATCCAAGTAGTTTTCTTTTTTACTTTAGTTTATTGGATTGCGAGTGTTTGAGCGCCGACGGCGGAGTTCGATTTCATTGGTGTGGGACGACCCACTTTTGAGAAGATTGTAGTGGTGGTTTGTGTCCTCCTCGGAGGTAAGTCTTCCAGCCATGTACGTTCAGCGATTTCATTACTAGTATTTCACTTTTTTCTTGCTATTATTTTGGTTTTCGAATATTAAAGTTCATTGTATCCCTAGGTGTTAGGTAGGGGCTTGAACTGCACACAGCAGACTTGTTAGGGGTTCATAGAAGTACCACCCAACACTCCCTGACCTGAACCACTGGTCCAGCTACTTTCCTTGGCCTGGACCCAGTATTAGTGGGATTGTTTTGGCTGCTGCTGAGTATCACCATTGTAGCTATCGAGTCCACTGCGGACTACTGTCACCGAGTCACTCTGACCTACATCCCTAGACTGACAGGACAGTGGACTGTTGCAACCCCATAATCTCCCCACGACAACATATGTGAATTAGTGATAAGGCCTTTTGAATGTCTTTTATGTAACTTATTACGACTCTTATTTGGCCAATTTGACTTTGCCTCGCTACGTTTAACTTATATTGGAGCGATTTTTTTGGAGTGAACTCTTGCTGTGGCCCAAATTTATTAAGGTTTCCCTTCCACCTGGGAGGCGTCCTGTTGAGCCTGTGAACAACAGGTGGCGCACCCACTCTTATTAGCCGAGCTTTATCTGAGCCACCTCACGGCCTTGATCTATTGGCAACAGCAAGTGTTCACCTTTAGTGGGCTTTTGGCCACCGTCAATTGTAGGGTACCACACACACACACATCCACCATTGTGTATTGTTAAATTTATTTGATTGTTTTTTTTTATAATATATGACCACACCATGTCAAACAGTGCTTTTATTTCGTGATTGTCTTTCTTGTGAGAATAAACCGTCTCAGTGACAGTGTTAGTCGAAATCTTTCATACTATCGCACCGCCTTTTCTGCACCGAATTTGTCTTCAAATACAAGTTCCAACTATGAACTCTCTTAAGCAGGGTCTATCACGCCCACAATTCTTTCTGGGACTACATTTTCCATCTGTGGCACCTCATCATATTCGACACTATGATTGGTGACCCTCCCCCACAAGCCCGTAACAAGGATCGCTTCAGCGCCACGAGACTACCAGAGCAGTATCTCTCTCATATCCACCGCACGCAGCATCCTACAAAACTCTCTCTTCACTCACTGTAACGCGGCATAATCTCACACACATCACTCTCTGGTACCATTCTCGACAACATTGGCACATCCTTGATTTCTCACCTCGCTCAAGCAACAGCAACACAACTTCGCCCACTCAGTTCGCAAAAAGAGCCTCGCTTCTCTCCTATCATATCCTCCGTCCTCGTTATCACTGGGAGGGGAGTATTGTGGCGATACTTCAACCGACAAACAGGTGGCAGCGCCAAAACTTCACTCACCTACTCATAGGTTGCAGCATTAGTCGGATTCCTTCGTAACATCACACCGCCTTTCCTGCCCCGAATTTGTCTTCAAATACAAGTTACAGCTATGAAATCTCACCCCGGAATATAGGGCAGGGGTCTTCCACGCCTTACTAAGTCCTAGGCAGACCCCGGGACGAAAAACCACCACCACATACGTAGGCTATAACGATCTCAGGTCGTCCCAGTGGTGTTTCCTTGAACAATAAAAATCTTTTCTGGGAATGCGTCTCCCATCTATGGGACGTCATATTCGACGCCATATATCATTTTTATTAGTACTCAGCGAAAACAAAAGATGTCTTAGGCGTCATTATGCATCCACAGAAACAAAAAATTTGGGAGACGTCATTTTGTTTTTTCAGCTTACTAACAAAAGTGTCATCCGGTATAGTCTTAAATAGTGGACTAATGCTGAAGGTTGTCCTCCTGACTACAACCATTTATTCAACAGTTCTTGAAGTTTGTCGCACATTGCAAGGTGCGAGTGTCGACTTTTGAAAAAGGCTCACTTTACTATTAGATTGAGCAGTTGCAAAAGAGCGGCTTCTCTCTCGATAAGCAGTGGGAGTTTTAAAGATAAATTAAGACATGTTTGGATGTAGTTTCTCTGGAAGTGAAGAAATTCACCCAAATGCTGTTTCAAAATCTATAAATCTTGAGCTATTGAGTTGCTTGCTACCAATCTTACAGTTTTCACTACTTCCTATTTCTTCAATAAGGTTTAATTGTTGAGGCTACGTTAGAACCACAAGTTTTTTGGTTTTGACTTATCACATTGATTGTTTAAGATTTGGGCTCCTCCAACGTGTTCGCTATTCCCAGCCTGTTGAATTTTTGATTATGGAACCTTCGTGTTGAAGTTGGCCCTTTTTCTTCTACATTTATTTTGAATAACTGCTATATACACCAGCTTCATCGTTTTTCTAGATTTCCAACTCCTTCACGTTTTCGTACCTTCGTTTTTGAATCAGTACTATTATAGACTTTGATATCTCTTAATGACAATTTTAAGGACTATTCTCTAATATAAGAACAAATTACTCTCCACTTAATATAAGAAACACAGACATTCAGTTTAAGCTACCTGGAACATTTTAAGTTTACTTTTACTCCATTTTAGTGGTCGCCGTTGCAAGTACGAAAGTTTACTGTGATCATGAAACTAGGATTCCGTGATCATTTCAATTTTCCTTCGGTATAGGTAATATTGAATTAGAATCTACAGTGAGTACCCGGATAGAAAAAGCGATTTTTTAAAGAGTAAAAAAATTGCCAAATTTTAAATTTTGTTTTATTTCGAGATGTGGCTTTGCTTGATCAAAGATCAATTTCTCGTACAATTTAGGTTATAAAAATTAAGGAATCCTTGGAAATTAACAGAAAACCTTTTTTTCGAGACAGTAAAGTTTTATTTCTATGAGAAATGTACCAAATTTCGGAAACATTTCCATACTATAATTTTCCTCACCTTTGATCAATTTTTTACATTTTTGTTAGCTTTCTAGTAACAGATATGTAAAAAAGTTATTCGTAAAAGTTTCTTAAAACCAAAATTGAGATCCGAATAACGAATCTGAGAATCCTCTAGCAACTTTGATCACTGACATAATCATTTCTTTAAGTTTTTCCTGATAAAAAGTTAAAAAGTGATAGTCGAGTGTCGATGATTTAGAAATTTGATATACGGGCTTAGCTGATGATACTAAGCAACTTTTCTTGATATTTTTTTGTTGCATGTTGCATAGGAAGAAGAATTACTGTCTTGAAAAAGATGTTTTCTGATAGTCTCCGGAACTGTGAAGGCTTTCACGGCCGGTCAAAATACAACGTAAAGTGTTTTCCTGGTTTTGAACCCATGGTCCAATAGAATTTCGTCCTGACGCATTGATACAGCTGCGACAAACATTATCAAAGGCGATGAGGCACTGGACGAAATGATTTCCGTGCTTCACGACGTTGACTGATTCGAATGTGATGAGCTCCGTGGTATTTATTCCCCCAACGTAGCTCTGCAGTGGAAGGACTGGGGTGGGGGTTTCGTATGTTGTAGAACTCGCTTCAAGTTTGCATTAAGAAACATAATTTCCTCCTTCCTGTTGAAATTGTTGTCATGTTTAGAAGATCTACCAACCGGATGTGTTAATAAGACCCATAGTGAGCACCATTGGAAGCCCAACCTGCGAAATCGAAAAATATCTCACAAAACTGCTGCAACCAAAAATAGGAAATACTGACACCTTTATAAAAGACTCCACTTATTTCGTAGAAAAACTGCATTCTTTGACTCTTTTCCCAGGAGAAATTCTCGTAAGATCCAATTTTTCGCTCTTCATGATGGTACCCATTAAGGAAGCCATGGAACATATTAATCAGGAATTTCCACAAGATATTTGCAAGTTGATCCAACGATGCTTAACCACTACATATTTTCAATGGAAGGAAGATTTCTAGAAACAAACTGATGGTGTAGCTATGGGCAGCCCTCTAAGTCCAGTAATAGCCAACTCTTTATGGACATCTTCGAGGTCAAGGCGTTGGCAACGACAAATAAGAGGCCAAAGTGCTGGTTCCGATACGTGGACAACACCTTTGTTATTTGAAGCCATGGCGAGGGCAACCTAGTTCGAAACTTCCTCTTTTATTCCCCAACTCTATTAACCTAAAAATTCAATTCAGTACGGAGATAGAAAAGAAAGAACGCCTACCGTTTTTTGATGTTTTCGTTATCTTCTTCGTTTATTTTATATCACATCGTTTATATAAAACCAACACACACTGACCGATATCTCAATAACGGATCAAATAATCATCCCAGATATAAAGGCACTGCAAGAGCCAAAATAATTTGTGAACGGGCTGATTTGGAACGAGAAATGAGGCATCTGGAAAGAGCCTTTGACTAGAATGGATGCAGCAAACATGATTTCGACGGGAGAAGATAGAGAAAAGATTAAACTAGTCTACCATACATCCACAAAGTAACGGAGATGATCGGCACATCGGAAAAGCACAATGTTAAAACTGTCTTTAAATTCAGTCGTACAATAAACAGAGATCCTCTATCGGAATCCGGAGTTTACCGAGTTCCATGCAGCTGCGGCTCTGTGGCTCGGTATACATTGGCACCACAAAACGCAGTGTCAACACAAGGATTACGGAACACAAGAGGAGTTGCAGACTGGGACAAACACAAAAGTCAGCAGTAGCAGAGCACGCTCTATCTGGAGGTCACGACATCCTTGTCAATCACGTGGATATCTTTTATTTATCGCAGCGTTTCTATCAGAGACTAACGAGAAAGGCATTTGAGATCTTTAAACACGACAGAAAAGTCAAGAAGAAGGAGGAAATTACCTTTCGAAATGCAGACTGGAAGCGAGTTCTACTACATACTTCAAGTGCGACAAAACCCCGCGCCACATTACCCCCACGCTAGTCTTTTCACTGCAGCGCGACCGTGGGGAAATAAATACCATGGAGCTAACCACAGTCGAGTCAGTCAAGGTCGGGAAGCACGGGAGATCACCTCATCGCCTTTGATAATGTCTGACTAAGATTGAGACCAAAAACTCATTCCATTCTTTCACCCTGTCAAAGATTTATTGTATTGTACAATAGGATATTAGAAACTACCTTAATTGTTTGCCAGTTCCTTTTGAAACTGTAGGTGTATTCAACAATTGTTTTAATTTCCGTTAATTGATCTACTTTAGTTCGTCAAACCGATCTATGAGAAATTGAAAAGCATGTATAAGCAATTGAAAAGCAGTTACAAGATTAGTAATTATTATTAAATTCAAAACTTCACCAGGCAAAGCACCCTTTAAATATAGAAATATTTGAACACTGTCGAGTGAGGAATTGTTGTCAGGCGAAGTCATAAGTCTAAAATAACTGCTCATCTTTTGCTTTGCCTGAAAATGATGGTGTACTAATATTTGCTAAACATCTATTAGAAACAATTTGATTAGCCCTCTGTTTATTTTAGTTTAGACAGAAAGATATCTTGGTTCAACTTCACCCATATCCCCACTTTCGACTCATTACAGCTGCCTTAATTTGCTTTGAACTCTATAATATTTTTCAAAAGCTTGTTGCAAATAAATTTACCTAGTTCCATATTCAGAACAACTGAAATTTTCATTGCTTTTTCAACGAATTTATCTAAGCTTTGACAAACCTTCAATAAATGTTAGCCTTGACCTATATTAGCCCCAGAATAACACAACTTTCTGGACCCATTTTGCCATTGTGAGTAGATAAGTCCGGATGCTAAATGAGCAACGTGTATTGAATTACTTTCTGACAAATTTTAAGGAAACGATAATATTTGGTATATAATTTGAGCCAGTTTGCATAACTCAGATGCACCGAGCCCTGCGTGTTGACTGATTAATTGATTCCAAATGAGTTATCCCAAGAAAGGGGCCCGTGCACTGCGATCTACAAGATCTAATGTGTCTCCATATCAATTAAAGTTCACTTAGAAGACTCAATCCTTTTAGAAAGTCCATTATTTTCTTGAGTGAGATTTTGTGGATGTCCGGTAGTGTATTCTTCCGAAGTTCTGAAATGTAAGTCTTTTACCTGCAGGAAATTCACTCAGGATGCATTCGGCATTGTCTGCCAGGTCTATCCTATGCATGTGGTGTTTTAATCGACAGTGCACAGTGCATAAACCGATAGCGGCTTTGAGCTGTTGTCTGTCGAGATTTAATAAGTCTTTTGTCCATTTCTCACAAGGTTCTTCTATGAACGCATTTGAGTGGACAAGGCCTGGGCTCTCTATCCAGTAACGTTCGGTCTGTTCTTCCGCAATCTGGATTATTGCCCTCCTCGATACCTCTCTTGCGAAACCCAAGACCGGTTCAGGCCCTATGAAGGTAGCATTCGTCACGTCCCTTGCAGTAGAATCGGCAAATTCATTGCCCTTAAGGCCTTTGTAACCTGAAATCCAGACTAAGGTTAACGTATTGTGTTCCCTATTTGATCCTGCTGAAGTAAGTGCTTTGAGCGCCGCTTGACTGACGGAATATATTTTGATACTTTTGTTTGTACAGTTTTGACTGCTAATCTATCTAGCATGGCGTTCCGCCTGAAATATTGTTGCATGTGCAGTGCCATACACCCCAGCTCACACTCCCTCAGCAGTTTTCGAGCCATCCGCGTACCAGCAGTGGTGCCCGCTCAGTGGCCTTAGTTTATTCTGGTCCCACTTCTCCTTTGTAGGGAGATTTACCTTGTAAGCTGAATAAGTGTAGGTGATAAGTGGCATCAGGTCCGAAGGCATACCCAGCAAGCACGGCCGGTTAATTCAACCTACAGTGTATTTGGTTCCAATGTAACCTCCCCTCCCCGTGTGTTGTGGAGTCTGTACATACTCCATTTGGCTTCCCTATCAGGATTACCTCGAGAAGTCTTTCCAAGGCCAATGTTGGGGTGATCCCATATGCCCCACTGATGGCCAAGCAGGCTTGACGCTGCAAGTTATTCAGTTGCACTTCTTTGTCCGCCCTTGGAATGCTAGTTAATGGCTCCATAGATGATCATTGGTTTAATGACCGTCACATACAGCCAGTGCATTAATTTGGGTTTTTATCCCCAGTTTTTTCCCAATACCTTTTGCATGTCCACGAGGACAATTTAGCCCTGCTGATTATTCCTTCCATACGTGCAGTTTAGTGCCTCATCTAGTGTTTCACCGAGATATTTCACCTCCTCTGCAAATGAAAATGTTTTGCCCAGCAAGGAGGGAGGCCTCAAAGAGCCCAATTTTTTCTTTCTTGTGACCGGTACCACCACGGTTTTGTCTGGGTTGATAGACACCGTCTCCCCTCCTCGCCCTGCGTTCTACCTCTTGCCTCTTGTTTAAGACTATCAAACCTAACATTTTTTATGTCTTTTCCAGGATTCCTCCAAGTTTTCCTTTTACCCACATCCATTGTTCAATTTGTAATTCGAAACCGACGTATAATAGACGTTCCAGCTCGAGACAGATAAAATTAATAACCCTTGCCCTAATCGAGCCAGAAGCCCCATATTGAACCGGGGGCACCCGATATTTGGCAGAGGAAATTCGCGCCGCTAAAAATCTAATAAATATCCCATTTCCAATATCCGGTTGGCTAGAATTTTTCCGGAAGTCTAACGCTCCGGGGAGTACGGGATTTGGATGGTCTACACCAATAAAAATTTATCGATTTTGAAACATGTTGTAATGCCATATTTCTGTGCACAATTCAGTTATTATTATCACCAAATCTGTTTTCTCTATTAGAACTTATTATATTATTTTTACTTTCAGAGAAAGTACTCATTTTGGTCACTTTGATCATACTCTAAATATCGTTTTTTGATAGTGACTTCCGTGAGCATCAGCCTCCAGAGTCTTTAATATTTCATTACCAACTACATTTTCAAGCCTATTTATTGCATCTGGAATTCTTAGCACCTTTGTTTTTCTGGAAAAGAACTTTTAAACGTTAACTTTATGAAATTTTCGTATATTGCATAGTCCTAAAAAAGATTAATTAAATGAAGTATTAAAATAACGAATTGATATTTTCTCCTAAACGGCCAAAAAATAAACCATATTAACTGATATCCACTTTATCCCCAATAAAAATCCCCTATAGATCGTGACTTGATCCGCAATATCTCAACGGAGATTCTTTCAAATTTTCTCGCTCTAAAAACTACAGTTATAGCTCTTTTTGTCACTTGTTGAGGGATATGTAGCAAAGAGTGGTTTAATTGCATCAATTAGCGCATCTCTATTATAATAGCTCTTAATGAGTAGTTATTTTGGTTGCTTCATTCATCGGCCTGGATTTCCTAACGGTCCTTTTTTGAAGTCATTCACTAATGCGCGACAGTCATTCAAAACGCTCTTTCCTGTTACCTTCCTAAATTTACTTTGGTTACCTTGTCAGTGATGGGTTTAAATTTGGATATGGGGCAGGTTGAGGAAGTACAGTACACACCGTTTTGCTTTTTCTAAATCCCCATTCAGAAGACGAAAAGAGTCGCAAAAAATTAATTAAACTAGAATGAAGGTCTTTTTGTAGTTCTATTAAATCCCGGACGAGTAATCTCTGGGCAATTTAATATGGGGGTGTCGACAATGACATAGCCGGGCGAAATCGAGCCGAGAAAGGCAGTTTTATCGGCCGTCGGCTAACTGCAAGGGTCGGTTATCCCACTAGGGCCGTAATTGGTATATTAGTTTTGCGGTCGTTATGGGACCAGCAGGGAGCGAGGACAATATTGGGCATCAGGCATGCGCCTGGAAAACAAAGAGAACAAAAGGAGTACGATCTTCGTTAATGACTTGTTTGTTTTGGATTACCGTTTTCCGTATTCTCATTCACTTTGTCGCGGTTTTCCGTAATTAAGCCTGTCACAAATTACTAGCGCGATCTTCAAAGGCCGGAGGAAATTAACAAATCCATTGACTAATCGTCACTTGGCTAACTAGCGGCCGAAATTAAATTGCCTTGGAGCTTTAAAACTTTACGTCATCAATCATCGACGTGCGGCGGCAGCAGCCATTGTTGCACCATCATTGTTCCAAAAAAACAAATTTAGATTAGATTTTCAGCCAACCGCGGTTTTTTTTTTGTATTAACGATTGAATATTACTCACCATCACGCCGGATAATAGTAATCGACAAAAATCATCAAAAAATCGTCTGTTTTTGTATGGCGACGAACGAATTTTTCATTTCGAATAATTTTTCAATTAACGCCAACCCATTTTGAAAAAGAGCAGCGGCATTTCGCAATATAGATACGGGGCCGTTATCGGGGCAACTGGCGCATAAACTGGAATACGTGCCGTCATAATTCAATTAAATGGAAGCGGTCCGAATAAAAGCTGAAAAATGTAAATACATTATTCGTGCATAGAAATGAAATCAAACTGGCTGCCAGACATCCTATTTAGAGCCGCGTCAAACGAACAACGACAAAAAGTATCGAACGAACACACAAAAAAAAAACGGGGCGACACGTGTTAACGTGACAGCTTCGCAGTCATATCGTCCAATAAAAAACCCTAAAATAGACGGCCAAACTGAAAGCGATCTCTGTTCGGAAATTGGGATGACGTTTGAACGCGAACGGCTTATCTCTTAAATTAACAAAAGGAGTCGTAGCGGGATGTTCGTTGATCTATTGCTATAAAACTCGGTATCAAACATACCATTTATAACACCTGCAGCTGTTGGTGAGCCGCTTTAATGTTCACCCAAAATTATATGTTTTGAATTTTGCGTGGACATTAAAATTAATCAAGCTTTTTCTAGGCTCTCAGAGGCTCTAGGCTTCTAGAGGCTTTGAGGTAATGAAAAAGATAAGCTTTCCCTACAGCTAGAATATAAAAGTCACAAGAATGGGACTAAAAGAGATACACTTTTCAAAAAAGGTACTTTCGTGCCTATTTGTCTATTACTCTGATGTCACCACAAAAGATGGATGGATGGATGGAGAATTTATGGAAATTTTCGAGGCCAAGGCATTGGCAACGGCAAATAAGAGGCTCTGAAGTTCTGGTTCCGATACGTGGACGACACCTTTGTTATTTGGAGCCATGGCGAGGGCAATTGCAAAACTTCCTCTTACACCTCAACTCTATCAACCCAAAAAATCAATTCACCATGGAGATAGAAAACGAATAGGACGCGTACCGTTTTTGGTGTTAGGTTTTTAAGAAGGCAAAATACTCTGGTAGTACTTAAATGAGTTTATTGTTATAACAAACTACATCATGTTTCAACACAAACCGAAAACATAATCTCAAAACAGTTTTAATTTTTATATGAAAAATATTATTACACGCGATCTAGAAAAAACCTCTATTCGACAGTATGACAGTAAAGACAATTTACAGGTTTGACACTAACCTACACTTACAGCACACACTAAGTGTACACCGAGTGTACTTAAAGTTCTGACTACTCTAACACCCTCCCACAAACCTGTAAATCTGTTTATCAAATTAAAAACTACAAAAACCTAAATTTTCAAATTTAACATTTTTACAAATAAGTAAAATTACTCATGACCCAACGACTTAGTAAACATATCAGGAAGTTGTTGTTCTGAGCAAATATATTTCACCCTTAAGATGCCATTACTAATAAGATCTAAAACAAAATGCAACTTTACATCTATGTGTTTACATCTTTTATTATTCTCAAAGTTCTGCAAAAGTTTTATTGCACTTTGATTATCCTCAAACAACGTTATAGGCAACGGAAAACATACACTCAGATCAGAAAGTAAATTCCTCATATACAACAACTCACATGAAGCAACACAAACTGCAACAAACTCTGATTCAGTACTAGATAAAGCTACAGAAGTTTGCTTTTTGGAACTACAACAAACTAAGTTATCAAACAACTTGAAGCAATATCCACTAATAGACCTTCGATCATTGATATTGTTGGCCCAATCTGCATCAGTAAAACCAACCATATTCTCTTCAGAAAAATGAAAATACAATTTGTAATCAAGTGTATGCTTTAAATACTTTAGAACTCTTAAAAGATGTTTAAAATGTTCATCACTGGCACAATCTTGAAACTGTCCAAAATAGCTTACACTATAACAAATATCAGGTCTTGTTCCCATCATTATATACATTAAACTACCCAAAAGTTCCTTATAAGGTAACCTTGTATATTCAGTACGCTCACAACAAACTTTTAAATTTAAATTTTTCTTAATAGGTGTTCTAAAAGTTTTACAATCTTTAACATTAAATTTCTTAATCAAATTCTGAATATCCAAGATTTGGTCTATTGAAAACATTTTCTTCTCAAAATCCCTTTCAATTCTTATTCCAAGAAAGTTATAGAACTGATTTGATAGTTGTTTAATCTTAAAAGTTTCACCTAACTTTACATTACTTAAAGATTCCTTATCATTACAAGCAATAAGGATATCATCCACATAGAGAAGCAAACAACAACGTACATTTTGATTAAAGAAACTGTAAAGACAGTAATCTGACTTTGACTGATTAACCTTTAACTTTGTCATAAAACAGTGAAAAGTTTCATTCCATGCTTTTGGAGCTTGTTTAAGACCATATATTGCTCTTTTTAATAAACAAACTTTATCTTTATCTTTCTTTGACACTTTAAGACCTTCTGGTATCTTCATAAAAACATCTTCCTGTGTAAAAAAGCATTTTTAACATCTAGCTGTTCCAAAAATAAGTCATAATTGTTGGCTTTAACAACAAAATTCTCAATGTTGAGAGTTTTGCTACAGGAGCATGTATTTGACTAAATTGGTTAAAACTTTGTTCAAAACCCCTTGCAACAATCGCGCCTTATAAACACAATTTTCCTCATTATCCCTTTTAATACGAAAGACCCATCTATTACTTATAATTTCCTTATTTTTTGGTTTTTCAACTAACACAAAAGTTTCATTTTTATTTAAAGCAATTAATTCATCTTCAACTGCCTTTTGCCAAAGATTCCACTGCTTACTAGCTTTGGCTTCTGAATAAGATTGTGGAGCACTTGACAATTCACTTAACAATGCCAAACCATTTATATCCAAATCAAAATCATCAAATCTAGATGGTAACTTTCGTTCTCTTCTTGGATGACACTTTCAGTCTCCAAAGTTTTATTGACACCTTCAGTGTTCAAGTTCTCCTCACATTCCTCTCCAATTTCATTTCCACTTTCATTAAGATTTTCCTTGCATACTTCTCCTGTTTCATTTACACTTTCAATATAAATTTCATTCTCACACATACAGCCTTTAGTTTTATTTGATTTATTAGAGAAATTATTTTCATCAAAGATCACATTTCTACTATGTAACATTTTATTTTCCTTTTCAACCCACAACCTTTATCCATTCTCTGTGTAGCCAGTAAACCTACATTTCAGTCCCTTATCATCAAGTTTAGTTCTCATGCATTCAGGAATTCTCACATATGCAACACATCCAAACACCCGCATATTTAACACATTTGGTCTCTTGCCTAACCACAATTCATAAGGAGTCTTATCTTTTACCATGCATGATGGAGTTCGTTAGTTATATAAGCAGATGTCAAAACAGCATCTTCCCAAAACACTTTATCCATATCTGCTTGCAATATCATTGACCTGCCCATGTTCATCAATGTTTGATTCATTCTCTCAGCCCATTCATTTGAGGAGTATAAGGAGGAACATACAAAATTTGAATACCCTTTTGTGAACAAAATTCTACCAATTCTTTTGAACAGTATTCTCCCCCATTGTTACATCTAAGATTAGAAATTTTTTTGTCACAAAACAATGATGTTACTTTGGCTTCATAACCCACAAAGCAATTAAAAACCTCATTTTTATGCTTGATCACATAAACCATAACAAACCTAGAAAAATCGTCTACAAAAGTGACAAAGTAACGCTATGTGATATTGGATTTATAGGTCCGCATACATCAGAATGAATCAGTTCTAGAACTCAACTTTACCTTGAATTTTTTGAATTATAAGAAAAACATTTCTGTTTGCTTTTTATACAGATTTCACAAATTTCATTCTTATCTGTGTCTTTAAAATCAAAACCATGAGCTAACTTAAGTTTTTTAATATTTGACAAAGAATTGTATTTCAAATGACCATACCTTCGATGCCAAATCTCATTATCCTTAGTTACTACTAAACCAACAAAGTCCTCATTCTTTAATTGCAAAATTATCCTGTATAGATTATTCAATAGTTCACCTTCCATATAAATTTGTTTTCCCTTTCTAACAACTATTTTTGCTTTTGCACAAACTACTTCAAAACCTGCTTGCTCAATTGTAGAAACAGACAACAGATTTATCCTTAAACCAGGAATACAAAACACATCCTTCAGAATAATTGGTACATATTTTTCTCCTACCTTACTTATCAATTCCAAGTCTCCCATACAAGTGGCCTCCATGTCTTTACCCTTTTCTGCAAGGTGAATCATTTTTTGCTCCACAAATCTTCTTTTGTTTATCAGCACATTTTCATTGTTGATATAATGATGAGTAGCCCCAGAATCCGCATACCATTCAATTGTATTCAGCTCTCCACTTAACAATGCTGAAGTGCTTGATGCAGATACTGAGTTAAAAGCAACAGCCTCCTCCAGATTTTCAGCACCAGCCTCTGTATTTTGGTTTCTTCTGAATTTATTACTACTTCCTGACATATTCAGGCTTTGGTCATTAATGTAATTGGCTGCTCCTAGTCTACCATAGTTGATTCCATGATTGCTTTTATTATAAATCTCACTTGGTTTATAGTTACTCCCACTATTCATTTTCTGAGTGCACTGATTTGACTTGTGACCCAGTTTATTACAGGTGAAACATTTTACTCCACACATACTTTGCACATGTCCCAGCTTTCCACACTCAAAACATTTGACAGATTTCGAAGCAGCAAATGATGATAATATGTTGCCTTTGTAACCTTTTTCCAAGCCATTATCACTTGCTTTCATGATTTTATTTGAGCTAAACTCCAACAGCTTGCCCTTAACAAATTCCATTTTTAAATCATCCTCCGACAAGGTTCTTATTGCTGTAACCACATTGTCAAATTCTAATGGCATTGACAATAACAAAAAGCATGCCATGTCTGAATCCTCAAATCCTGAGCCGAGGTTCTTAAGCTCTCTAAATATTCGGTCACATTTAGCAAAATGCTCTTGAATATCACTACTGATATCATATTTCATGTTAGTCAACTCTTTCAGCAGATAAAACTTTGAGCATGTGCCCTTTTTATCAAATATCTTCTCTAACTTCTCAATCATTTCACAGGCAACTTCAACTTCCTTTATATATTCCAAATGTGAGTCTGCTACACTCTGTATAATCACCATGCAGGCTTTAGCATTCTTCTTACTCCAAGATTCATCTCTACTTGGTACAGATACTACCTTTAAGACATCATTCAAATCCATTGCCTTCAACACAGAGCATATTCGAAACTTCCAGTTATCAAAACCACTCCCATTGAATGGGATAATCCCATGCTTAGTATTTTCATAGGCCATTTTATCTTCTGTTTTCAATTTACAGCTTAAGCTTTTATTAACTTAAATCAACTGGGCAATCTAGTGTCTCGCCTCAGGTCTCTCTCTCTTGAACTCTGGTCCTTCTGGGCCCATAACCAATGTTAGGTTTTTAAGAAGGCAAAATACTCTGGTAGTACTTAAATGAGTTTATTGTTATAACAAACTACATCATGTTTCAACACAAACCGAAAACATAATCTCAAAACAGTTTTAATTTTTATATGAAAAATATTATTACACGCGGTCTAGAAAAAACCTCTATTCGACAGTGACATGTATGACAGTAAAGACAATTTACAGGTTTGACACTAACCTACCCTTACAGCACACACTAAGTATACACCGAGTGTACTTAAAGCTCTGACTACTCTAACATTTGGATGTTGTTTCTTATGAAAGTGGACGAAATATGAGGCTTGCGCACACCCCCTATAGAAAACCAACACACACTGACGGATACCTCAATAATGGATCAAATCATCATCCCAGACATAAAAGTGGAGTCATAAAGACTCTGTCTGTGAGAGCTAAGAGAATTTGTAAATTGGAACGGGAAATGAAGCATCTGGAAATAGTGTTTGGTTGAAATGGATACGGCAAGCACGAGTTCGGCAGGGTCGTCCCTCCATGGATTGTAGAGCGCCAGGGAGAAGGTGAAGAATAACGCGGATGGACTAGTCTACCATTCAACCCCAAAGTAACGGACAGGATCGGCAGCCTACTGGAAAAGACAATGTTAAAACTGTCTTTAAACCTGTAACGGTTGAAAACTGTCGCTAGAATTAGTCCTGCAAATGCGGATATTTGTCGTTTATTAGGGGCTGAAACGTTTGTTGTTTTGCTCGAGTGTAAAGATTTGAGGTTGTTTATTTACCTTTTTTTTGCTAACCTGTGGGAGGTGGGTGGGGTTCGGGTTTTGTCTTGTCAGGGGTCTTGCACTGTGGCTAATGGTCAGTGTAGTACTAGTGTAGGTTCTGTTCAGGTACCGATGACGTTAGGAGATAAAACCCGCATAATAGATGTACTTGTAATCCCAGAATTTCCTCACAAGTTAATTTTGGGAGTGGATTTCTGGATTGAAATGGCTTTAGTGCCGGACCTAAGACAGGATGTATGGCACTTTGCAGAGAATGATATATTACCTACTGTTTGTAGTTTACAAGATGAGTCCAGCCTCACTGAGGAGCAGCAGTTTCAGTTAGAATTTGTGGTAGAGAAGGCGATGTCTAGCATGAGTAATGGGTTAGGTTGTTGTACCAGTGCAGAACATGTCATTGAATTGGAGCCAGGAGTGAAGCCAGTGAAGCAAAGGTATTATCCGGTTTGCCCTTATAAGCAAAATATCATTAATGAAGCTTTAGATGAAATGTTGTCGCTTGGGGTTGTAGAGCCATCAAAGAGTCCTTGGTCAAGTCCCGTTTGTCTTGTTCGTAAGAAAGATAACACTTACAGGTTTTGTTGTGATTATCGTGTTCTTAATAGACTTACTAAAAGGGATAGCTATCCATTGCCCTATATTTCAGCGATATTAGATAGTCTTCGTGATGCACGTTATCTTATATAAAATCCGCTTTTTGGCAGGTACCACTTAGTGAAAATTCTCGGAATTTACTGCTTTTACTGTGCCAGGAAGAGGGTTGTTTCAGTTTGTACGTATGCCATTCGGGCTGACTAATGCTCCCGCAACTTGACAGCGAAGTGTAGATAATATATTAGGTGCGGATATCCAACCTAAAGTAATGGTGTACTTGGACGATATTGTGCTGATTAGTAAGACGTTTGACGAGCATTTGAGTTTATTGGAGACTGTTTTCGAGAGGTTGTCTAAGGCAGGTTTAGTAGTGTCCAAGAAGAACTGTAAATTTTGTATGGTTCAGCTAAAGTATTTGGGTTATATTGTTGATCGCAATGGTCTTAGGCCAGATCCTGAAAAGGTAGAGGCAATTTTGAATATTCCATCACCTCGTAACGTTAACGAAATTCGTAGGTTTGTTGGTACCGCCTCTTGGTATAGGCGTTTTGTTCCAAACTTTTCGCCTGACATCTCGCCATTAACGAATTTAATAAAGAAGTCGGTTCGTTGGTCACAGACAGGAATGTGAACAAGCTTTCAAAAGTATTAAGGAACGTTTGGTTACCGCGCCTATATTAACTTGTCCTGATTTTAACAAAACATTTTGTCTTGCAGACTGATGCTTCTAATTACGGGATAGGATCAGTACTAACACAGGAATATGATGATGGGGAAAAAGTAGTTTGTTATTTGTCACGATCATTGACTAAGCAGGAGCAAAAGCTAACAGTTACTGAAAAGGAGTGTTTAGCCGTAATTTGGAGTGTAGAGAAGCTCATGCATTATCTGGAGCACACACATTTTAAAGTAATCACGGATCATCATTCATTATTATGGTTACATAATCTGAAAGATCCACAGGGTCGTTTGGCTCGGTGGGCTTTAAGGCTTCAACCTTACGACTTTGAGTTGATTCATCGTAAAGGAAAGGAACATATAGTGCCGAATTTCTTGTCGCGTTCAGTGCCTGTTCTTGTTGATTGTTTGCAGGTAAATGAGGTAGGTTGATTTTGCTGAATCCACTGATCGCTGGTATCGAAAAATGTTTGAGTTGATCGAGATTAACCCTAAGAAATATTCAGCTTGGTGAATTGAGAATGGTTTGTTGTATAAGTATATTAAGGACATTTCACCGTTGAGCATAGCAGATAAATGGAAATTAGTGCTCCCGAAGGATAAGCGTAAGGCTGTATTGTCACGTTGTCACGACCATGCATCTTCAGGACATGGTGATGTTTCTAAGACCTATTGGCGTCTACACGAAAAGTATTATTGGCCCAAGATGCGTTCCGATGTGGCGAATTATATCAAGTGTTGTAGTGATTGTAGTCAGAACAAAGTAGAACAAAGAAAACCAGCCGGATATATGGGAGATAGACCGGAGGTTAGGGAACCCTTTCAAGCCATAAGTTTGGATTTTGTTGGGCCTTTGCCGCGTTCAAAACGTGGAAATACCCAAGCATTAGTGGTATCAGATTATTTTAGTAAATATGTTTTGATTTTTTTTTATGACCTATGGAGCCACACAATATCTGACTTGTGATAATGGAACACCTATGAAATCCAAGGAATTTCAGAAGCCTTGTGACACATATAAAGTAAAAATGTGTTACACAGCGCACTACAATCCTAGAGCAGACCCCGTCGAACGTGTAAACAGGGTAGTGAAAACTATGTTACGGACTTATGTGAATCAAAGTGATCATAGGACTTGGGATGATCATTTGGCCAGTATCGCCTGTGCTATAAGGACCGCGAGACATGAGACAACAGGGTATTCACCATTTGATGTAACACTTGGGAGAAAATATAGATTGTACGGACAGGACTATAGTGATAGACCTAATACTGAGACGGATAAAATGGATGTGGACGAATATGTTAGAGACAAGGTTAATAAAATGCAAGAGCTATTATATAAGCTGATGAAGCGACACAAAGCAGCACGAGTAAGAGCCCAGCATCATTACAATTTGCGAAGGAGACCCGCCGACCAGTTCTTTGTAGGGCAGAGGGTATGGCGTAGGAACAAGGTACCAGGCCAAAATCGTCCCGAGATACCGACCATACCTCTTAAATTTCATTACAAAAAGAACCTTAAAGTTAAGCCTCCGTCATGACATCGTAGTAAATAAAATTTTAATCAGTTTTTTTATTAGATTTTTTGCCATCCTTGTACAAAATGGAATAAAATTGTTTCATTAACTATGAGTATACGTCGCTGATTTTACAACCAATTATCTTTTTGAAATCATTTATCTTATTAAGATCGGCTGCGACATTCTCGCGATACAGGGTGACTTACAAATAAGCGTCAACTTTTTGAAAAACCTCTGTAATTTATTTTGTAGGCCCAAAAAAACGAAAACTACCGAACATGTCCCAAGATAGCAACTAACGCCATTAGATGTCATAACAATTAATGTTCTAAAATTGCGTTACCTACCAAATGCAGTAGGTGAATTGCAACGATTTTGCAGTGTATTTTTCTTTACCCTGTATACCCTTTAGCGAATAACTTATTTAAGGTCAATCTACCTCCGTGATTCTAGAAGAAACGACCTTTCAAATTCTCTTTAGGTTTTAAATTTCGGCTAAGGCATTTCCGAGATACAGACCCCAACAAATGACAAAAAAATTTGCTGTATCGATCTATTCCGTTAACAGTTTAGTTAAAAAAATGTCTTGAATACGTTTTTCACTTTTCTCAGTACTAATTTCATGTCCATCCCTCGACCCAATGACGCATTTCTTGAGCGATTAACGTTGTTTTATTCATTGAAAAACGTGTTATGTAAAGGGTTATTACCAATTTTCCGTTACAAATGTCTTTTATCATCCCCTCTACTTTGTTCTTCCTTGCGATTCATTTTTTTTTAGTCGTGATATTTTACTAAACACTTATGCTTCAACTCGTATCGTAGAGTAATTTGTGATCTACAGGGAATATCCCATTTTCGAGGTTTTTGCCGAGTATCTCAGTTAATATCAAAGAAAAAGGTAGCAGTTTTCACGAAGTATTACTACCTTTTTGATGGCAAAAACAGATTTCTCATAGTCCTTTTGGTTTTAAAGTTACAGGGTGGAATTGAAGCTTTTCAGAAACTCCCCGTATGTCAGTTATTTGTAAATTTATAGAAAAAGGTAAAACGCTTGCTTGCTGTTCCTTTGTCGTGGAATTCACTGGCCTAGCTACTTGTTTACTGCCAGGAATAATTTCGTCACAATAAAACAAACATGTTATTTCAATGCGATACCCTGTATATTATTAGATATTTAGAATCGTAATCATACTGGCTAAAAACGTAAATTTGGGGTCTTCGAAAAATTTTGTTTAAAAATGACTATTTCTTTTAAAAATTGCAATTGTGATGTTTTTTTAAAACGTCATGATAAGATAATATAGCGTGTGGTTTTGCCGCACCTAACTTATAGACTATTCACTTTTTATTGACCTTAAGTAGCCGCTGGAAATCTAACATTGACATTTTTATCATATCTTCTCAACATGTGTTGAAAGGAGATAGATATACAAAAATGAATATTTTAAAGGTAAGGAGTTTTTAAAAGTAAGTGAATGTGGTATATGTCGCAGAACTCACTTTCAGTACTGAATTCAGGTAATTTTTTTCTTTTAAAGTTGTTTTCGTGATTGAAAATTTTTTTCTTGAGGTTAACCACAGAAGTTATTGAGATGGTCACCAAGATTGCAATGTTAGGTATTTTTACGTCATGGTGTTACTGGGGAACTGGTGAAAACCATCTTCTGACTTCTGGTAAGTTTATTCTTAAATTCTTCTTCCTTCCGTTTCTTTATGAAGGTTCTCGTTTGCTTCTATTTATCACCTTCAGCTTGGATAGGGCAGACCGGAATATCAGTGAAAAACCAAAAGAAAGCAAGAAATTAAAGAGAATGACAAATAAAGATCTAAACTATAGTAACTGGGGAATATACAGTGTGTCCCAAATTAGTCATGTATTGGGATCTCGAAAACTATAAGAGCTGCGAAATCGGTTAAATGGGGAAAGTTCCAGACAATTATGTTAATAATGTAATGACAAAATATATATTCCACCCAAAAAGCTGCTTCAGAAATGTTTTCACAAATCTCAATTACCTTTTTGGGTAACAGTTTTTTAAAAATGCACCATTTTGGTTTTCCCAAAATTTTTCAAAAACCCGATTGGTTACAGCCACCCCGTTTTTGTCATTATACTTCTAACATAATTGTCTAAAACTTTCCCCATCTAATCGACTTCGTAGCTCCTATAGTTTCCTAGATCCCAATACATGGAGAACAATTTGGGACACACTGTAAAACCTAAACAAATTAAGGCTCTGTAACGGTAAAGAAAAAATATAACAAAATATTGTAAATTTATTATCACTGAAAAGTGATTAAGGAAATATTGACTATGTAGGCCAGGTACTTGTATTGAAAGAAAACGTTCAACAGCAAAAATAGAGTAAATGGCTGAGAATAACTAAACGCTAAACAAAAGTGAGTAACGACGCAAAAGTTAACATATTGGGTCGAATTTGATCTTAAATAAAGGAATATTAAAAAAGCAAATAAAGTAAAATAAAATAGGAGCTAACTTGGACTGAAAGAAATAATGAGTGTATAGAAACATCAGAAAGATCTAGAAGTGACTAATGACAAATGACTGAGATGGAACAAGAAATGAATTGAAGTAACAAGTAAGAAGTTACATTGAGCCTATCTCTGGAATTATTGATTGAGAAACAGATGAAACCCGGAAAGAAATCACGTAACTGAAAGGAGTCCCAGGAGAGAATCACAATTTATCAAGAAACGCAGGAGATTACCAAAAAGTCTCTTGAGAATGAGCAAGCAATATCAAGAAAAACAGCAAAATTATACGAAATTGAGAAATCCTCAAAAGAAGAAATCTTTGATGTTAGAAAAGAAAGTAACTGAGGGATAGTTGACACAAAACAGTGAAAGTTCTGTAAGAAGAAGACATATTGTAAGGAAAAAAATATTGGATTGAAAGAAGACTTTCAAAAACATAAAGAAAAAACAACAGAAATAAACGGAAATTACTAAGAAAAAAACTAGCACAGAACTAAAGTTATTCATTAGCTAAAAATTCGAGTAAATTAGACCAAAAATAAAAAATTCTTAAAAAAACCAGATGTATAGAAGAAAAAATAAAAAAAAATCATAGAAATTCCGTGCCTAGAGAAAAAGTGGAATAAATTAGGAAACTTGGGCAGAAAGAAGAAATTTGGGGGCGTAAAAAAAAACAAATAAAAATAAAAATAACGAAAAATTTAAAACATAATGAACTAAAATTAAGACGTTTCCTCAATAACAAAATCAAAATAAACCTAAATCACCATTTATTAATTTGAGTCCTGTTTAGAGGTAAGTCCAGTATTTGGATTTTTCTTGCGTTTCTATATTTTTCTTCTAAAGCCACTGGCTGTTATTTTGTAAGTTTTGATGTTTAGTGACATTATCGCTTTGCTCACTAGCAAGGGGTTAACTTGTACGAAATGGAGGTCAATTTGATCTAACTAGGACCCATTCAGATAATTACCTGCCCCATCATAGATATCGATAGTGTTAAGCGTTCTTTCGTCTGTTTTAAATGTCTTTCTTTCGTCGTTTTTTTTTTTGTATCTGCCAACTTTGGAGCAGGTTTAAGTATTTTACTGTAAACCTGGGCTGCTAAGCATAGACACAAGATATGATTGTCTTGTTCGGCTAATTAGAGAGAAATAGTGTGTTCTTAGGGTATCCATCCTGAGGAGGGTTCGAAAGAAAGTCTGAAGAGTCATCTGTTTAAGTCTGTCGAAAATACTTAATATGTTTGTGGTGGAACAACTGAAAAGGATTCCGGTTCCTTTCCCAAATAACCTGTTCTTGACGGTATAGTGGGTGTAATTTAAATAGTTTCTTCTTGAGTTTTCTCTTCTTTCTTTTTTAGACATTTCTTCAAATCCTGTCTCATTTACCTTCTATAATTCTTTCTCCTTCGTGCTAGTTTTGATTTCTAACAACTTTATCAGTTTTTTTTCTGCGGGCCTTTCCTTACTTATTCTGATAGGTTTCCTAGCTTTTGAGATCTTCGACTTTAAGATCAAGCTTTGTTAAATCTTTCTCAGCATTCTTGAGTTTCTTAGTTGGCTCTATTCTTTTTTATTTTTTCAGCAAATTGTATATATATTAGATATAATGCCATTTTTTTCTGATGGGTCCAATTAAGGTGATTTGAAGAAGTTATAAAATCTACACAGTTAATCCTGCTTTTTAGTTGAAATTTAGATAGTTCCAATTCTGTGGATTTTGCCATTTTCTACTCTTATTTCCTCAGCTTTTTTTTAATTTGATGTTTGAGAATTTGATTATGTTTGGAAATAAGATCTATCACCTTAGCTTTTTGATGTTTGACCTCAACAATTGTTTTTGGACATTGTCTCTAGACGACTTTGTATGTCCCTAATCTTATCATCTTAGACTTCGAAACCAAAGCTTCAGGTTTCTTTGTTTATTTTTTCCTCTTTTTTTATATAGTGAAAAGTTACTGGTGTCTCTGTGTTTAATAAGGTCTGGTTTAGAGCCTTCGTCTTTTTTTCAGTTTTTCAGTATTTACCAGAAACTTTCGATCGCTCTTCATCTTCCTAGTGCAATTATTCCCATAAGCTTAGATTTTGTTGTAAATTAGACTTTTCTCTTAATGCCTCCAAAACACACTTTAAAATTACACACATAAAAAATCGACAACCGAAGGGTTCTAGCTCCTAAACTATTTAACCTATGGGATTTTCTTCTTAGTGGGAAGTGAAAGAGGGCATTAAAAAGAACAAGAAACCGTTGAAATCACTCTACTCGATTCACTCATTCTAAAGGTAGAGGCGTTCAGAGTTGGAAATTGAAAAAAAAACAAGAAATACCTACCTCCTCTTTTGATTAATTTCGAAAAAAATTTGGAATTTTTTTTGCTGTTTTTTGAACGGAATGAGGCGATTTCAATCGTGAATGAACGCAACAAACATAATGTAATTGAAACTAGTTCATAAGTGGACTTCAAAGCACATTCTAAAAGTGCCTAAAAATCGACAACTGAAGGGATCTCTTAAATTATTGAACCGAGGGGACTTTCTTCGGTAGAAGACGAAAGGCGACATGAAAAACAAGAAGAAACCGTTAGTTTCACTCCAATCGAACCACCCATTCTAAAGATTGAGGCGCTCAAAGTTGGAAATTGAGAAAAAGAGAAGAAATATCCCTCTTTTGGTCAATTTATAAAAATATTTAAAATTTTTGTTTTGCTGTTTTTGATCGGAATCTTGTGATTCCAATCGCCAATGAACGCAACAAAAGTAATAAGAGGGAAATTAGTCTCATAAGTGCACTTTTTCCTAAATTACTCCAAAACACATTCTAAAAGTGCTTAAAAATCGACCACCCAAGGGGTCTATCTCTTAAACTATTGAACGTAGGGGACTTTCTTTGGTCGGTGGAGAAAGACGACATCAAAAACAAGAGGAAACCGTTGTTCTGACTCCAATCGGCCCACCTGTTCTAAAGACAGAGACGCTCAAATTTGGAAATTGAGAAAAAGACAAGAAATACCTCCTCTTTTGGTCAATTTCGAACAAAATTTAGAATTTTTTTTTTGCTGTTTTTGATCGGAGTAAGACGATTTTAATCGTTAATCAACGCATCAAACTTAATAAGAGTGAAATTAGTTTCATAAGTGGACTTTTTCTTAAATGCCTCCAAAGCACATTCTAAAGGCGCCTAAAAATCGACCATCGAAGGGGTCTATCTCTTAAACTATTGAATCTAGGAGACGGTAGGAGACGAAAGGGGACATCAAAAACAATAAGAAACCATTAGTTCCACTCCAATCGATCTACCCGTTCTAAAGATAGAGGCGCTCAAAATTTGAATTTGAGAAAAAGACAAGAGATACCCTTTTGCTAAATTTCGAAAAACTTTTGGATTTGTTTTTGCTGTAATTGATCAGATAGAAGCGATTTCAATCCCCTTCGGACATAACAAATGGAATGAAAGCAAAATTAAGCCCATAAGTCCCATTTTTTTTGGAGGACCTTTCCGGGCTTAATTTACCTTTTCTTATTAAGAGAAACTTTCGCTTTTTTATGCTTTTCCTTTTCTTCCTCAAGGTATTCAAGTTTCTCAGTAAGTATTCACACCCTCGATATCGGTTAGTTTAAACTTTATTAATTTTTTCGCTCATATGGTATACTATTTACTAAAAGCTTGTTCTTTCTGCGTAGAAAAAATCTTCCTCTGTGGCATGAAGAAGTAAGGTCTGTTCATTAGAAAACGTCATCTAGAAGGCTACGGAGTTTTGACAGAAAAGAATGACATAATCAAAGTAAATGGATTTTCCTTTTGACATTTATCTTTACTTGTCTATGCTCAGACGCTTTTGGTTGTAAAACATGATTTTAATAATTGATAATGTATTTTTGTATAGCTTAACCAACTTTTGTTGTCAACTAAATTTAACGACCAAACCAAAATTCCCCTTCAAAAATTCGGTCGTTTCTTAGTAAATCAAACAGCGAAAATGAGCATTATGCAGCATACATACAAGCAGTTTAAATGAAAAGGCGGACTCCGGCTGATACGAGCGTCAAAAGGGGGCGATAACGCCAATAATTGAACGTTAGCTACCCTCTTACTTGGGGGACACGATCATGTTTAGATCGCACATTTAGATCAATTTTGTTTGTTGTATCTTAACAATTGATGCATTATAATCTGCGCTTTATACTCTTGACTGACACAGAGATAAGAATTATCCCCCTTTGTTAGTCCCATAATGGGGAATTATTTTTCAGCTCCTTGTTTACTTAACTGCAAAGGCACACGGTGATGGGAGAATCGTTTGGCTTTGGCTTTTAAATTTTTGAGCTTGTTAAACTTATCCTCGTTTAATTGGCTTTTAGGGAACACACCTCAAAGAAGTTTTCTTTACGATTCCGAATTGAGAAGGAGTAAGGTATTAATGGAAAAATTAGGGTTCGTTTCCGTAAAGACGTCCATCAATCATGCTATTTAAACAAAAACGACACCGGCTTTTGTTCCTAATCCGCACGTGCACATCACGTGACCGCGTTTAGATAGGGAAGAACCGATTAAGGGGTGCATTTTGTAAATCATAATCGAGTGAACCGATAGCAGTATTAACTTTGAAGAAAAACAAGTCCTATAAGGCAAAGAAGAACGCCTGACCGTTAATGGTATTTATGGCGAAGCAATGCTGAACCACATGGTATTATTTCACGCGGTTGTAGTTCCAGAATGCAGTCCAGGATGGAAGAAATTAGAACACTGAGAGAAAGAAATTATCTAGAAAGTCCATGGGCTGTTTATACAGCTTGCTTGAAGATTTATATGTGTGAATAAGGACTAATAAGGGTTGAAAATCACTCACCCCATCTGAAAATGAAAAATTTTATATTTTTTTGAAAAGTCAAGCTAGGACTAAGGCCAAAAGCGTCTAAAATTGCAAGCTAAAAGTTTCTGGAAAAATTCAGGTTAGGATTTGGAATAAAATGAATTAAAAACGACCCACTTTATCTAAAAACATAAATTTAGAGGGTGTAGTGAAATGCAAATTAATATTTTGGCCAAAATCAGTTAAAAATTACTCAAAGCGTCAAAAAATGTAGATTAAAATTAAAAGTTTCTGGGTACACTCAAGTAACAAATAGGGTCAAACGTGTTTAAAAAAATTACACAGAGCGTCTAAAACTGTAAATTTGGAATCTTTGGCGAAATTCACATTAAAATTAGGGGTAAAATTGTTTAAAAATGACTCATTTCGTCAAAAAATTTCAAATATGTTTTTTTTTTGAAAAAGTTAGGATCAGATTAAGGCCAAAATAGGTAAAAAATTACTGTAGAAATTCATATAACATTATGGCTAAAATCTGTGTGCAAAGTCGCAGTAACAAGTGTCTAAAAATGCAAATTAAGAATTTCTAGACAAATTTAGGTTATAATTAGGGTCAAAATGTGTTAAAATATGACACAAGGCGGTTCAAAAAGCAACTTTGAAACTTTGGAGTCTTTGAAGAATTTCGGGTTAGAATTAGGACTAAAATCGATTAAAAATAAACCGCTTTATCTAGAAATGTAAATTTCGATTTTCTATGACAAAGGCAGGCTAGGATTAAGGATAAATCGTAGAAAAATGACTCAAAAGTGTAGAAATAAAATTTTGGTGAGGGTTTGGAGAAATTGGAAAAAAGATCTTGAAAATGTCAGAAAATGCAGATTCAAAGTGTTCTGGGCAAACTCAGGTTACGGTTAGGGTCCTAAGTGATCAAAAAATTACACAGTATGTCTAAAAATGCAAATTTGAAGTTATTAGAGAAATTCAGGTTAGAATTAGGGGTAAAATGGTTAAAACTGACAAATTTCAAAGCTGAAGGGTTTGGAGAAATTCAAATTTAAGTTTTGGCCAGAATGGCTTAAAAATTACTTAAAGCGTCTACAAATATAGCTTTGGAGTCTTTGAATATCTAAGATGAACGAGTCTTCAGTGATGAATTAACTTGAACGAATAACTGAACTAACCAGGTTTTACTAGGGATTCATCAAGTCAAGTAGCTTGACAATTGGAAGAAATACTTGACTTGATTTGAAAAACGAAATACTTGACAACTAGGTACTTGACTTGACCTGATTTTTTTACACCTGAGCTTGACTAAAACAGATAAATTTATTCTAAAAAATGTGGGAAAAGAAGACCAGAAAAATGTATTTCTTCAATGAAACGGTAAATTTGATGAATTCTAAATATTCGCTAACAAGAAAATTGAAGCAAATTTGTATAGCAAACTATAATCTCCATCTGAAGTAAGAGGCAAATGTGGGGTAACTGGGAGTTTCAGATTTGTATAAAGAAGACTAGAAGAAATTTATTTCTAAATCTTCATTAAAGAAGCACATTGAAGGGATTTTCTGAAATAAATAGAAACACATAATTCTTCATCACCGAAGAAGGTGAAGAAAACTTGAAAAATGTGCGCTTTATTGGAAGAATCTAACAAAAGCGAAGCAACAGTGTAAGATATTCATAGATCAATTGAAGACACTTTCTTGACTTTATGTACAGAAAATATAAAACGAATTCGACGAAACATAAACGTATGCCTCCAATAAAACACAAAATTTAAGGAAAATAACTCAAAATTTTTAATTAGTGGTTCCTAATCAGGTTTAAACTCTGACACAACTTAAATGGGTATGATGCATAGAGGGGAGAAACAAGAGGAGAAACACCATTAGGAACACAATACTTCGAAGTAATGTTGTTTAATCCCTGCTCAACTCTTATCAGTAAAGACGTTCTTAAAATTTTACAAATAATGGAATTGTCATTACAATGCTCGCACTTCAAGATCAGCAACCACTAAACTCTAAAATCTATTAAAACGCTTAAATAACCAGGAAGATATGCGAAAATAACAAGGTTTAATCTCTATGTGTTCGTAAACAAAGTAAAGTTCTAATATAATTTTAATAGGTCTAATGCATATAACAAAAAAAAACACACTAAGTGACATCTAATCTTAATGCTCGATGAGCTTGCCAGGACTATAATCAATAAAGTAGTTCTAAATATTTTACAAATAAAGGTATTTGGCATTATTATAGAGTCGCCTTCAGATCATCTTGAAGACGACTCAATGAATAACCAGATATCAATAAATAACCAGATAAAAAAAATCAATAAATAACCAGAAAAAAAAAGAGAAATTAACCTGGTTTAATCATTGTTGTGTTCTTAAACAAGTTTAAATTCAAATAATACTTAAATAAGTCTGATGCATATTATAAGACCAGAGACACCATTAGGAACCGAAAACTACAAAATAACGATTTATAATCGCCTTCAGATCATCTTGACGCGATTCAATAAACAAATAAATAACCAGAAAAAAATAGAAAATAACCAGGTTTAATCCCTGTTCGTTCCTAAACAAGCTTAAATTCAAATAAAACTTAAATAAGTCTGATGCATATTATAAGACGAGAGACACCAGTATTAACCCAAAACTACAAAATGACGGGGTTTACTTCCTGCTGAACTCTTATCAGTAAAGACGTTCTTAAAATTTTACAAATAATGGTATTTGGCATTACAATGCTGTCACTTCAAGATTAGCAACCACTTTCTAAACTCGATTAAAACAAATAAAGAATCAGGAAGATATGCCAAAATAACCAGGTTTAATCTCTATGGGTTCGTAAACAGAATTATGTTTTAATATAATTTTAATAGGTATAACGCATATAGCAAAAAAATACACCATTAGGCACGGAAACTTTTAAGGAACGTTGTTTAATCCTCGATGAACTTTGACCTTCCAGGAATGTTATCAATAAAGGAGTTTTCAATATTTTACAAATAAAGGTATTTGGCATTATTTTAGAGTCGCCTTCAAACCATCTTGACGCGACTCAATAAATCAATAAATAACCAGGAAAAAATAAGAAAATAACTAGGTTTAATCCTTGTTCGTTCTTAAACAAATTTAAATTCAAATAAAACTTAAATAAGTCTAATGCATATTATAAGACGAGAGTCACCAGTAGGAATAGAAAAACTAAAAAATTACGCTGTTTAATCCCTGCTCAACCCTTATCAATAAAAACTTTCTTAAAATTTCATAAATAATGGTATTTGTCATTACAATGCTGTCACTTCAAGATTAGCAACCACTCTCTAAACTCTATTAAAACAAATAAATAACCAGGAAGATATGCTAAAATAACCAGGTTTAATCTCTATGGGTTCGTAAACAAAATTAAGTACTAATATAATTTTAATAGGTATAACGTATATAGCAAAAAAAACACCCTTAGGTACGCAAACTTCTAGGTAACGTTGTTTAATCCTCGATGAACTTTGACCTGCTAGGAATGTTATCAATAAAGGAGTTCGCAATATTTTACAAACAAAGGTATTTGGCATTATCAGAGAGTCGCTTTCAGATCATCTTAAAGGGACTCAATAAATCAATAAATAACCAGAAAAAAATGAGAAAATAACCTGGTTTAATCCCTGTTCGTTCTTAAAAAGGTTTAAATTCTAATAAAATCTAAGCATATTATACGACCAGAGACACCATTAGGAACCCAAAACTACAAAATAACGCTGTTTACTGCCTGCTGAACTCTTATCAGTAGAGATGTTCTTAAAATTTTACAAATAATGGTATTTGGCATTACAATGCTGTCACTTCAAGATTAGTAATCACCCTCTAAACTCTATTAAAACAAATAATTAACCAGGAAGATGTGCTAAAATAACCAGGTTTAATCTCTATGGGTTCGTAAACAAAATTAAGTTCTAATATATATATATATATATAATAGGTATAACGAGGTAACCCTAATAGGTATAACGCATATGGCAAAAAAAAAAACAGCATTAGATATGGGAACTTCTAAGTAGCGTTGTTTAGTCCTCGATGAACTTTGCCCTGCCAGCAATGTTATCAATAAAGGAGTTCCCAATATTTTACAAAGGTATTTGGCATTACCAGAGAGTCTCTTTTAGATCATCTTGAAGGGACTCAATAAATCAATAAATAGCCAGAAAAAAAATGGAAAAATAACTTGGTTTGATCCGTTCGTTCCTAAACAAGTTTAAGTTGTAATAAAATTTAAATAAGCCTGATGCATATAATAAGACGACATACACTATTTGGTGCAAAAAGCTTTAAAATAACGTTGTTTAGTTTCTGCTGATCTTTTGCCTGAACTTTTATCAGTAAAGGAGTTAAGATCAATATTTAACAAATAACGGTATTTTTCATGACAATAGGAATGGAAACAAATAAATACCCAAGAAAGTGTGAGGAAATAACCAGGTTTAATCTCTAATGGTTTCTAAATAAGTTTAAATTATAATACACTTCAATAGATCTGGTGCATATAATCAAACCGGGAAACAGGTACCAAAAACTTACAAATAACGTTGTTTAATCCCTGTTCAAATTAGTCTTGTCCGAACCCTCATCAGTAAAGTAATTCTTAACATACAATACAATTGCGTCAAGATTAGGGACACACCCTAACCTTGTCAATTTTTTTATAATTTATTTACTAATTAGTTTTTAACAAATTAACTTTTAGAAAGAAAAATTAAGCGAATTTGTCTGTTATACAATCTAAAGTGTTTTCTAGGCTTTGAAGCCGTGATTCAATGGAAATTCTTCCTGATGTTTCGTCTACAGCTGCGGCAGACATTATCAAAGGCGATGAGGCAATTAGCGAACTGATATCCCGTGCTTCCCGACGTTGACTGAGATTGATTGAGAAAATCGGATAAATATTATAGAAAACGCCTAAAAATATAAATTTAAAGTTTGTTGTTTGAAATTAGGGTTAATACTAGCACCAAACGCTTTTAAAAATTACTAGAAATGTTTAAAAATGTATATTTAGAGAAATTTGTGATCTGAATTAATGTTGGTTAAAAAATAAAAAAACATAAAAATGCAATTTTTGTCAGATGTCACAACAAAGATGGTCAAAAAACCCTAAAAACAATTAAAATGGCTATTTAAATGTTTTTGGAAAAGTTCAGGTTAGGATCAAGGTAAAACATACTGAAAATTATGCAATGCGTCTAAAAATGTAAATTTAAAGATTTTGGAAAATTTCAAATTACGATTTGCGCCAAAGTCATTTAAAAATTACTCGAAGCGTCTAAAATGCAAATTTAGAGAAATCTAAGATCAGCGTCAGGCCAATAATTGATTTAAAATATTGATATCGTCTAAAAATGCAACTTTTTTTGTTTTTTGAGAAATTCAATTTTATAGAACAAACTGAAGCAAATATTGGTTTTGGATTTTTTTGATCAAAATATATAAAATTTGTCTTGTAACGCCTCAAAATGGAAAAGTATTTTTCAAACTACTTGAATTTTAATTAATCTACTTGACCTTATATTTACTCTTTTAAACTTGACTTGAGCTTGACTTGAAATCAAGTCAAATCAAGGAGCTTGAAAATCAAGCCAAGCCGTGAATCTCTAGGATTTACCTTAACATTATTAACTAAATTGAACTTTCAATGACCATTTTTATAAAAGCTTCCAAAACTGCCATAAATAATGTTTTTATGTATTCGGTGAGTGGTCCCAAGTTAAACGCTAAACGTTTGTGCTTAAACTGAAATCTTCCCTTTGAAAGTATCATAACCATCAAAATATAATAATTCCCTTTTCCCCCAGGCTGGTAGCTATGGAAACGCCGTGATTCTAGGGTGGAAGATTGGCGTTATGCACGCTGCCTCAGCTAACGATGCCACAGACCCTTTACCTTATACCTGTATTATGTATTGATTACCAAAAAAGTCTCTGTTTATTATGTTTTGTAACTGATGGCAGAATAACTATAAATCAGGTCAGGTCTCGTTTCAAAGATAAAAAGACGGTGATAAACAACATTAGGAATGGAAAACTAACAATACATATAAATGTACCGAGAAGTTACATTTTCCCGTCCGCATAGCATACGGGAGTAAAATGGGCCCATAAAATGTCCTAGTTACCGACGTGGCAGCTCTTATTCCAAATAGGTAAAAAACGGTCGTGATAAATATCTGGTAGGAGCCGTGTCCATTTAGCTTATTATGCCGATATCTTCATTCAATGTAAAGTGGTTCGGCTTGCACGAAGCACTAACAAGACGGTGCGAGGTGGCAGTGTCACTCAGCCCATAACGAAGAAGCAGTACCGCCCAACAGGGCAGACCTAAGCCCGTTCGTTTTTCAGACAATGTGCTATTAAGCGCTCGCAGGGTACTGGTACTACTTGGAAATTTTCGCGGGGACTGCGAATAAATTTCAAATCAGACTCATTAGCTCAACAAATGACTTGTTTGTTTGCCTCACGTTCGGTTTTAGTACCGGTTTTTGGATTAGCACAGAGCGATAATGTCGCAATATTTTAGCTTAGAAAAACTTGAGAGAAAGAGGCAATTTTGAACTACTTGAAAGAAGTCACACCATCCAGGTTTGACGCCTATTAAGAGTCTTGACGTAGGGGCGCCTCAGTTTTTTAAGCGACTAAATAATCGGCTCTAATGGATATTTACACTAAACTAGACAGGATATAACAGCTAAGTGGCTAATAGATTGTTCCGGTAATCCGGGGTGAAGAGTGGTACTGCAGCCTGATTGATAATTATTAACCTAAACCACTTATCATTTTTCACTCAAAACTCTTTAGAATTTGTTTTGTCTATAATGCAAAGTGCAAGTACCAAGGCTAAGTGCTATTAAAAGGGATGGTACCTAATGGATCTTGACGTTACTGTAATGGGTATTTCCCACCCTTAACTTATTAATTATTAATAATGGTTTCCATCCCGTGCCTAACATTGACTATATTTAGTTTCAGTGGATTGGTACCTATAGATAGAGTGGTTTCTGTTTATCGAACGAATTAACAGATTTTCGGCCTAGATAAATACCACTTAGCTCATCTGTAAATACAGTTGTACCAATACACATGCCCCTAGTAGGTAGTAAAACTAAAGGAATTAATAAGCAAATACAGTAAGTAACGAAAGTAATAGGTAAAAGTGTATGCATATCTTTTTAAATATAGTTTTTGTTTGTTTATATTACTTAAAGAAAGAAAGGATTAAAGGGTAGTTTATTTTTTATTTTTGTCGCTTATGTCTTCGCTAGTTGGAAGTTAACCTCAACTATCGAAGTCAATCATTTCAAATATACGAGCGACACCGTGCTTTAACTTTAGAGAGGCATTAAGAGGTAAGCCTGGAGCTTACTATTAGCCTTTGCGGCGACAAACGAACTCTTATTGGTCAAGGAAACGGTCACCCTGGTAACCGTGCTGTCAAGCCGTATCAAAGCTTATTAAATCGCCATTCTTTTGGGGTTGTTCTATAGGATGCACGACTACCTTAGGCCAACGAGGAATACCATTAATATCTTTTAAGGGGATAAAATTCAGTGGCTAAGTTGTGACGTAGATTCACATACATTCACACTGGTAGAGAAGTCAGCTTTATGAAGTTTATAAAAAAGGAGATAAATATTGAAGCGAGTCTAAGGCCTAAAAGATTAATGTCTTGGCAACTTAAAGCAGTTTTTTTTTCGAATATGTTATACGTTTGCATTTTATCTTGTTTCATAACTTTTCATTTGTACTTTCAAGGTTTTTAATTTTCACTTTAAATATAACAAAATCTGGCAGATGATTGATTAAACCGATGGATGTTAACCATTGTTCATGTGGTGGAACTTCATCCACCGACTCACAGGTGGCAGCATTAATCAAAATCTTTCATAACATCACACCGCCTTTCATGCGCCGAATTTTTCTTCAAGTACAAGTTCCAAGGAAAGGCCAATTAACTTTAATTATGATTAAATTCTTCTTAACCATTGGGGCATACGAAATTCGCTTCTTTACTGATTAAAGTCGATAAGTGCAGATGTCCTTTAGTGGTCTGCATAACCAACTCTTTTTAATCTGACGGGTTTCCAAACTGTCTAAAAATTCCATTTTGTATTAAAAGTGATTCACATATTTAAAGATTGTGACAGATAGGCAGTCGACACCTCTAGAAGAGCTGTTGCATTTTTTTTTAACTCTCCTGCAAGTTATTCGGACAATGAACTGGGGCAGTTTTGTGTCCAAAAGGTACAGGGTCATCCAACGAGGACTGAACAGGGCAGTTTTTTTCGGAATGGGTTAAATGATTTGAAAAACCAAAATGGCTGTTTGTTATGTTCTTTACCGGTGAATCCAAAAATGATACATGGGAAACAATTGAACATCAAATAAAAGCGCTACGGCACACTTTGGTTTTTTTTTTCAATGGAATGTCGTATTTTTTATTTCATATTTCAATTCCTGATATAATTGTTGAAATAAACTGATATTTTTTTTCTAATAACGTTGAACTTATGCACTTATTAAATTACAAAAAACACGTGTTAATAGCAAGTCATCTCATGGCTGTTGAATGTTTTCGTAATTTAATAAGTGCATAAGTTCAACGTTATTAGAAATCATTTTTGGATTCACCGGTAAAGAACATAACAAATAGCTATTTTGTTTTTTCATATCATTTTAACCCATTCCGAAAAAAACTGCCCTGTTCAGTCCTCGTTGGATGACCCTGTACTTCGAGCACCGTTTAATAATAGAACAAATTCGAGCAGTTGACAAGTGACGACAAAACTTCCCGTCACATTCGTCTCCAGTGCCTTTCCTAACAAATTCCCTGATAAAAAAATAGTTTTAACCAACGGATACAGTGTGGACGCAATAATTCTATAGTATAAAGGAATTCCTGAACTTCACTATTTAATAGAATAATTTCGCATTCTAGCCTGTGTCACGAATATTGTTAATTAATATAATTATTGAGATATCCTACATCCTGTAAAGTGATAATTGGATTAATAAAGTAAAGTAAGTAAATAAGTTCTTTCTACATCGGCCTGCCCTGAACCTACAACTTACATCACTCGACGTCAACTTGCAATTCACACGGTAGCAAGCCTCGTATATCTTCTGAAGCCACCTAGACAAAAAATTGTCAGTATTTCGCAAATATGAAAGAAGCGCTCGACCTGTTTCTATTACTAAAAAATTATTTGGATTTCCGATCGGAAACGATCACTAACGAAGTAATATTTTCCATTTTTGAAGATCTTTATTTAAACAGTGAAAAGCGAATTTGGGACTAAAGGAGAAGCAGTTTGGCTTTAGGGCCCAGCTGTCGACCGAACTGTAGGTGCTGAGGATGGTGGAATACATCACCGAGGCATTCAACAGACGTGAGGCAGCAGGAGTCATCCTGCTAGACGTAGCCAAAGCCTTTGACAGAGCCTGGCACAAAGGACTGCTAGTCAAGCTGCTAGACGCCGGATTACCTATATTCTTTGCAAAACTGATCCGAACTTTCCTTTCTGATGGGTATTTCAGAGTAAAGCTGGACGGCGTATGCTCTGCGTACAAGATAATGGAAGCAGGAGTATCGCAAGGCGCGGTGCTCTCCCCCTTCCTATACAATCTGTACGTGGCGGACCTCTCCCAAAACAGACAGGACCAGACTTGCACTATACGCTGATGACAGCAATAATGGCAAGATCCCTCAACACAAGGCTGTTATCATAGTGCCTTCAAGGGGAAGTAGTAGCCTTAGAAGAGTGGTGTGTCAACTGGAAGATAGACCTAATCGCCAACAAGACGCAGGCCATAGTTTTCAGGACGCAACGCAAACACAGGTGAGATAACGAAGTCGTCCTCAAAAGCGAAGCAATTTCTTGGCAAGAAACAGCTGCATACTTATTGGAGCTGGACAAAAGCGTCACTTGGCAAACACACATCACCAGGACCAAAAACAAGGCAAAGATGACAAGAAGCACCCGACGATCGGACGACGCTCAAAACTGGCTTTGAAGAACAAGACTGATCAAACATGTAATCCAACCACAGTTAACATACGCCTCAACATCAGGCAGTCGAAAATGTGGCTCCCAGCAAGGCAATAGGAGCGCCCTGGTATGTCCGTAACCCGGACATACAAAAGAACTTCGACTGCACCACAGCCACTGAGAGGATAAAAAGCCATGCGAAGAAACATTCTAGAAAACTGAGGACCACCCTAACCAGCTGATACGACCCCAAGGTCTAGATAATGGGTAAAATTGCTAATTATATTTTCTTCTTTACAGATAAACAGGAAGCCAGGACCACTACAGAGGCTATAAGTGACAGGACAAAACTCCCCACCAACAGATAAGGGGGGGCAGCGAATCTGGACTCTCAAAGCCTGGGTATATCCTTCCCGCAGATAATTGGTGCTAACCAGTTTTCTGCAGTCCTGCCCCTTCAGTAGGGGGGCTCCTCCCTTCCCCGCAGCCCATACCCAAACTCTTTAGGGTGGGGTAAAGATGCGATGGGGCCTCTACTGGTATGTCCGCCTGGGCGCCCTGATACGTCCGTAACCAGAAGAAAGATGCAAGCGACCTCGACTACACCACAGCCACTGAGAGGATAAAAAGCAATGCGAGGAAAACCTTTCAGAAGACTGAGGACCACCCTAACCAGCTGATGAGGACGTCGACTGCCTATGACCCTGAAGCCGAAAGACCGCATAAGCGGCCGAGATTCCAGCAGCTAGATAATGGGTAAAATTACTAATTATATTTTCTTCTTTTACAGCTGACAGGAAGCCAGCACCACCCCAAAGGCCAGAAGTAACAGGACAAAACTCCCCACCAACAAACGAAAACTTCCCGGGCCGCGAGTCTGGACTCTCAAAGCCAGGGTATAACCGTCCCGCGGATAACTGGTGCTAACCAGCTCTTTAGGGTGCGGTAAAGATGCGATGGGGCCTCGACGGGTATGTCCGACTGGGCGCCCTGGTATGTCCGTAACCAGGACAAAGATGCGAGGGACCATAGCCATTGAGAGGATAAAAAGTCATGCGAGGAAAACCATCCAGAAGACAGAGGACATCAACCAGCTGATAAGGACGGCGACCGCCTACGACACCGAGGCCGCATAAGCGGCCGAGATTACAGCTGCTAGATAATGGATAAACAGGAAGCCAGGACTATCCCAGAGGCCAGAAGTGAACAAAACTCCGCACCAGCATACAAAAACCCCCCGGGCAGCGAGTCTGGACTCTCAAAACTTGGGTATATCCTTCCCGTGGATAACTGGTGTTAACCAGCTCTTTCTGCAGTCCTCCCCCTCAGTAGGGGGCTTTCCTCCCTTACCGACATCCCACAAATCCAAACTCCTTAGGGTCGGGTAAAGATGCGATGGTCGGGTAAAGAACCAGGACAAAGATGACAGCGACCTCGACTACACCACAGCCACTGAGAGGATAAAAAAGCCTGTGAGGAAAACCTTCCAGAGTACTGAGGACCACTCCAGAGGCCAGAAGGTGACAGAACAAAACACCCCACCAACAGACAAAATTGCCCCGGGCAGCGAATCTGGACTCTCAAAGCCTGGGTAGAAACTTCCCGCGGATAACTGGTGCTAACGCCTACTTGATGTTACGATGTACGATGTAACATCAAGTACCTACGATGTAAAGATTAGTTCGTCCTTGTGGCAAGAGCATTTTGTGAAATTTTTATATGTATATGAACAGTGTAAAAGTGAACAGAAAGTAATAAAGGGCAAAAATTTATATTTTGACATTTTTAACATATTTGACACATACATTTTTGATATTTGACATTGCTTTTCTCTCTTATATCAAACTATGTAAAGTATAGATTTTTCTTCGTTGGCTTAAGGCAGTCGTAAATTCTATAAGGCAACCCTGGAAGCATTTGCGGTGCTCGCAAAGGCTAACAGTTAGCTAACCCCAAAGCCTAACAGCACACTTACATGCTAACATTTATTTACTTTCATGAACCCACTATAGATCAGAGTTTTGGTAATTTTAGAAGGAATATAATGCCCATGGAAGTCAAAGAACTGGACAATGGTTTACTTCTGTGGCGTCCTCTGCATCGACTTACTGGTGAAGGACGACACACATTCTTCGACGACCGACTCACAGGTGGCGGCAGCAGCAGCAGCAACAACAACAACAATTCACACACGGTTTCGTTCGCATCTTCTTACTGCCTTTCCGTAGCCGAATTTGAGTACAAATATAAGTTCCAATTATTACCCAGCATCTCGGCGTATAAGGTAGGGGTCTATCAAGCCTTACTGACGAGTTCAAGGTAGACCCTGGAACGAAACGCCAACACCACTTGCATAGGTCTAGCGACTACCGGTCGCCACTGTGGTGTTTCTCATCCTTTCTCAAGTTTCCAACCTTTCTCAATGTCACACCATCTTAGTACCACCAAATTGGTGATACGTGACCCCGACAAGCATCATTCAACCTTCTGACGAGCACGTACTTTGCTCACGTCATTCTCAATCATCAACGCATAACCTTCTGAACACAAGGCCGCAACACGGATCGCCTTCCAACGCCACGGGATTACCAGATCAGCATCTATCGCCCGCACAAATTCTTCCTGGTATCATTCTCGGCAACCAACTCTGGCTCATCCTGTATCACTTGCCTTGCTTAAGCAATTAACACATTCAAAAGCCCACAAATATGTTCCATCATACGGTTCCTGACTCCGTCACTGGAAGGGGAGTAATGTGGCGTCCTCTGCATCGACTCACTAGTGAAGGACAGCACACATCCTTCGACCACCGACTCACATGTGGCGGCAGCAACAGCAACAACAACAACAATTCACACACAGTTTCGTTCCCATCTCCTCACTGCCTTTCCGTAGCCGAATTTGAGTACAAATATAAATTCCAATTACTAACCAGCATCCCGGCGTATAAGGCTGGGGTCTATCGAGCCTTACTGACTACTTCAAGATTTCTCAGACCCTTCAACCCTTCAACGAAACACCAACACCACTTGCATAGGTCTAGCGACTACCGGTCGCCACTGTGGTGTTTCTCATCCTTTCTCAAGTTTCCAACCTTTCTCAAAGGCACACCATCTTAGTACCGTCAAACTTCCATCGTTCCCATCAATCATCTGTCAGATTTTATTACATTTAAAGTGAGAATTGAAAATCTTGAAAATAAGGAGTAGGGGGTCACCAATTTGTCGATCAGCCCATCTTCATACTAGTTTCGGGGTCTATACCCCTTATCAGTACAGCTTTGACTGGTCGACAAATAGGAGACCGTGAGTTCGCGGCTTAAAGCCAAAAATCTACGGAAGAACGGTGAGATGTTGTACAGAGCAAGAGCAGGCGACATCTACCAGCGTATTAGATCTAATACTGCATGGCAGATGGCTCTCAGTTCGAGAGCCCATATTGTTGATATCTCTGCGATTTGGGTGGTTATTGTAAGTATTGTGGCTAAAAAGAATTTAGCCACTTGACATTCCTCGTTGGCCTAAGGTAGTTGTGAATTCGATAGAACAATCCTAGAATCACGACGACTTAGTAAGCCTTGATACAGCTTGACAGCACGGTTACCATGGCGATCGTCTCCGTGGCCAACACGAATTCGCTTCTCGCCGCAAAGGCAAATAATGAGTTGCAGGCTTACCTCCTTAATGTCTCTGTGCAGTTAAAGCAAGGCTTCACTCGTATTATTTACGTTAATTGGCGATTAGTTTTTGTGCTGATAGCAAAAAGGTAATGAAATAGTGTGGGTATATATTATTTAGTTCGTTTAATTCTCCATTCTTCACTCCAAATACATGGCCTATAAATGAGTATCGCCACAGAGCGCCTTTATAAGAACGTTATGACAGTCACTTAGCACCTTTTTATGGACCTATCTCAAAATCACTAAATTTGGCACTTACCCCCTCCCATTCCACTCTTCTGTCGAAGTACCTACCTAAATCAGCCTCTCAACTTTTGTACTTGACATGTATCAGAACATGTTCGAAAGGAAAAAGGCTACTGATAGAAAACCAGCACGTGTGTGGGCAGCTTTAACTAAGAAGGTATTTAAATTGGAAACCATCCAAAAGAGGAATGCCTAATTCTTTCCATTTTCCATTCGGAATATCTGTAATTGCAAATCTCGCCGAGAAGGGAGGTATAATTCAGCAATTCAAATTTAAACATTTCAAATGTGAAACGTAATTTAGTCCAATAATTCTCGCGCGTCGTAAAAACGTCGGCAGACATTTTAATGTGCCTGAATTATGGCGAAAGAAATTAAATTGGGCGGGCGAGGCGACAATTTCATATTCTAACTTGCGGCGGTTCTTTATTGCTGTATTCCTTCTTGTTATTACGTCTTTAATATCAAATCTGAATTATTATGCCTCCTACTGGAAACGTGCCATTCCATTCGCGCCTCCTTCTTTTTCACACTAAAACACACCCACCAGACAAAGAATTTCTGATGATGATGATGATGGAAAACGTAACTGTGCTCCTAATGCTGCTCTCAAACTAACCAGATTCTTGTACATTGATACGAGCTCTGTATTAATTTCTATAATAAACACAGACCATATTTCACCAAGTTCCCAAGATCCCTGACATAGCGACCGGCTTTCATCTTCGATTATCTCGAGGGTAATAAATGACGCGAACAGACAGCCAAATATTTGACATTCCAATTGCCAGTCTGTCGAAGACGAAGCAGAAGAGGAAGACCACAAAGCGATCTTCGCTGAGGCCGATTTCTCTGACTGATGCACTTTTCAATAAGCAACTAATGAGGATGACTTAGGAGGTGAGCGCGAGACCTTTCGGGACCACCCAATACCACAATATCACAACATTACCATTGTTACCTCATAATAAATTACGTTAATTGTTGACAGCTCTCTGCATCGTGGCCTCGATGATAACATCTTAATTGCCCACTCTTGCTTAAGTTTCCGCGAGTGTTTTCTTAATCAGCGGACAATCCTGAATTGTCCCTCTTTGATTGATTTAAATTCCAGTTTTTCCGTAGTGACGGCGTTGCAAAAGCTATAGTAAAGGCGCAGAGGTATCATTGGCCCAAATCGAAACAAATGAAGCGCGGTAATTTGTAATTTAGCATCGGAGTGACCAAGACTAATAACGAGAACAAAAGGCAATCAATCACGGAGACGGCAAGCGCCAGCCCTAATGAATGTCGGCGTAACAAAGGAATGAAAAAGGACTATTCATAAATTTCATTTGTTTTAAATAAATCAAAGCCTTCTAGACAAACAATACCGTCTTTGCTTGATTAATTACGGCCAATATTTTTGTCGTTTTCCTTTTGGTCAATTAAAGGATTAATTAAAGATGCCGGAACGATCTTAATGCAATTTAATATGAAGAATTTGCAACAAACGATTCTTTCGAATATTTTCGAAATTCTTGTCGAAAACCCAACAAAGAAAATATAATAAATCTGACTGTAGAGCCATTTGACATTTCTAATGGTTTTTTAGACATTTTTCTTGCATTTTATTTCTGAAGAACTGAATGGATCACTATGAATTTATTAAAGAAATTGCTAAAAACTACATGCCTCCAAAGCACGTCCTAAAAGTCCCCAAAAAATCGACCTCTGAAAGGCGTATCTCCCATACTGTTGAACATACGGGACTTTCCTTGGTAAGAACTGAAAGGCGACATCAAAAAGGACAAGAAACCGTTGGATTCACTCCAATCGGTCCCTTCGATTTAAAGTTACAACAGACGGTCAAACAAGGAAATTGATAAAAAAAGAGAATAAACCCCCCCCCCCCTTTGGCCTGATTCTTCGAAAAAATGTTGGAATTTTTTTTTGCTGTTTTTGGTGGGAATCGAGCGGCTTTAATCCCCTGTGAATGCAACAATAACAGCGAAATTAGTCCCATAAGTCGTGCTTCCAATGCCAAAACCACGAATATGCAAATCAACAGTTCGTGGTTTTGGTATTGGTAGGACAAAGTGGACTTTTTTTACTGCCTAAAAAGATAAAGCAAGAAACCGTTGGACTTGATCCAATCGGTCCACTCGTACTAAAATTACAGACGTTCAAGATTAAAAAATGAGAAAAAAAGAGGGAAAATCGCCCTCCCTATTTAGCTAATTTCCCACAAATTTTGAATTATTTTTTTCTATTCTTTGTTCGGAATGAGGAGATTTCAATCCCCTGTAAACGTGACAAATATAAGAATGAAAGGAGTCCCATAAGTGAACTTTCTTCCTAATGCCTCCAAAGCACAAAAATACGAAGGGCGTAGAAGAGCTAACAAGATTATTTCTTTAATTCCTAGTTTAAAGTGGGAATTTACTTAAATTCCGAGTTTAAAGTCGGAATGTAGTTATATTCTAAATTTAATAAAGGGGGAACTTAGTTAACTTCCGAATTTTTAAAAAAAGGGAATTTGGTTAAATTCCGAGTTCAAAATCGGAATTTAGTTAAATTCCGAGTTTTTAACAAATTAACTAAATTCCCATTTTAAACTCGGAATTTAACTAAATTCCCACTTTAAACTCGGAATTTAACTAAATTCCGACTTTGAACCCGGAATTTAACTAAATTCCAACTTTGATCTCGGAATTTAACTAAATTCCTACTTTGATCTCGGAATTGTGACTTTGAACTCGGAATTTAACTAAATTCCATTTAGAGAGTTTAAAGTCGGAATTTAGTTATATTCTAAATTTAATAAAGAGGGAACTTAGTTAACTTCCGAATTTTTAAAAAAAGGGAATTTGGTTAAATTCCGAGTTCAAAATCGGAATTTAGTTAAATTCCGAGTTTTTAACAAATTAACTAAATTCCCATTTTAAACTCGGAATTTAACTAAATTCCCACTTTAAACTCGGAATTTAACTAAATTCCGACTTTGAACCCGGAATTTAACTAAATTCCAACTTTGATCTCGGAATTTAACTAAATTCCTACTTTGATCTCGGAATTGTGACTTTGAACTCGGAATTTAACTAAATTCCATCTTTAAACTCGGAGTTTAACTAAAATCCGACTCTGAACTCGGAATTTCACTACATTCGGACTTTACACTCCGAATTTAACTAATTTCCGACTTTAAATTCGGAATTTAACTAAATGCCTACTTTGAACTCGGAATTTAACTAAATTTCCACTTTAAATTCGGAATTTAACTAAATTCCGACTTTAAATTCGGAATTTAACTAAATTCCGACTTTGAACCCGGAATTTAACTAAATGCCGACTTTGAAATCGGAATTTAACTAAATTCCCACTTTAAACTCGGAATTTAACTAAATTCCCATTTTAGACTCGGAATTTAACTAAATTCTGAATTTAAACTCGGAATATAACTAAAATCCCACTTTAAACTCGGAATTTACCTAAATTCCGACTTTGATCTCGGAATTTAAGAAAAAAAATCTTGTGACTTTGAACTCGGAATTTAACTAAATTCCGATTTTGAACTCGGAATTTAAGTAACTTTCCTCTTTAAACTCGGAATTTAACTAAATTTCCATTTTAAACTCGGAATTTAAATAAATTCCCATTTAAAAGTCGGAATTTAACTAAATTCTGACTTTAAACTCGGAATTTAAGTAAATTCCCACTTTAATCTCGGAATTTAACTAAATTCCGACTTTGATTTCGGAATTTAAGAAAAAAAATCTTGTAACTTTGAACTCGGAATTTAACTAAGTTCAAACTTTAAACTCGGAGTTTAACTAAAATCCGACTTTGAACTCGGAATTTCACTAAATTCGGACTTTACGCTCCGAATTTAACTAAATTCCGACTTTAAATTCGGAATTTAACTAAATGCCGACTTTGAACTCGGAATATCACTAAATTCGGACTTTACACTCCGAATTTAACTAAATTCCGACTTTAAATTCGGAATTTAACTAAATGCCGACTTCGAAGTCGGAATTTAACTAAATTCCCATTTTAAACTCGGAATTTAACTAAATTCCCATTTTAGACTCGGTATTTAACTAAATTCTGAATTTAAACTCGGAATATAACTAAAATCCCACTTTAAACTCGGAATTTAACTAAATTCCGACTTTGATCTCGGAATTTAAGAACAAAAATCTTATGACTTTGAACTCGGAATTTAACTAAATTCCGATTTTGAACTCGGAATTTAAGTAAATTCCCACTTTAAACTCGGAATTTAACTAAATTCTTATTTTAAACTCGGAATTTAACTAAATTCCGACTTTTAACTCGGAATTACACTAAATTCGGACTTTACACTCCGAATTTAACTAAATTCCGACTTTAAATTCGGAAATTAACTAAATTCCCACTTTAAACTAGTAATTTAACTAAATTCTCATTTAAAACTCGGAATTTCACAAAATTCTGACTTTAAACTCGGAATTTAACTTAATTCCTACTTTAAACTCCGAATTTAACTAAATTCCGACTTTGATCTCGGAATTTAAGAAAAAAAATCTTGTAACTTTGAACTCGGAATTTAACTAAATTCCCACTTTAAACACGGAGTTTAACTAAAATCCGACTCTGTACTCGGAATTTCAATAAATTCCGACTTTAAACTCGGAATTTTACTAAATTCGGATTTTACACTCCAAATTTAACTAAATTTCGACTTTAAATTGGGAATTTAACTAAATTCCAACTTTGAGCTCGGAATTTAACTAAATTCCCACTTTAAACTCAGAATGTAACTAAATTCCCATTTTAAACTCGGAATATAACTAAAATCCCACTTTGAACTCAGAATTTAACCAAATTCCGATTTTAAGCTCGGAATTTAATAAAAAAATCTTGTTGGCCCTTCCTACAAGGCCTTCGTACAAAAACATGAACATTTTCATTTTTATCCAGTGTGGGTGATTTTTAACTTATGTGAGTCATAATCCTAACTTAGTTTTCTTCAAAATTGTATGTTTGCACGTCCTGATTCATTTTTTACCGATCGAGGCCTATCCTGACTCCTGACTGTCCTATCTTGACTTTCGAGGACACCAAATTTGCGTAAATTAGTAAATTTTCACTTACTTTGGTATAAAATTATAATTTTACCAAAAAAAAACAAATTAGTAGATTTGAATCAGTTTTGTCTGATTTGCCTTAAAATTTAATTTTTCAAAAAAAAACATCAAAATTTGCTGGTCTTTTTTTCGTTGATATGAGTCAAGCGATTTTGGCTCTAATTGTGTAATTTTGCAATAATACTTGAAATTTTCCAGAAACTGTAAATTTAATATTTTTAGACGCATTGAGTTATTTTTAACCGATTTTGGTGGATACTTTTACCTAAGTTTCTAGAAAAACTTCAAACCTCAAATTTGCATTTTTGGACTCAATTTTACAATAACTTTGGTCCTAATCACAACCTTCACTTCTCCAAGAATTCTAAATTTTCATTTTAAAAAGTGATTTTTAACCGACTTTAGTCGTAATTCTAACCCGTACTTTTAAAAAAATTGGCACTTTTAACCAATTTTGGCCCTAATCGTAACCTAAATTTTTTCAAAATATTTATATTTTGAAATGATTTGAGTCGTTTTTAACCGCTTTTCGTTACAATCGTAACTTGCACTTCCCCAAGCACTCCAAATTTGTATTTTTCCACACTTTGAGCCATTTTTCACCGATTTTTCTAATCTGCTTTTATAAAAAAATAAACTCCAAATTTTCGTTGGTTGTTTTGTGACACTTATTTTGTGAAAAAATTTAGTTTTTACCAAAAACCTCAAATTAAAAGGATTAAATCAGATTTGCTCGATTTTCCCCTAAAACTGAATTTCCCCAAAACCATCAAAGGTACAATCTAAAGTGTTTTTCGGGCTTTGAAGCCATGGTTCAATGGAACGTCAGGAATTTCTTCCTGATGTTTCGTCTACAGCTGCGGCATTATCAAAGGCGATTTGAACCGTAGTACAGTAGGGAATTCCCCATAGTACATGCTGCGTGCCGTACGATATCTCTGACGGTTAGCCGCAGGGTTTCGACACGGCGAGCAGCATGTACAAAGCAATAATGCAACATTTGTTTTTTCAAAATGTTCATTCAAAATTTAACACTTGACTTTCAAACGTCACCAGTACATAAAGGGAGAAAAAACTGCAACTACAGGAAAAAAACAAGCAAATAACTTCACACACTTCAAACCAAGACAGTACATCGTTTTGCGTACAAAACTCTGATGAAGGCACCAATTTGTGCCGAAACGTCAATAAACAATGAAGTTTGAAGCACCCGCTGTACCTTATTTATTTAAAAAAAGGACCACATCCCAAGAAAACAACCAGCCATATAACCACAAGGGTCCAAGAAGCTAGACGTCTACGTGCCAACCATAAATAAAAATGTTGCACCCAAACAAGAAATCTTGTCAAGAATTGAGCAGACGAGGACAACATTTATGAAACTGAGAAAACTGCTGACAGCTGGAGATCTATCTTTGGCTATGGGAGTGAGAATGGTGCGGTGTTACGTCTTTCCAGTGTTACTATATGGTCTTGAAAGATGGAAACTGAACGAGGAAACATCGAAGAGCTGGAATCGTTTGAGTGGTGGGCTTACCGCCGACTGTTAAAGATCTCCTGGATGGATCGCATTACGAACAAACAAGTTCTGGAAAGAACGGATAAGGAAATGGAAATTCTTTTCACAATTAAGAGAAGAAAACTAGAGTTTCTTGGGCATGTTATGCGTAATTCAAAATATGAATTTTAGCAGAAGCGTCGGTCGACGTGGAATTTCCTGGCTACGTAACCTGCGAGGCTGGTTTGACCTCTCATTTAACGAACTATTTCGGACAGCTGAGATCAAGAAGAAGAAAGCCATCAAAGATTCAATTTTTTAAAAATATGATTCATTTTTAACCGATTATAGTTACAATCCTAATCTGAATTCTTTCAGACACTCAAAATTTGTATTTTTCTACGCTTTGAATAATTTTTCACCGATTCTGCGCTTAATCCTTATCTGACTCTCGAAAAAAAAAACAAAATATTTGTATTCTGAGGCGTTTTGTGTAAAATTACGCCTTTTAGACCAAAAATGTAATTTACGAAAAACTACAAATCAGAAAATTTTAACGAGTTTTGCCTGATTTTGTTCTAAAATTGATTTTTTTCAAATAAACATCAAAATTTCTATTTTTAGACTATGTGCATCGTTTTCAACCGATTTGGCCCTGATTTTTTTTGAATCCTCCAAATGTTCATTTTTAAAGGCTTTGTGTAATTTTTAAACCATATTGGCCCTAATCCTAACTTGATTTTTTTCGAGAACCACACAGTTGCCTTTTTAAATACTCTGATTCTCTTTAACTCACTCTGGCTTTAATTCTTACCTGAGTTTCACAAAAAACTTCAAATTTGCAGTTTTTATTGCTAGAGGTGATTGTTAACTGAGTTCGTTCGTCAAAATCCTAAGCTAGATTTCCTCAAACACCTCAAACTTGTATTTTTACACCCTTTTACTAATTTTTTACCAATTCTGCCATTAATCCTAATCTGACAGAACACCATATTCGCTTTCTAAGGCGTTTTGTGTAAAATTTCACATATTTTGGAACAACAGTGTAATTATACCAAAAACTACAAATCAGAAAATTTGAATGAGTTTTGCCTGATTTGGCCCTAAAATTGAATTTCTTTAAAAAATATCAAATTTTGCATTTTTATACGATGTGGATCGATTTTAACCGATTTTGGCCCTAATTATAATCTGATTTTTTTCGAACTCTCCAAATTTCCATTTTTGAAGGCTTTATGTAATTTTTAAACCATATTGGCCCTAATCCGAACTTCAATTTTTTTTTAAAACCCACACATTTGCCTTTTTAATTACCTTGACTCATTTTAACTGATTCTGGCTTTAATTCTAACCCAAGTTTCGCAAAAAACTTCAAATTTTTTTTTATGTGTGATTTTTTACAAATTCCTAAAACACCTCAAACTTGTGTTTTTACACCCTTTTACTCATTTTTCAACAATTCCGTCTTTGCTTGATAAATTACGGCCAATATTTTTGTCGTTTTCCTTTCAGTCAATTAAAAGATTAATTAAAGATGCCGGAACGATCTTAATGCAGTTTAATATGAGGAATTTGCGACAAACAAGACAAGACTTTCGAATATTTTCGGAATTCTTGTCGAAAACCCAAGTCGTCCGAAATTAATGACTGCATCAAATGAGCGTGCGACTTGACCAGGTCAACAAAGGGACCCCCGGACTCAAATTTGTTAAGACGGTTTTCTTTTGAAAAATGGTCTTTTTTAACATGATTTATCGGTCTAAAGATTTCTGTCGTGGGAGCCGCATGGTTTCTAAATATTTCTGACGACAATTTTTTGTTAAAATCAATTAAATAACTTGTCCCAATTACCTTGCGTTTGACATGCAACAACGTTAATACAGCAACAATCCCTAATTATACAGAGTTGTACGAAAAAAAGCAGTCGCAAATAAAACCGGCATTGGGACTCTGAAACGAAAAAGATGTCATTACCAATTAGGGGCATGATTAAATTCGTTTTTTGAAATTTTAATTAAGTGGCCACCCGCTCGATAAAAACCTAATTTGTCTGTCTTCATCGAACGGAACCGTATGTCCGACGCTTAATTGATACCGACCGATGATGGTGTAACAGTGGATGGTAAGGGTAATTATTAATGATGAAAGAACACCACCACGAAAGGCCTACATTGGTTTTTTAGACTCCCCTAGTTTAAAAAGTGCTTAAATGTGTTTGAATTCTAACTTAAACAAAATCCTCTTGTAACGCCAGGGTAATTGAATAGCAAACAGGGCGGTTAACTTTAAATGAAAGAACGATTAAGGGTTTCCTCCCTTTGCGGCGCGGCGGCCTTTTACCGAGGGCAAACGGCACTTACCACCCTCTGGTATAATGTTACAAACGCCATGCACCGATCAGCTTGAATAAAATCTCACATTGGGTGTACCTGTTTGGTGATAGAAGAAGCTTTTATGTGCGAATGTATACACAATTTTACAGGTAGTTTTTTATTACAACTTTACTGCGTTGTATTTAAGCAATCAAAACCATAATAAATCTGATTGCAAGGCCATTTGACGCATCCATTGCTTTTTTAGACATTTTTCTGCTTTTGCCTGCGATTTATTTGTGAAGAACTGAATGGATTAACATCAATATAAACCTGACAAAATTTAATTGTGCTAAAAACAACATGCCTCCAAATCACGTCCTAAAATTGTCCAAAAGATCTCCCAAACTACTGAACCCACGGGACTTTCTTTGGTAGTAGGTGAAACACGGCATCAAAGAGAACAAGAAACCGTTGGATTCACTCCAATCGGTCCCCTCGTTCTAAAGTTACAGGCGGTCAAACTTGGAAATCGAGAAAAGAAAAGAATACCTCTCTCTCATTGGTTAATTCCGAAAACATCTTGAGTTTTTTTTCTGCTTTTTTTTTAACGAAATGAAGCAATTTCAATCCCCTTTCAAATTAACAAACATAATAAGAGTGAAATTAGTCCAATAAGTGGACTTTTTCTAAATACCTAAAAACGTTCTAAAAGTGCCCCAAAATCGCCGTCCGAAGGGCCAGCTCTCCCAAACTTACCTGCTATTAAATCTACTGCACTCTCTTTTTGTGGGAGGTTAAAGAGGACATCAAGAGGAGCAAAAACCAGTCAGTATAACTCCAATCGATCTACTCGTTCTTAAGTTACAGGGGGGTCACGGTTGGAAATTGAGAAAAAAATTGTTATATAATGGATATATAATACACCCCTCCCTCTTTAGTCAATTTCGCACAAATTTTGGAATCTTATTTTGCTGTTTTTGATCGGAATAAGGCGATTTCAATCCCCCGCCAACGGGAAAACATAATAAGAGTGAATTTAATGTGGATCATTTTGATCTGACCTATTTGAGCCATAATCCTAACTTAAATTTGTCCAAGCCCTCAAAATTTGTGTTTGTGCACCCACTGAGTCATTTTTGACCTCCTAGGGCCTTAGAACTAACGGTGAGATGCTGTACAGAACAGGAGCAGGTGACATCCACCAGTGTAGTAGATCTAATACTACATGGTTTCCAGAAGCAGCCCATATTGCTCTGTACCTCGCAGGCTATCGAAACCAGAACAAATTGTAAAGAGTAGGTGGTCACCAATTTGACGAACAACCCATCAGCATATCAGTTTCGGGGTCTCACCCTCATCACTACAGCTTTGGTCGGTCGACAAATTGGAGACCGTGAGTTCGCGGCATAAAGCCACAAGTCTACGGAAGAGCGGTGAGATGTTGTGCAGAGCAGGAGCAGGCGACATTCACCAGCCGAATAGATCTAATACTGCATGATAGATGGCTGGAGAAGCAGCACATATTGCTCTGTACCTCGCAGGTTATCGTAACCAGAACGAAGTATAAAAAGTAGGTGGACATCAGTACTTACCAGTTCGGTACCGATCGGTACATACTAGTTTGGTACCGCAACTACCGAAACTAGTATGCAGATGGGTTGATCGACAAACTGGTGACCACCTACTCTTTACAATTCGTTCTGGTTAACTCACGGTCTCCAATTTGTCGACCAGCCAAAGCTGTACTGATGAGGGATAGACCCGAAACTAGTATGCAGATGGGTTGATCGACAAACTGGTGACCACCTATTTTTAGAACTAACCTGAACTAACCTGACTATCGAAAAAACACCAAATTTGCATTTTGAGAAAATTTCACTTATTTTGATCCAAAAACTTAATTTTACCATACACAACAAATTAGAAGATCTGAATCAGTTTTATCTGATTTGCCTTAAAATTAAATTTTTCCGAAAACACTAAAATTTGCTGGGTTTTTATTGTTATAAATTTATTAACCGGGATATTTTAAATCATTATGACATTAATCCTAAATTGAACTTTTTCAGAAATTCCAAATTTGTATTTTTAGGAGCTTTGAGTAATTTTTACCCGATTTTGGTTGTATTCTTGCCTGAGTTTCTCGAAAAACTCCAAACTAGAATTTTTAGACTCTTTGAATAATTTTAAAACGACTTTGGTTCTAATCTTAACCTACACTGCTCCAAGAATTCTAGATTGTTATTTTGAAACGCTTTTATATATTTGTAATCGGCTTTGGCCGTATTTTTAAATAATTAATTGATTTTGGTCACAATTTTAGCCTGAATTTCTTCACTTACACCAAATTTGTATTTTTACACACTTTGAGTCATTTTTCACAGAATTTCTTAACCTGCTTTTATCAAAAAATTTCAATTTTGCATTTTTAAGCGTTTTTTGTTAAATTTCACTTATTTTGTCCAAAAATGCAATTTTATCAAAAACAGCAAATTAGAATGTTCAAAATTTAAATTTTTAAACAATGTCGATCATTTTTAACCTATTTTAGCCATAAAACTAACTTGTCTCCATACATTCAAAATTAGTATTTTTGCACGCTTTGAGTAATTATTTACCGATTCTGAAACAGGTTCGCATTTTGAGTCGTTTTGAGTACAATTTTACTTATTATGGTCCAAAAATTTTATTTTACCAAAACCAACAAAGTAGAAAATTTAGAGTCTTGCCCGATTTTGTTCTAAATTACATTTTTAATTCCTTTAAGTTACTTTTAACCGATTCTAGCTTTAATTCTTATTTGAACTTCTCGAAAAACTTTAAACTTAGGCGCTTTAGTGATTCTTAACCAACTTTGGTTCTAATCCTAATCTGCAATTTTCCTGCAATTAATTTTTAACTGCCTTAGGAGTAATTTTTAACCGATTTTGGCTCTAACCGTAACTTGAGTTTTTCCTTAAAAAGATGGATTTTGGTCCTAATGCTAACCTGAATTTTCCCCAAAACTCAATTCACAATTTTCTTTTAACACTATTTGAGTTATTTTTCACCGATTTTGGCCTTAGTGCTAACCTGATTTTGTTGAAAACCTTCAAATTTGCCTTTTGAGAATTTTCGGTACTAACTTTGGTAATGAACCTAATCTGCAATTTTTAAAAAGTTTCAAACTAGAATTTTTAACTGCTTTAGGAGTAATTTTTAACCGATTCTATCCCTAACCGTAACCGAGTTTTTTTTTTTTAAAATTGTTTGCATTTAAAAATGCTTTTGAGTCTTTTCTAACAGATTTTTTTTTCCAACAAACAAATATAAATTTTGGCCTTAATCCTAACCTTATTTTTTTTTAAGTTTTGTGTCTGATTTTACTTATTTTTTTCGAAAAATTTAATTTTATCAGAAAGAATAAATTATAATATTTGAAACAGTATTGCCTGACTCTGTCTTAAAATTTGCACAATGCACAGAATAATCAAAATCTCAAAACAATGCATTTTTCGACAACGCGATTTTTAACCGATTGTAGTACTAATGTTAATTTTAATTTCCCTAAAAGCTTCAAGTTTGCAATTTTAGCCCCTTTGTGTAAGTTTTTAGTGATTTTGATCCTAGTCCTAACTCGAACCCTTCCAGAAAACTAAAAGCTGCATTTTTAAATGCTTTAAGTCATTTAAACTATTTCTGGCCTTTATTTTTACCTCAGTTTATCGAAAAATAAAAAATTTCTATTTTTAGACGCCTCGAGTGATTTTTAACCGATTTTGGCTCTGATCCTAACCCGTATTTTCAACTAATTTCACTTTTCCATTTTTAAGCTTTTTAAGTCATTTTAAGCCGATTTTGGCTCTAATCGTAACTTAAATTTTTCAAAACATTTTTTATTGTGTATGTAATAGCTAGAGTGACTTTTAATCGATTTTGGTCACCATCAAAACCTAAATTTTCCCAAACACCCCAAATTTGTATTTTTACCCGCTTGAGTCTGAGGTTTTTCCATCAATTTTGGCCTTAATCCTAGGGACTTTCTCGCCAAACCAAAATTTCGCCTATGAATGCAATTTTATCAAATCCTACAAATTAGAAGATTTAGACAGTTTTGATTGATTTGTCCTAAAATTGAATTTCTTTCTTTTTAATTAATCTAAACCTCAGTTTTCCCAGACGCACTAAATTTTCAATTTTATACTTTTTGTGTAGTTTTTAAATGATTTTGATCGAAATCGTAAATCGAATTTTTCCAGGAAATTCCAAATTTGCATTTCCAGATGATTTGAGTGATTTTTAACCGACTTTGGTCGTAATTCTAACCTGTATTATTCCAAAAATTCCTAATTGGCATTTTTAAACGTTTTAAGTTGTTTCTAACTATTTTTGGTGCTAATAGGAACATAAATCTTTCCGAAAGCTCTTTATTTGCATGATTAATTGATTTCAGTTGTTTTTAAGTGATTTTGGTCACAATTCTTATCTGAATTTCCTTAGCAGCATCTCTTTAAATCATTTTTCTCCGGTTTTGCACTTAATCCTAACATAATATTCTCGAAAAATCACACATAAAATATCACTTTTTTTTTGTCAAAAAATTTAATTTTACCAGAATCTACAAATTCGAAATCTTGAATCATTTTGCCTGATAAAAGTTTAGTTATCCCAGAACATCAAAATTTGCATTTTTAGACGATGCGATTCATTTTTAACCGTTTAAGCCCCAATTTAAACTTGAAATTCTCCAAAGCGTTCAAATTTGCCTTTTTATACGCTTTGAGTAATTTTTAAACTGTTTGTGACCTAATCCTAACCTGAATTTTCTCAGAAGCTCCAAATGGACATTTTTTAAACGCGTTGAATTATTCTCATCAGGTCAACTCACTCCCTCATGACATTGTTCCTACTGAAGGTCTCATTGTTGAAATTAATGCGATATGAGTTTGTGTTGAGGTGGTCTCTAGGTGCAACCACTGTCTTGCATGCTGTCACTCGCTTGCATGTAAGTACCCTGGCAACCCCAAACCAGTACCCCCAATTGTAGATTATGTCACTAAGAGTAAAAGTGGGTTTTTTAGTGCTGAGCCCAAAGATTAGCAACTGGGCGAAGGCTCAAGGAATAAGAAGTCTATTTCAGAGTGATTCAGTTTTGCAATTTTCCTGCTGCCTCTTTAGGCGGATCTAATTAGTGGTGTATTTATTTGTAAAATAGGAATGTTTTAGAATGGTGGTTTTCAATATTCAATGGTTTTAATGGTATTCAATCATAACCAATGATTTAGGTGGTTTAAGTTTAGATAGTAGTAGTAGTAGTTTTTTCCCTTGTGAGGTGTGGAAATGCTTTTTACGCACGATGTGTGGGACTCGCGTTCTCGACTCCTAGGAGCGCCCTACACACTAAAACCACACCGACGTGATGTTTTCCTCTTTGGAACTGCCCGCTGGTATTGCTTCAAAGAGAAAGCTCTTATATGTGATGTTGTGATTGTCGTTGTCTCTCTCCCTTCTTGCATCCTTATGTCTTTTTCCTTTGTTTTTAGAATAGATTTAGATAAGTTACATATGCAATTCCAGTTTTCCTCCTTTTTCAGCATCTTTCCCACAATATCTTGTGGTGTAATTTCTCCCATGGTATTCACTGCTGTCATTCGGTACACCTCCCATCTGTTGCAATCGAAGAATGTATGCTCAAAGGTAACTGTTTTGTTGCAATATATGCATTGGTCGTTCGCTGCCACCTTAAAACGATGTCTATACGACTGGAAACATCCATGTCCTGACATTAGTTGAGTCAGGTAGTAGGTCACCTCCCCGTGTCTTCTGTTAACCCATGCTTCTGTGTTTGGTATGAGTGTACGAGTCCACCTGCCGTTTTCCGCATTCTCTTGCCATTCTTCATTCCATCTTCGGAGGGTGATTTCTCTGGCAGTTTTTTTGTCGATCCCTTCTTGTATTCTGCATCTCTCCTCCACAAGCAGCGGAGCGGTTCTGGCTATTACCAGTAGGGCCTTAGTTGAAACTGTTGTATATGCGCTTGCTATTCGTATCGCGGCTTTTCTTTGCCCATTTAATAGGATATTCTTGTAGATGTTTCTTTTCATCGCTCTTCCCCATATTTCTGCACCATAGAGGATTATGGACTGCATGACTGTGAACAGTATTCTTCTATTTCCCTCTCTAGGTCCTCCGATGTTTGGTAGTATGCGGTTTGTGTTTTCGACGGCACGTCCTGCTTTGTAGTAGTAGTAGTAGTAGTAGTAGTAGTAGTAGTAGTAGTAGTAGTAGTAGTAGTAGTAGTAGTAGTAGTAGGAGTAGTAGTAGCAGTAGTAGTAGTAGTAGTAGTAGTAGTAGTAGTAGTAGTAGTATATCCCATTTACCAACGAAGTAAAATTTCTAGGAGTCATCGTGGACAAATCGATCACATCAACCCCACATGTGACTCGTACCGTTAGGTAGCCCCACAGCACACTCCCTTTGGTCGTGTCCTTACCACAGTCCCTTGCCACAGCTCACCCTTTAGTCGTGCAAGAACCTGTGCGGTAAATCATGGGGGATGGGACCCCAACAAACAATGTGGCTATATGTGACGGTAATACGTATGGGGCCATAGTTTGGTATCGAAAGAGCAGGCAGAGCTCCATCAAAGCTAAACTGTCCTCTCTTCAAAGACAATAATGTTTCTGCATCAAGGGGGCACTGAGAACGACGCCCACGGTAACCATGGAGCGCATGCTTACCTGCTTCTACTTCCAATACTCCTGAAACGAGAGGCAATGAAGACGACATACTGGCTGCAACAAGTGACGCACATAGCAACGCAGCCATTCGATGGTGAAACTAATAATGCCCAGGCTGGCTTGGAAGGCCTTGCGGTATTGATCATGGTCTTCGACCTAATGGCTTCAGAACGTATAGTAGACACTCGCTACGTCGCCAGGGTTTTCTCACGGGCAGACTGGGACGAACGAGGCGAAGATCTGCAACTGCCAGGTATACGGACGGATCCAAATCCGACGAAGCGGCTAGGTCCGGAGTGTATGGGAGATGGGATGGGATCTGCATAGCAGATAGCCTGCACCACAGTGTTCACATGCCATTGAATTGTGTGAACGACATCTATTACAGGAGGGAGGACACAATTGATCAATAAAGATCTGCTCGGATAGTCGGGCAGCGCTTCTAGCGCTTATGTCTGCGCTGCAATTCTAAAACTGTTTTTAACTGCCACATGATTCCGAACACCCTATCGCAGGAGAACAGCGTCACACTGGTATGGATCCCGCGCCATCGTGGTCACCATGGCAACGAGAGAGCCGACACTCTAGCCAGGAGGGCGGCGGGCTCTGCATTCGTAGGCCCGGAGCCGGCACTGGGAGTGTCATACTCTCTGGTCAAGACTGAACTCCAGAAATAGAGTAATGTCAAGTCCCAGGACTGGTGGGAGAACCCTACCTACCCGAACTACTACACTCCAAAAAAATTATCACGGGAACAGGCAGATCGAAAGCCCAAACATTCTTCAGAATAAATAGGAGACAAATCAGAGTGGCCAGTACACTGTACATAGGACATAGCCACCTAAGATTTCACATGATAACGAGATAGTTGAGCAGGTCTTATGTGACCGCCGGGCTATTGCCAGATCGAGATACTTACTGGTCGGAAACTCGATCATTAATCCTCAAGATGGATGCAAACGCAGTGTCGCCCGAGAGATTCATCAGATTTGTTGAGTGTCTGGGCATAACGAGTGACAATTATTGAAGCAAGCAGGGGCAAACCTCGAATCAGGCAGCCTATTGCAGGCAACACTCGAAGTGTTGCCAGCAATAGGTCGCAGGTCGCGGTGGAAAGCTGTATAAGTTCACTTATATAGAATACAATACAATACCCTGCCTGAGCCCCCATTCCCTTCACGAGTCGACCCGTCCCTCTAATATAGGAAAGTATCCCGTCCCATCTCAGAGTCGGAATCTCGTCTAGATGGAGGAAGGTAGCACCCAGTGGCCTGTGGCGCAGTCGCGCCCGCCTATAGCACACTCCCAGGAAGTGGTATGACGACTCCTTTGTTTCACAGTAGGTGCAGAGTGGACTGTTCACCATTCCTAGGAGATGCATGTGCCTGTGTGGTCTGCAGTGGCCAGTGAGGATTCTTAGAAGGTCTCCCAATCACTACCGACTTCTTCCGTAGCCCCGTAGCCTCGAGGCCTTGGATCTAACCGGGATAGGGTAGATTTCCTTGGTCTGTCTACATATTCCTGAATATGTCGAATTTGCCCTTGTACTCTCCCATGCCCAGTCATTTAGAGTGTGAGAGACGTACCTATTGCTTACCCCTAGACATAGCTCCGGTCCAGTAAAGCACGTCTGGGAACCACGCTTCGCCGATTCATTTTCGCGCTCGTTTCCCTCAATGCTCCTATGTCCAGGAACCCATCCCAGAGTTATCCTTTTTGTTTCTGCCAGTGACTCTAGAGCATCACTGCAGTCCTGAAGGAACTTTGAACTCGTCCCGTTCCTGCAGATGGTTCGCAGGGCCGCCTGACTGTTGGAGTAGATGAAGATGTTGTGTTCTGCTCCTTGTTTCTTCTGGTCGTGTGGCCACTTCGAGTATTGTAAAAACCTCCGCCTGGAAAACCGTCGTGTGGCTTCCCAAGGGAAAGCTCTCGCCCTCTTTATGGCCTGCTTTGTACATTCCGGCTCCTGACGACTGTGATTTAGCCATTCTTGATCAGTCTGTATACCATACCTGTTTATTCTTAGAAGCTTCCTGAAGCAGCTCTTTATTAAATTCTTCTCTTGTGAGATGTTTTTTCCCAAATGGATGTTGTAGTCTCAGCCGACGGGCCCAAGGCCTGTCGCAAGGGCCCTCCTGCGACAGGACAGTTGGGATGTCCCGCTGAATAAGGCTGGCGATCTGCGTGTGACCGCTTCCCATGACTGTTTCCTTCCACCTCCTCCAGGAAGCCATCGCCTCCCTCTTCATCCAGATTGAAAACTCCGGCAGACCCAGTAAGGCATTGAGAGCTGCTCCCGGTGTTGTTCTGAACGCACCCGTTATGGCTAAGCAGACTGTTATGGCCACCAGATCACCTCGGTTTGATTACCGCAGTGTAGAGCCAGTGCAGAACGTGTGGCTTTAGACCCCACCCCCTGCCCACTGGCCGGTACAGTTGCCATACCAGTGTTGTTGCCTTATTGCATGCCTTTCCTACGTAACTTTTCCAGGCTAACCTGCTGTCGAGGATCACCCCCAGGTACTAAGCCCCACAATTTATAGCAGCAGTGACTGGAATCCTGTAGTTTTTTTCCTTTTGGTGTAGAACACAAGCTCTACTAGATACTAAGAGCGGTTTCGGATGGCCGCTCTAGAGCGCTCTGAGAGTATTCCAATGTCTTGTTTTCTCAATAAGAATATAAAGATGGTAATACACTCAGACCGGTTTATATGGTCCCACCTATTGATCAAATAGTTTTAGTGAAGGAGAATCGTTTATAAACGCGCCACCAGGACAGCAACGATGACTTTGGAAATTACTTTTACTACCTAGGACCTTCTGATTACTTTTTTCTCTGAGAATTAGAAAACGCTCTTCTAGTGTCTTTTAGACCTTTAGATCGCTTGAAGAAAAATTACTGTTATTTCTATTATTAGGTAAGAAAGTGTCTGCGGAAGCAGAGTAAATATTGTTACAGACGGTCCTAACCCCAACAAAATATCTCTACTTTTTCGAGCTCGATGGTGTTGTTCCAAGCAAAAACCCAGTGAGCAAGATCAATTTATCAACAAAATATAAATATACGGCTCATTAGAGGCCCGTGTGGAGTTGGGGCGACCCGGGCGCCCCGCAGGTTGGCGGTAAGTGATATCCAGCAGGCAGACATCTCTGTTAATGTCCGACAAACCTATATTATGCGGTGGCCCATGCCACTCAGGAATTCAGCATTAGTAGGTATGTTTTTCGCGAAATATATCATAATGCACAAAGCTTTTATTTCCTGGTATCTCTATAGGTTTCAGACTCCGTATATCTTTGCAATCGGACTGCATAAGATGGAGACATTTGAATTGCTGAATGCCGCTTTATAGGTAGAGAAACAGACCAAAAATTTCGATATTTTCGTATATTTTAAATTTATGCCCTGCCCGGATATACGAAACGAGGCCATTTATATTCCAACGGGCTTTTTGTTTTGGCCGATATTAAAATAACGCTGGACACAATAAAATTCGAAACATTTAAAGTGTCCTATTGTTGTAAAAAAACACAAATGGCTGCGAGAACCGGCGGCCAATAAATACACCAAATCGACTCTTGCATTCCCCAGTTCGACAATAAAATATTAAACATTCGGTCTAAAATATTCCGGTGGTATACCCGAGGGAAATATTTTGTCATGCCATGGGACAATGGTTGTTATGTAAAATATGCCGTTGGATTTATGGACCTTGGAGAAACAGCGGGAGCACGCCACTGCTTCTTTATATTTAACACTGCAACTTCAGGGCACGCCCATTTCCATTTTCCATCTTCTGGAAACTTTTGCTACTGGTGATTTATACAATCGAAATGGAGAAAATTCAAATAAGCAGTTTTTAAACGATCCAGTCAGGACGTAATTCCCCCTCGGGTCGGGCATAAAGCGCTAAATAAGCTCCAGATGTAAATCTTAACCCCATTTTATTTGCATAGGAAATGTGACGTATAAGCGATTGCCAATCTCCTCGTAGATCGTATCGAATCCCGGAAATCTATTGGCCGATGTTGATTACAAAATGTCTTATTTAAATTTTAATACGGTTCCGTTCGAGAGGAAACTCACTCCCAGAATATACGTCACAGAGGATTGATGGAGATTGCCTAAGTGCGAAGAAATAATGTCCGGGATCGGAGAGTCATTTATTAGGCGCCAATGGGAGGAAAAATCTGATCAATTTCGTTGGAAATAAGGACCCGATTAAGGGATTGGCAGTTTTAGTAAAATGTATTTTCTGATAGAAAATTTGAATGTAAACTACTACTAAGGATGCGTTTCTTGGTGCCATCGCCGATGCCATGACTGTTATTAGTGTCGATCACGTTGAAGTCGAAAAAAATTCTATAAGAAATTTTATTTATATTTTTATGTATTTTTTTTTCAAATTTGAAAATTTTTGAGAAATATAGGATAGGATTAGAGCCAAAGTCGATTAGAGATTACTCGAAGCATTTAAAAGTACAAATGTTTAGTTTTTTTTTGAAAAATTCAGATAAGATTTAGGGCCAAAATTGGTTAAAAATGACTCAAATCGTTTAAAAAATGCAACTTTAGAGCTTCTACAAAAATGTAGGATAAGATTAGGGCCAAAACTGTGTAAAAATTACATAAACTGTATAATTACGCAAATTAATTTGAGGCCTTTGGAAAATTTCTGGTTAGAATTAGGGCTAAAATTGGTTAAAAATGGCTCGCATGGTCAAAAGTGGCAAATTTTGATGTTATGAGAGAAACTAAATATTGAATAATTGAACTTTCACCTAAAATGCCTCAAAATGCAAACTTGAAATTTTTCAAAAAATCAAGTTAGGATTAAACCTTAAATCATGGAATATAACTCAAAGGATGTTAAAATAAAAAAATTGGTGTGCTTGGGGACCTTAAAGTTAAGATTGCGACAAAAGTGGCTTAAAAAAGACTGAAATCATTTAAAAATTAAATTAAAAGTTTATAGAAAAATTCAGGTTACATTAGGGCCAAAATAGGTTAAAGATGACTCAAAGCGTTTAAAAAATGCAAATTTAGGGCTTCTGGACAAATGGAAGTTAGGATTAGGGCCTGAAGTGTTTAAAAATTACATAAAGTGTATAAATACGCAAATTTGGAGCCTTTGGAGAATTCCAGGTTAGAATTATGCCTAAAATTGTTTAAAAATGGCCCGCATGGTCTAAAAAATCAACTTTTAATGTTCTGAGAAAAATTAAATATTTGTCAGGAAACTAAGTTATATTTAACCTAAACTATCACAAAATGCAAATTTTAAATTTTTTGAAAACTCAAGTTAGGATTAAGCCCAAAATAGTTGAAAATTACTCAAATTATGTTAAAATAAAAATTTCGCGTAAAAGTGCTTCGGGACTTTCAAGTTAAGATTGCGACAAAAGTTGGTTAAAAACGACTGAAATCATTTAAAAATAAAATTAGAAAGTTTATTAAAGAATTCAAGTTACAGGGGGTATTAGGGGCAAAATTGGAAAAAAAAACTGACTCAAAATGTTTTAAAAAGGCCTATTTAGAGCTTCTAGAAAAACGGAGTTTAGGATTAGAGCCAAAACTGTTTAATAATTACATAAAGTGTATAAATACGCAAATTTGAGGACTTTGGAGAATTTCAGGTGAGGTTAGAAATAGGGCTAAGATTGGTTTTTAGTGCGTGGGGACCTACAAGTTAAGATTGCGACCAAAGTCGATTAAAAACGACTGAAATAATTTAAAAATAAAATTAAAAAGTTTATGTGAAAAGTCAGTTTACGATTAGGGCAAAAAAAAAGGTTAGAGATGACTCAAAGAGTTTAAAAAATGCAAATTTAGAGCTTCTGGACAAATGGAGGTTAGGATTAGGGCCAAAATTGTTTAAAAATTACACACTGTGTATAAATACGCAAGTTTGAGGTTTTTGAAGAATTTCAGGTTAGAATTAGGGCTAAAGTAGGTTAAAATGTCCCGCATGGTCTAAAAAAGCAACTTTTGATTGCTGTTCTGAGAGAAATTAAAGGAAATTTGTTAGGAAATGAAGTGAAATTTGACCAAAAATGCCTCAAAATGCAAATTTGAAATTTTTCGAGAAAATGAAGTTAAGATTAAGCCCAAAATCGTTGAAAGTGACTCAAAGGATGTTGATATGAAAAAATTTTGCGCTTGGGGACTTTCAAGTTAAGATTCGAAGTCGGTTAAAAACGACAGAAATCATTTAAAAGTAAAATTAAAAAGTTTATTAAAAAAAGATTCAGGTTACCATTAGGGCCAATATAGGTTAATGGTAACTAAAAGCGTTTAAAAAATGCAAATTTAGAGCTTCTGGAAAAATGGAGGTTAGTACCTATTAGGACCAAAACTGTTTAAAAATTACATAAAGTGTATAAATAAGTTTGAGGCTTTTGAGGAATTTCCGTTTAGAATTAGGACAAAAATTGGTTAAAAATGGCCACATCGTCTAACAATGCAACTTTTGATGTTCTGTGAGAAATCATATATTTGTCAGGAAAATAAGAGAAGTTTGACCTAAAATTAAGTTAGGATTAAGGTCAAAATCGTTGAAAATGTGTCAAAGGATGTTAAAATAATAAAAATTTAATTTTTGGGGACCTTCAAATTAAGATTGCGACCAAGTCGGTTAAAAACGACAGAAATTATTTAAAAATAAATTTAAAAAGTCTATGAAGCATTTCAAGTTACCATTAGGTCCAAAATAGGTTAAAAATGACTCAAAGCGTTTAAAAAATGCCAATTTAGAGCTTCTGAGAAAATTGAGGTTAGAATTAGAGCCAAAATTTTTAAAAAATGACATAAAGTACGGGGTGTTCATTATAAAATTTCATCTAGTTGGCTGTGAAATGTCAAAAGAAAAGGATGGAGAAAGAAAAGTCCATTTATTTTGATTATGTCATCCTTTTCTGTCAAAATTTTATAGCCTGCTAGATGAAATTATATAATGAACACCCCGTATATAAATACGCAAATTTGAGGCCTTTGGAGAATTTCAGGTTAGCAATTATGGCCCGCATCGTCCAAAAACCAAATTTTGTTGTTCTGAGAGAAATTAAATATTGGATGAATCAAATTTGACCTAAGATGCCTCAGAATGCTAACTTGAAGTTTTTCAAAAAATCAAGTTAGGATTAAGCCTAAAATCATTAAAAATGACTCAAAGAATGTTAAAGTAAGAAATTAAAGTGCTTGGGGACCTTCAAGTTAAGATTGCGACCAAAGTCGGTTAAAAACAAGTGAAATCATTTAAAAATAAAATTAAAAGTGTATGGAAGAATTCAGGTTACCATTAGGGCCAAATAAAAATGACTCAAAGCGTTTAAAAAATGCAAATTTAGAGCTTGTGGAAAAATTAAAAGATTACGGCAAAACGGTTTAAAAATTACATACAAATTTGACCTAAAATGCCTCAAAATGCAATCTTGAAATATTTAGAAAAATCAAGCTAGGATTAAGTCCAAAATCGTTAAAAATGACTCAAAGGATGTTAAAATAAAAAGTGGAGTGCTTGGGGACTTTCAAGTTAAGATTGCGACCATAGTCAGATAAAAGCGACTGAAATCATTCAAACATAAAATCAAAAAGTTTCTGGAAAATATCAGATTAACATTAGGGCCAAAATAAGTTAAAAATGACTCAAAGCGTTTAAAAACTCAAAACTTTTGGAGAAACGGAAGTTAGGATTAGGGCCAAAACGGTTTAAAAATAACATAAAGTGTATAAATACTAAAATTTTAGGCCTTTAGAGAATTTCAGGTTAGTTCAAGTTGGTTAAAAATGGCCCGCATCGTCTAAAAATGCACATTTTGATGTTCTGACAGAAATTTTATTAAATATTGATTAAGTGAAATTTGACCTAAAATGCCTCAAAATGCAAATTTGAATTTTTTCGGAAAATGAAGTTAGTATTAAGCCAAAAATCGCTGAAAATGACTCAAGGGATGTAAAAATACAAATTTAGAGTGCTTGGAGACCTTCAAGTTAAGATTGCGACTAAAATTAAAAACGACTGAAATAATTTAAAACTAGAATTAAAAAGTTTATGGAAAAATTCAGGTTACCATAAGGGCCAAAATAGGTTAAAGATGCCTGAAAACGTTTAAAAAATGCCAATTTAGAGCTTCTGGAAAAATTGCGGTTGGGATTAGGGCCAAAGCTGTTTAAAAATTACATAAATTTTATAAATTCGCAAAATTTAAGCATTTTGAGAACTTCAGGTTAGAATTAGGGCTAAGTTTGGTAAAAAATGGCCCACATGGTCTCAAAAGGCAACTTTTGATGTTCTGAGAGAAATTAAATATTTGTCAGGAAATTAAATTAAATTTTACCTAAAATGCAAGTTTCTCGAGAAATCAAGTCTGGATTAAGCCCAAAACCGTTAGAAATGATTCAAAGGACTCAAAGCATTTAAAAAATGCCAATTTAGAGCTTATGGAAAAATGGAGATTAGGATTAGGACCAAAACTCTTTAAAAATAACATAAAGTATATAAATACGCCAATTAGAGGCTTTTTGAGAATTTCAGGTTAGAAATAGGGCTAAAATTGGTTAAAAGTGGCCCGCATCGTCTAAAAATGCAAATTCTGATGTTCTAATAAATAAAAATTAAATACTTGTGAGGAAAATAAGTGAAATCTGACACAAAATGCATCAAAATGCAAATTTGAAATTTTTCGAACAAATAAAGTTAGGATTAAGCCCAAAATCGTTGAAAATCACTCAAAGTATGATTAAAATAAAAAAATGGAGTGCTTGGGAACCTCCAAGTTAAAATTGCGACGAAAGTCGGTTAAAAACTACTGATATCGTTAGAAAAAAAAATAAAAGGTTTATGGAAGAATTCAGGTTACCATTAGGGCCAAAATTGGTTAGAAATGACTTAAAACATTTAGAAATGCAAATATGGACTTTTTGAAAAAGTGCAGGTTAGACTTACGACCAAAGTCGGTTGAAAATCGTTCGTCAAAAAATGCAAATTTGAAGTTTGTTTCTAGGAACTCAGGTAAGAATAAAGGCCAGAATCAGTTAAAGACAACTCAAAGCATTAAAAAATGCAAATTTAGTGTTTCTGACAAAAATCTAGTTAGAATTTTAATACAATTCTTTTAAAAATTAAGCAAAGAGTATAAAATTTCAAGTTTATGGCCTTTTGGCAAATTTAGATTAGAATTGTGGCTAACGTCGATTAATAAATCACCAACATCTTCTAAAAATTGTTAGGTTTTCGCTTGTCTAATGAAAGCGTAAAATGCGTCATTATTTGACGTTTGTAGAAAAACAATATTTTGATTTTCCAATGTGAAAACTTTCCGCGTGTTCACTTTTAGGTATTACCCATCCACTTATTTTTGTCATCTAGTTACCTTTGAAACCCTAATTTTTTTATACTCATCCCCTTTTAGCACATGTTCAGAAGATACGATAAAAATGTCAAAGTCAATTTTCTAACGCCTACTTGACGACAATAATAAGTGAATGGTTTATAGATATTTGATTTATCCGGCATAACATCGAGTGAGTAAGACTCAAACCTCAGTAAGACACGAAGTTTCTTTGAACTTATAATCTTATAATCTTTAAAAATAAAAATAATAGCCGATGTAAAGAGTGTTAAAAAATAAGAATTTATAACAATTTGTTTAATTCAGTGAGATTAAACATTGAAAATTACTTTTTCCAGTTACTCTCGGCTGAAAATTGTGCCGCCCTCTATTAGGCGGTGCGCAAACCATATGCGGACCTATGGTAAAGAAAAGAGACTGTAGGGGCATGCATGTGAACTCTCTATGAACATCAATAGACTAGCGGAGTCTTTCGGTAACAGATGGCGCTGAAGTGAAAAAAACCTCTTTCTCAATCTATGTCATAGAGAATCCTTCTTGCAGAAGTTTGTTTTTGCTGCGTCTACAATGTACTAGAGGGCACTTTGGGTTCTCGTGGCAAAGACGATACATACACGTGTATGTATCGTCTTTGCTCGTGGATCTCAGGACTGATTCGACTCTACTACGTTTTCATGGAGGGCTCAAATCAGTTTAACTTTCAATCCTTTTAAATTAGTAAAGTGTTTTCATATTAACGGATGAGGTGATTAAGTGAGAATTCGGATGCTCACATTTCATCATTGGAGACACCAGTATGACCCAATTGTGAGAAAATGTCGGCAAATGCTTCCTACCTCCAGTTACCTCCAAGCTCCAAGTTCCTTGTATTTCAAATTTCTTTACAATCCCAATAATTTAAGGATCAAACCTGAAACTAAATTCAAGTCGAAAACGAAATTTTGGGTGTTTTCATGGAAGAATTGAAGTGAGGTTGAACCGAAATCGATTTGAATTCGCCCATACAAACGTAGTAAATGTCAGGTTCGTACTAAAACATTTGAAAAAAAATAATAAAAGTTAAAGAAAACTACGAGCGTTTGGCGTCCCAATAAACTAAGTAGTAAGTGGATTAGCGGGATGGGGACAAATAACGACAATTCAGCTTTTATCCATTGCCAACGTTTCGACCATATATTGTGGTCTTTATCAAGGCTGTAAAGACTAGAGCCATCGATCAGTTTATGGCCAGCGGCATGACTAACTTAAGATTACAATTAAAAATTTGTATAGATTAGAAAAAAAAAATAAAAATTAATAAATTAATTTACAAGATTTAAGAAATTTACACGCAAAACAACAAACGAACATAACATTTATACACAAATTTGTACCTCTTGATATGCCGAAGTCCTGTAAATTCTATTCAAAAACGTGTCCATTGTCCACGTCATGGGCAGAGGTTCTTACGATGACAACAAAACACCAATAAATTAACATAAAACAATAACGAAATTCAGTACAGCCTGTATCACGGCCTTACCATTGCTATGGTTTTGTGGTCGTCCTGTTGCTCGTCGCTCGTCTGCTCCTTACTGAGTTTTCGTTATTGTTTTACGTTAATTTATTGGTGTTTTTTTGTCATCGTGAGAACCTCTGCCCATGACGTGGACAATGGACACGTTTTTGAATAGAATGTACAGGACTTCGGCATATCAAGAGGTACAAATTTGTGTATAAATGTTATGTTCGTTTGTTGTTTTGCGTGTAAATTTCTTAAATCTTGTAAATTAAATTATTAATTTTTATTTTTTTTTCTAATCTGTATTTTTCTAATCTATACAAATTTTTAATTGTAATTTTAAGTTAGTCATGCCGCTGGCCATAAACTGATCGATGTTTCTTGTCTTTACAGCCTTGATAAAGACCACAATATATGATCGAAACGTTGGCAATTGATAAAAGCTGAATTGTCGTTATTTGTCCCCATCCCGCTAATCCACCTACTACTAGTTAAAGAAAACTTTCCTCATATTATCATTTTTTTTAAAACTTGTGATTGCGTTATAACTTTTACAAACGTATGGGTTTTAAAAGCTGATACGTCAAAGATCAACAATACTGTCATATTTTTCCCTTTTCGTAAGATGAAAATACTAGAGAAGCTTTCTCGCGTCTGTTAAGGTTCTGATTAGCATTGGGCAAAACTAGCACATTTCATAATCAGGAAAGTTACCGGAAATTTTCTGCAATATTTATTTATTATTATTTTTTAATTTGTGGTTGAGTTGTGACATGATGCTAATTACATCTGGTCTTGACAGGCATGTTATATGTCAGACTGTCATACTACAGTTGTAAAAGCTCAAACCTCAAAGCTCAATAATGCTCTCCATTTATCAAGTTAAAAAGACGAAAAGTGCTTTTTCGCGATTGATAAGTTTTTGATTAAGGTTCGGCAAACATGAAGATTTTCATAATCCGGAAAGTTACCGGAAACTTTCCCTAACATTTCATTTTTTTTTAATTTTTATTAAGTTATGACAACGTTGATTACACTTGGTGTTTACAAGCCTTTGATTTGAGCATAACTAGAGTTGCAAGGGGTATTCATTTGAAAACGTCATCTAGTTAGCGGTGAACTCTAGTGAGTGAACCTCAAAGCTCATCAATGCTTACCTCTTTTCTCTATTTCTGAAGTTAAAAAGTCTAAAGAAAGTTTTTTGCGCCTCGTAAGTTTTTGATTAGTGTTGGGCAAAACTGGAAATTTTCAAAATCAGGAAAGTTACCCGAAACTTTCCCCACAAACTATATTTTTTGTGTTTCTAAACATCACTGGGTTTTTTACTTTTTTTTGGAAACAATCTTTGAGATTTCCCACTTGTCCGGAAAATTTCGTATTTGTAGAGTTTTCCAAGAGGAAAGTTTGCCCCCCCCCCTCTCAAAGCTCGTTTGGAAGACTTTATGCTTACCAGAAAAGGAGTATTTTTGTATGTTTTTCTAATCCTATTACGTTTTATATTATTTTGTTTATTACGCTTGGTAATGATAGGCACGTTAACTGTTAAACTAAAATTTTAAAGGCTCATACCTCAATGCTTTCCTCTTCCTTTCTGAAGTTAAAATGACTAAAGAAGATCTCCCGTGTATATTAAGGTTCTAAGTATAGGGTTGTTCAAAACTGTAAATAATTTCCAAGTGTTTAGCGTCCCAATAGCAATAGTACGAAAGTAGATTAGCAGGTTGGGGACGAAATAAAAACTTCAATCAACTTTCAAATATCCGACGTTTCGACCGTGTATTGCGGTCTTTATCAAGGCTCTTAATGAAGTGACGAAGTTATGTTCATATTATAACGTTAATTGTGTCCATTATCCGTTACTGGGCAAAAGTTTTTTTCGAGATAGCACCTAAGAAAAGACACGCAGAGCCGTGGGTAGTCAGAGCCGAGGTGCGGTTATTGGACACAATTAACGTTATAAATATGGACATAACTTCGTCTATTCATTAAGAGCCTTGATAAAGACCGCAATATACGGTCGAAACGTCGGCGATTTGAAAATTGAATGAAGTTGTTATTTTGTCCCCAACCTTCTAATCCACTTTCGGACTGTACATTTTCATAATCAGAAAAGTTACCGGATCATATTATCAAAGGCGATGAGGCAATGGGCGAAGTGATCTCACGTGCTTCCTGACGTTGACTGATTCGACTTTGGTGAGCTCCGTGGTTTTTATTCCCCCGCCGTCGCACTGCAGTGGAGGGACTGGGGTGGGGGCAATAGTGGCGCGGGGTTTCGACGCACTGGAAGTATGTCGCAGAACTCGCGTCCAGTCTGCATTTAGAAAGGTAATTTCCTCCTTCTTGTTGAAATTGTTGTCGTGTTTAAAAATCTCAATGGCCTCTCTCGTTAGTTCCGGATAATGTCGTGACATTCGGAGTGAGCGCGCTCTGCTGCTACTGCTGACTTTTGTGTTTGTCCCAGCCTGCAACACCTCCTGTTTTCCGTAATCCTCGTGTTGAAACTGCGTTTTGTGGTGCCAATTTATGCCGAGCCACAGCTGCATGGAACTTCGTAAACTCAGGGTGCCGATAGGGGATCTCTGCAGTCTTTGGCCGATCTCAAGTTGACTGTCGAATTTTAAAATGCTCATACCTCAAAGATTTGCTTATTTCTTTTGTTTCCGTTATGAAGTGAAAAAAAGCTTTCTTGCGGTTTGTAAGTTTGGTCATTAGTCTTGGGTATAACTGGACATTTTTCAAAATCAGGAAAGTTACCGGAAGCTTTCCCCACATTTGAATTTTTGTTACACTTTCTGTTTGGGGTATAACTTTGTTCGACATGACATTAATTAAACGTGACATGCATGTTATCTGTCAGACTAGCTTTAAAAGCTCATACCTCAAAGATTTGCTTACCACTTTTTTTTTCCTTTCTGAAGCTAAAAAAGCCAAAAAGCTTTCTGGTGGCTTATAAGTTTGAACATTAGTGTTGGGTAAAACTGAAAATTTTTCAAAATCAAGAAAGTTACCGGAAACTTTTTTCAAATTTTAATTTTTCTTCAATTTCTGTTTGCGTTATAACTTTAATCGACATGACATTAATTACACGTGACATGCATGTTATCTATCAGACTAGTTTTAAAAGCTCATACTTCAAAGACTTGCTTAACTTTTTCTCCTTTTTTGAAGTAAAAAAAGCCAAAAAAACTTTATTGCGGTTTGTAAGTTTGGGCATTAGCACATACTTCAAAAATTTGCTTACCTTTTTTCTTCTTTTCTGAAGTAAAAAAAAGCCAAAAAAAACTCTCTTGGGGTTTGAAAGTCTGGGTATTAGTGTTGGCAAAACTGGAAATTTTTCAAAATCAGCAAAAGGTACCGGAAACTTTCTCCAAATTTTATTTTTTTCTCAATTTCTGTTTGCGATATAACTTTAATCGACATGACATTAGTTACACGTGACATGCATGTTATCTATCAGACTAGTTTTAAAAGCTCATACTTCAAAAATTTGTTTACCTTTTTTCTCCCTTTCTGAAGTAAAAAAAGCCAAAAAAAAACTTTCATGCGGTTTGTAAGTCTGGGCAGTAGTTTTGAGTAAAACTGGAAATTTTCTCCAAATTTTAATTTTTCGTCAATTTCTCTTTGCGTTATAACTTTGAGCGACATGACATTAATTACCCGTGACATGCGTGTTATCTGTCAGACTAGTTTTAAAAGCTCATACCTGAAAGATTTGCTAAAATTTTTCTCCTTTTCTGAAGTAAAAAAAAGCCAAAAAGACTTTTTTGTGGTTTGTAAGTTTGGGCATTAGTCTTGGTTAAAATGGAAATTTTTCAAAATCTGGAAAGTTACCGGAAACTTTCTTCAAATTTTAATTTTTCGTCAATTTCTGTTTGCGTTATAACTTTAATCGACATGATATTAATTACCCGTGACATGCGTGTTATCTGTCAGACTAGTTTTAAAAGATCCTACCTCAAAGATTTGCTTAGCCCTTTTTTCCCTTTCTGAAGTAAAAGAAGCCAAAACAACATTTTTGTGGTTTGTAAGTTTATGCATTAGTGTTGGGTAAAACTGGAAATTTTTCAAAATCAGGAAAGTTACCGGAAACTTTCTCCAAATTTTTATTTTTCTTCAACTTCTGTTTGCGCTATAGCTTTAATCGACATGGCATTAATTACACGTGACATGCATGTCATCTATCAGACTAGTTTTAAAAACTCATACTTCAAAAATTTGCTTACTTTTTCTCCCTTTCTGAAGTAAAAAAAGCCAAAAAAAACTTTCTTGCGGTTTGTAAGGCTGGGTATTAGTGTTGGGCAAAACTGGAAATTTTTCGAAATCAGGAAAGTTTCCGGAAACTTTTTGGTCAATTTCTGTTTGCGATATAACTTTAATCGATATGATATTAATTACCCGTGACATGCGTATTATCTATCGGACTAGTTTTATAAGCTCATATTTCATAGAATTCCTTACTTCTTTTCTTCCTTTCTGAAGTTAAAGAAGCCACAAAATCTTTCTTGCGGTTTGTAAGTTTGGGCATTGGTCTTGCATAAAACTGGAAATTTTTCAAAATCAGGAAAATTACCAGAAACTTTCTTCAAATTTAAATTTTTTGTCAATTTCTGTTTGCGTTATAACTTTAATCCACATGACATTAATTACCAGTGACATGCGTGTTATCTGCCAGACTAGTTTTTAAAGCTCATATTTCAAAGGTTTGCTTACCTTTTTTCTCCCTGTCTGAAGTGAAAAAAAACCGAAAAAACTTTCTTGCGGTTTGTAAATTTGGGCATTATAATTGGGCAAAACTGGACTTTTTTTTTTAAATCACGAAAGTTACCGAAAACTTTCTCCAAATTTTAGCTTTTCTTGAATTTCTGTTTGCGTTACAACTTTGAACGACATGACATTAATTACCTGTGACCTGCGCGTTATCTGTCAAACCAGTTTTAAAAGCTCATACTTTAAAAATTTGCTTACTTTCCTACCCTTTCTGAAGTAAAAAAAGCCAAAAAAAAAACTTTCTTGCTGTTTTTAAGGCTGGGTATTAGTGTTGGGCAAAACTGGAAATTTTTCGAAATCAGGAAAGTTACCGGAAACTTTCTCCAAATTTTTAGTTTTCTTCAATTTCTGTTTGCGTTATAGCTTTAATAGGCATGACATTAATCACACGTAACTTGCATGTTATCTATCAGACTAGTTTTAAAAGCTCATACTTCAAAGACTTGCTTACCTTTTTTCTCCTTTTTTGAAGTAAAAAAAGCCAAAAAAACTTTATTGCTGTTTGTAAGTTTGGGCATTAGTGTTGGGCAAAACTGGAAATTTTTGAAAATCAGGAAAGTTACCGGAAACGTTCCCCACAAATTTTAATTTTTCTTCAATTTCTTGTTGCGTTATCACTTTTGATCGACATTAATTACACGAGACATGCGTGTCATCTATCAGACTAGTTTTAAAAGCTCATACTTCAAAAATTTGCTAACCTTTTTTCTCCTTTTCTGAAGTAAAAAAAGCCCAAAACTGTCTTGCGGTTTGTAAGTTTGAGCATTGGTGTTGAGCAAAACTAAAAGTTTTTCAAAATCAGAAACTTTCTCCAATTTTAAATTTTTCTTCAATTTCTGTTTGCGTTATAACTTTAATCGACCAGTGACATGCGTGTTATCTGTCAGGCTAGTTTTAAAAGATCTTACCTCAAAGATTTGCTTACCTCTTTTTTCCCTTTCTGAAGTTAAAATGCCAAAAAAACTTTCTTGCGGTTCGTAAATTTGGGCAAAACTGGAAATGTTTCAAAATCAAGAACTTTCTCCAAATTTTAATTTTTACTCAATTTCTGTTTGCGTTATAACTTTGATCGACATGACATTAATTACCTGTAACATGCGTGTTATCTATAAGACTAGTTTTAAACGCTAATACCTCAAAAATTTGCTTACATTTTTGCTCCCTTTCTACGGTTTCTAGAAACTAACTTTCTTGCGGTTTGTAAGTATGGGTATTAGTGTTGGGAAAAACTGGAAATTTTTCAAAATCAGCAAAGTTACCGGGAACTTTCCCCACAAATAATTTTTTTTGTCTCAGGTTCTAACCAACTAACCCACAAAAAACTTGAACCAATCTGAACTCATCTTAACTATTCCAAACTAACCTGAACGAGACTAAACTGACATGAACCCACCTGAACTAACCTAAGTTTTGGAAAATATTTCGTTTATGGTTTTTAAATGAACTAAAATACATGCTCAAGGATTTGGTACCAAATTTATCGCCCTTTTTTGCCCCTTATTCAAAGTTTTTACCGCTTTTTAAGGTATTCGACACATTTCTTCGGTAATCCAGAAAAGCCTTCATTCCTGAGTTATAATAATTTCACTTTTAAGACAATAAAATTTCTTGTATAAATTCGGCCCTGTAGTATTGGGTTGGTTAGGTAACAGTTAGGCCGGGTTTACTCAACTTCTTTATTCTTAATTCCTTATTTCTAATTCCTATTTCCTAAATCTTAAGGAGTTAAAACCGTGTTATTTAATGGCACTGTTTATAGAAGTTCCTAATTCTTAATTCTTAATTTTTGTTCCTAAAGCTTAACCTTTAGGCAGGGTTTATCCAACTTCTTTATTCTTAATTGCTATTTTTTTATTGTCAGTTGTTAATTTCTAATATATATTTTGAATTCTTATTTCACAATGTGGTTTATACAATTTCCTAATTATTAAAAAATTAAGGATTTGCAACCGACACTATTGACAGTTAACATTCCTCTGGTTCTTGTATATCCATGATTTTCTCTTGTAAAAAATATATTTTATGATACTAACACAATCAATTATTAATTGGGATTTAAAATAATTAAACAAAAACACAAATTTGAGGTTATGTCATACCCTAGGCCATCTATTGGGCAATGAAACATTTTTCTTAATTCCTAATGCTTAATTGCTAAAAGTTAAGTATATTTGAACATTTAAGGTTAAGCATTAGGAACAAAAATTAAGAATTAAGAATTAGGAACTTGTATAAACAATGCCTTTAAATAACATTATTTTAACTCCTTAAGAATTAGCAAATAAGAATTAGAAATAAGAAATTAAGAATAAAGAAGTTGGGTAAACCCTACCTAAAAGTTCAGATATTTTTACTTTTAGCAATTAGCATTAAGAATTAAGAAAAATGTTTCATTGTGCGTGCCCAATAGATGGCCTAGGGTATGACATAACCTCAAATTTCTGTTTTTGTTTAATTATTTTAAATCCCAATAAATAATTGATTGTGGTTAGTATCATAAAATATATTTTTACAAAAGAAAATCATGGATATACAAGAACCAGACGAATGTTAATTGTCAATAGTGTCGGTTGCAAATCCTTAATTTTTTAATAATTAGGAAATTGTGTAAACCACATTATGAAATAAGAATTAAAATACGTATTAGAAATTAAGAATTAGCAATCAAGAATAAAGAAGTTGGATAAACCCAGTGGCAATAAATTGGGAACTTATCAGATATACGGGGAGAAACAAAACAATGTTTCTCATTAATCTACTTGTGATAAACTTCATATTTATTACAACCATAATATAAATTTAACTCACCTTGTTAAACTAGGCGAAAATGCAACAACTATTATAGAGGATGTTCATTTAAAAACGTCATCTAGTTGTCTGTAAAAGGTAAAAAAAAGGACAAGAGACCAAATTCAATTTAATTTGATTATGGCATCCTTTTCTGTAAAAATTTCGTGGCTTGCTAGATGACGTTTTCTAATGAACACGGGTTATGTCTCGGCACGGTATCTCTGGTACTTTCCCTTTATCTTAATGGCGTAACGGCATACATGACAACTGGATGGCGCCAGCAATAAATTTCACACGGTCGCAAATAAAAGCGTCCGCATTTTGACACATGCTCTAGTGTGTTTACAAGACCCTGTAGAATGGCAGGATGGATACCGATCGGACCTATTCGTGTGGCGCCAGGATACGTGATGGTATTATGGTACTACCACCTGTCAGAGACGTACCTCAATATTATTATTAAAAAAAAAAATTTATTCTATTTCAAAAGCATCACACATTTGCGTTTTTAAGAGAAATTTGCGGTTTTTGCACTGAAGGGGATTATCTGGTGATTCAGATGGACAATTATCCAAGAAAAATGGTGGGTAGAAGATTTGCGGTTTTGTGCTGAATCCGGAGTTAAAGGGCTACTTTTTGACCTTCACCTATTGTTGCTCGCTTTGCCTTTTATTCGGCCCTAAAACTTTAGCTTTAGCACAAAAATTGTAGCTTTTAGTAGGTGGATTAGCGGGATGGGGACAAATAACGACAATTCAGCTTTGTCCTGTACATTCTATTCAAAAACGTGTCCTATGTCCACGTCATGGGAGAGGTTTTTGGAGGACAATGGACACGTTTTTGAATAGAATGTACAGGACTTCGGCTTATCAAGGCTCTGGAGAGAAAAACTAAAAATCTTTTTCTTGATGTTGTTTTAAAGGTACGCCTCTGGATGAAATCTGGAGCGGTGTGTGGGGCGCCATTTGGGTACCACAGCTTTACACAAACCAGATGACCGATTGCCGCCGCATTTCTAATGGACCAAGAAATGGAACTATTGTGCGAGTAATCGGCTGATTATCGCCCGGTATCACCTTACAAGTTGTTTTTAATAAATACTCCACTCGAAGAATGATCGTTTTTCACTTGATATTGTGAGATGATACAAAATGAAGGTTTCAAAGGTAACGAGATGCCAAAAATAACTGAATTAGGTATGCCTACCACCAGTCTTTAAGTAAATTCAAAGGGTTAATAGCATTAATGTAGAAATTCTCTGAAGCACCGGTCTTCACCAATATTCCAGACACCTCCTAAGGTTTGCCATTATGTAGAGCATTTGTTTGAAGGCACATTGTTAAAGTCTTTATTTCAAGCTGCGAAGCTTTTTTTATAGCAAAGCTGTTGGTAAGCTGCCCTAATATTCACCCAAAATTAAATGTTTTGTTAAACTATAAGAAATAATTTTGCTTTGCCTTCTCTTCTCTTTCCTTCTACAGAGGCTCCTGCGTGACAACTGCAGGACAGAAAAGAAGACAGGTACACTTTATACAGGGTGATTCAAAAATACTTTGACAAACTTCAGGAGGTGATTGCTGGCACTATTTTAAGAAGAAAAGTTCTAATAAATGAGGGTCCTTAAGAGCATCGTTACGAAGATACAGGGTGTTAAAGTTGTATTAAAAAATAAAAAAAATAATAATCTTCGAAACCGCTTGAAAGGTTTTAATAAAATAATAAGGCGTTAATTTAATTTGAAAAAAAATTATTTTCAAGTTTGAACTGAAATAAGACATTCCATTTTGTTGAGGTAACGATTCTAAGACGTGCATTGAAACGATTTTTATTTTTTTACTTGAAAATGACGCGTCTAACGAAGAAACTTAAGAGAGCTTTTGGTTTAGAATTGAACAGAGAACAAAATGCTATAATTTATTTTGTGATAGACCAGTGGCGTACTATACTTTTCTTCAAAAAGCTACTCGCTAGCTATTGACAAGTGTAAAATTTTATTAAAACCTTTCAAGCGGCTTAGGAGATACATATCATTATTTTTTTTTAATAAAACTTTAACACCCTGTATCTTCGTAACGATTCTCTTAAGGACCCTCGTTTATTACAGCTTTTCTTCTTAAAATAATGCCAGCAATCACCTGCTGAAGTTTGTCAAAGTACTTTTGAATCACCCTGTACATATTGTAGTTATTTGACTATTAGGCTGTGATTACTCTCCATTCCGCTCCAAGAGATTTGTTTTGTTTCGGGTTGAGTTCAGTTTGAATTTAAACGGATTTTGTGTAAAAACTGGCTGTGAAATCTAAAAAGAAAATAATCCAAAAAGAATAAGTTATCTACTTTCATTAGTCCATCCTTTTCCATGAAAAATTCCTAGCCAACTTGATAACTTTCTCTAATTAACACCTGGTATATACCTTGATTATAGTAAGGAGTTCGACAATGTCAAGCATGAAAAGCTTCTGGATATACTCCACAGACTTGGCATTGATTACCACGATGTTCGAATAATATCAAATCTCTACTGGGGACAAACTTCTAGAGTGATATATGACAATGCTTTGACAGAACAAATTAGTATTCTCTCCTACGCTATTTAACATTTACTCGGAGTTTGTTTTTCGGGAGGCATTGGAAGAGGAGCAGGCGGGTATAGCAGAACTGTCAACAACATCAGGTACGCTGACGATACCGCTGTAATAGCAAGCTGCCTCAAAGATCTGCAGAGACTAGAGGACAAAGTAACAGTAGTTAGCGAAGATTATGGGCTAAATATTAATATCAATAAAACAAAAATGCTAATAGTATCGAAAAGGAACATCAGTGGTCAGCTGACTACACGCAATAAGAGGGTTGAGCAAGTCCATCACTTCAAATACCTAGGAACTATCATAAATGAAAATGATGCATACAAACAAGAAATCTTGTTAAGAATTGAGCAGGCGAGGACAACATTTTTGAAACTGAAAAAACTGCTGACAACACGAGATCTTTGATCTTTGATTTTGAGAGTAAGAATGGTGCGGTTTTAGGTCTTTCCAGTGTTACTATATGGTCTTGTACTATGGTCTTGAAGGATGGACACTGAACAAGGATATATCGAAGAGACGGGAATCGTTTGAGTGGTGGGTGTACCGGCGAATGTTAAAGATCTCCTGGATGGACCGCATTACGGACGAACAAGTCCTGGAAAGAATGGATAAGGAAATGGAAATTCTTTTCACAATTAAGAGAAGAAAACTAGAGTTTCTTGGGCATGTTATGCGTAATTCAAAATATGAAATTCTGCAGCTCATCATGCAGGCGAAGATCGTGGGACGCAGAAGCGTCGGTCGACGTAGAATTTCCTTGCTGCGTAACCTGCGAGACTGGTTTGGCCTCTCATCTATCGAACTATTTCGGACAGCTATGCACTATATTCGGACACGACTATACACTTTTATTATTTATTATTTATTCTATTACATTTGATGACATGATGACATCCTATTGCTTAATGTGTTGAGAGTGTACAGCAGGTGGAAGATATGAAAACCGTATATCTTCAGATCAAAAACACTGACGTTTTGACGATGATTTTCGTGTTTCTTTCTTTAAAGATAGTTTTCTTTACAAAAGCTTTCTATGACTATTAGAAGCTGCAAGTTTTCTGAGTGCAGTTCTAGTAAAACAGAGAGAAAAAAAATAAAAAGTGTATATAATCAATAAATAAAAACGCTAAAAAAATATGAAGAATAAAGTAGCTAACGAATTTAAAGATTGATAATTTTCATAATATACGTATTGTTCAATTTAGCAATCACGAAATAAGACATTATTAATGACTTATCAAAGCCGTTAGTAATAGTATATAATCCATTAAGCATGTAATGTAGGTCATTACCGAAGGTGAAGCATCAGAGCGGCCATAATAGTTGCAACCTTCATTTGTTTTGTGTATAATTTCGCACATGGCGATGTTTGCAGGCAGTTTTTATTGAGTGTATAATGGAAAAACAAAAGACGCAGCATAAGTAATAAATATTATTTACGAGTTCTAGTCCAAAGGTTCATCTACACCTATTATGTGCTTACAACTTGACAAATAATGATAACTATGTCATTATATAGCCGTGGACAAAAATTTTTTTTGTCTTAAATAAGAGATAACTTAAGTGAAGAATAGCAAATGGACTGTAGAACATGAACTAGGGGATCAAATATTGAAAGGACATACGATCAGGAGAAATGGCCTAGAAAAACAAAAAGTAAAAAAAAAATACCAAGATTGGTAAAATGAAAAAAAATAAGAAAGACAACGAACCTAACTCACAAAGAAGAAAAGCGACGAAGTAAAAATTTAAAGGCGAAACTGAAAGGAAGTAAACAAAAGAGAACTAAAAAATAAGAAGCTAAGCAGAAACCATTTTCAAAAGATCAAAATATGTATTAACATATAGTTAAATTTCGAATGACATAGTTCTTAAAAGAAACAGTCAAAAAAGCATAAAAATACACTGAGCAACAAAAGTATAGAACAAATTTGTTCAAAACTCAGGTTATTGCTTTTAGGAAAATCGGTCAGAAACAATTTTAATTTTTTGTGATGACGCTTATTTTAAACCATCTTTCATTTATACGGAGGGTGGCAAAAACGAAATGCATCATACAAGTTTTTGAAACAGAATACACTGTATTTCAACACAGTTTTTAGTTTTTTTTTAACGATTCTAGCAAACTTGATATAGCATATTCCATAGCTGTTTTTAACTGTTATTCGACATTTTAGTTAAGATTAAAATTAAGAAACTTGTCAAAAATATGTGTAAGAAAGTTTCCAAAAATCATGTTAACGAAGATTTCTATTAAGAATGTGAAAGTTTTAGGACCGGTCAAAATACAATCTAAAGTGTTTTCCGTAATTTGAAGCCGTGGTACAATGGAATGTTTTCCTGACGTTTCATCTACAGCTGCGGCAGATATTATCAAAGGCAATGAGGTAATAGGCGAAGTGATCTCCCGTGCTTCCCGACGTTGACTGATTCGACTGTGGTGAGCTCCGAGGTATTTATTCCCCTGCCGTCGTGCTGCAGTGGTCGCTTCCAGTCTGCATTTAGAAAAGTAATTTCCTCCTTCCTGTTGAAATTGTTGTCGTGTTTAGAGATCTCAATGGCCTCTCTCGTTAGTCGTGACTTTCGGAGAGACCGTGCTCTGCTACTGCTCACTTTTGTGTTTGCCCCAGCCTGCAACTCCTCTTGTGTTCCGCAATCCTCGTGTTGACACTGCGTTTTGTGGTGACAATGTATCAGGAAAAATCACTGTTAGATCTCAACCCCTACAGGAAGCTAAGTCGTGATGCAACCGCCCGGATTCTTAGGGCCACCAACCATTTAATCAAGGACGTGGCATCGGATGAAATGACTAAGCTTAAAAAGTCAGGAGCCTTGCCACCAAGGCTTTACGGTTTGCCAAAGATCCACAAACCGAATGTGCTACTGAGACCCATCGTGAGCACCATAGGAATCCCGACATACGAAATCGCGAAACACCTCTAAAAACTGCTGCAACCTAAAATAGTAAATACTGACAGCTTTATAAAAGACCACTCACATCGTCGAAAAACTGCATTCTTTGACTCTTTCCACAGGAAAAATTCTCGTTGGCTTCGATGTTGTTTCACTCTTCGAAACGGTAATCATTAAGGAAGCCATGGAACATTTAACCAAGAATTTTCACAAGACATGTATTGCCAAGTTGTTTCAACACTGCCTAACCACTACATATTTTCAATGGAAGGCAGATTTCTACGAACAAACTGATGGTGTAGCTATGGGCAACCCCCTTAGTCCAGTAATTGCTAACTATTTTATGGAAATTTTCGAGACCAAGGCGTTGGCAATGGCAAATAAGAGGCCAAAATGCTGGTTCTGATACGTGGACGACACCTTTGTTATTTGGAGCCATGGCGAGGGCGAATTTCAAAACTTCTTTCTACACCTCAACCCTATGAACCCAAAAATTCAACTGAATATGGAGATAGAAAAGGAAGGACGCCCACCGTTTTTGGATGTTTTGGTATCAAGGAAGCCGAATGGGAAGCTTGCGTATACCGTTTATAGGAAACCAACACACACTATATACACACAAACACACAATAACGGATCAAATCATCATTCCAGTCAGAAGTCATAAAGACTCTGCCTGTAAAAGCCAAGAGAATTTGTGAGCTAAATTGGAACAGGAAATGAAGCATCTGGAAAGAGCCTCTGGTTGGAATGGATTCAGCAAAAAGTAGTTCGATAGGGCCGTTCATTCAAACAACGGGAGAAGATGAAGAAAAGCGAGGATGGACTAGTCCACCAATACATTTACAAAGTAACGGACAGGATGGGCAGGCTACTGGAAAAGCTCAATATTAAAACTGTCTTTAAACCCACTAGTACAATACAACAGAGCTTGAAATCGGCCGTCAAGACCGCAGAGATCCCCTATCGGCATCCGGAGTTTACCGAGTTCCATGCAGCTCTGACTCGGTATACATGACATCACAAAACGCAGAATCAACACGAGGATTACGGAACATTAGAGGAGTTGCAGGGTTGGACAAACACAAAAGCCAGCAGTAGCAGAACACGTTATCTTCAAAGGTCACGACATCCTTTTCAACCAGGTGGATATCCTAGATCAATCGCAGCGTTTATATCTTAGACTGAAGAGAGAGGCCATTGAAATCTTTAAACACGATATCTCAACGAGAAAGAGGAAATTACTTCTAAGTGCAGACTGGAAGTGAGTTCTACGGCATACTTCAAGTGCGCCGGAACTCCGCGTCACCACAACCCCCACCCAATTCTCTCCACTGCAGTACGACGGCGGAAGAATAAATATCATGGAGCTTATCACAGTCGAATTAGGTACGTTTTGAAGCACGGGAAATCACTTCATCCATTGCCTCATCGCCTTTGATAATGTCTGCCGCAGCTGTAGGGGAAGCGTCAGGAAGAAATTCCTGTGAAGCACGGCTAAAAAGGCCGGAAAACACTTTAAATTGTAAGATTTCTAGTGTCAAAACTAACAACTAGTAATTTTACTAAATTACAAAAATTGGTGTGAAGAACATTTTACATCTAATATCTTTTAAACATTTTTAGGATATGTTACGGCAAATATTAGTAGAATCTTTTAGAGACGTCCAAAATTCAATAATGTTGTTGCGAACTCAGGATTCAATAATTCCAGTGTAGCGATTTAACACGAAAACTCTATTTATTTATTCCACAAATACACACAAGTACAATTCGCCTACTAAATAACTCACTACTTAACACTTTATAGCCTTCTATTACCGTTTGGTACTTTAGCTTACCTATAGCTCGATTAAATAAGACTACTCCTAATGGCGGCGCTATTCGTCTTTTATACAAAATCCTAAAAATACAGAAAAACGTAGAACCTTCTTAGAAGAAAAATAATTGATGAGTCACATAAAAAAAAGTCGTAAATAACTGCGTTCTAAATAAATAGAGCAATAAATCACTCGTGACAGTTTCCATGCCGCAGCGCCCGGATAGGCCGTGAGCCACGAAGGTCCAACATCCAATGTCGCTCCGCTTCCCAGCGCCCGCTCACCGTAACAATATACAGGGTTTTCCATCTGAAGAACTCATACTTGTATGTTTAATCTCGTTTTTAGTACACCCTGTATATTTAAAAAAAAGATAAATACAAAAATAAATATTCACGTGTCCCTGAATTTTTAATAAATTGATTCCATACTTTTGTAACTCAATGTATATGAAAGGGAAAAAGAACAAAAAAAAAGTTCATGTGTGAACGAAATTTGGTAGTAAGTGAGCGTGCCAATAGGCAAAACTTTTAAATAAACAAATTTTCACAAAAAATCACAAAATCAATGAAAGAAGGTTATACAAAAATTTTTTGTGCGAAGATTAGAAACCAAAATTAGAGAATTGACCCCAATTCAGTTAAACATAAAGTGGGAACAAAGAAAAAAGTTAGTTAAGACGATTCAAACTTGACTTCAAACTTCTATGTAACTTTTGTAAACGGCCTTTTTGTATATTTCTTCAATTCAGAAACAATCTCTAATTTTCATTGTCATTATACTGTCGCTAGGAGACCCGGTTACACCCATGATGGTGTAATAATACACCATCCTGGGTTTGAAATTGGTTATGATTTGCATCATTACTTCTAGACCGACTCAAAAAATTTAAATCCTTTTTGGAAGAAGAAGCATAATGTGTGAAAAAAAAGAAGTGAAATTAAAATTTCGGGATTATTCTCCTTTTTATAACAGCCATTCCAATTTCTGAATTATTTAACTGAAATCTCAAGCAGACGTAGGACAGCAAATTTCATCAAAAATGTTCACATTCAAACCAATTAAGACTATACAGTACTGTTAAGTAACTCTTGTAACTTTTTTATTCAACCTGTATGTAAAATATCTCCGTTTCACATCAAAACAAAAAGAAAAATATAATTTTTCGGGACTTCAAACAATTTTTTTTGGCAGAAATTCGCTACAAGATTTAAAATAAAGTAGATAAAACACATTTTTGGATAAAAAGTTGTACTATTAAACAAAACACTAAAATTAAAATTTCACAAACAATCTTCTTATTTTTTTTTTAATGTAAACTTTGAAATAAAATCAATAAAACGCATTTTTGGATACAAATTTTGTAACAGCAACAGAATAGAGTCTAAAGTTACAATTTTGGAAGGGCCCGGGGAACCCCTCTTACCCACTGTGTTGACAGGGGGTAAGCTGGGTCAGATCGGCACTCTGCAACCGTAAAGTTACAGCTTTTCTGGGAGATCACAGGGAAATCGAGGTCGATGGTGGCGACCACAAGGCAGATGCTTATCATTTTGACTATGGTGTCTCTTAATGGTATTTTGGAGAGGCTGCAAGCCGAGGGGTTTAGTGCGCAAGCCTATGCGGACGACAGACTGGTCATGATTCCAGGAAAGTTCGTTGGCACCGTTTGTGATCGAATATAAAGGGCATGTAGAATAATACAATGGTGTACCGAGATGGGACTGTCAGTCAACCCTGGAAAGACCGAGCTTGTGCTTTGCACCAAAAAAAGGAAAACTACAGGATTCCGCTCACCCACGCTGTACGGTGAACCGCTGCTACTAAAGCCTGACGTTAAGTACCCATGGGGGTGATCATCGACAGCGGGCTGACCTGGAAAAGACATGCAATAAGGCAACAGCACTGATATGGCAACTACGCAGGGCAGCGGGCAGGAAGTGGGGTCTAAAGCCACACGTTCTGCACTGGTTGACTCGTCCGGCACGAGGTTGGCCGATTGTCCTGTCTCAGGAGAGGCGCCCACGCGATCAGCTGAGACTGAAATAGCCATTTGAGATAAACATCTCAACAAGGGACGAATTCAAGGAAGAGCTGCATCAGCAATCTTTTGAGAATAATGAGGTATTGTATACAGACGGATCAAGAATGGCTAATACTCAGGCTAATACAGGAGCCGGAATAGACAAAGCAGGCCATGTAGAGGGCCAAGGCTTCGCGTTGGTAAGCCACTCGACGGTTTTCGAGGCGGAGGTGTTTGCAATACTCGAGGTGGCCACACGAACAAAAGTCGGACAGACAGGTGGCTCTGCGGGCAATCTGCAAGAGTAGAACGAGTTCAAAGCTTGTTCAGAACTGCAGGGATGCTCTAGAGTTATTGGCACAAAAAGATTAACTCTGGGATGGGTTCCTGGACATAGGGGCATCAAGAATTGGCCAAACGTCGTTCCTAGACATCCTTTATTGGACCAGAGCCTTGTCTAGGAGTAAGTAAGAGGTACGTCTCTCACACTCTGAATGAGTGGGAATGGATGAGTACAAGGACAAACTGGACACAGTCAGGAATATGTAGACAGACCAAGAAAATCTACCCTACGCCGGATAGATCCAAGGCTTCTTGGGAGAGGCCGGCAGTGCTAGAGAGCACCTAGAAATGGCTGACAGTCCACTCTGCACCCATTGTGGGGCAGGGGAAGAGTCGTCATAACACTTTCTGGGAGTGTGCCATAGGTGGGCGCGACTGCGCCATAGGACACCTGGAGCGCGACATTTTTCTTCATCGAAAGGAGCTTCCGACTCTGAAATGGAACGGGATACTCTTCTTCATTAGAGGGACGGGTCGACTCGTGGAGGGAATGAGGGCCCTGGTGAAGTATAGGGATGAGTAGACCGGGGGACTGTGAAAAGGGCCTCTAAGGCCTATTCGCAAGGCTTCGGCCGCCCCATTATTTACTACTATTACTTTTACTAGTACTACTACAATTTTGGAAAAAAGGAAATAATTGTCTCGAAAGGTTTCAAGTCAAAAATTCATAAACATTTTCTTAAGACAAGAAAAAAACGGACATTTGGGTATTTTTATTTTCTTTAAAAAGTTTGACGAAGTTATTGACAAAAGTTTTGAACTAAAATCGATTTTTGGATAAAAATTTTAAATGTGTAATAAAAAAAAAGCTAAAATTGTCATTTCAGAAAAAATGGAAAGTACGTTGCCAAACGCGACAGGTCATCAAAAAAAAAACTTGTACCGAATAACACATCAAAAATTTCTCAAACAATTAAGCAAAGTAAAAAATGTATTTTTTTTGGGATTTTTAAAAAAATTCTGACAATATGAAGAAGCAAAGTTTTCACAAAAATTTAGTTTCTTGGATAAAAATCTATAGTATTCGGCACAAGTTTTGAAATAAACTGGATAAAACACATTTTTAGAATAAGTTAAAAAAGATATATCTCTTAGGAATAGTCAGTACTTTAAGAGAAAATCCCATTTAAAACAATTATAATTTTGTCACCTTGCATCTTGGAAACTATTAACTTTTGGACTACGCTAAATGTGATTCAATCGACCTATTTTAGTCCCTAGCATTTTCAACTGCAAGATTATCTTTTTTTGTCTTACTAAATTGCTCAACTTAAAGTGTGGCACAAGAAATTTTTCGTGTCATTTTCAATCAGCTATAACTTTTTAGGCAATGAATTGTTTTAAATGCAATTTGCACACTCTAAAACCCCATTTCCTCTAGATTAAGGAAGCGGATAATTTTGAAAAAAAAACCGACATTATCTTTATTCTATAGGGCGTGAAACAAAGTGATGCAAAAAATGCAAAATTTTCTGCCATTTCGCAATAAGCTATTTTTTTTATCGTTTTCAGTTAAGGAATAATCCAACATCCATATCTCGGGACTTTTTCGCCAGATTTTTTATTAAAGGACTCTGAATTTTTATACAGAGTGAAACGTAAAATGTGTGAAATTTTTGTTGGTGATATTTGTAAATCGTCGTAGTTTGAAAACTTGGTAAAGAATCTTGTGGTGTTTTCCTTCGTTTGTTGACATATTGTCTGCGGATTGTTCCCCATTCAAAGAATTTTAAAATAAGTGCAGTTTTTTCTTGTAAACTAGTACTCAAAAAATATAATACCATTATTGTTGATACTCATGACTTATAATAGCAATATTAAATAAAATAACCTTTCTAGAGATAAAGGGAAATTGCGTGATGAAGAGACGAGAACATCAATATCTCTAAACTTTTTTGTCATTTTTGTTTTTAAGGCATTACATAGAACTTATACAGTGAGAATCAATATATTCTTAAAAATTTCGTTTGTATATTTTTTTAATCGTCGTAATTTCCGGACAAGTTCAGGGATTATTATTTTTATTCTTTGGATCGACAGCATTTTTTACAAACTACAACCTTTTTCCAAAAGTGATTACTAAATTACAGGTACGGACTTGACAAAATAAGTAGACGGGGTGAATCATAATGGGTGGTCGAAAATAAAATCTCATATTCTTTGGTCGGTTTTAAGGGCGGTTTGTCATACAATTGTGTTACATATCGAGCTTCGTTAAAAAGTTACAGGATGTTGAAATTAGAATTTAAAAAATCATATGTATTGATTATTCCCAAAGCGTAACAGATATTTTATTGAAATTTTGTACGTTTTGACTGCTAAAAAAGGCGCACATTTTGCAATAAACATTATTTTTATTTAAGCCAGTGGCGCGCTTACCAGAACGTCGATTTACATTATTTGAAAAAAAAGTAGCACGTCACTGATTCTTTGAAAAACAAAACTTAGTTTTTTAATACCCATTTTACTGCAAAGTAAAGAGCCCTCTTCGGATTTTTTAGTATAATGCACCGTTTTCGAGTAAATAAATAAAAACCAACGTAATGCATGTAGTAAAGCCGCGAATAATTATATTCGATTAATTATGGCTTGAATCATGTTGCAAACCAATAAAATTTTAATCGGCGTTCAAAAACTAAATTTAATTTTTCGAAAAACGAGTGACGTCCCACTTTTTTTTCCAAGTAATGTATGTCGACTTTAAGTTAAGGGCGCTTCTGGCGGAAATAAAAATAATTATTTATTGCAGAATGTGCGCCTCCTATACGTCAAAACCTACAAAATTTCAATAAAGTATCTTTTACGCTTTCGTAATAATCAATACCTATGCATTTTGAAATTCTAATTTCAACACCCTGTAACTTTTTAACGAAGCTCGATAGGTAACACAATTATATGACAGACCCCCCTTAAAATCGAGCAAATAATATGAGATTTCATTTTCGACCACCAATTATAACTCGTCCTGTATACTTATTTTGTCAAGTCCGTACCTGTAATTCAGTAACTACTTTTGGAAAACTCCCTTGGTGAGAAACAATTTGCAGATAATGCTGTCGATCCTAATAATAATAATAATAATCCGTCAACTTATCCGCAAATTACGACGATTTGAAGAAACCACTAACAACATTTTCAAGAGTATTTTGATTCCCCCTGAATAGGTTCTAATGCATTAAAAACAAAAAATGGCAAAAACGACTAGATATATTGATGTCGGCTATCTACGACGACATCACTCAATTTCCCTTTACTTCTAGAAATGTTATTTTATTTAATATTGCGATTACAAGTCACGAGTATCAACAATAGTGGTATTATATTTTTTGAATGCCAGTATACTAAAAAAAACGGCACTTATTTTTAAATTTTTTGAATGGGTAACAATCCGGAGACAATATGTCAACAAATGAGGAAAAACGCAGTAAGACTCTTTGCGGCTTTTCCGAACTACGACGATTTAAAAAATACCAGCAACAAGAATTTCACACATTTTACGTTTCGCTCTGTATAAAAATTCAGAGTGCTTTAATGGAAAATCTGGCGAGAAGGTCCCGAGATATGGATGTTGGCTTACTCCTTACCTGAAAACGATAAAGAAAAAAATGTTTGTTGCGAAATGGCAGATCATCAAAATTTTGCAATTTTTGCACTACTTTGTTTCTCACCCTATAACTTATATTTATAACAATTCATTGCTTAAAAAGTTACAGCTGATTGAAAATTACACGAAATGTTGCTTGTGCCGAACTTTAAGTTGAGCAGTTTAGTAAAATAAAATGCTGCTTTATAACCACAAAACGGATCAATCGGTCAATCGTAAAAAAAAAAATACAAATTTTGTGCTTTACAAAAAAGGGATCTTCCCAATTTTTGCTCAGTTTCAGGTCTCGTACACCAATCTCCAGAACCACAAAGAAACAGATTTTTAAAAATTGAGTTCTCACGCTCTTCTTAACCAGGAGCGTGTGTACCGTCAACCCAGGAATGCTATTAGGGCCTTTTTGATTATATTCTTATCCACTTGACATTCCAGGGAAGATTCATTTAGGCTAATTTACGTGAGTGTAAGCTAATATATGATTTTTTCTCTTCGACAACTTCTTGAATCGTTTACGACCTTTTTCACTTTAACTAAACATAATAGTTGTTTTGGGTCTGGATGCATGACTTATTAGAAATGACTATTGGAATTGTTTTTGATCCTATTAGTACAGGACGTTCCATGGAATGGTGTTATTAAATCAACGAACATATAACTGATTTATTTGAAAATTGATTTTAGGTACTGTGTATATTTACAGACAAAAGGTATTTTTTAACAATTTTTTCTACTGCACAACAAACTCTATCCCAGTTTCTATGTTAACAGCAATGAGGAAAAAAACTTATCAAGCTTACCAATCTCTTTTAGATGCTATCTCACTCAATAGTCATAACCTAAAACTAAAATATTGGAATTATTTAGGCATCTTGGGGAAATCAAGTATGTAATTGATATCATTTTTTGCAAAATTTTATGAGTACTGTCGGGTAGCTAAAAGACTACTGAGAGTATTTTCATTTTTTTTTGTTGTCTTAAGGAGAATTCTTAAGAAATTTGGGGGATAGAAGGATAGAACTACCCTCAGAGCGCTCTAGAGCGGCAAATCGAAAATAGTTTGGAATCCTTAAGATCGAGTTCCAATTCTAAAATTCCAATTCCAAAATTCCAAAAAAAAAATACTTTACACGAAATATTTTGAATAAAGATGTTTGGAAGTAAGTGTCAAGCATGCTCATAAATGCGTCAAAAAAATGGCATTAAAAGCCTCTTATCTGCTATATTTGTAGAAAAAAATGCAGTTTTATCACCTAAACTGAAATTAATAATATTAATCTTCCGGAAATTTACGCAACAAGCACCCTCTCGTAACGTGACGACCTGATGCTCATGCACCCCTTGAAACCCGCAAATTTATCACCCCATTCGAGCATTATTAATTTCCCCCAAAAACAAACAACTCCTTGCAGCTCTTCTCTATGCTTAGCTCGAAAAGTCAATCAATCACTTCCAGACAAATATTTGCTTATTCTCGCATTCCATTGGCGTAGGCGTGTTCCCGGTGACGTCACCGCGGTTCAATAGAAACCGAGCTTAACGTTAATGCCGAGCTGGATATAGCACTTAAGCCCTCTTCGCTTAGAGGTCCCACAGGTCTTCGGGGGATGGGTTTCACTTTACGCATTTAGATTTGGGGCCCGTTGAACGCGCGTTTTATGCATAATTAGTCGGTCTCGAGTGGATACCAATCAATTAGGCCAAATTATTCAGGTTTTCGGGAATAATCATGTTTCAAGCTTACCACAATAACGAGAGCTATCACAGTTGTGACACGACAAGTGGCGGTGTGGTGACCCCGTTTTCGGTAAAAGACATTTTGAACATGAACCTGTCCGACGAGCAGGGTAACTTTTATAACGTCAAGAAGGAGAACTTAGAGAGCGACCACAACCACCACGCCAGCTGGGAGGGGAACTTCTATGGAGTCGGTGAACAGAATTATTACTACAACGTTGACAACAGTTGCTATAATAGGACTTGGGGTGAGGCTGGAGCGTATGGGGAGGTCACCAGTTCGCACGTCACGCAGTTGAACTCCATGTACACCAGTAATTTCTACGATGATGATCAGGTTAAGAAGACTCCATATGCCAGTAAAGTGGAGAGTCCTCGTAAGTAAAACATGCTTTTTTTACTTTTGTAGTTTTTTTGTATAACACAAACCAGAAGTAAAGTTAACAGAGCAACCTTTAGTTTTTGAAAACAAGTTTTACAGATTTTAGAACAACCGAGGAAATCAGGAAAAACTGAAAAAAAAAATTTGTTTAAAATATGTTAAAATTAACTGAGGAATTCAAAATTTTTGAAAAAAATGTGTTAAAAGCCTGTATTAAGACGAAATCAAAATGAAACCAATACTCTTCTTTTGACGCTTGTAATCCGATATTTGTGTAACAATTACTGTGGACGATGTTCATTTACGATCTGAAAATTTCCTTAAATGCTACTGGTTTTGAAATAAAATCTGAATTTTGTTCTTTATATAGTTTTTATAGTTTTAAGTTTTATAAAAATTTTTAAGTTAACTTATATAGTTATAAGTTTCTAATAATAAATCTTCATAACATTTATTCTAAAACAGCACATTTTGTATTTCTGTTTTACCTTTTAATAGTAAAAAATGTAATATAAAAAAATCACTTTTGGAGGGAAACTTTACGTCAAACACAGTAATCTCAAAAAATAACTGCCAGTGCGCACAAATTTTTTAAATGAGTTGGATTAAACATAAAAAATAAACGTACAAGTTCTAACTGATTTTTGATCAAAAGCATTTTCTGGATATGGAAATTACAATTTGATAAGAATTTGATTTGATCCAACAATTGATTTTGTGGAAACGAGTTTCTTTTTTGGGCTGAGTTTTGGGCTAATTTTAAATGACTTTGCTCATTTATTGTTATTCATTTCTTCAGACAATCGACATTTTTGTCAGTTTGTCAGGGCTATTTTCGACTTTACTTCAAAAATTGAATATTTTGATTTCTAACTGATGTTTTAACAAAAGCAGTTTTTGGAACATTGAAATGAAAAATTGAGAAGAATTAGAGCGAGAGATTGATCTAAAGATTTTATCAAAACGAGTTACTTTTTCACAGTTTTTGGTTAATTTTAAATGATTTTGATCAATTATTTTTAATAATTTTTTCAGCTTTGATAATCGGCTTTTTTAATAGTCTACAAGGATTATTTACAACTTCGATTCAAAAATTTAACATTCCGAGTTCTAACAGCTTTTTGATCAAAAGTAGTTTTTGGAACATTGAAATGAAAACTTGAAAAAATTAGACCTAAATTGATCCAAAAATTGATTTTGTCAAAACGAGTTTTTTTTTCTCAGTTGTCGGTTAATTTTAAATGATTTTGATCAATTATTGTTATGAGATTTTTCAGTACTGACAATTGACTTAAATATATCAAGTTCTAGCTGATTTTTTGGTTAAAAACAATTTTTGAAAAATGCGACCAAAAATTTGAGAAGATCTTGACCAAATTTGATACAAAAATTGATTTTTTTAAGATCTGAAAATTGAGGTTTTTATCAAATTGCAAGCTTTATTTTCGATTTAATTCAAAAATTGAATGATTCGATTTCTAAATGATTTTTGATCAAAAGTGGTGTTTGGAACATTGAAATGAAAATTTGAGAAGAAATAGACCGAGATTGATTTAAAATTGATTTTATCAAAACGAGTTTTCTTTTTCTCAGTTGTCGGTTAATTTTAAATAATTATGATCAATTATTGTTATTAGATTTTTCAGTACTGACAATTGCCTTTTTTTATCAGTTTGCAAGGATTATTTTCGACTTTGATCCAAAAATTGAATATTTCAAGTTCTAACTGATTTTTTGGGTAAAAACAGTTTTTGAAAAATGGAAATGAAAATTTGAGAAGGATTTGACCAAATTTGATACAAAAATTGATTTTTTTGACTTGACAATTGAGTTTTTTTTTATTAAAGTGCAAGGATTATTTTCGAATCAATTCAAAAATTGAATATTTCGATTTCTAACTGATTTTTGAACGAAAGCAATTTTTGAATATTTGCATTGAAAATTTGAGAAGAATTAGACCGAGATTGATCTAAAAATTGATTTGGTCAAAACGAGTTATCTATTTTACAGTTTTAAATTAATTTTAAATGATTTTGATCAATTGTTAGATTTATCAGCTCTGATAATTGTCTTTTTTATCAGTTTACAAGGATTATTTCCGACTTTGATTAAAAAATTGAGCATTCCGAGTTCTAACTGCTTTTTGACCAAAGGCAGTTTTGAAACATTGAAATAAAAACTTGAAAAGAATTAGACTTAAATTGATCCAAAAATTGATTTTGTCGAAACGAGTTTCTTTTTCTCAGTTGTCGTTTAATTTTAAATGATTTTGATCGACTATTGTTATTAGATTTTTTAGTACTGACAATTGACTTTTTTATCAGTTTGCAAGGATTATTTTCGATTTAATTCAAACATTTAATATTTCGATTTCTAACGGATTTTTGAACAAAAGCAGTTTTTGAAACATCGAAAAGAAAATTTGAGAAGAATTAGACCGAAATTGCTCTAAAAAGTGATTTTATCAAAACGAGTTATCTATTTCACAGTTTTCGGCTAATTTTAAACGATTTTGATGAACTATTTTTAATAATTTTTTCAGCTATGATAATTGACTTTTTTATCAGTTTATAAGGATTATTTTCGACTTTAATTCAAAAAATTTAATATTCCGAGTTCTAACTGCTTTTTGATTAAAAGTAGACTTAGATTGATCCAAAAATTGATTTTGTCAAAGAGTGTTTTTTTTTTCAGTTGTCGGTTAGTTTTAAATGATTTTGGTCAATTATTGTTTTTAGATTTTTCAGTACTGAAAATTGCCTTTTTTATCAGTTTGCAAGGATTATTTTCGACTTTGATCCAAAAATTGCAGTTTTTGGAAAATTGAATGAAGATTTGAGAAGAATTATATCGAGATTGATTCAAAAATTGATGTTGTTAAAACGAGTTTTCTTTTTCGCAGTTTTCGGTTAATTTTAACTAAATTATTAGTTTTTTCAGCTCTGATAATGACTTTTTTTTATCAGTTTACAAGGATTATTTTCCACCTTGATTAAAAAATTTAACATTTTATTTGATTTGATTCAAAAATGGAATAATTCGAGTTCTAATTGATTTTTGCTCAAAGATAGTTTTGAAAAATTGAAAATAACAATTTCAGAAAATTTTGACCAAGTTTGATCCAAAAATCGATTTTGCAAAACATGTTTTCTTTTTCATAGTTTTGGGTTGATTTCTATGGTTTTGATCTTTTATACTTATTAATTTTTTCAGTCCCTACAATTGATCTTTCTTTTTACCAGTTTGCAGGGAACATTTTCCACATTGATTCAAAAATTGAATATTTTGGGTTCTACTATATTTTATCAAAAGCAATTTTTGGAACATTGAAATGAAAATTTGAGAAGAATTAGACCGAGGTTTATCTAAAAATTAACTTTGTCAAAACGAGTTTTTTTTACAGTTTTGGGTTAATTTAAAATGAATTTGATAAATAAATTTTTTTTTTATTTTTTTCAGATCTGAAAATGACTTCTTTGTCAGTTTAAAAGAACTATTTTCGACTTTCATTCAAAAATTGCAGTTTTTGGAGCATTGAAATGAAAAATGAAGAAGCATTGCACGGAGATTGATCCAAAAATTGATTTTGTTAAAACGAGTTTATTTTTCACAGTTTTCGGTTAATTTTAAATGATTTTGATCGATAATTTTTATTACTTTTTCAGCTCTGATCATGATTGACTTTTTTTTATATCTTTACAAGGATTATTTTCAAACTTGATTCAAAAATTTAACATTCTATTTGGTTTGATTCAAAATCAAAAATTGAACAATTCGAGTCTAATTGATTTTTGCTCAAAGGTAGTTTTTGAAAAATAGAGACCACAATTTCAGGAAATTTTGACCGAGTTTGATCCAAAAATTGATTTTGCAAAACGTGTTTACTTTTTCACAGTTGATTTTAATGATTTTGATCATTTATTGTATTTAATTTTTTCAGTCCCTACAATTGATTTTTTTTTTATCAGTTTGCATGGATTATTTTCCACATTGATTCAAAAATTGAAGAGTTTGAGCTCGATTTTGGATCAAAAGCAGTTTTTGGAACACTGAAATGAAAATTTGAGAAGAATTAGATCGAGATTGATCTAAAAATTAACTTTGTCAAAACGTTCTTTTTTACAGTTTTATGTTGATGTTAAATGAGTTTGATCAATTATTTTTATTTATTTTTTCAGATCTCACAGATTCGTCAGTTTGCAAGGATTATTTTCGACTTTGATTCAAAAATTGCAGTTTTTGCAACATTGAATTGAAAATTTGAAAATAATTACCTCGAGATTGATCCAAAAATTGATTTTGTCAAAACAAGTTTTCTTTTTCAAGGTTTTCGATTAATTTTAAATGCTTTTGATCAATTATATTTGTTAATTTTTTCTGCTCTGATAATTGACTTTTTTTTATCAGTTTACAAGGATTATTTTCCACCTTTATTAAAAAATTTATCTTTACATTTGATTTGATTCAAAAATGGAATAATTCGAGTTCTAACTGATTTTTGCTCAAAGGTAGTTTTTAAAAATTGGAAATAACAATTTCAAAAAAAAATATTGACCGAGTTTGATCCATAAATTGATTTTGCAAAACATGTTTTCTTTTTCACAGTTTTGGGTTGATTTTTATGATTTTGATCTTTTATAGTTAGTAATTTTTTCAGTCCCTACAATTGACCTTTTTTATAAGTTTGCAGGGATTATTTTTCACATTGATTCAAAAATTGAATATTTTGAGTTCTAACTGCTTTTTTATCAAAATCAGTTTCTGGAACATTGATATAATAATTTGAGAAGAATTAGACCGAGATTGATCTAAAAATTAACTTTGTTAAAACGGGTTTTTTTACAGTTTTTGAGAAATAAACTATATTTATTTTCTTCAGATCTGAAAATTTACTTTTTTGTCAGTTGGCAAGGATTATTTTCGACTTTCATTCAAAAATTGTAGTTTTTGGAGCATTGAAATAAAAATTTAAGAAGCATTGCACGGAGATTGATTCAAAAATTGATTTCGTTAAAATGAGTTTACTTTTTCACAGTTTTCGGTTAATTTTAAATGATTTTGATCGATAATATTTATTAATTTTTTCAGCTCTGCTAATTGACTTTTGTATATCTTTACAAGGATTATTTTCCAACTTGATTCAAAAATTTAACATTCTATATGATTTGATTCAAAAATTGAATAATTCGAGTCTAATTGATTTTTGCTCAAAGGTAGTTTTTGAAAAATAGAGACGACAATTTCAGGAAATTTTTACCGAGTTTGATCCAAAAATTGATTTTGCAAAACGTGTTTTCTTTTTGACAGTTTTGGGTTGATTTTCATGATTTTGATCATTTATTGTATTTAGTTTTTTCAGTCCCTACAATTGATTTTTTTTATCAGTTTGCAGGGATTATTTTCCACATTGATTCAAAAATTGAATAGTTTGAGCTCTAAATGATTTTGGATCAAAAGCAGTTTTTTGGAACACTGAAATGAAAATTTTAGAAGAATTAGATCGAGATTGATCTAAAAATTAACTTTGTCAAAACGGTTTTTTTTACAGTTTTGTGTTAATGTTAAAAGAGTTTGATCAATTATTTTTATTTATTTTTTCAGATCTCACAGATGCCTTTTTCGTCAGTTTGCAAGGATTATTTTCGACTTTGATTCAAAAATTGCAGTTTTTGCAACATTTAAATGAAAATTTGAAAAGAATTACCTCGAGATTGATCCAAAAATCGATTTTGTCAAAACAAGTTTTCTTTTTCAAGGTTTTCGATTAATTTTAAATGCTTTTGATCAATTATATTTGTTAATTTTTTCAGCTCTGATAATTGACTTTTTTTATCAGTTTACAAGGATTATTTTCCACCTTTATTAAAAAATTTAACTTTACATTTGATTTGATTCAAAAATGGACTAATTCGAGTTCTAACTGATTTTTGCTCAAAGGTAGTTTTTAAAAATTGGAAATAACAATTTCAAAAAAATATTGACCGAGTTTGATCCATAAATTGATTTTGCAAAACATGTTTTCTTTTTCACAGTTTTGGGTTGATTTTTATGATTTTGATCTTTTATAGTTAGTAATTTTTTCAGTCCCTACAATTGACCTTTTTTATAAGTTTGCAGGGATTATTTTTCACATTGATTCAAAAATTGAATATTTTGAGTTCTAACTGATTTTTTATCAAAATCAGTTTCTGGAACATTGATATAATAATTTGAGAAGAATTAGACCGAGATTGATCTAAAAATTAACTTTGTTAAAACGGGTTTTTTTACAGTTTTTGAGAAATGAACTTTATTTATTTTCTTCAGATCTAAAAATTGACTTTTTTGTCAGTTGGCAAGGATTATTTTCGACTTTCATTCAAAAATTGTAGTTTTTGGAGCATTGAAATAAAAAGTTAAGAAGCATTGCACGGAGATTGATTCAAAAATTGATTTTGTTAAAATGAGTTTACTTTTTCACAGTTTTCGGTTCATTTTAAATGATTTTGATCGATAATATTTATTAATTTTTTCAGCTCTGCTAATTGACTTTTTTATATCTTTGCAAGGATTATTTTCCAACTTGATTCAAAAATTTAACATTCTATATGATTTGATGATACTGATATTTATCATTCCCTATAATTGACTTTTTTTATCAGTTTACAAGGATTATTTTCCACCTTGATTCAAAAATGTAGCATTCCATTTTATTTGATTCAAAAATTGAATAATTCGAATTTTGTATTGATTTTTGCTCAAAGGTAGTTTTTGAAAATTGGAAGTGACAATTTCAGAACATTTTGACAGAGTTTGATCCAAAAATTGATTTTGCAAAACGAGTTTTCTTTCAGAAAATTTCGACATTTAATCAAAAATTTAATATTCCGAGTCCGAACCGCTTTTTGAGCAAAAGCAGTTTATGAAACACGGAAATGACAATTTCAGAAACATTTTACCGAGTTTGATTCACAAATTAATTTTATCATAACGAGTTTTCTTTTTCACGGTTTTGGGTTAATTTTAAATGATTTTGATCAATTATTTTTATTTTTTTTTTCAGAGCTTGCCGTTGTCAATTTGTCAGTGTGCAAGGATTATTTTCAACTTTGATTGAAAAATTCAATATTTTGAGTTCTAATTGGTTTTTGATCAAAAGCAGTTTTTTTTTATTTATAGATATCAGATGACTGTAGCTGATTGTTGATCAAACGTTCAATTATCACACAAGAATGGAAATTCTGTATAAACGAGAGTGACTTTATCAGGGAGATTGATATGACACAAAAATGGATTTTTTTTTGTTGTTGGCAGGACGGTTATCGAAATTGATCAACGAATTCCACAAATCTGTTGATCAAAGTTGAATTTGTCAAAAACTGTGCTTTTGATTGTAAATTGTTTAAAATCGTCTTAGATTGCTGAAAAGTAAAGTTCGCGATAATATTAGCAATTTTCGACTTGCCAATAAGCTAATTTCATGTTTGAATTGATGAAAGAAATTTGAGGTTCAATTTAAAATTTCGTCAAATTGGCTAGGAATTTTTGACAGAGACTGATAGAGTAATAAAAGTAACATCAAAAATAACATCCCCTATTGTCTCTAATTTCTTCAGGTTACAATTCTATACCTCTATAGAAATTAACAGAACATTTTTTCTAACTCTTAGAATATATGTGGCATGTGCCGTAAATAAGTAAATGTATGTGTAGGAATATGCCTTTAAATAATTTCATGGTTTTCGGGGTCAGAATTTAACAAAACGTCATGTATAAAACTTAACTTTAAAGCAGGTAAAAATATTTTAAACTCTTTTTTTAATTTTATTATGTTTTCTAATGACTTCATAAAATTAATATTTGTCATTAAGACTTGGTATTTGCCACCACTGTGAGAAACGTCCGCCATACGGCACCATGTAGCGGTCTCTCTTTGCACTGATTAGCAATCGGAGGCACAGTGGTCTTAACATGATAATTTTCGCCACAAAAAGTGTGTTTGTGAGTTTAACAGTAACAGTAACAAGTTAGCAGTTTAACAGTTTTTCTTTTGTTTTTCCTCTCTTGTGGTGGGATTCTTGATCGGTACTCTCTATTAACTTTGTTGTGTGCTACATGCGTTTTTTAAGCAGGAAATTGAATATAGTGCAGGGACATTTTAATGAAAGTTGAAGAGGATTGACAGGAGAATATTTCAATGCCCAGATACAGGGTGTTCCATTAAAAAAAACAATTAAAACTGATTTAAAAGTTCCCAACTTTCGCGTTCTTTAGAAAACACCTTGTGTGAACTAATGTCTTCTGTGCGTATTTGGTCTCTTGGCTCCTTAGGCCGATTTTGGTGACTTTATTAAAAGTAATTTGGCAAAATTGCCGATAATGAAGATTTATACCCTAATTTGAAAGTTCTGTCAAATACGTTGGAAACGTCGCCATTTTTTGAAAAAGTGAAAATTGATCCACATTTAGATTTTTATGACGAATTCAATTATGCAAAAATATATAAGGTTACGTACTCTTACGCACCACCCTGTGTAGCCGAAAATATCTTTAAGATGTCGACCTGAGTTTTACATAGAAGGGACTTAGTCACACTATTGCGCCACCCTGTATGTATAGAGATATTCACATCAAAGAACTCAAAGATTGAGAAATTATGGTTTTGAACACTGACTGACACAGGAATTAGGAAAATTGCTACAAAAACTTGTTTAAACCGAATTTAGCCCTTTTGAAATTACTTCTCACCATATTATTAACAAAAATTGAACACTTTGGTTTTTCTACCTTTATATGAACAGAAGGCAAACGCCATAGGAATGTTTTTTAAAAGTAAACCGGATCACTGCAATTTTCCGTAAAAAACCCTTTGATATAATTGAACCTTTCCAACTATTTATTTACAAGAGAGCTAAATTAAGGGACATACAAAAGGTAAAAAATAAAGAAGGTCCCAGTAAGTGCCGGCGCCACTGACTGGCACTTTTGTAGCTGTATCCTCTGCTCTCAACACTCCTTAATAAACTGTAATTTGCAAAAAATGTTTTTACATTTTATCGGCGGCTAGGAGTCCAGACCAATAAATAATCCATCGGATTCTTGTTACAGGACACCAGCAAGTGACCAGCTCGAAAACCGAGTTACGGAAGTCGGGTCGTCAACGCACCAAAAGAAAACCACGTGTGCTTTTTTCCCAGGCTCAAGTGCACGAGCTGGAGCAGAGATTCAAAGTGCAGAAGTACCTCACGGCGCCGGAACGGGAACAAATGGCCCAGGGTTTAAAGCTGACGCCGACCCAAGTCAAAATTTGGTTCCAGAATAGACGGTACTTTTAATATTTATTTATTTTTTTTTATAATATTTTTATATATAATATTTATATATATAATTATAATTATTTTCGATTTCTAGGTATAAAAACAAAAGGCAGACGTTGGAGAAGAACGAGGAGGAGAAGAAACAGCCTCCCACGACGGAGTCCATCAGCACCAACGCCAACGGGAGTGGTCCTTACTACATGCCGACAATGATCCAAAGCAACTACAACCTCTTTCCCAGTGACCCTTCGTCTGCTTTCAACAGTGCAGATTTTTTTACTCAAAGCGACTATAATGGTTTTAGTACTTCTTCCCTGACTTAGCCTTTAAAGCCACTTATATCCGTTCATATAAAAAGACTGACTTCTTATAGTAGGTAGTATCTACTAACTGTGAATAATACCTACATGTACATAGAATTGTAACAAAATATTACCTTTTAAGAAATAAATAAACTTTTTGTACATACATATAATTAAATGTTATATATTTGTGTAAATAAAACCAATATAGGTATAATAATCGTCTTCGCTTTAAAGCCGGAAATAAACCAGGCATGTCGGCCCACCATTCTTTAAATTTGCCTAGTGAAATATTAATAGGGGCTTATCTCAGGGGTCTGCTCTACGTCATTTATTTTTAGGAGAAAAATTCAAGTAGTTAGCACCAGATCACCTTTTAACTTAAAAGCTTTCGCATCAATTCCGATAAGGCGAGACAAGCGCTCATCTGTAACCCTTTTCCTTAATTAATTTTGACTGGAAGTTACAAATTGAATCATCACTTATTTCAGTCTTATGAATATTTTGTCTGAATGCAATAAATGTATTGGCATTAATAATTATTAATATCAAGATACTAACAGAAACTTTCAGTTATTAGAATGTATAAAAATTTAACATTATTAAAAATTATATAAGTAATAGTACAATTCAAAAAAGCAAAAACAAAATTATGCACTTTTTTTTCTTCTCACACTTCACATACATATAAAAATGGTTTTTTATCCTGTAGCTTCCAACTCCTTTTCTAATACCTATAAATATACAATATCTCAATGAAAAGTTTGATTTTACAAACTATTAATTTAATTCTTATTTACTAAACTTTAAAATACCTCTGCCATAATAATAAAAGTGGAAGCCAGTAGTGTGACTCCACCTTTTTCAGTTGACATGTGACAGCCAACTTGATGACATTTTCTATTAAACATACTTATTAAATAAAACTAATAAGCCATAAAGTGAGAGCTGTTGGAAAATTTAATTCACCTGATTGTCAAGAAAATTCTGATATTCATATTGCTTTCGAAGATGAGGAATACATGGGCGACATCTATGTTTCAGTAGCTTATTTACACTTGTATTTGTCAATACGCATTTAAACTGTCTATTTCAGGTTCAGCCTGCATCTGTAACCTGTAATATTTGTGTGATTTGGCTACTGTCTGAAAGAGGGCTCACCACAGTTATAAATTTATTAATTCTTGTATAAGCCATTCATTTATTATCGACATCAAATTGGCGTTGCAAATTAACTTTGATATTTTTATCGTAGCTTCACAACATGTGCTGAAATGGGATAGGTATAAAAAAGTAAAGATTTCAAAGGGAACGAGATGGCAGAATTAAGTGAATGAGTTATAATTATTGTTGTTTGAAAACAAAAATTATATTTCCTTTTTTTTGCATTATTTCTGTTATTATTGTTATATATGTTATTATTGTGTCAATTGCATCCACCATTTTTACGTGATTGTCATCAATGTTCAACGTAACCACCAACCATCATGCAGATTGCAGCCATAAGCCTTTAAGTCAGCCCTAAGTAGTCCGTAAGGGCCGCTCTACAATTTGCAACTTTCCTAAAGTTTGCTGTATTGCTGTAAAAATTTGATGTTACCTTTGGATCAAAATTTCTTGCTACTAACTATTACTAAATTTTCATAATACTAATTTCAGGCGGAAAGATCACGTCATCTTGACATTACGTCAAGTTGGCAAGCATTGGTCACCAAAAAGTCATCGGATGATGTCGAAACAACGTCATAATGACGGGCGTAAGTGACAGACCCATGACGTCATTTTGCAACGTCAAACTAGGTTACTCTGTGTGACTTAAAAATCACGTCACTTTGCCACGTGAGAATGACGTTATTTTACGCGATTTGCTACACGGGTTCTTTTCTGAAGTATATATTTTTGGTTACGTCAAAGAGTTAAAAACCTTCTAGAATCCAAATTTTCTTCCTACCATTTTGACTTTGACTTGGTAACAAGAAATTGTAAGCTCTAAAAATAACGCAAAATTTAAAAAAGTTGACCTTAATAACAGGAAATTTTGATTTCAAATATAACACGAAATTTTTAAAATTTAAACAAAATGTTTAAGTTTTGACGTAGGTAATAACATACAATTTTGGTCTGAAAGTAAATCAATTGTTTTTATCCTTGAATGTAGTAACACGAAATTGAGGTCTAAACGTAACAGAAAAATAAAAAAAATTACTTAGTGACAGGAAATTTTGAGAGTAACATCAATTTTATTAATTTTAACTTTAATAATACGCGTTAGATTTAGTTTAAAGCGTATTAGTAAAGTTAACACAAAGTTTTTTATGTTTGATTTGGTAATCAAAAATTTTAACACTTAAACTATAACAGCATAACAACACAAACAAAAAATTTCGACAATAGTAACAGGAAATTTTAGTTAAGCGTAACACGTAACACAAAATTTTGAAATTTTAACTGTACTAATACGAAAACTTAGTAGTAACACGAATTCTTAGTCTAAACGTATCACAAAATTAAAGCATTTGTACTTGGTAACGAAAAATTTTGATCCAAATGAAACATCAAATTTTTAAATTTTGACTTTAATTACGCAAAAATTTTTCGTAAAGGGTAAAAAGTAATTTAAAAATTTCTACGTAGCAATGAGAAATATTAGTCTGAAAGTAACATAAAATACCTCAAAATTTTGACTCGAATTCCTAGTATAAGCGTAACACAATTTTTTTTAAATTTTGTTCTCGCAACAAGACGTTTTAGTCTAAAAGTAACAGAAATTTAAAAAAAAATGACTTTGGTAACAGGAAATTTTATTTTAAACGAAACACAAAGTTTTTTAATTTTGACTGTTGGAACACGAAATTATAGTCTAAGCGTAACACAAAATAAAAAAATTTACTTTGTAACAAGATATTTTGATCCAAAAGTAACAACAAATTTTTAAATTTTAACATTAGTAATACGCAAATTTAGCCTAAAGCGTAACACAAAATTTTTTATGTTTGACTTGGTGACCAAAAATTTTGGTATTAGTAACAATAACACAATAATAACACAAGCAATAACACGAAATTTTGACAATAGTAACAGGAAATTTGAGTTTGAACATAACACAAAATTTTTAAATTTTAACTGTAGTAACACGAAATCTGATTCTAAATGCATCACAAAATTAAAGCATTTTTACTTAGTAACAAGAATTTTAGATCCAAAGGTAACATAAAATTTTTAAGTTTTAACTTTATTAACACTTTTGCTTTCAACACAAAATTTTGCCTTGAATTGTTAGTCTAAATCTAACACCGAATTTTTTTAATTTTGATTTCGTAACAAGACATTTCAGTCTAAAAGTAATAGAAAATAAAAAAATTTTACTTTAGTAACCAGAAATTTTAGTCTAAACGTAACACAAGATAAAAAAAAGTGAACACTTAGTAACAAGAAATTTTGATATTAGTAATAATAACACAATAATAACATAAACAATAACAAAAAAAATTGACATTAGTAACAGGAAATTTTAGTTTAAACGCAACACAAAATTTTGTTCATTTTAACTGTAGTAACACGAAATCTTGGTCTAAATATATAACAAAATTAAAGAATTTTTATTTAGTAACAAGAAATTTTGATCCAAAGGTAACATCAAATTTTTAAGTTTTGACTTCAGTAACACGAATTTATTCTAAAACGTAAAACGAATTTTAAAAATTTCTACATAGCAATGAGAAATTTTGATCTGAAATTAACCCAAAATCTCAACATTTTGACCTGAATTGTTAGTCTAAACCTAACACGACTTTTTTTAAATGTTAATCTCGTAACAAGACATTTTTATCTAAAAGTAACAGAAAATGTTTTAAATTTGACTTTGGTTATCAGGAAATTTTTCTCTAAACGAAACACAAAGTTTTAAATTTTATCTGTTAAAACACGAAATCATAGTCTAAACGTATCACAAAATAAAAAAATGTACTTAGAAACAAGAAAGTTTGATCCAAAAGTAACATCAAATTTTGAAATTTTATCTATAGTAATACAGAAATTTGGTCTAAAGCGTAACACGAAATTTTTTATGTTTGACTTGGTAACCAAAAATTTTGGTATTAGTAACAATAACACAATAATAACACAAGCAATAACACAAAATTTCGATATTAGAAACAGGAAATTTTAGTTTAAGCGTAACACGTAACACAAAATTTTGAAATTTTAACTTTTGTAACACGAAAACTTAGTCTAAATGTATTAGTAAATTAAATAATTTTTACTTAGTAACAAGAAATTTTGATCTAAAGATATCAAATTTTTTAAGTTTTGACTTTAATAACACGAAAATTTAGTATAAATGGCAAAACAAAATTTAAAAGTTTTTACTTAGCAATGAGAAATTTTTGTTTGAAAGTAACTTAAAATCTCAAAATTTTGACTTGAATTGTTAGTAAAAACGTAAGACGAATTTTTATAAATTTTGATTTCGTAACACGAAAGACGTTTTGATCTAAAGTATCAAAAAATTTAAAAATTTTGACTTTAATAACAGGAAATTTTATTCTAAACGAAACACAAAGTTTTTAAATTTTGACTGAAGGAGCACGAAATTATAGTCTAAACGTAACACAAAATAAAAAAAATTTCACTTAGTAACACAAAATTTTGATCTGAAAGTTACAACAAATTTTTAAATTTTAACTTTAGTAATATGGAAATTTAGTCTAAAGCGTAAAACGAATTTTTTTATGCTCTCCTTGGTAACCAAAAATATTGTGATTAATAACAATAACATAATAATAACTCAAACAATAACACAAAATTTCGACATTAGTAACAGGAAATTTTAGCTTAAACGTAACACAAAATTTTTTAATTTTAACTACTGCAGTAACGCGAAATTTTAGTCTGCCAGTATTACTCAATTAAAACACGTTTATTTAGTAACAAGAAATTTTGATCCAAAGGAAACCTCAAATTTTTAAGTTTTGACTTTAGTAACGCGAAAATTTAGTCTAGAGGGTAAAACAAAATTTAAAAATTTCTACTTAGCAATGAGAAATTATGGTTTGAAGGTAATATAAAATTTCAAAATTTTGACTTGAATTGTTAGTCTATTTGTAACACAAATTTTTTTAATTTTGGTCTCGTAACGAGACATTTTAGTCTAAAATTAAAAGAAAATTAAAATTTTGACTTTAGTTACAGGCAGTTCTAGTCTAAACAAAACATAAAGTTTTTGGATTTTGACTGTAGAAAGACGAAATTATAGTCTAAACGTAACACGATATAAAAAAATATTTACTTAGTAACAAGAAATTTTGATCCGAATGTAATATCAAATTTTTAAATTTTACCTTTAGTAATACTAAAATTTTGTCTAAAGCGTAACACGAAATTTTTTATGCTTTACTTGGCAACTAAAAATTTTGATACTAGTAATAATGACACAATAATAGCATAAACAATAACAAAAAATTTCCATAATAGTAACAAGGAATTTCAGTTTAAACGTAACACCAATTTTTTTAAATTTTGACTGTAGTAACATGAAATCTTGGTCTAAATGTATCGCAAAATTAAAACGTTTTTATGTAGTAACAAGAAATTTTGATCCAAAGGCAACATACAACAAATTTTTAAGATTTTACTCTAGTAACACGAAAATTTAGGCTAAAGGGTAAAACGAAATTTAAAAATTTCTATTAGCAGCATCTTCACTTAGTAACAAGAAATTTTTATTCAAATGTGGGTGACATCAAATTTTTAAGTTTTGACTTTAGTAACACGTAAATTTAGTGTAAAGGATAAACAAAATTAAAACATTTCTACATAGCAATGAGAAATTTTGGTCTGAAAGTAACATAAAATCTCAAAATTTTGATTTGAATTGTTAGTCTAAACGTAACACAATGTTGTTTAATCTTGATCTTGTAACAAGATATTTTAGTCTAAAAGTAACAGAAAATAAAAAAATTTGATTTTAGTAACAGGAAATTCTAGTCTAACGAAACACAAAGTTTTTGGATTTTGACTGTAGGAACACGAAATTATAGTCTAAACGTAACACAAAATCAAAAAGTATTTACCTAGTAACAAGAAATTTTGATCCAAAAGTAACAACAAACTTTAAAATTTTAACTTTAGTAATACTAAAATTTAGTCTAGAGTGTAAAACAAAATTTCTTATGCTTCATTTTGTAACTAAAAATTTTGATATTGGTAACAATAACACAATAATAACATAAATAATAACAAAATATTTCGACAATAATAACAGGAAATTTCGGTTTAAACTTAACACAGTTTTTTTCAGTTTTAACTGTAGTAACACGAAATACTGGTCTAAATGTATCACAAAATTAAAGTATATTTATTTAGTAACAAGAAATTTTAATCCAACGGTAACATCAAATTTTTCAGTTTTTAGTTTTGTAACACGAAAATTTAGTCTAAAGGGTAAACCGAAATTTAAAAATTTCTACTTAGCAATGAGAAATTTTGGTTTGAAAGTAGCACAAGATCTCAAAATTTTGACTTGAATTGTTAGTCTAAACGTAACACGAATTTTTTAAATTTTGATCTCGCATCAAGACATTTTACTCTAAACTTTTTTCTACTTTAATAACAACAAATTTTAGTCTAAACAAAACACAAATTTTAACTGTAGGTACACGAAATTATAGTCTAAACGTAACACAAAATAAAAAAATGTTTACTTATTAACAGGAAATTTTGATCCGAAAGTAACATCAAATTATTAAATTTTAACTTTACTAATACTGAAATTTAGTCTAAAGCGTAACACGAAATTTCTTATGTCTGACTTGCTAACCAAAAATTTTGGTAGTATGGTCCATTTCAAATAGATATTCATCTAGCAGGCTGCTAGATAAAAATTGCAGTATTAGTAAGAATAACACAATAATAACGCAAAATTTTGACATTAGTAACAGGAAATTTTAGATTAAACGTAACACAAAATTTTTGAATTTTAACTGTAGTAACACCAAATCTTATCAAAGGTAACACCACAGTTTTAAGTTATGACTTTATTAATGCGAAAATTTAGTATAAAGGGTAAAACAAAATTTAAAAAATTCTACTTATTATTGAGAAATATTGGTCTGAAAGTAACACAAAATCTCAAAATTTTGAATTAAATTGTTAGTCTAAATGTAACACATTATTTTTTTTATTTTGACCTCGAGACATTTTAGTCTAAACGTAACACAAAATAATTTTTTTTTTACATAGTTACAAAACATTTTGATCCGAGAGTAACATCAAATTTTTAAGCTTTAACTTTACTAATACGAAAATTTAGTCTAAAGCTTAACACTAAATTTTTTACGTTTGACTTGGTAACGAAAAATTTTGGTATTAGTACAAGAAAATTTTAGTTCATATGTAACACGTAATTTTTAATTTTTAACTGTAGTAGCACGAAATCTTAGTCTAAATGTATCACAATATTAAATTATTTTTACTTAGTAACAAAAAATGTTGATCCTAAGGTAAAATCAAATATTTAAGTTTTGACTTTAGTATCTCGAAAAGTTAGTTTAAAGGGTAAAACGAAATTTCTACATAGCAATGAGGACACACAATACGTCTAAACGTAACACAAAATGAAAAAATGTTTACTTAGTAACAGGAAATTTTGATGCAAAAATTACATCAAATTTTTAAATGTTAACTTTAGTAATATGGAAACTTAGTCTAAAGCGTAACACGAAATCTTAGTATGAATGTATCACAAAATTAAAGCAATTTTACTTAGGAACAAGAAATTTTGATCCAAAGGTAACATCTTTAAGTTTTGACTTTAACAACACGAAAATTTAGTCTAAAGGGTAAAACGAAATTTAAAAATTTCAAAACCAGCAGAAAATCTCAAAATTTTTACTTGAATTATTAATCTAAATATAACACAAATTTTTTTAAATTTCGATATCGTAACAAGACATTTTAGTCCAAAAGTAACAGAAAAATAAAAATTATAGTCTAAACGAAACACAATGTTTTTGGATTTTGACTGTAGGAACACGATATTATACAAATTAAAAAAATATTTACTTAGTAACAGGAAATTTTGATCCGAAAGTTATATCAATTTTTTAAATTTTAACTTCAGTAATATGGAAATTTAGTTTAAAGCGTAACACAAAATTTTTTATGTTTGACTTGGTAACCAAAATTTTGGTATTAGTAACAATAAAACAATAATAACACAAACAATAACACAACATTTCGACATTAGTAACAGGAAATTTTAGTTTAAACGTAACAAAAAAAAAATTTAACTGTAGTAACACGAAATCTGTCTATATGTATCACAAAATTAAAGCATTTTTACTTAGTAACAAGAAATTTTGTTCCAAAGTTAACATCAAGTTTTTAGGTTTTGACTTTAGTAACACGAAAATTTAGTCTAAAGGGTAAAATGAAATTTAAACATTTTTACTTAGCAATGAGAAATGTTGGCTTGAAAGTAACACAAAATCTCAATATTTTAACTTGAAGTGTTAGTCTAAATGTAACACATTTTTTTTTTTAATTTAGAACTCGGAACAAGACATTTTGGTCTAAAAGTATCAGAAAATTAAAAAAAATTGAGTTTAGTAACAGGAAATTTTATTCTAAACAAAACACAAAGTTTTTAAATTTTTACTGTATGAACACGAAATTATAGTCTAGACGTAACCCAAAATAAAAAAATGTTTACTTTGTAACAAGAAATTTTGATCCAAAAGTTACATCAAATGTTTAAATTTTAACCTTAGTAATATGGAAATATAGTCTAAAGCGTAACACAAAATGTATTATGTTTGCCTTGGTTACCAAAGATTTTGGTATTAGTAACAATAACACAAACAATAACAAAAAATTCGACATTAATAACAGGAAGCTTTAGTTTAAACGTAACACAAAATGTTTTAAATTTTAACTGTAGTAACACGAAATCTTAGTCTAAATGTATCACAAAATTAAAGCATTTTTATTTAGTAACAAGAAATATTTATCCAAAGGTAAATAAAATTTTTGAATTTTGACTTTGGTAAGATGAAAATTTAGTTTAAAACGTAAGACGAAATTTTGGTTTGCAAGTAACACAAAATCTTAAAATTTTGACTTGAAATGTTTGAAAGTTAAAAGAAAGTTATTTTCTTCAAAATATGTTAGTACACGAAATTTTTAGCTTTTTCGCAGGAAACTCTAGTTTAAAATATGCAAAAAAGCAATATTTACTAATTGGAAATTGATGGTATTAGCCCTCGAAGTAGTTGTTTCTATTTGTTTCCTTCTTTATGTATAGCTACAAGGTTATGGAAATGCTGAAAGCAGACAAGTTTTCAAATTTCCAAATTGTAATTATACATGTGCATTTTCGCATATCTTAATTAAACTCTGGTTCTATATTCCTTGCAAAAAGCTTAATATTTTTTTTGGCATTTTAGCATTGATTTTTGTTTATTACTTTATTAATTCATTTTAATATTTTTTTTTGCTTTATAAAATGAGCTTTGAAACAAACAGTGTAATTCAATGCCGGTAGGGGTATTAGCCCTCGGAGTAGTTGTTTCTGTTTGTTTCCTTCTTAAACGCTGCAATATTTTTTGGAAATATTGAAAGCAGATAAGTTTTCAATTTCCAATTAGTAAATATTGCTTTTTTGCATATTTTAAACTAGAGTTTCCTGCGAAAAAGCTAAAAACTTCGTTCATTGAAATGTTTGCTTAGCAACGAAAAAACTTGATCTAAAAGTAACTAAATTAATAAGTCAAAATGTTTACTTAAAATGTTAGTCTAAACGTATAACTAATTTATTTAATTTTGACTTGGCAACGAACAATTTTGTTTCAAAGTTACACAAATTTAAAAAATTTTGACATTAGTGACAGAAATTTTAGTCTAAACGTAACACAAAATGTTTTAAATTTTGTCTTACTAACACTTAGAAATTTTGGTATAAGAGTGACACATTTTTTTTTAATTTTGATTGGAGTAATGCGAAATTGTAGTCTAAACGTATCACAAAAATAAAAAAAAAATTGTGTCGAAAGTAACACGAAATCTTTACGTTTCAACTTTGGTAATAGAAAATTTTAGGTTAAACGTAACACGAAGTTTTAGTCTGCAGCAACACAAAAGTTTAAAATTTTGTCACGAATTGTTAGTATAAACGTAACACAAAATTGTTTAATTTTGACCTGGTAACGAGAAATTGTGGTCTAAAAGTAACACAAAATTTACAAATTTTGACTTAATAACAGGATTTAGTAGTTAAGTAAATTGTCAAAAGTTTGACTTGTGAAGTTTCAGTCTAAACGTAACGCGAAATTATTTGTGTAGGTGGTCACCAATTTGTCGATCAAGCCATCTGCAAACTAGTTTCGGGGTCTACCCCTCATCAGTACAGCTTTGGCTGGTCGACAAACTGATGACCGTGATTCGGCTAATTGAAGCCGGAATCGTACAGAGTACCGGTGAGATGTTGTACAGAGCAGAAGCAGGCCACATCCACCAGCGTGTTTTAGATCCAACACTGCATGGCAGATGGCTGGGCACGTTTGATCAGACACGCTAGAACAAGCGTGGGTGATCCTCTGCAAGTTGCAAAAAAGTTGAAGAATGAGAATAGTTATTTCAAAATGTGCATGCGTTTAGCAACTTTCTTGGAACTAAAAATTGCACTTTCGTCTGTGATACTACTGTAAGAACCTCGTATTCCCTGCCCTGTTACATAATATGCTCTCTAGTAAATATATAATGCATAAAAAGTGATCCTTATAGATAAAAGCTTCCTTAAAAATAATTCCTTCTTAAGTAACACATCTCTACGGAAGTGCGTCATTCTTTGTTTACACCAATAACCATCCAAGATGCAGTTAAACGGGGTATCACAGGAGTCAGATTGATTATTTTCGTAAGAGAAAATCGGGTGATTTAATTGATCAATAAAAGCGACTATTAACTAGAGTTTAGGTTAAATGTTTTGGTTGTGAATTGGATTAGGCGTGGAGTAATGGGACTCGGCCCGGGAGTGGGGTTTTATTAACTCCTATGTCTTGCGCCATCGACTTTGAGAACCAGATGCCTACGAGGTACCAGAAAAATGTACTTATTGCTAGATGGTAATATGGAGGTGAACTTTTAGAACTGGCCTCGTAAAGACAGCACCAATTTAACGATGAGTGTCTGGTTTTGTTGAAACAGCTAATTTTGGCCGTTAGTTATGGTTTACTTGCGTTTTGTTTACGGACGATCGGGAAATAAAAGTTATTTTGTATTTTTTTTCCGAGACTTGCGTGTGCTGCTTCTGATTTAATGCCCTTCGCGTTAACTCGTAAATTCTTCCGGATCGAAAAGTGAATTAATTTTAAATAAAATTTTCACGTAAAATAATTTTTAGTAGCTGCAAAGTTTTTTACATGATTAACGGGGAACAAAAAAATGCGACCAATCGCAAAAGAGGTTTCTTGAATCGTGAGCAATTTGCTCTAACCACAGCTTCTAACCTGCGGCAGTAATGACGTACGAGAACGAGACCGATTTTATCTGAAGTCGTTTCAATCAAGGGACTCTTTCCTCTACCACAACTTAAGGGAAACTGGATAAAGTACATTCTAAGAAAAAAATTGATTAAAGCTTTCCAACGCTTTTTTGACTAGTGAAAACGGTTTTAAACACTGCTTTGATTTTGTTGACAATTGTGAAAATTATTAAAAAATCCCTATTTATTCATTCAGTCAAAGATTCGTAAATTGTCGTTAGAGATTTTTTTTGTTCAGACTGTACCGATAATACTCAATCTCGAAAGTTCGAAAAGGGCAAGTAAAAGAAGCAGTTGACAACTTTAGCAAACTTTTTTGTTGGCCAATCAAACGCTATTCGGGCAATTCTTTCGTTCAAAGAAAACTTGGAGCTAAATTGCGGAATCAATGCGTTTATCACTTCTCTTTTGTTCGCTCTTTTCAGTTAACAAATTGCTTTCGGTTCGGCGCTCATTAACCTAATTGGCTTGATTCTTGCCTATAGAGTCGACCCGAAATGTTTTTTTTATTAATAATAAATCTAATAAAATTTTGCCTATAAAATCAAATTAAAGCTTCAAGTCAAAAATATGGTTCAAGCGAGTGTTTCCGTTTAAGGAAAGAGAACGATTTGCATTCGAATTAGAGGCGTTGATTTGCACATTCAGGATTTTGCGAGGACCGAATTACTGCTTGAAAGTTCCTGATGGCTGTAAAGTTGTCATTATTTAAAGAGTGTAATGCTGCGAAGTTTCTTGAAGTGCAAAGTGGAACTAATTGAATGCTTTTAAAAAAAAATATTGTCAATAAAACTTGATTTCAAATTCAGGTACAGTATTTTGAAGAGTGGTCCTATAAGAAATTTTTATAAGACAATTCATGCACTGATGAACCAACTGGATTGTATGAGAGGTGAAAGAGAACAAGAGAAGGAAAGACCGTTGACTCGCCCCCATTCTAATGTTATGTAAGGTTCTGACGGAAACGTCTCATTCCGATCAAAACAGCAAATAAAAGTGTTTTTGAAATTGTCCAAAGGAAGGCATATTTTCTCTTTTTTTTATCAACCGCTTCCAGCTTCAGGAAAATTGCATTAACAATTGTATTAGTTTGAAATAAATAGCTCAGATGAGTTTCCAATTATGAGAATGAGTCTACGATCCTTGAAAATTAAAAAGTTAAAATGTTGTGAAGGGTTTCACGGCCCGTCAAATTACAATCTAAAGTGTTTTTCGGGCATTGAAGCCGCGTCGTCTACACCTGAGACAGATATTATCAAAGGCGATGAGGCAATGGGCGAAGTGGTCTTCCGTGCTTGCCGACGTTGACTGATTCTACTGTGGTGAGCTCCGTGGTATTTATTCCCCTGCCGTCGCGCTGCAGTGGAAGGTCTGGGGTGAGGATAGTGGTGGCGCGGGGTTTCGGTGCCCTTGAGGTATTTTGCAGCACTCGCTTCCAGTCTGCGTTTAGAAACGTAATTTCCTCCTTCCTGTTGAAATTGTTGTCTTGTATAAAGGTCTCAATAGCCTCTCTCGTGGGTCTCGGATAGAAACGCTGCGATGGATATAAGATATCTACCATGTTACGACTTGATGTTGAAAGTCAGTAGTAGCAGGACACGCTCTCTCCGAAGGTCACGACATCCTTTTCAACAAGATGAATATCTTATATCAATCGCAGCGTTTCTATCCGAAACTAACGAGAGAGGCCATTGAGATCTTTAAACACGACAACAATTTCAACAGGAAGGAGGAAATTGCGTTTCTAAACGCAGACTGGAAGCACGTTCTACCACATAATTTAACATAATCCGTTATTGAGGTATCGGTCATTATTCAGGTATCGGTTTTCTATAAACGGCTTGGTGTGCGCAAGCTTCCCATTCGGCCTGCTTGATACCAAAAACATCCAAAAGCGGTAAGCCGCCTTCCTTTTCTGTCTCCATAGTGAATTGAATTTTCGGGTTAATAGAGTTGAGATGTAAGAGGAAGTTTTGAAGCTTGCCCTATCCATGTTCTAAATAACAAAGTTGTCGTCCACGTATCGGAACCACCACTATGGCCTCTTCTTTGCCATGGCCTCAAAAATTTCCATCAAATAGTTGGCTATTACTGATCTAAGGGGGATGCCAAAAGCCACACCATCAGTGTGTTTGTAGAAATCTTCCTTCCATTGAAAATATGTAGTGGTTTGGCAATGTTGGAACAACTTGGCAATATCTAGTGCAAATTCCTGGTTAATATGTTCCATGAATGGAAGCGAGTTCTACGACATACTTCAAGTGCGCCGAGACCCTGCGCCATCACTAGCCCCACCCAGTCCCTCCACTGCAGCGCGACGGCGGGGGAATAAATACAACGGAGCTGACCAGTCACCACACTCAATTGTCGAGTCAGTCAATGTGGGGAAGCACGAGAGATCACTTCGCCCGTCACCTCATGGAATATGATAATATCTGCCGCAGCTGCAGACGAAACGGCAGGAACAACTTTCATGATTTGGACCACGGCTCCAAAACCCGGAAAACACTTTAGATTGTAATAAAGTTATAATTTTCGAAAACTGAACGAGAAATACGCCAAATTGAACAACTGCATTGTCATAGAAAAAATGAGTACAAATTTCATGGGTTTCTTTTTCAAAATAAAAAAATTACAGTTTCTTCAAATTTGGGTAAAGGTACTTAAAATCGACGGCGACTGCGTCGTACTTTATCTTTAAAAATTGAATAGTCAGGATTTTTTTTTAACTGGGCTAAGGATACTCCAAATCCAAAACCAGCTGCAACTGAATACGAATTCGATGGATTTGTCTTTGGAAATAAGAAAGTTAAAGCTGGACTAAAGACAAGTCAAGTCTATTTACGGAATTATCTTAACAGCTAAAAATTAGTAAGAACTCAGGAAATCTCTAAAAAATAAAAATGTTACTGTTTTCTTGCCCGGGCTAGAGATACGTTTAATCTAATAACTGCGTCGTGTTATTTGGAAAATATCAGATGACATTGAATACGAACTTAATGGGTCTGTCTTTACAATAACAAAATTACATTTTTCTCTAATTCTCTCTAAATTTACTCTTTTCTCGAACGGGCCTAGGGATAAGTCAAATCTTATAACGGCATCATTTTAGTTGGAAAGAATCTACTGAAATTGATTAAGAACTAAGAATTCAAAAGATTTTTTTAATAAGAAAGTTACGATTTTTTCAAATAGAGCTAGAGATACGTTTACTCTAACTACAGAGTCGTGTTACATGTAAAAATTAGCAGAAATTGTATGTTATATGTCTTTAAAAGTAACAAAGCAACATTTGTCTCTGACTGATCTAAAGATACGCCAAATCTACAACTGCATTGTCTTAGTTGCAAAAAAGTCAGCAGAAAATGAGCGAGAACTAAGAACAAAAGAGAGCTCTCTCTAAAAATTAAAACGTTACAATTTTATCGAACTGGGCTAGAGATACGCTTAATCTAACAATGGCGTCGTTTTACTTATAAAATTTCATCTGATATTGAGTACGAACTCAATGGGTCTGCCTTTAATAATAATAAAGTTAAATTTTTCTCTACTGGGCAAGAAATACACCAAATTTAATAAGTGTATTTTTTAATAGTACCCTTATGCTTTAAACAAAATTATTTGGCTGTATTGAGTACGAACTCGTTTGTCTTTAAAAATGAGAAAGTCACATTCTTCTCTAACTGAACTAAGGTACTAAGGATAAGTCAAATCTAACAACGTCTTAGTGGGAAATAACCTGCTGAAAATGACTAAGAAATATAATCTTCTCTTTAAAAATAAGAAAATTACGATTTTGTCGAACAGGGCTAGAGATACGTTTATTCTAACTATGGAATCGTCTTATTTGTGATTTACAAAATCAGCAGAAATTGTGTACGAAGGCTATGGGCCTGTCTTTAAAAAATAACATTTTTCTCTAAATGAGCTAGAGATACGCCAAATTTAACAATTGCATTTTTGTAGTTATAAAAGACAGTATCAATTGAATATGAATACCATGGATTCGTCTTAAAAAAAGTTACATTTGTTTTTAACTAGAACAGAGAGGGATACGCCACGTCTATCAATGGTATTGTCTTAATACCAAAAATGTATTTTTCTGCAATTGAGTACGAACTCGATGGGTTTGTCTTTAAAAATTAGAAAGTTAATTTTTTCTCGAACTGGACTAGAGATAATTTAAATGTAATAACGCCATCGTCTTAATTGGGAAAAATCTGCTGAAAATTAGTAACAACTAAGAACTCAAGAGATTTTTATTTAAAAATAAAGAAGTTACGATTTTTTTCGATTAGGGCGAAAGATAGGTTCAATGTAACAACGAAGTCGTGTTTCTTCTATCTAAATTGGTATGTCTTTAAAAATAACGAAGTTAATTTTTTTCTCTATTGGACTAGAGATACGCTAAATCTAACAAGTCATTTGTCATAGTTGAAACAAAAACAAGCTAAATCAAGTTCATACTCGATGGGTTTGTTTTAAAAATTACAACGTTTTTTAAAGTTACGAATTTCTCGAATTAGGACAGAGTATAAGAAAAAAATTGGAAAGATTCAGCTGAAGATCAGTGAGTACTAAGAACTGAAGAGGTTTCTCTAATAGCGAAAAAGTTACGATTGACTTAAACTGGGCTAGAGATATTTTTAATCTAACAACGACGTCGTTTTTCCTGTGAAATAGCAAATGAAATTGAGTATCTGAATGGGTATTTCTTTAACAATAAGAAAGTTCTATTTTTTTCTAACTGGACTAGAGATACGCCAAATCCGACAAGTAAAATATCTTAGTTGAGAAAAACTGAGCTGAAACAAGTGCGAACTCGATGGGTCTGTTTGAAAAACTTACGATTGTCTCGAACTAGGCTAGAGATACGTTTAGTCTATCAACGCAACGACGTCACTTCTCTTGTGAAGTAACAACTGAAAATAAGTATGAACTCAATGGGTTTGTCCTTAAGAATAAAAAACTTATATTTTTCTATAACTTGGCTAGAATTACGCCAAATCTAACAAGTGCATTGCAGTTGTACACTCGATTAATCTCGAGCTATAAAATTCTCTAACTAGGACAGATAAAGAATTAAAAAAAAAATAAAAATAAGTAATGTGAAGTGAAACCAATCCAGTTTTCTGCCAGAGTTATCGCTTCCCACAGACAGATGGCCGAGGTTTCGTACCTATACCGTCCGGGGACGACGTTCAGCAGAGTATCAAACTCATTTCTCTATCAGGCAGAGCAACCATAGACCGGTTTCGCTCTTGATGGAGCTCATCAGTATGGTATACCTCAAACCTGATAGAAATATGAATTCGAGTTTGGCTTGGATTCCTCTATTGCTCAAGGCACTGTGCATATATGCAAGTGGCGCCATCGCACGACGGCAAGTGCTTCTACTAGGGCATGGGAAATATATGTGAAGTGACTTCATATACCGGATGTCCAGCAGAACCCAGGACATAGGGGATTAACATGGGAAATAGGTTTTTATTTTTTTGCGCCTGTAGGGTTGATTTGATTGAAAACCTTTTAAGAGTAAAGTTGTAGAGCTTATGGTCAGCTATCATCCTGTATTTTTTTCAATACCTCTGTTTTGACTGCTTTTTGGAAAAAACGCCTCGAAAAGTGCAAGAATTTGAATTTGGCCCGCCATACATGTGCAGTGTCGCCAACATAATAATTTCTTATGTCAGAGTTAGAGCCGATTTTCCTTTCTTATTTAATTTGAGGGACTATCGTGTAGTAATTAACGTGATTATGCAATAAAAATATGTTGGCGACACTGCACATGCATGGCGGGGGTAACGCGCCAAATTCATTGCACTTTTCGAGGCGTTTTTCCAAAAAACCGCCAAAAACTGGGGTATTGAAAAAATTACAGGATGATAGCTGACCATACGCTCTACAACTTTACTCTTAAAAGTTTTTCAATCAATTCAACCGTACAGGCGCAAAAAAATAAAAACCGATTTCCCATGTTAATGTCCAGGGTTGTGCTGGACACCCGGTATAGCGCCACTTGCAAAAATAAGTAAATTAAATTTTTCTTTTCAACTGGGGTAGAATCACGCAAAATCTAAAAACTCCATTGGGAAAAAATTAGTTGAGATGTATAGAAACTCGATGGTTTTTATCTTTAAAAGTTATAAAGTTTCTACGTCTGGAACGTACTCCCCTAAAATCTGCTCCACTAGGTTTTGGACCTGGAATTAATACTTTCTCCTCTGTTCTTTCAGGAAAAATGTGAAACTGTCCAAAGACTTCAATTTTGTCTCAATTTCTATACATGTACGAATATATCTGGTCGCTCACCCGAGTAAAATCAACGAAGACATCTTTGCTAAAAAAAAACCTTATTGCTGATGGAACGCAGCTTGGATATATCTACATTTCTTTAAATAATCTAATTGCCAGTAACTAAGTAATAAAAAATTAGATTACTAGACTGTGAAGGTTTTCACGGCCGGTAAAAATAATCTAAAGGGTTTTCCGGGCTTTGAAGCCGTGGTCCGATGGACTGTCTTCCTGACGTTTCGACTACAGCTGCGGCAGACATTACCATAGCGATGAGGTAATGGAGCGAGGTGATCTACCGTGCTTCCCGACGTTGACTGATTCGACTCTGGTGGACTCCTTGGTATTTATTCTCCCGTGTCGCGCTGCAGTGGAGAGACTGGGGTGAAAGTAGTACTCCTGAGTTCACTGGAATTTCTACTACGATCCCGTGACTACAAGAACATTTTCAACTTCTTGAGGATAAAAAGGAACTAGTCAAGTGAGCAGGATTTACAACCAGACAGAACAATCTCTCCTCCGTGAAATCCATGACATCCGTAGAGATATTGCGTATAAGGATAAAAAAAAACTTTTATTTGTCAATTTAGAACTAGCTAACAGCTTGCACTGGAGCGACTGGAAGAAGATAAATCGTTTGACATATGAACGGAAGATTGCAGCCCAAGCCGTAGCAAAGAACCGACAAAGGAAGAACGTGGACGCACTAAGTGCCACCAACAATTCGACAGACACATTAAACCTCACATTCAAAGAAAGTCAACGCATGGTTGTAGTGAATTTGACCGACAAAGAACTGTCAACAGACAGCTGAGCATTCTGAACAAGGGAGAAAATTTTGTCATAACACCATCCAGGATACCTGTGGAAGACATTATAGGAAATGTGGAGAGCGGAATCCGGCAGCTGCCAATTCAGAGGGCTGAACACATAAGGATGCAGATGTCACGAATTGTACAACGCGCAAAAACACCAAAAAGCTACCCTTGCAGAAAGGAAAGCTCTGAAAGCCAATTAAAGGAAATACAACAGTAGTCAACATCCAATTAAAAAAAAGCACGTGGCATTGTATAAAATGACTAGGCTCAAAAAATCAGAAGCCTTGCCACCAAGGCTGTACGATTATCAAAGATCCACAAACCGGATGTGCCACTGAGACCCATCGTGAGCACCATAAGAAGGCCGACCTACAAAATCGCGAAACACCTCACAAAGCTGCTGCAACCTAAAATAGGAAATACAGCTTTACAAAAGACCCCATTCATTTCGTCGAAAAATTGCACTCTTTCTCAAGGTGAAATTCTCGTCACCTTCGATGTTGTTTTGCTCTTCACCATGGTACCCATTAAGGAAGCCATGGAACATATTAACCGGGAATTTACACAAGGTAGTGCCAAGTTGTTCCAACACTGCCTAACAACTACATATTTTCAATGGAAAGAAGATTTCTACGAGCAAACTGATGATGTAGCAAACAATCATTTGATGGGAATTTTGGAGGCCAAAGAGTTTGCAACGGCAAATAAGAGGCCAAAGTGCTGGTTTCGATACGTGGACGACATCTTTGTTATTTGGAGCCATGTCGAGGGCGAACTTCAAAACTTTCTCTTACACTTCAACTCTATCAAACTAAAAATTCAATTCACTATTGGGTTAGAAACTACCATTTTTTGATGTTTTGGTATCAAGGAGGCCGAATGGGAAGCTTGCGCACACCGCTTATAGAAAACCAACACACACTGACTGATACCTCAATAACGGATAAAATCATCATACCAGACAGAAAAGAGGAGTCGTAAAGACTCTGTCTGTGAGAGCCAAGAGAATTTGTGCGCCGGCTGAATTTGAACGAGAAATGAATCATCTGGAAAAAGCCTTTGGTTGGAACGGATATAGCAAGCACGAGTTCTGTAGGGCCGCTCGTCCAAGAACTGTAGAGCCCCATCAGGTAGGAACAACGAGAGAAAATGAAAAAAAGCGCGGATGGACAAGTCTACCATACATCCACAAAATAACGGACAGGATCGGTAGGCTACAGGAAAAGCACAATGTTATAACTGTTTTTAAACCCACTCGTACAATACAATAGAGCTTGAGATCGCCCAAAGGCCGCAGATATCCCTATCGGCACCCGGGGTTTACCGAGTTCCATGCAGCTTTGGCCCGATATACATTGACACCACAAAACGCAGTGTCAACTCGAAGATTACGGAACACAAGAGGAGCTGCAGGACAAACACAAAAGTCTGCAGTAGGAGAGCACGCTCTTTGCGAAGGTCACGACATTCTTTTCAACGAGGTGGAGATCTTATATCAATCGCAGCGTTTCTATCCGAGACTAACGAGAAAGGCCATTGAAATCTTTAAACACGACAACAATTTCAACATGGAGGATTAAAGTACGTTTCTAAATACAGACTGAAAGAGAGTTCTACTACGTCATACTTCAAGAGCGCCGAAACCCCGTGCCACTACTACCCCCACCCTCACCCAACGTCAAGAAGACATTCCATCGGACCACTGCTTCAAAATCCGGAAAACATTTTAAATTGTATTTTGACCGGTCGGCGGCCGTGAAAGCCTTTACAGTCTACTAATCTAATTTTGTATTACTTAGTATTTACTATTTTGCTGGGTTGCATTAATATGAATGAAAATTTTAGTAATTAAATTTAGCCACTGAAAATCGTAGTAATTAGAAAACCAAAACTACAAAAGCTTTTCCTCGCCAGCGTTCGAGGGGCGAGGGTGAATAATATTTTTCCTTAAGGCGACGTGTTCCGAAACTGTAAATAATCCCTAATTTTCATTAGTCGATTATCGAGTCATTGAATCAGCTAAATGCGCTTCCTGATTTGGAACACTGTACTAGTCCACTTAATGTGGAACTCCCGTTTTTTTCGATAGAGATCTATTGCCGAGTATCTCTGATTCCTGCTGTGCAGCTTGGTCATTAAAAATTCCAACTACAAATTTTAATAAATCCGAGGTGTTTTTACCTAAGAATTAATAAAATGGTTAAATCTCGAAATACAAGTTTTGAAAAATCACATTTGCATAGTTTCTTTCAAATTCGATTTCTTTTGCTAAGCTGGTTAGCGCTGTATAAGTTGTAAGCAATTTTTTTGAGTGATTCGTTACTTACTGCAAGTCTCTAATTAATTTTCCAAAAGTTCCAATTCGAATCAGTCGCCCCCTCGTTCGGAAGCAATCGAATTGATTGAAGCGAAAAAGCAGGCATTAAGTGTTGTGGTTAGAATGTAAATGGCGACAATCACCCACCGTCACTATAAGGGGAATTTTTCCAATTACTTTATTATTTCTAACCGTTGCATAATTACTCTTGAAAATTCAGTTCTTGCTTTTATCTTTGAATTTGGGTAAAGGAGTCTTGGGGTGATCGAGCACTTGAGGCCCACAAACTACGTCAAAGGAGTTTATCTGTGAAACGTTAGTGATTTATAGTGGTGTTATTCCTCATCCAAGTGCCCATCCAAACCCGAGCCAAGGAAGCTGAACCCACTTAGGATTACCGCACGTCCACTTAAACGTGTTTAAAATAGCTATTTTATAAACAAGTCTGTCTAAGTACTTGTACTTGAATAAAGTGGCCCACTTCTTATATGCATATGGTTATTATAAATATCGTGTACCCCATACACAAACATACTGCGTTTACGTTTTGCTCCTATTAGCTCGACGAATGATGGCAAGTTGGGTTGTAAATATTATAATAAAACATACCAAAACACGCGGTCATCATTAACTTGTTTATTGTTTTTGATATAAACTGTTCAGCGAGCTTATTTCGTGTAATCTAGTACCTGAATGTAGGTACGATAGTTTACAATAAGAGTGTTATTGAAATTTTTTTGACACAGAGAAATTAGGTGAGAAAATTGAGATAAAGTAAGACAAAGTTATCAAGAAAACAGTCTGATGATGTTTATCGTTCTCTACTAGAATTTTCAAGGACTTGTAAGGAAATTAGCGCCAATAAAACGAAGTTATGATGCTGTGTACTCGAACGCTGGAAACTGAAACACATATGTTTATACGTAGAACTTATTTAGTCTCTTTAGCAAAGCCCACAATAAAGCCAGACTCTGGCACATAACCAGTCGTAATAGACCCGGTGCACTTATTCTTTTCCTTTGTATATTTGTGTAGCGTTCATCTGTTTTCATCAAAGGCATTCAGCTAAAATTTCAGTCATTAGGAAACACGTGTGTCACCGACGTACGATTCAAATTATACACAAATGCATTCCTCAACAGCACGCTGACAACACCCTCACTCTAAGATAAAATGGGGCCTTCGTTAAATGTACTTATTGTATTGTTCCATTTTTATAAATCCAAAAAAAAAAATCCAGAAATATCATATCACAAACATGTAGCAAACAGTGAACTAATACATATTTTTTATTTCCTATAAATAAAATACGGGGTGTCCCATTTTAAACGTTCCAGTCCAATATCTTGTAAATCAGAGCAAGTACTAGAAAATGTGTCACTTTAACCTTAATGGGGATAAGAGAAGGCAATATAAAAAAATTTTATAGATGGCGGTGCTAACGCCAGAAATGTGTCAATATAACTTTTATTCCTGAATTCGCTGCTTAATTTCAAATAGAAAAGTGTGAAGTTATGTATAGGTTAAAACCAACTGAATTCAAAATATTTCTAAATAAATGTGATGGCGTAACTTTATCCACTGACTCACAGTTGGCAGCATTATTCGAAATCCTTCCTAATATCACACCGCCTTTCTTGCGCCGAATTTGTCTTCAAATACAAGTTCCAACGATGGACTCTCCTGGTTCAGAGGTTTCTGTTGACCGGCCTTACTGGTTGCCATACCACCGTCTCCGTCGGCAAGGTCACCACTACCATAATCCCTATTCTGCGCGGGGTAAAACAGGGTGACACATTATCGCCCCTCCTTTTCAATCTAGTTCTGGACGAACTCATATGCTCTTTGGACGAGCTTCCAATTGGACTCCAACTCAACGGAGCTACCATCAGCAGCATCGCATACCCCGATGATCTGCTTCTCTTCACCCCCTCCATCTACGAGCTCCAGATCATTCTCCGAAAGTGCGACCGCTCCTTCGAAGCCCGCCACATGGCCCTCAACCCTAATAAGTGTGTCAACATCAATGTCAAGTTAAGCGAAACATCTTGGAATTCCATTGTCTTTATTGAGTTTTTTACACGAGGCACACAGGGGTATTTCGGCTCCAAAAGCGGACAAAAATTGAATAATTTAAACTTGTTCACCCATCGCGAAAATTTTACTAAAGAATCGAAAGAATTCATATAAAGTACAAAGAGTCGATTTAAATTGATACGATATCAATAAAAGAAGAAAAAAAGGAGGAAACCTAGGCATGGCCATCAGTATTATAGGCATTCAAGTTTACCTCAAACTTTAAGATATTACGAACTAGGTGACATTAAGGAATTCAGTAGTATTTGTATAGGATGTTATTGCTACGTTAGGGTTGCATATATTTGTCGACTTTGATCGTTTTTTATTCAAGTTTAGCTAGCTATAATACACCTCGTTCTGTGAGGCTTCCTGCATTTGAAAATTGTATATAAGATTAATTTACTTGTGGTCTTCTAGTACATTATCCAGGAATATCAAAGTGTGATTTTAATTCTAAATTAAAGTTTGAAGTATCAATTTCAATGTCCTATTTAAAAAAGTTGCGGATATTTGCGGTTTTCCTACGACAAGCAACTTAAAATCGCGTCTACATTATCCAGATATAGAGCGTAACTTTATTAAACGGGGACTAAATAATTACTGTGTGCTTTTTTAAGCATTCACTTAGTACTAAATACAGGGTGTGTGTCTTATAAATAGTCATGAACTCAAATTTGATCATACTATGTGTTCATTATAAAAATTCATCTAGTTGGCTGCAAAATGTGAAAATGTCATGTCAAAAAAATAGGTTGGAGCAACAAAAGTCCATTTATTTGAATATGTCATTCTTTTCTGTCAAAATATCATAGCCTGCTTAGATGAAGTTTTATAATGAACACCCTGTATAGAGTTTACCAAGAATTGTTAACTAAATAAAGTAAGTCCCATGTCCCATTTGCCTGAAGCAAATTTAGGTAAATCTAAAGTTAAAGACTCCAAAACCATAGCTATTAGCATGAGTAACCATGGTAATAACGGAAGCTTTAACTAGGTGTACTTAAAAATTGCCTGGATTTATGAAAAACTAAGTTTAATGCTAACGGTGCAAGCATGCTTGAAAAACAAACGAATAAACGCAACAGCAAGATGTGTGTTTAGTAAGTATTAGTAAGTATAAGGGTTCGGTTGGTCCGTATATTATTTAGACAGTTCAGTTTTTCTACTAGTAACATTAATTAAAAGAGAAAGAAAAATCGTTAAATTTGTAGGATTTTTCGTAAATCTGCAGAAAATATTTTTTAAAGAAACAAAACAACATGACAATGTTACTAAAATTTACGTAGATGTCACATATTTAATGGAACACCCTGTAGGTACATCTTTTCATAATGTAACATTTTTTTTCATTCTATATAATATTTGACCATTCAGTTCAGCCATTTTTTAATATTTCCTGACGATTTAAGAGAAATCCGAAATTTTTTGTATTTTTTCTAGTTCTTATAATAAACTTACCTGAAGCTCTCTACATATGCTGTCCAACCCTGTACTTAACCAGTTTCTATAATCATTAATTAAAATACAATGTTATGATGTAGGAGAAATCGGAGGAATTGGGACAAGGCACCAAAACATACAACTACCTCTTCGTCAACGTTTCGTCTAATTAAGCATTAACCTTCATCAGGACTCACCAGAGATGGATTCTCATCAGAAGTTTAATGCTTAATTAGATGAAACGTTGACGAAGAGGTAGTTGTTTGTTTTGCTGCCTTGTTCCATTTCCGCCGATTTCCCCTATATCGTAATTTGATTCTGGGACACAATCTTCATTCAATTATAAAATATTATGAAATTTAGAATAGTTTCTCTCTCTCTCTCTCTTTCTAAAAAAGTCTAACAGTTTTATGTAAAACTTTTAAAAGTCTTAAACAGAAAAGCTATAAGCGGGAGGAATGTATTACGGGACACCCTGTACCTGTGTTGTATGTAAAACAAATATTACACATTGTTAGGACTGAAAATATCTATTATAAGTTTATGTTACATCAGAAAAATCAATAAGAATGTTTCAAATAAAAACTAAACTATGTTAATTATAATTTTGCCGCTTTCTTACTGTAAATACCCCTATGTGCGACGTTTCGAGCAGTGGAATCTGTGCTCGTTTTCAAGTGAAACTGCAGCTCCTCTTCCTCTACTACTTGTGGACGCCGACTCGTCCTTTAAATATCCTACTTGCCCACTACCACCTCTTTGAGGGAGACACTTAACAACTTACAGCGTGCTCCACTCAAACACGACCAGAAACTTGTCCTTCTTCAGGACTACCTGACGCCACAATATCTGTACTCGTTGCCGAACCCGAGGGTCACTATGGCTATCCTGGACCGAGATGACAAGGAATCCGACGAGCGGTTAAAAAGCTGCTTTACCTCCCAGCTCAGACCGCAAATGCCCTCCTATACGCCAGAAGGAGTCTGCGAGGATTACTGACTTCATACCTGGACTCCTCGACAGACTGTCCGCCAATGGCGACCGCCAACTTGTTAGCGTTCTTAGGTAACTTCTGAACAGGTAACTGCAATGCGGGCCCGGCTTAACAAGTGCCTTAACAATTATGACAGGGGCAATGAGCAGAGCTCCTATTGGCGGACCAAGTTGGAAAACTGCGTCAGCGGTTTAGGCCTGCCGGATCATTGTTCTATTGCTGCGACCCACCTCTGGATGTGCAGCCCACCTACCAACTCGACTTGGAGGGACTATATCCAGTCTATGCAGCTGCGCACCAACACGCTGCCCACTACCGGAGGCCTCCACAACATGCAGCTCGCACCTGAAGCCAAGAAGTGCATAGCTGGTTGCGACCGGGTGAAAACTTTGTCCCACGTTCTACAGAGATGCCCTGCCACCCCACTGAAGCGCATCCTAAGACACGACCACGCAGTTCGTGCCATGACCTGTCAAATTCTGCTCAAGCAAGGGCTTCAGCGTCCAAATTGAGTCTTCCATTCGCGACTCGACTGGACGTCTTTGCAAGCCCGATCTTATCATCAGTGGCAATGGCATGAAGAACATCGTCGACGTCTTCGTGTGTGGGAGCCCCCCGGCCGTTGAGCGACTACTTCAATAGTAGGTCGCCACCTACACTCCAACCTTCCTGCATTCTGTATCTTCGTATGAGTTTTCGTATCTGGACATACAATTGGAGCTAGAGCGACCTGGTGCCCCTCCAACCCTCTCCTCGAGCGCCTCGGACTCCCCCCCCCCTACTGGCCACCACCCCCATCTCCGTCTCCATCATCCCCAATCCCGCATCCCTCTCCACTCAGAATCCCACTCAGAATCCCACCCTCATCTCCCTCTCCACTTCTATGAGGCTGCTAGATTCAACGAGAATTTGTTGGCAATGCGTGGGACTGCCCATTCTTGAGGTAGCAGGAGAACTCTTCGCCAGTGTAGATTGCTTGTACAGGAGTGCTTTTGTAAAATATATCTTAAGCTTGTTCATAAGCTATAACGATCTCAGGTAGTCCCAGTGGTGTTTCCCTAAATAACAAAATTTTTTTCTGGGAATACATTTTCCATCTATGGTTCATCATTTACAACACCATAATTGGTGACTTTAGACAAAAGCTACACGCAATATTCCGAGCACAAGGCCGCAACAAGGATCGCTTCAACGTCACGAGAAAAATAGAGCAGCATCTCTCTCATACATGCTCCGTCCTCATTTTCACGGCGAAGGGAGTATTGTGGAGGAACTTCATCCACCGACACACAGGTGGCAACGCCGAAACTTCACCCACCGACTCACAGGTGGCAGCATTAGTGGAAGTCCTTCATAACATCACACCGCCTTTCCTGCGCCGAATTTGCCTTCAAATACAACTTACGAATTACGTACTACGAACTCTCACCCAGGCGTATAACGCAGGGGTCTACCACGCCTTACTGAGGAGTCCAAGGTAGACCCCGGGACGAAATGCCAACACCACATTCTTTAGCGATCTCAGGTCGTCCCAGTGGTGTTTCCTTGAATAACAAATATCTTTTCTGGGAATACATTTCCTATTTATGGAACTTCATTATCGACACCATATATCTAATACATTAATGTTCTAGTAAATTTTCAGAAACGTTTCCCTTTACAGCAATGCAATGTTTCACTCTTTTCGCAAAATTTTGTGCCCCAGATTGAACTTGTCTTGGTATGTTTGCTGTTGTACGTTGTTTATACACAACATTTTGCAAATATCCCTATAAGTAGAAATCGGGAATCGTTAGATCGGGTGATCTCGGGGGTCACAATACAGGACCATTGAGACCAATCCAACGCCTGTGATTTAAATATCACCGAACAACTTTTTTGATTGAACAAATAGAATTCTCATGTAATGAAAACAATCTAGTTCTCAACGTTTAGCACAGTTGCCATGTGTAGTCCCAAATTTAATTTTGTAAAATGTATTTTGCTTAGAACCCCAAAACTAATCTTGTGACCTGTTCGATCCCTAGTACAGTTACCATACCAATACCTCCCCCCCCCCCCATTTCGCATGTCAAGTGTTAAAGATTTCAATGTCAAACTAACCAGAACAGTCTCTATTGTAAGTGTAACATTTTCAAAAACCTTGGGACTTGTGTTGCAATACTTGAAAAGAGTTTAGTCAATGTGGGACGTTTGTCTTTTCTCAGAAGTAGTGAATAATGGTTAGTTCAGGTTAGTTCAGTTGTTGTGTTCATAACAAGAGAGTTTTTTTAGAATATTTTCGGTTGCAGCAATAAATTAATAACGTAGAGAGAAAAAACAGCGAATCACTTATTCCCGGCAGATTTCAAGATCCTTCAGGATATCCAATCTAGAATCATTCTTGCACATAATATGATATTTTAATTCGATAAAAACATACTCTAAATGCAAGTGGGTTTCAAGTATTTCCAATCAGTTTCGCGGAATCTTAAGTAACTTGCAAGAAATGCCCAAGTAACTTTAATAATTTTCAAGAAAATCCTTAGGAATTGTATAGTATTTTCTGTAATTCTAAAAAAAATCCATAAAACTCACAGTAATTCCCAAAACTTCCTAGTAATCCCGGAAACTTTCCGATAGTTTTACTAAAGCAATGCAAAAATTCCGGAGTGGCATTAACCAAGAGGTAATCCCCACCTTAGCTGAAATTCCAAAACTAACAAATTTCTTTGAAATTCTCAGTATTTATTATAAACATCAAATATGTCCAAGAAAGTCCAGCAAATTCCATGTTAGAGTGTCCTGATTAGAGATATTGTAAAAAATTTCCCGAACAATTCCAAATTTCCTAGTATTTCTTCAACCCTTTCAGTAATTTTGAAAACTACTAACGTCCAGTGGTTCTCTATATTTAACAGTAATCCAAAGTATTTGTACACTAAAATTCCAGAAATGACATTATTAGACTAGTAAACCGCACTTCATGATATGTATACTGAAATTCCCAAACTGAATAATTACTTTGAAAGTCCAAGTATTTTCAATAAGGTTTGCGCAATCTCAAGTAACTTCAGGTATTTTCAAGAAATGCCCAAGTAATTCCATACAATTTCAAGAAATATTCTTTGTAGTTCTATAAAATTTCCAGTAATTCTAAAACTTGTTCAGTAATATAAAATTCACAATAATTGCAGCAGAATTCCAGCAATTTTAAGTAGTAAGCGATGCAATAATTGCAGAATAATTAATTTCCAATAAGGTTTACGCAATCTCAAGTAACTTCAGGTATTTTCAAGAAATGCCCAAGTAACTCCAAGTATTTCCAAGAAAATCCTTAAGAATTGTATACAATTTTCTGTAATTGTAATAAAATCTAAGTAATTCCATAGAATTTACAGCAATTCTGAAAGATTTGTAGTAATTCCCAAAAGCTTTCCGGTAGCTCCACTCTAGTAAAGCAATGGCTTATACACTAAAGTTCAAGAGTGACATTTTCCAACGGGTAAACCTTAACACTGAAATATTTTAAAACTGACAACTTTCTTAGTGTTTATCATTAATTACATTTACGTCTTAGAAAGTTCATGAAATTACAAGTTGCTGTAGATATTTTGTAAAAATTCTCAAGTAATTTTAAATTTTTTCGTCATTCTTTTAAACTTGAAAAATGTTTAGTGATTTTATGAAATTTCCAGTAATTTTATATCATTTCCAGTAATTTTATGAAATTCCCAGTAAATCAATGAAATTTCTGTTAATTTTATGAAATTTTCACTTATTTTGATGATTGAATGCAAAATGAAATTCTAAAACTTGTTCAGTAATTCCATGAAATTCACAGTAGTTGCAAATGGTTTCCGGTAATTTTAAGTAGTAAGCGATGCAAAAATTGTAGAGTAACATTTCAAATAATTTAAGATGTTTTTAAAAAAATCTCAGATAATTCCAAATTTCTTGGTTTTCTGCATAACTTCCAATAATTTCGATTATTTTAGAGTTTTTTTCATAAAACTCCTTGTAATTTCATAACATTTTCTGTAATTCTGATAAATTTCTAGTAATTTCACCAATTTTTTTGTAATTAGTGGTAATGGAAATTGCTTCTACATTAAAATTCTGGAAATCACATTTTTAGATGAATAAATCGCACCTCATGATATGTATATTGAAACTTACAAACTGCATCATTACTTTGGAATTTAAGTATTTCCAATAAGGTTTAGGCAATTTCAAGTAACTTCAGGTATTTTCAAGAAATGCACAAGTAACTGCAAGAAATTCCTTAAGAATTGTATACAATTTTCAGTAATTCTAATAAAATCTGAGTAATTCCATAAAATTTACAGCAATTCTGAAAGATTTGTAGTAATCCCCAAAAGCTTTCCGGTAGTTCCAGTAAAGCAATGGCTTATACACCAAAATTCAAAAGTGACATTTTCCAACGGGTAAACCTCAACAATGAAATATTTTTGAACTCACAAATTTCTTAGTGTTGCAATTACAAGTTACTCTAGATGTTTTCTTAAAATTATCAAGTAATTCTAAATTTTTTCGTAATTCTTCAAAACTTCCAGTAATTTTAAAAAATTTTTAGTAATGTTACGCAATTTCCAGCAATTTTATGTATTTTCCAGTAATTTCATGAAATTCTCAGTAATTTAATGAAATTTTTATTAATTTTATGAAATTTTCACTAAATTCGATGATAATCTCAGCATCTCTTGATATGTGTACTGAAACTCCCGAATTGGATTATTACTTTAATGTTTGTCCAATAAGGTTCGCAGTATCTTAAGGAACTTCGGGTATTTTCAAGAAATGCCCAAGTAAATCTTAATATTTTCAAAAAAATCCTTAGGAATTGCATAGCATTTACTGTAATTCTAAAAAAAAATCCATAAAACTCACAGTAATTCCGAAAAGTTCCTATTAATCTTGGAAGCTTTCCGAGAGTTCTAGTAAAGCAATGAAAAAATTCCAGAATTACCCGAGGGGTAAACCCCACCTCAACTGAAACTCCAAAACTAACAATTTCTTTGAAATCCTTAATATTTATTTTAAACTACAAATGTCCAAGAAAGTCCAAGCAATTCCAAGTAATAAGAGATATGGTAAAAAATAATCCCGAACAATTCCAAATTTCTTAGTATTTCTTCATCCCTTACAGTAATTTCGAAAACTTCCTAGTAATTCCCTAAAACATTAGGTAATTCCAATAAATGCCTACTAACGTCCAATAATTCTCTGTATTTAACAGTAATTCAAATTATTTGTACTCTAAAATAGTAGAAATGACATTATTAGACGCGAAAACCGCACCTCGTGATATTTGTACTGAAATTCCCAAACTGAATAATTACTTTGAAGATCTAAGTAATTTCAATGCGCAATCTCAAGTAACCTCAGGTGTTTTCAAGAAATGCTCAAGTGATTCCATATAATTTCAAGAAATGTTCTTTGTAGTTCTATAAAATTTTCAGTAATTTTAAAACTCTTTCAGTAATTCCATAAAATTCACAGTAATTGTAAAAGATTTCCAGTAATTTTAAAACTTGTTCAGTAATATAAAATTCACAGTAGTGCAAAAATTGCAGAGTAATATTTTCCGAGGGGTACCCCTCACTTCATAATGTGTGCTAAGTGCTAGTAGCGCTAAAACTCTTTCAGTTATTCCATAAAATTCACAGTAATTGCAGAAGATTTCCACTAATTTTAAGTAGTAAGCGATGCATAAATTGCAGAGTAACATTTCCCGAGAGTTAAACTCCACTTCACAATGTGTGCAGCGAAATTAAAAAATTGACAAATTTTCTTGAAATTTCAAATATTTGCTACAAAATACAAATGCGTCCTAGCAAGTCCATGCCATTCCAAATAATTTGAGATATTTTGAAAAATTCTCAGGTAATTCCACATTTCTTGGTCTTCTTCAGAACTTCAACTAATTTGTATAATTTTAGACCTTTTCATAAAATTCATGGTAATTTCAAAACATTTTCTGTAATTCCGATACATTTCTGCCAATTTCACCAATTTATTTTTGTAATTAGTAGTAATGCAAATTGCTTCTAAACTTAAATTAGAGATATTACATTTTTACATGAATAAATCGCACCTTTTGATGTGTATACAGAAATTTCCAAACTGGATCATTACTTAGGAATTCTAAGTATTTTCAATAAGGTTTACACAATCTCAAGTAACTTCAGGTATTTTCAAGAAATGCCCAAGTAACCCCAAATATTTCCAAGAAATTCCTTAATAATTGCATAAAGTTTTCAGTAATTCTAATAAAATCTATGTAATTCCATAAAATTTTCAACAATTCTGAAAGATTTTTAGTAATTAACGAAATTACCGGTAGTTCCAGTCCAGTAAAGCAATGGCTTATACACTAAAATTCAAGAGTGACATTTTCCAACGGGTAAACCTCAACACTAAAATATTTTAGAACTGACAATTTTCTGAGTGTTTATTATTAATTAAATGTACGTCCTAGAAAGTCCATGATATTACAAGTTACTGTAGATATTTTGTACAAATTCTCAAGTGATTCTAAATTTTTCGTCATTCTTCAAAACTTCGAAACCCGAAATTTTTAAAAATTTTCAGTGCTTTTATGAAATGTCTAGTAATTTTATATAATTTCCGGTAATTTTTTCATGAAATTCCCAGTAATTCAATGAAATTTCCATTAATTTTATGAAATTTTCACTTATTTCGATGATTTCAGCATTTCATGATATGTGTACTGAAACTCCCGAACTGGATTATTAATTTAAGTTTTTCCAATAAGGTTCGCGGAATCTTAAGTAACTTCAGGTATTCTCAAGTTTTTAGAGTTTCTTGGGCAAAAAATGCCCAAGTATCTCTAATTACTTTCAAGAAAATCCTTATGAATTGTATAGCATTTTCTGTAATTTTTAAAAAAGTCCGTAAAACTCGCAGTTATTCCGAAAAGTTCCTAGTAATCCCGGAAACTATCCGATAGTTCTAGTAAAGTGATGCAAAAATTCCAGAGTGGCATTAACCGAAGGGTAATTCCCGCCTCAACTGAAATTCCAAAACTACAAAAATTCTTTGAAATTCTTAGTATTTATTATAAACTCTAAATATGTCCAAGAAATGCCAGCCAATTCCAAGTAATTAGAGATATTGTAAAAGAATTCCCGAACAATTCCAAATTTGTTAGTATTTCTTCAACTCTTCGAGTAATTTCAAAAACTTTCTAGTAATTCCATAAAACACAAAGTAATTCCAATAAATGCCTACTAAAGTAGTTCTCTGTATTTAACAGTAATCCAAATTACTTGTACACTAAAAGTGTAAAAACGTCATTATTAGACGCGAAAACTGCACCTCATGATATGTATACTGAAATTCCCAAACTGAATAATTACCTTGAAAGTTTAAGTGTTTTCAATATGGTTCGCGCAATCTCAAGTAACTTCAGGTATTATCAAGACATGCCCAAGTAATTCCATACAATTTCAAGAAATATTCTTTTTAGTTCTATAAAATTTCCGGTAATTCTAAAACTTGTTCAATAATTGCATAAAATTCACAGTAATTGCAAAAGGTTTCCGGTAATTTTAAGTATTAAGCGATGCAAAAATTGCAGAGTAACATTTCAAATAATTTGAGATGTGTTTAAAAAATTCTCAGGTAATTCCAAATTTCTTGGTCTTCTGCATAACTTCCACTAATTTCGATTATTTTAGAGTTTTTTTCATAAAATTCCTTGTAATTACATACAATTTTCTGTAATTCTAATAAATTTCTACTAATTTCACCAGTTTTTTTGTAATTAGTGGTAATGCAAATTGCTTCTACACCAAATTCCGGAAATGGCATTTTTAGGTGAATAAATCGCACCTCATGATATGTATATTGAAATTTCCAAACTGTATCATTACTTTGGAATTTAAGTATTTACAATAAGGTTTAGGCAATCTCAAGTAACTTCAGGTATTTTCAAGAAATGCCCAAGTAACTCCAAATATTTCCAAGAAATTCCTTAAGAATTGTATACAATTTTCAGTAATTCTAATAAAATCTATGTGATTCCATAAAATTTACAGCAATTCTGAAAGATTTGTAGTAATTCCCAAAAGCTTTCCGGTAGTTCCAGTAAAGCAATGGCTTATACACCAAAATTCAAAAGTGACATTTTTCAACGGGTAAACCTCAACAACCTGAGAATCAAATTCTCAGGTAATTCTAAATTTTCGTAATTCTTCAAAACTTCTAGTAATTTTTAAAAATGTTCAGTAATTTTATGCAATTTCCATCAATAAAATTGATGTAATTTCCAATCATTTCATGAAATTCTCAGTAATTTAATGCAATTTTTATTAATTTTATGAAATTTTCAGTAAATTCGATAATCTCAGCATCATATGTATACTGAAACTCCCGAACTGGATTATTACTTTAATTTTTTCCAATAAATGTCGCGGAATCTTAAGTAATGCCTTAAATGCCCAAGTAAATTAGTTTCAAAAAAAATCCTTAGGAATCCTTAGGAAGAATTTTGAAGGGTTTTTATCCAAATTTAATTTATTTTAGTTCTAAAATGTAATTTTTCAAAAAAAAAAACGAAAAATTAGATATTTTTGTCCTAAAGTTGAGTTTACACCAAAACATAAAAATTTGCATTTTTAGAAGATGTAGGTTATTTTTGAATTAATTTTAGACTTAATTGTAATCTGCAATTTTTTAAAAATTACAAGTTAAGTCACTCTTTTTAGTAGGTATTCTGAATTTTTCCAATAACTTTAGAATTGTCTACTTCGAGCCATTTTCAAAGGTTTTTGAAGTGACTTCCTCGAAAAACATTTTTATTTAGGGACATATTTAGTAAAATTTACTTATTTTGGGCCAAAAATTAATTTTACCAAACCCAAAATTTTAATCAATGTTGCCTGATTTTGCCCTAAACTAGAATTTCTCCAAACATATCTAATTTATATTTTTAGACTTTATCGGTAATGTTTAACTGATTTTAGCTCTAATCCTTAATTTTTCCAAAGGCTCCACATTTGCATTTTTTTATTCCTGTGTATCTTTTAAACGATTGTGGCTCTATGCACCCGAATTTTTGCTACAAACTACAAATTTGCCTTTATAAACGTTTTCTTTTTCAAAAGTTTTTGCCCTTAATAATAACTTTTATTTTTCCAAAAATTCTAAATTTGTATTTTTGGATACTTTAATTTTTTTCTAATTAAAATTAATTTTTATAATTTTATAATAAGACCTTTGAATTTTTTATTTGTAGGCAATTTTTTACCGATTTTCGCCCTAATCTTTCTACCTGCATATTACCACAAACTTAAAATTTTCCCGGATTTTTCGGCGTTTTAAATTATATTTAAGTACCTAATTCCAACCTGAATTTTTCCAAAGCCGTTTATTCGAATTTTCTAACTAGCAATTTTTTACCGATTATGGCTTGGTCATAACTTTAACTTGAATTACTCCCAAGTTTGCCTTTTTAAACAGTTTAAGTAATTTTTAACCAATTTTTGGTCCTAATCAGGATCCGAATTTTTCAAAAAATTTTAAATTTGTTTTTTACGCACACACGTGCGGTAAAAAGTTTTACAAGCCCTAGTGGTTTAAAGTGTTATTTTCAACTCGAAATGAGACTATAGGAGAAGGTGAAGACATTTTTGTAGCTGCGTAGAAATATACTGAAACGAATTTTGCACAAACAAATACACATCTTGGGCGCTCAACAAATAGCACATTGTACAACTAGTGTCGAAAATTGCACTTTTCACACAGTGTGACGGCTTGCACACGAGTGGTACAACGTCACGAGAGTGTGAAGAGTGATTTTGGTACGTGTTGCACACTATACTTTTTCTACGACTGTGATTTTGATTCATATTACTATATATTGTGAAACTAGTGTCGAAAACTGCAGTTTCCACACGAGTGTGACTGTTTGAATACGAGCCGTAGGCGAGTGATACGTAACAAGAGTGTGAAGAGTGATTTTCATACGTGTCACACTATACTTTTTCTACGACGGCCATTCTCCTTCATAAATGATCATTCGTATTATAAAATATATGCAAGGCGTGCTCAAAGTAATCAGAAGGGTGTGAAAAGTATATTTTGCACAGCGCTTCTGTATGAAAGTATGCGCAATATGCACTTTGTGCAAGCTGTTTGCAATATGCGATTTTCAACGGTAGTTAGTAGTGCGCATTTGTTTATTTTCGAAGCAGTCGTAGAAAAACGATCACTCGTAATATAAAATATATGCAAGGCGTGTGCAAAGCAATCAGAAGGGTGTGCAAAGTGGGCTTGGCAATATACTAAATAGTATATTGTGCAACTAGTGTCGAAAATATCACTTTTCACACGAGTGTGTCGGTTTGGACACAAGCCGTAGGCGAGTGATACAACGTCACACGAGTGCATCATATTCGAGGCAGTGGTAGAAAATAGTATATTGTGCACCTAGTGTCGAAAATTGTCCTTTTCACACGAGTGTGATGAGTGATTTTCGAATGTGTTGCACCCTATACTTTTTCTACGACTGCGATTTTTCTTCATAAATGATCATTCGTATTATAAAATATAAACAAGGCGTATGCAAAACAATAGGAAGCATGTGCAAAGTGTACTTTGCACATGCTTCTGTAGTGAGCGTGCGCAAAGAGCACTTTGCGCTCGCTGTTATGCGCACGCAATATGCGATTTTCAACGGTAGTTAGTAGTGCACATTTGTCCATTTTCAAGGCAGTCGTAGAAAAATGATCATTCGTCTTATAAAATATATGCAAGGCGTGTGCAAAGCAATCAGAAGGGTGTACAAAGTGGACATTGCACACGTTTCTGTATGAGAATTATATGCAATATGCGATTTTCAACGGAAGCAGAAGAGTGTGCAGAGTGAACTTTGCACACGCTTCTGTATGAGAATGATATGCAATATGCGATTTTCAACGGTAGTTAGTAGTGCACATTTGTTCATTTTCGAGGCAATCGTAGAAAATGTATCATTCAAAAACAATCAAAAACGATCATTATTATAAAAAATATGCAAGGCGTGTGCAAAGCAATCAAAAGGGTGTGCAAAGTGGACTCTGCACACGTTTCTGTATGAGAATTATATGCAATACGCGATTTTCAACGGTAGTTAGTAGTGCGCATTTCTTCATTTTCGAGGCAGTCGTAGAAAATTAATCATTCAAAAACAATCAAAAACGATCATTATTATAAAATGTAGGCAAGGCGTGTGCAAAGCAATCAGAAGAGTGTGCAGAGTGGACTTTGCACACGCTTCTGTATGAGAATGATATGCAATATGCGATTTTCAACGGTAGTCAGTAGTGCACATTTGTTCATTTTCGAGGCAATCGTAGAAAATGTATCATTCAAAAACAATCAAAAACGATCATTATTATAAAAAATATGCAAGGCGTGTGCAAAGCAATCACAAGGGTGTGCAAAGTGGACTTTGCACACGTTTCTGTATGAGAATTATATGCAATATGGAATTTTCAACTGTAGTTAATAGTGCGCATTTGTTTATTTTCGAGGCAGTGGTACAAAATAGTATAATGTGCAACTAGTGTCGAAAATTTCACTTTTCACACGAGTGTGGCGGTCTGGACACGAGCCGTAGGCGAGTGACACAACGTCACACGAGTGTGAAGAGTGATTTTCGTACGTGTTGCACACTATACTTTTTCTACCACTGCGATTTTTCTTCATAAATGATCTTTCGTATTATAAAATATAAGCAAGGCGTGTGCAAAACAATCAGAAGCATGTGCAAAGTGGACTTTGGACACGCGTCTATAGAGAACTTTGCGCTCGCTGTTTGCAATATGCGATTTTCAACGGTAGTTAGTAGTGCACATTTGTCCATTTTCGAGGCAGTCGTAGAAAAATGATCATTCGTATTATAAAATATATGCAAGGCGTGAGCAAAGCAATCAGAAGGGTGTACAAAGTGGATTTTGCACACGTTTCTGTATGAGAATTATATGCAATATGCGATTTTCAACGCTTTTTTCGATATGCAATCGCGATTTTCAACGCGTAGTGCGCATTTCTTCATTTTCGAGGCAGTCGTAGAAAATTAATCATTCAAAAACAATCAAAAACGATCATTATTATAAAATGTAGGCAAGGCGTGTGCAAAGCAATCAGAAGAGTGTGCAGAGGGGACTTTGCACACGCTTCTGTATGAGAATGATATGCAATATGCGATTTTCAACGGTAGTTAGTAGTGCGCATTTGTTCATTTTCGAGGCAGTGGTACAAAATAGTATATTGTGCAACTAGTGTCGAAAATTTCACTTTTCGTTCACTTCTCGTGTGACGTTGTATCACTCGTCTGCCGCTCGTGTCCAAACCGCCACACGAGTGTGAAGAGTGATTTTCGTACGTGTCGCACACTATAACTTTTCTACGACTGCGATTTTTCTTCAGAAATGATCATTCCTACTATAAAATATAAGCAAGGCGTGTGCAAAACAATAGGAAGCATGTGCAAAGTGTACTTTGCACATGCTTCTGTAGGGAGCGTGCGCGAAGAACACTTTGCGCTCGCTGTTTGCAATATGCGATTTTCAACGGTAGTTAGTAGTGCACATTTGTCCATTTCCGAGGCAGTCGTAGAAAAATGATCATTCTTATCATATAATATATGCAAGGCGTGTGCAAAGCAATCAGAAGGGAGTACAAAGTGGACTTTGCACACGTTTCTGTATGAGAATTATAAACAATATGCGATTTTCAACGGTAGTTAGTAAGCAAGCAATCAGAAGAGTGTGCACAGTGGACTTTGCACACGCTTCTGTATGAGAATGATATGCAATATGCGATTTTCAACGGTAGTTAGTAGTGCGCATGTGTTCATTTTCGAGGCAGTGGTACAAAATAGTATATTGTGCAACTAGTGTCGAAAATTTCACTATTCGTTCACTTCTCGTGTGACGTTGTATCACTCGTCTGCCGCTCGTGTCCAAACCGCCACACGAGTGTGAAGAGTGATTTTCGTACGTGTCGCACACTATAACTTTTCTACGACTGCGATTTTTCTTCATAAATGATCATTCCTATTATAAAATATAAGCAAGGCGTATGCAAAACAATAGGAAGCATGTGCAAAGTGTACTTTGCACATGCTTCTGTAGGGAACGTGCGCGAAGAGCACTTTGCGCTCGCTGTTTGCAATATGCGATTTTCAACGGTAGTTAGTAGTGCACATTTGTCCATTTTCGAGGCAGTCGGAGGAAAATGATCATTCGTATTATAAAATATATGCAAGGCGTGTGCAAAGCAATCAGAAGGGTGTGCAAAGTGGACTTTGCACACCCTTGTTTATAGGAATGTTTCGCAATATGAGATTTTCAACGGTAGTTAGTAGTGCGCATTTGTTCATTTTCGAGGCAGTCGTAGAAAAAAAAGTTTTTTCTTTACGGCTGTACAAATACGGTCATCACATGTCAGTGAATGTATGAAAAAGTGTCAAAAAGTCATAGTGCACCGTCTTAAATGGGTCTAGAAGGGCAACGAAAAAGTCCCGCTTTGCAGCGCTTTGTGCGGCTTTATATTACATAGTGGTTCCGGTCCACCTACAGGATATTAAATTTAGGAACACTTTCCTGTACACCTATTGGGTACCTTGCGTATGGCAACACCCCTCTCGATTCTTTGTTCTTGTTTTTCTATATATATATATTGAAAATCTCTGGTTGAAGACTACTTTTAAACATGCATGTAAATATCTCACCAAAAAACCTGAATTTCAGGAGTAGAATTACGGAGCCACTCAATAAACGGTGACCCTTTTCTATATTCAAGTTGCATAAGGCGGGTAGTTGAAATACGAGGGAAGTTTGTAAAATTAACTACTTCTACGCCAAAACGAAATAATACTGTCAAGGCAGCCAAATTATGACGCAACAGCAAGATTCATCCCCCCTTATCTATAAAACCCAAAATACACTTATTCGCCCCGAATAGAGGCAAGTTTGCGCTCGGCTGGTCCGGTCACTATAATCAAGGATCGGCAACAATACTGTTCTTTAAGCCCCGTTCACGTCCATACAAAAGAAGTTGGAAGGACCTTGTTGCATGGCGATTAGTGGTGGGTGCCCAAATGAACTATTAACTTTGACTAATCGTTTGGAATCAGAGAGGATGGGGCCATATCAGGTTTTTTTCTACGCTTTGTATGGATGTGTAAGAAAGGAGACAGGAAGACAATTCTGGTTGCTTTTCTTTGAAAACATCTTTTTTGGAGTACTTTAACATAATATAAAGAATTTTTGTTTTTTTTTCATTCAATTCAGTTTTATTCTAAAGAAGCATTTTCATTCAACATTTCTACGAGTGTTAATAAAGAATGGCACATATTCAATAGTTTCTCGTAATAAACACAACTGTAAAAAAACAAATCCCAAAAATAAATTGAATGGAGCAATTAATAGAGCAATTAAACGCCGATTTTCGTGGGCGATACGATAGCCAGGTCTTAGAGCCTTGGCTCCACCCCAAACAAACGAAAGTCGAGAAAACGAGCGAGACGGCTCCCCTGGCGATTTCCAGGGCGCGACAGAGACAGAGAACCGTCTCAAGTGGAAAACGCACATGAGTGGTGTCGGGAGAAGTTTTATTGAGTCCCGGCAGCCAGTCTGAATCCAGACGTTCCGTTGGGAACGAAATTAGATTTCGGGTTAGGGATCTTGCTGTTAGCAGTAAAGTGAGCCGCACGATGGACGACGATAACAGTAGTTGTCATTGCGCGGGTAAAAGTTCTTCGGCGTCGGTGACTCCGTTTTCGATAAATGACATTTTGAACCAGTCAAAGGGGGTGGAGAGGGCGGCGGACGAAGTTGACGTGCAGGAATCTGCTTTGGATATGTCGAAGGCGCACAGAGGCGATTTAGGTGAGCACCACTATATAACCAGTAACCTAATAACAGGTGCCTAAAAATACATTGAACTAATACTTTCGTCTAACAGCTTTTTCTTATTTGAACAACCTATATATAGATTTTTGTTTTGTTTATTATATCTAATGTAAGAACGTTTTCTCAGCAATTTCACTATTCTAAATACTATTCTTTTCGAAAGTTGTTATTTCAACTGTTACTCCTTTAAGTTCCGTATTCACTTTGATAGTTACAGTTGAAGTCAAATGACTATTGAACCCAACAAAATACCTATTAATTGTCTCTTCTTTGTCCATTACATTGCCAGACCATAGTTACAAGATGTGATCCATGCGGTTCAACTATGTTCTTGTAATCAGTGTAAATGATAATAAAGTGTTTTAGAAGAACAAATTTAACTCTCTGATGACAAAATTTCCATACAAATCGTAGATGTTTCCTTTATTCTAATTGTAAAGATATTTTTGAATAGATTTTGGGTGGAAAGCAAAATATTAAGTTTGCCACAAAATATTAAATATACAGGGTGGCTCGCCGAGTACTGCGCCGATCGATTATTGAAAAACAACTCATACCATAATCCTGAAAATTCGGTATTGTACAGAATTGGTGGGGGCGATTCACCAAGCATATTTTCAAGAAGACAGAATTTCGGGTTATACCGGAAGCCAACGTCATGAGCTGAGATCTTTAATTACTACTCCATTTACAACGCTTATTCAGAACGTATCAAGCGTAATTCAGAATAGTCAAGTGCAATTAAGAAACATCAAGTGTAATTCAGAACAGTCAAGTGTAATTCAGAATAGTCAAGTGTAATTAGGAAAACGCCATTTGCAATTCAAAATAGTCAACTCTAATTCGGAAAGCATCAAATGTTATTTGGAATAGTCAAATGCAATTCAGAAAACATCAAATGTAATTGAGAAAAGATCAAGTGTAATTTGGGAATTATCAAGAATAACTCAGAAAGCATCAAGTACACGGTGTCTCATTTTTGAATATACTTGATAATTTCTAAATTACACTTGATCCTTTCTGAATTACATTTGATGTTTTCTGAATTACACTTGAGTATTCGGAATTACACTCGATGTTTTCTGAATCACATTTGACTATTCCCAATTAAACTTGATGTCCTCCGAATTAAAGTTGAATTACAATTGACTATTCTGAATTACCTGTGACGGCTTCTGAATTACACTTGACTATTCCGAATTAAACTTGATTTGTTCCAAATTACACTTGCTACTTTCTGAATTACAGTTGGAAATGGTGTAGACACCATCATGGCGATACAACCGTACCAAAAGCGTTACAAAAATATAAAGCGTACTGCTTTAAACTTATCTATTTTGTGCTAAAGAAACTCCGATTTTACCTTGGCACCGAGCCAGAAGAGGAAAGGGTGCTACTTAAAAGACCTATCAGAGATCGTAATGTAAAAAGAGATAGGTAGAAAAAGTATGTTAGTCAGTTTCGCAAAAGAAAGCCATTCTGCGACGCATGGCTATGTTTGTGTCTAGTAATATAAGGTCTCTGAGACGGAGTAATTAAACAACCAATAGAATATAACAAAGGACCATCTTTGAAGAGCCCTATCTCACTTAGAAAGCATTTTATAAGTTTTGCGCACTGCTTACTAAGTTGACAGCTTACTAAGTTGAAAGAGGTGTGGAATATGAACAACACTTCACGTTTGAGAAATTGTCAACGTTTCGTTCAGCCTTGGAGGTCTTGCTCAGCGCTCTTCGCTCTATAAGCGAAGTTTGTCACAAGTCTGAAATAACATTTTGCTCTATTAAAAAAGAAACATTGAAACATATACAAAACCAAGAGCAATTTTTATTTTTTTTTCTGGTATTGGTTGGAATGAAGCGATTTCAACAAAATAAGAGCGAAATTAATCCCATAAGTGAACTTTTTTATAAATACATTCAAAGCATATTCGAAAAGTGTCTAAAAATCGACCTCCGAAGGGAGTCTGTTTCCAAAACTATCGACAAAGAGGACATTAAAAAGAACAAGAAACAGTTGGATTCACTCCAATCGGTCCACTCGATCGAAAGTTACAGGCGGTCAAAGTTGGAAATTAAGAATTAAGAACGAAAACCTTTTAGACAATTTCGAAAAAAAATTTTGTTCAAATGTTACAACGTAACAGGGTTTGGGCAACACCGACGCCACCGAGTGGGTGTTGTCCTTCGTTTGCTCATAGTTTCGTAAGACTGTTAATTATTTTTTTTTTGATAGAGTGGAATGTCATTCCGGAAATCTGACAAACTTTGCTTATTAAAGAGCCCTGAGGTAAAAGCCAAAATGCTGGCAATTTTACAAACGTGACGTGTTAAATTACCAATGAGCCATACTCTCCTCCTTTCCATGACATTCCAAGAAACATACAATTTCAAAAGTTGATTTCAATCTAACTGTTTTAAAAACTTTTAATTATCAGTAGGATCCAGTTTAAAAAAAAACCCAAAAAACATTGTAAACAGAATGTTTATTCATTTTTCGTGTATGTATGCAAATAGACTATTTTACATGACAATGATGCCAATTGGTTCTTAGCATCTAATACTATCAATATCATCAATTCAATTTCTTCCATTTGGGGTGCATTACAGATTTTGCATTTTCACCTCAAACAAGTCAAAAAACGTGTTACATTTCTACTTAACTATAGCAAGTTACATATCTTTTTCAGCTGCTTTGAATTCAGGAATGCAGTGGAGAAGACAGAATTTCCACCTAAACGTACTTCCTCTAAAAAACAATTTTCCTAAATACTTCTACTATGTAACAAAACATGTTTAACTCAAAATACATTTCGAATTAATAAATTCTGAAAAAAACGTGACCACAAAGTTAAAAAACTTTTTTTAACAACTGAAATTTTTAAGAATTTTTTACGTTTTTTTCCAAAATTTTGACATGACCACTCTACAGGGTGTTAGGAAATAAGTGCAACAAATTTCAGGGGGTGATTCTGAATGAAAAACTAATAACAGTTTGCTATACCGGGTGTTGCATTGTCGTGCGGGACAGAAAATGCTATGTAAATTTTAAAAGGGTCTATTATTGACTTTCCTAATTATTTTAGAGATAAAATCTATTTAGATTTTTTGAAGAACATTAAAAGCCACAACTAAATGGAGAACTTCAAACATTTTTGATTAACCCGTTTACGAGTTATTTCGAACAACTTTTTAAGTATGTTGTCCTTTCTATCGCCCTGTATTTACGGACACCAGTAAGACTTGGTTATCAAACACTAAAAATTCATAAATGACAGCTTTATTTGACGGCCAACTCTTACCTTTACTAGTGTCGGTGAATACGGGGCGATAAAAAAGACAAAATATTAAAAATGTTGCTGGCAAATAATTCGTAAACGGGTTGATCAAAAATGCTTGAAGTTATCCTATTGGTTGCGAATTTTCGCGCCCTTTAAAAAAATAAATAAATTTTTTCACCAAAATAATTAGGGAAGCCAATAATTAAGCCTATTATAATTTACATGGGATTTCCTATGTCCCGCCCGAGCATGCAACACCCGGTATGAACGCAAATTATTCGCTTTCTGAGATACAGGGTGTTAAAGTCTTCCTCAAAAACTGACAATTTTTGATAAAACCCTGTTTTTTATTATGTTGCAATACATTCTAGGTGTAATTTAAAAGTATAACCTTCTTCGTATTCAATTGGAATTCATTTGGATTCAAGAATTGAAATTTTTACCAAATTTCCATTCGCACAGCAATTGCATTGTTTGAGTTTCCGAATCTCTAAAATAAACCAGTTTAAAAAAAAACATTCTTTTTTCAAAATTGTCACATAACTATGCTATAGTTGGACCTAATGCCAACTGAGTGTCTCTTTTTTACGAAAACAATTTTTTACTCCATATTTACGAGACCGAAAACCGCGATAGCTAAATTAAAAAAAAAACAGTGGTTTGTTTTATAGTGATTTTATAACCAGTAAAATTTTAAAAAAGTCTTAGATTTTTTTCTAAATTATTATATACAGTGTGTCCAAGATAAGGATGCACTGCATGGGGATCTCTGCAATGGTAAGAGATACGAAAGCGGTTAAATTACAAGCAAGTTGCACAATGTATGGATGGAGTATGAGTCATTTAACAAACCTAGTAAAACCAGGAAATAAACTTCTAATGAAGAAAAAGAGTATCAAGTTATTCAATCAATCATTGAAAAACCTGATGTATCGGCAAGGGTAATTGAAAGTCAAACAGGAGTAGCCAGATCTACAGCCCAATTTATTTTAAAGAAAAATAACTTTCACCCCTATAAATTTAGAATTTGCCAAGGACTGCGACTTGGAGATGAAATTAGAAGGAGGACGTTCTGTGAATGGTATACCAGGCAGTATCACATTGATAATGACTTTCCATTGAAAGTTATTTGGTCGGACGAAAGCAAGGTAACAAAAAACGGAATTTTTAATTGACGCAATACCCATTATTGGGCACAAAGCAACCCCCGGGTGAAAAAAATCATCCAAGCACTAACTAAATGTGGTGTGGAATTCTGGGCACTAGAGTATTGGGTCCTTTTATTTACCACAACTCCTTAACCTCGGAACGCTACCATTCTTTATTGAGAAGTGAATTGTAAGAAAGTCTAGATAATCTGCCGCTACAGAATGTACAAGACTGTTGGTTTCAACAAGACGGTGCACCTGCCCACAATGTTAGACTAGTTCAAGGGTACATTTCGGAACAGTTTCCAGGAAAAACAATCGGTACTTATGGTGAGGTTTCCTGGCCAGCGCGATCACCACACTTAACCCCACTAGACTTTTTCCTTTGGAGTTACATAAAAAAACCAAGTATACGTTCACCATTTTGATATAGAAGATCAACTTTTAAGAGCAGTTACGGCAGCATTTAATACTATCACTCCATAATTATGATCCCGAGTCTTGGAATCAACGGTAAGAAGATCTTATCTGTGTTTAGAGAATAATGGTTATCTATTTGAACATTTGTTGTAAATTTTGCGTCCTTTTTGTTTTTTCTATTTGTTGTTATGCATTTGTATTCGTTTCCTACTAATAAAAAATATAGATATTTTATTACGAATTGCTTTTCCGACACAGGTACATCACATTAATGAATTGGGTATAAAAAGGGCTATCTTTTGCTTTCTCTACTTTTTTTTCGGTCCATAAGAAAAAGTAAAATTGATGATGGTTCATCGATAACGAAACGTTGGAATAAAAAGTAACAAACTTCATCCTGTAGAGCTTAAAAAGTTGCAATGAGAAAATGTTTTTCGTTTTCGAGTATTGTTCGAAATAACTCAAAAAATAAATAAATACCAAAATCCATAAAACGACTGTTTTTGAAATATCTAAAAAACTAAAACAATCAACTTATTTTTGCAAACACCATGTAAAAGGTCTCCCCATTGTGCAAATTTCTTCTAATTTACCGCCCTCTTCTTACCGTTTTGGAGATGCCTATGCAGTGCATCCTTATCTTGTATAAACCTAGATTCTATTCTCCAATAAGAAATTTTTAAATCATAATTTAAGAAACTCTGGGAAACTTTGAATACCAATTTTGAAAATAATTTCTTAGCTACTGAACTCTTTTTCAACTTGGTCTCAAATTTTTTCCGAAATTATCACCTAACTGCGATGTACATGATTTTTTTAATATGATGCAATTTTTTCTAGGTTTAGATTGAAAGTATCTCCTTTTTCGTATTAAATTTTCCAGCAAATTTCAACTCCAACACCAGTTGCATTGTTGCTTTTGCAATTTGCCGTTGCATTTGCAGTCCCAATGTATAATTCGAAACGAAGCACAAACTTTCCAAAGAACCATCGATTAATTTAGACGCTAATTACTTCTGCTACTCTTATAAGTAGGTACAGGTGATAATTTTTCCATTTTTTTGTGAAAAAAATCTCAGAAACTAGCGTTGCGATGTACTGGAATCAAAACGCACTAAATCCAATTTAACTAAATTTTAAGGAAATCAGAAAAACTGTTTAAATAATTTCTAAAAAAAACTATAATTTTATTTCGAATTGTAACATTTTTTAAATGTAATCTGATCAATCGGTACCGTTAGTTTGACTAATTTTTTTGTTAATAACGCAATGTAAATAAAAATGAAATTTTCACATTTTGTGGGGGTTTTGATTCCAGTAGACTCAATTCAAAACCATTTTCACGTCTTTGAAAAATGTGAATGTTATTGACATTTGTCATAAACCTAATTTTGACGATTTGTTTTACATCAATTTGTCTAAGTTATTATTGGTTCTAGAGAAAAGTTGAAGATAATTTTACCCTGAAAGAGTACAGATTATTTCTATCAGCTGTCATTTTTGAATAATGAGTAAACCTTCTTTTCCTAATGAAAAGATGAAAGTAAATTAATTAGAAAGGTTTTTTTACCAGTTTTCTCAAACTTCCTGAACCAGAGCTTTTTCTTGGCATTGCTTCAGAAGATTGTCAGCATCTGCACTTCCCAATCAAACTGCTGATTTAATTACTGTCAAGTGTTATGGTGGTTGGAAGTCGTCAAGTGTTCTTCACTAAAAATAAATTAAGTTACCCCTAATGGATACATTCTACACCGCTTCCAACTGTAATTCAGAAAGTATCAAGTGTATGTCAGAATAGTTAAGGGTAATTCAGAAGCCATCAAGTGTTATTCAGAATAGTCAACTGTAATTCAGAAAATATCTAATGTAATTGAGAATAGTAAGCTGTAATTTAGAATAGTCAACTGTCATTTAGAAATTACCATTTGTAATTCAAAAAGCAACAAGTTCGGAAACCGTCAAGTGTAATTTGTCGATGCGATTCTACATATGTAAGAAAATACGGGATGTCTCATTAAAAAAACCTATGTTTGTTTAGAAAACCTTCGAAAATGAGACTTGATGCTTTCTGAGTTATACTTGATAATTTCCAGATTACACTTGATCATTCTGAATTACACTTGACGCTTTCTGAATTATATTTATTGTTATCTGAAATACACTTGACTATTCTGAATTACATTTGATGCTTTCCGAATTACAGTTTACTATCCTGAATTACACACGATTTGTTAAGGATAAGACTTGCTATTTTCTGAACTACAGTTGAAAACGCTCTAGCTACGCTGTCAAGTTCCACTCAAAAAGTTCTAGACTCGTCCTTTTTGTTACTTTATCTCTATCTTTACTCCTGACTGAGATACGAGGGCGATCCCAAAATGAAGAATTTTCAAAATCACCCTATATCTACTGGAATTGAATGCAAAATAGCTGCGTCAAATCTATCAACACCATCTTTTGTTTTAAAAAGAAGTCCAGAATGTGCCTGTAAGCGTGAAACGCGCGAAATGAGGCACCCTGTACTTGATACGTTATTAGTTATACTTGATAATTTCCAAATTACACTTCACCATTCTGAATTACACTTGATGCTTTCCGAATTACAGTTCACTATTCTGAATTACAAGTGACGGTTTCTCAATTACATTTGACTTTTCTAAATTGCACTTAATACTTTCTGAATTACAATTGACTATTCTGAATTACACTTGATGCTTTCCGAATTACAGTTGACTATTCTGAATTACAAGTGACGGTTTCTAAATTACACTTGACTATTCTGAATTACACTTGTTTTGTTAAGAATTATACTTGCTACTTTCTGAATTACAGTTGAAGACCGTGTAGATAAGCGTCAAATCTCTCTGAACTACATTTGTTGTTTTCTGAATTACACTTGATTATTCCGAATTACAGTTCACTATTCTGAATTACATGTGACGGTTTCTCAATTACACTTGATTTTTCTAAATTACATTTAATATTTTCTGAACTACAATTGACTATTCTGACACCCTGAACTTGATGCTTTCTGAGTTATACTTGATAATTTCCAATTTTCCGTTCTGAATTACATTTGAGGTTTTCTGAATTACACTTGACTATTCGGAATTACACTTGATGTCTTCCGAATTACAGTTGACCAATCTGAACTACAAGTGACGGTTTCTGAATAACATTCTACTATTCTGAATTACACTTGATTTGTTCTGAATTACACTTCCTACTTTCTGAAGTAGAGTTGAAAACGGTGTAGTTACGCTATTAAGTTTTACTCAGAAAGTTCTATAATCGCCCTTCTTTTACTTTATGTCTATCTTTACTGCTGGCCGAGATACGAAGAAGGTACCAAAATGCAGAATTTTTAAAATCACACTATATCTATTGAAATTGAATGCAAAATGACTGCGTCAAATCTGTCAACGCCATCTTTTGTTTCAAAAAGAGGCCCAGGTTGGGCGTGTGAGCGTGAACCGTACCGTTTTAATTTTAAGATTAACAGAGATCCAACTAAAAAATCTTTGAAAATGAGACACCTTGTACATGATGTTTTCTGAGTTATGCTTGATCATTTCCAAACTACATTTGACCATTCTGGATTACAATTGACGCTTTCTGAATTACGTCTGTTGTTCTGAATTTCACTTGTTACTTTCTGAATTAATCTTGATGCTTTCCGAATTACAGTTCACTATTCTGAATTACAAGTGACGATTTCTCAATTACACATGACATCTCTAAATTACACTTAATACTTTCTGAATTACAATTAACTATTCTGAATTACATGTGACGGTTTCTGAATTACACTTAACTATTCTGAATTACACTTGCATTGTTCTGAATTTCACTTGATACTTTCTGAATTACAGTTGGAAACCGTGTAGCTATGCCATCAAGTTCTACTCAGAAGGTTCTATATCTGCATCTATTGAAATTGATTGCAAAATGTTGATTGCAAAATGGTTGAGTCAAATCTGCGAACGGCATCTTTTGTTGGAAAAAGAAGCCCAGGTTGTGCATGAGAGCGTGAACCGCACCTTTTTAACATTAACAGATACAACCAAAAAGCTTCGAAAACGAGACACCCTGAACTTGATGCTTTCTGAGTTAGACTTTATAATTTCCAATTTTCCTTTCTGAATTACATTTGAGGTTTTCTGAATTACACTTGACTATTCAGAATTACACTTGATGTTTTCCGAATTACAGTTGACCAATCTGAACTACAAGTGACGGTTTCTGCATAACATTCTACTATTCTGAATTACACTTGATTTGTTCTGAATCACACTTCCTACTTTCTGAAATAGAGTTGAAAACGATGTAGTTACGCTATTAAGTTCTACTCAGAAAGTTCTATAATCGCCCTTCTTTTACTTTATGTCTATCTTTACTGCTGGCCGAGATCCGAAGAAGGTACCAAAATGCAAAATTTTAAAAATCACACTATATCTATTGAAATTGAATGCAAAATGACTGCGTCAAATCTGTCAACGCCATCTTTTGTTTCAAAAAGAGGCACAGGTTGGGCGTGTGAGCGTGATCCGTACCGTTCTAACTTTAAGATTAACAGAGATACAACTAAAAAACCCTCGAAAATGAGACACCTTGTACATGATGTTTTCCGAGTTATGCTTGATAATTTCCAAACTACACTTGATCATTCTGAATTACAATTGACCCTTTCTGAATTACGTTTGTTTTTTTCTGAATTATACTTGACTATTCCGAATTTTTCTATATCGCCAATTTTTACTTTATCTCTATCTTTACTGCTAGCCGAGATACGAGTGGGGACCCAAAGTTCAGAATTTTCAAAATCACCTTGCATCTGTTGAAACTGAATGTTTGAATTACATGTGATAGTTTCTTGATTGTACTTGACTATTCTGAATTACACTTTATTTTTTCTGTATTACACTTGCTACTTTTTGAATCACAGTTGGAAACGGTGTAGCTACGCCATCAAGTTCTACTCAAAAAGTTCTATGTCTGTATCTAATGAAATTGAATGCAAAATTGCTGCGTCAAATCTGTCAAATGCATCTTTTTTGTTTAAAAAAGAAAAGCTCAGGTTGTGAGTGTGAGGGTGAACCGCACCTTTCTAACTTTAAGATTAACAGAAACAAGAAACCTTCGAAAATGGTACACCCTGTACTTCATGCTTTTTGAGTTATACTTGATAATTTTCCAATTAAACTTGATCCTTTCTGAATTGCACTTGACTATTCTGAATTACACTTGATGCTTTCTGAATTACATTTGATGTTTTCTGAATTACACTTGACTATTTTGGATTAGATGTGATGTTTTCTGAATTACAAATGACTATTCTGAATTACATGTGAGAGTTTCTGAATTACCCTTGACTATTCTGCTGAATTACACTTGCTACTTTCTGAATGACAGTTGGAAACGGTGTAGTACTTCTTGTGTTTGCATCAACGTCATTTCCAGTTATAGAGCCACAGTTATCATAAACTCGAATAATAATGGTAATAATGATATTACAATTCACAGTAATCGTGATTAAATCATCACGGAATTGCCGAAAATGCTGCAAATAATTTAATTAGTTTATTGGCAGTGTTTAATCAATGCATTTCCCAAGAGTAATTTTTCCCCCAAGAGTAATTTGAGCTAAACAAGAGGCAAGAGTTTAAATAATATTCAGCATTTTCGGTTACTGTCAGTGTTAAATAAAGAACATTTTTGCTGATTATTAGATGAAGTATCACCTTGTGACTTCACCTCAAAGCCCTTAGATATTTTTTTAGATTTTAGTTTAGTTTGGATGAATTTGCTTTAAATTACTCTCGATAGTTTCGGACTTACCTCGTAAGTCTTTGTACTGTTTCTTAAAATAAAATTTCTATACAATATGTCTATACAATATGTCTATACCATGTCGTTTTAAATTTCTATTAAAGATGACATTTGATTGGTCAGCGCTACCAACATTACAGGGCAAAAACCAAAACAGATGTCGAAAAGATCTTCATTTGGACACTGTTTTTACGTTATAACAGTGAGGAAAAGCTGACATATTGAAACTAAAATAGAAGAAAATTAGAAGCACTTGTAAAATGGATTGCAAATTTTGCCTTGACAAAAAAACTAATGCTTTTTTGCAAAGTAATTTTTATTTTCTTAATCGAATGGCTTCACAGCCTTATAGTTTGGTATATGATAATGGTTTTCACTTCTAAAGAGCTCGATATATTTTTAGCACTATAAAATCTATTAGCCTTATGGAAGTTAACTTAAAAAGGCCCAAAGTAATAAAATGATCCGTCGTCATTGTCTAGAAAGGACGATCCGAAAATAAACCGGCACACAAACCCCCCATAAGCAACCTCCTTCCAGAAATTATCCACGGCGTTTTTCTTGAAAAGTGTCAATAGATTTTCGCGTGGGTCCGCTGATGACGTGACAAAGGACATTATAAATCGGTGGATGATACAAGCTGCCACCTCTATCCTTTCAGGCTTTTAACTTAAAAGCTTTTTGCACTTTCGTTATAGGTGTTACTTAATTTCGGTAATTGCCCCGGCATAATCATTTCATGAATACACACACAAAAGATCACAGGGAAATGGTCGTGGCTTTCATTTAAAACACATTAGAAGTCGGGCCAGGAGTAAAAAAATTCGCTCAGGTTTATGTTACCGAAAATGTCGGCTTTGATGCTAATTAGTAATGAACCACTATTATTTACGTTCCACCGAGTGGAGCGTACTTGAAAAACAATCCGAATTTTTTCCCGAAAAACTCAATAATAGAGAAAACATTTTAACCGTTGCTTACATTGCTTTAATTACCTCATGTGCTTTATCGCTTTAGATTCCCCCAGCCCCGGCTTACCGTCTCTCGCTCCGGGTTACACGTCCCCCCGCCTATCGGAAGACTCCGGGCGCGAGTCCGCCGGATCGGCCGCCCAATCCAATCGCAAGAAGAGATCACGAGCGGCCTTCACGCATGCTCAAGTCTTCGAGCTGGAACGTCGTTTCAGCCAGCAGAGGTATCTTAGTGGCCCGGAACGAGCCGATTTGGCTGCTGCCCTGAAACTAACAGAAACGCAAGTAAGTAGAAGGTGGAAATTTGACTTAAAAATCATCATCCATGACATGATCAAAAAAAAATCCATGGCTACCAAGATGCTATACTTTTATTAATAGAATTTTTCTTCTTTGATCGACAAGCAATAAACTCTTGGGGTAACTATAGAAGTAATGGCTCATTAAGTGTCAAATGTGACATTTGTTTGAGGCTCTTCAAGCGAGAATTCGGCGAACTGACCTTATGGATGTGGACGAATTTGCCACATCCAGGACGTTTAATCTCTTTGGGAGGTGACGTGGTGTGGCCTACGCGATCACCCGAATTGAGTTTTTGCGACTTTTTTGTTTGGGGATACCTGAAGAAAAAGGTGATTAGTCATTAATTTCGTATCATAGCAGAACCAAAGAAGCGGATTATTGAAGAGAACGATCAAAACTTATCATAAGTTCAGAAAAGGAAAACATAAAAAACATGAAGCAAGTTGCAACAAAGATTACCTTTGTCATTTTCAACAAAAGTCGGGTGTTCCCAAACGTGTAAAGAAACGTGTAAAATAATAAGTAAAGCATATTTTACATTGTAATTTTTCGCCAATTTATTGATTTAGTTGATTTGATTGCTCATATAAGTGACAAGAATATTTTGTTTTAGATTGAATCAGAATTGAACTTAAAATTGATTAACTCAATGAAATGTCACTTGTCTCTTTTGTTTGCCAACAAGACAAAAATTAAAAAATAACAATTTCTAAAACACATATATTACATTTAGTTCAGGTTAGTTCTTTTTGCTATATAAATATTTGGTAGCCAGCACACGTACTAAACAAATATTGTTAACAAAAAATAGAAAGAAAGGATTGGCCATAAAAATGAAAAACAGAAGTAAATAGGGTGAAAAAGGAATAATTAACTAAAAAGATCTGCTTAGGAAAGTGATTTGATTAAAAGAAAAAGAAAAAAAACGAAAAAGCAAAAAGTTTAGAGTTAAGGACAAAGAATTTTAACTTAAATAAAAAAGGTAAAGCGGAAAGTCACGAGCAACAAGTCAATAGAAAAAAATACAATAATATATAATTTTTAAAAAAGAATTTAGTAAGCCAAGTAGAAAAAATAATCAGTGAAAATAGAACAAAAAACAATAAAAAGTTAGAAAAAATATTCCATCTTGAAACATTTAGAGAGGAAAACACAAAATAACACAATATTAAAGGAAACAAACAAGACAAACGAGAGCCTAAAGTATTTTAAGTTAGAATGAGAATGATAGGAAACAACAAGCAATAACCATATCAAAGAACAAAAATGAGCGAAAAAAGTATTTAAAAAAAAATAAAAATATTATGAAATACCTACATTTGAAGATTGACAACTTGATAAAAATGAACAGGAAATTTTTTTTGTATTAGGAAAATTAGGAAAAAAGCTTTGAAAAAATAGAAGCGATAGAAATTATTAAAGAAGAAATTGATCCAAGAAAATAAATGGGTTTTAAAAAACCATTAGATACAAAAGAAGTGTAACAAAGACAAAAGCTCGGAAAGCAAAAACTTAAAAAGAAAAACAGTTCAAACAGGACAAAAAATATGTTAGAAAATATTAAAGATATAGATTTGGCCATGAATAATTATTCTTTAAAAATTAAAAATTGCTATAGAAAATAAATACATTTTTAAACACAAAATAAAAAAGAACACTACGACAGTTAGAGCCAAGAGCATACAAAATTGAAGCCCTAAACAAACCACGCCAAAGAAAAAATATATAAGAATATCCAAGTTGTAAGAAGATCCACGTTATATAGAAATAATGACAAAAAAATATATTTCTAAGTGAAAGAATGAAAATAATCTGTAGAAATAGAAATTCAATAAACAAAAATACATACATCAACAAAAAAACGACAAAATATTGCGTCTTATAATGATAGATTTTGTAGCTATCATTATAAGAGCTTGAATCTATTTAAATAATAAATTGATCTTTCAGGAATGACAAGCTCTTGCGAAATCTAGAATAAAATACAATCTAAAGTATTTTCCGGGCTTTAAAGCCGTGGTCTTGCTTCCAGTCTGCAATTAGAAACGTAACATCATCAAATGTGTACATCATCCTTTATTTCAGCTATCTGAGTTTTCTTTTTGCTGTTGTGTATTTGCGTCCTTTGCCTTATTTGTAGTTTTATGGGGAGTATCTTTGCTATTGCTAGGAGTGCGGTAGTGGGGGCAGTTCGGAATGCCCTCGTTATTCTTAGAGCTATTTGCCTGTTTGTCTTCTCTAGGAGTGCAGTGTAGTATTTATAGGTTGTTATATTTTCCCAGAGCGGTGATCCATAGAGGATGATGGATGTCACGGTGCTCATTAGTGCTTTGCGTTGGGTGAATGTTGGTCCGTTTTCTGTTGGTGTGACCCTTGAGAGCATGTTTATTACTGTCTTCGCCTTGTTGCATATGGTTCTTATATGTGTGTGGAATTTGAAGTCCTTGTCAATATTGAGGCCCATGTATTTGATATAGTTCTTTGAGACTATTTGCTTGTCGTCTATGTTTAGTTGAAGTTCTGTCAGCTTTCTTCTTCCGTTTAAGATTATTAAGTCTGTCTTTTGTACTGCTACTTCAAGCCCCATTTTGTGTAGTAAGTATTTTGTTGTTGTAACTGCCAATTCTGTTCTTGCCTCTAGTGATTCTTTGGTTTTTGCTACTGTTATTATTGAGAGATCATCAGCGTATGCAATCAAGTGCGTCTCTTCCAGTTGTATTTCCCTGAGTATCCTATTGTAGAAAAGGTTCCACAATAGAGGCCCTATTATTGAGCCCTGCAGGACTCCGCAGCTCATTTTCATTTCGTCGCCGCAGAGGAGAGTAATAGTTTTGTTTTTAAGGTAATCCTGGATAATTTGTTGCAGGTAGCTGCTTACATTTGCCGATTGTAGCGCTTTGCTGATGTTTGTCCAGGGGGCTGAGTTAAACGCATTTTTTGTATCGATGGTGACCATTGCTGAAAACTTCCTGTTTTTGTACGCTACTTTGTTAACTTCTTGGACAATTTCTTTTACTTTTTGTAGGGCATTTATTGTGCTGCGTCCTTTTCTGAAACCGTATTGGTGTTCGTGGATAAAGTTTTTCTTTTCAAGTTCCGTTTCTAGTCTATCTTTTACTATTTTTTCCAGAATTTTTCCGAGCATATTTATGAGGCATAGGGGTCTATAAGTTTGGATGTCGTTGGGGTTCTTTTGCGGCTTTTCTATCAAAACTAGTTTTGCTTTTTTCCATATTTCAGGAAAAGTTCCGGTCGTCACGTATGCATTCATTACATTTACCATATTGTCTACAAAGTGTTTATTTTCTATAGCTTTTTTAATTATTTCAGAGGTGATGTTGTCTGGTCCCGGGGCTTTTTTGCTCTTGATGTTTCTTGTTGCTGATATCACTTCCTCTGTAGTTACTATGGGTACTGTGCCATTTTTTATTGTTTTATTGTGCCATCTTCTTGTAGGATGTGAGGGAAACAGTTTGTAAAATTGCTCTATTTGGGTTTCTTTATCTATAGTTATTTTTGGTTTGATATTTAGTTTAGAGCATGCTATTTTATAGCCCCGTCCCCATATGTCTTGTTCCGTTTCGTCCAACAATTTGCTCAAACTTTTTTGTTTTCCACTTTTGATCATTTTTTTCAGTTCTTGCTTAGTTTTTTTGTTCCTTTTTAATTTCCTCTTTTCCGTTTACGTCAGACGGTGTTGCGTTTTTTCTTGTGAGGGTCCTTCTGATTTTATTGCACTGTTTTCTTTTCATTGCAATATCTGTTGTCCACCAGTGTGCAGGTCTATAGTTTGAGTTTGGTGATTTTCTTTTTGGGAGTAGTTTATTGCATAAATTTGTTAGGTATTTGGTCAGCTCTTCAGCAGTGTTTAGTTTCGTCCGTGTGTCTTGTTTGAGGTAGTTTTCCATCTTTATTTTGCCCATTTCGTCCAATTTCCACCCTTCCAAGTTTTCTTTGTTGTTCGGAAAATGTTAATTCATACGTTATGTAAAAATGTCCGCTTAGGCTGTCTATATTGTTAACTACGTGCCAGTTGCTAATTTTATTACATATTCTGCTTGATGAGGCTGTGATGTCTATTAATGAGGTGCCGTTTGCGTTGGAGAAGGTGGGTAAGTTTCCAGTATTTATGGCTGTTAGATTATTTGAGATTAGTAGTTCTTCTAATAGCGGTCCTCTAGGATTCTGCACCGTTGATCCAAATACCTTTGACTTCGCGTTGAGATCCCCTGCGATTAGAATATTCTTACTGCAATTTTTTACAAAGGTGTCTATTTGGCTCAGAAAGTTTTCAAATGCTTGCAGGGTTTTGTTTGGAGAGAAGTAGTATGAGATGACAATGACTGTGTCGAGTTCAATAGCTGTAAATCCGTGATATCGGGTTATTTTCATCAGCTTTAGTTGTTTGGATGTCCATATAAGCAGTCGTTGTTTAGGTCATATATGAAGTTTTCCTTTTTCCGATCTGTTGGTTCTTGTCCTAGTATTATGTCTATGTCTTGTTCGTATGTAAATTGCCTTGGTAGGTCTAAGGCGCTATATTTTCTGTCTATGTTTATCTGTAAAATTTTAATTTTTTTGGTTTTGCGTTCTGCAAACATTTTGGCTTTAAATCATTCTACGAGTTTGCCTCATTTCTAAGAATGCCTTCTTATAGAGCGGGCATTCGTAACTGTATGTTTTGTGGTTATTATTGTCAGTGCAGTAGAAACATTTCGGTTTTTATTTGCAGTTTTTGATTTCATGCTGGGTCGAACTACACTTAAGGCAACTTCGTCCTCTGCGGTCGTTTCTGCAGTTAGGGGTGATGTGTCCAAATTTATAACAGTTTAAGCATATTACTGGCTTGTTTGTTTCCTTTACTCTACAGTTACTCCATCTTATTCGTATTTTTCCCGTATTAATTAGTATGTTGGCTTTTTCAATTGGTAATTTTGCAAAAGCATAGAGGAGTTTATTTTGGTTAGGTTTTATAGCTAGTTGTATTTTAATTTCGCTTTTTTCCTCAGGGGTGATTTTTAGTATATCGGTAATAGCGTCTTCTACTTCTTGTTGTTCGGTTGTGCTAGTTATATCCTTTATAAACACTGTTTTGTAGTTTTTGGCTATTGATGTGTCCATATCTTTGTCTATGTTTTTTTTACTTCTTCAAGGAAAGTCTTCTCTTCATGTTCGTTTGCTTGATATTTGATATGTATCTGTCCTTTGTTGTCGTGTCTAATATTGTGCACTCTTACTCCTATATCTTGGATTTTGATGTTTTTTCTCATTTTTGACGTTATTTGGGAGTATGTAGCTTCCGAGTTTACTCCTTTTATTATAACTGTGCCTGTTTTCTTGTTTCTAGTTGTTGTCCAATTAAAGGGATCGTCATTTGTAGAAGTACCTGTATTTGTGTTCAGTTCTCCGTTTGTGTGTACTTCTTGTTCCTGTGTTGTTATTGGTTTGTACGGAGCTCTTGTAGTTGAATATATTGTCATGTTCATGTCGTGATCTTGCAATATTTTTTTCGCCAATCGTCTTATTTTTGCTATGTTTATCTATGATCACTTTCGTGTAATTACAGAGTGTGATTTTTTTGGTTGCCTTTTGTTGTTCTTTTTGTATTAAATTCTTGAGTCCCTGGTAGAGACTCGTCCATTTTTCTAGGTATGTTGAAATGTTCTGCTCAGATTCTGGATTTTTTAGTCCAAGGACGTGTAGTGTATTTCCATTTTCTTCTTTGTTGTCTTCATCTGTGGTGATTTTTGTGTCTACTCTAATTACTTCACCTTCATCTGGCTTTCCAGATTTCAGGTAACTGGAGATTTGAGGAAAGGTTTCACCTAGATTTTTCTTGTAGCCATTATTTCCCTGTTCGTCCGTATCTATGATCACTATGGTGTTATTTTCGATGGAAAGTGGCTTTCCTAGGCCCGGTGTTGTTTTTGGGTAACATTTGTCATTTCATTTTAATTGTATTATCTCCATGATTTTGCTTATGTTATTTGCTTTATGTAATTGTCTTAGTATGTTGTCTTTGTCGTAGTTCGGGTCCGTTTGTGTGTCTATGTTTTTTGTTTCCGCTCTTTTCGTTAAGTATTGCATTGTGTATGTTTCTTCGGTTTGTGTGTCTGTAGTTTTTATTTCTGGTTTTTCGTTTTCTTCGAAGGAGGAAGTTCTTCGTCATCATCCATGCCCCCGCTGTCAGCCGCTTTTTAGTTGTTGCGATGCCTGACTTTGTCGTAAAAGCGAAAGGAAAGATAGTTGTGGTGCCGTAGTACCGCTCTCGCTTATCGCCGGAGATAACGTATGCAAGTGCTATTTGCCTAGCTCCACTACTTGTCACCCGTTATGCCCAGACCCTCAACGAATCTGATGAGTCTTTCGGGTGGCACTGCGTTTGCATCTTGAGGTTCAATGATAGTGTTTCCAAACAGTGAGTATCTCAATCTGGCCATAGTCGGGCAGTCACGTAGGACGTGCTCAACTGTCTCGTCGTCCTACAAGCACAGCCGACACTCCGTCTGTTCGGACAGTCCGAGTCTGTGCATGTGAGATTTTAGGTGGTTAAGTACAGTGCAGCGGTCACTCTGATTTGTCTCCTATTTAGTCTGAGGAATGTTTGGGCTTTTGCCCTCCCTGTTCCCGAAATAAATTTTTGGGGTGTGATAGTATGGGTAGGTTCTCCCACCAGTGGTGGGACTTGGCAACGCTCCACTTATGGAGTTCAGGCTTGACGAGAGAACCCAGCACGGGACTCCTAGTGCTGGCTCCGGGCCTACGAATGCAGAGCCCTCCTAGCTAGAGAGTTTGCTCTCTCATTGCCTTCGTGACCATAATGGCCCGGGATCCATACCAGTGTGAGTGTGACAGTGTTCTCCTGGGATAGGGTGCTCAGAGTCCTGTGGCAGTTCCAGACAATTTTGGCATTGCAGCGCAAAGACATAAGGGCTAGAAGCGCTGCTCGACGATCCGAGCAGAGCTGTAATGATCTATTGTGACCTCCTTCCTCTAATAGGTGTTACAATTGAATGGCATGTATCTCTGCCTGAAACCCTGTGGTGAATCGGCCCAAGTTCTCTGCTGTGCAGATGCCATCCGATCTCCCGTACACTCTGGACACAGCCCCTTCTTCGGTTTTGGATCAGTCCGTGTACGAGGCAGTTTCTGCCAGTTGTAGATCTTCGCCTTGTTCATCCCAGTGTGCCCCTGAGGGAACCCTGATGACGTAGCAAGTGTTAAATATAAGTTTTGATGCCATTAAGTCGGAGACCATGTTCCATACCGCAAGGCCTTCCAATCAAGCTAGAGCATTGTTGGTCCCACCATCAAATGACTGCGGTGCTATGCTCGTCACTTGTTGTAGCCGGTATGTCGCCTTCATTGCCTCTCGTTCCAGGAGTATTGGAAGTGGAAGCAGATCGAGCATGCGCTCCATGGTTGCCGTGGGCGTCGTTCTCATGCCCCCGTGATGCAGAGACATAATTGTCTTTGCAGAGAGGACAGTTTAGTTTTGATGGAGCTCTGTCTGCTCTTTCGATACCAAACTATGACCCCATACGTGATTATCGGTCTTATTACCGTCACGTATAGCCAAATGTTTGTTGGGTCCCATCCCCCATAATTTGCCGCACAGGTTCTTGCACGCCAAAAGGGAGAGCTGTGCCCTCCTAAACGGTACGAATTACATGTGGGGTCCATGTGAGTGATTTGTCCAGGATGACTCCTAGAAATTTTACTTCGTTGGTAAACGGGATTGTCGTCTCGAACAAAGTTGGCGTTTTCAAGAAGCTCAGTCTCTTCCTTCGGGTAAATGGTACAATCACCGTTTTCCTAGGGTTTATTACTAGGTTTTCCTTTGAAAACCAGCTGTGTACAACATCGAGCACCTCTTGCAACGAGCTGGAGATTTGTTGGTATGGGTGGTTTCTTATAAGTATAACGATGTCGTCCTCGTATGCTTGGACCTCGACTCCCGATAGTTCCAAAGTAGCCACAAGGTCGTCCACTAGTTGGGACCACAGGAGTAGTGAAAGCCGCCCTGTGGACAACATCCGTACTTTAATAAACCCGGAGATGTGACTCCTTCAAATGTTCATCGGGCTATTATTACAGCCCCAGAAATAGATGAAGCCAAATTATAGGAGGTGGTAAATAGTTACAACAACTTGAGCAATATGCTCGATATATTCAATAATTACGTCAAAACATATTTGGTTTTAGCACTGATGTGTGTTGTAACCAATATATTATACAACTGTACCGTTATACAGTATGGTGCCAAATCAAGGGTTATCAATGGCATTCAAACCAATGTGTTTGTCTTCGTAGTGGAGATAACGATGGCTATTTCCGCAATTGTAAGTTCTTTTTATCATTGATTATGTTTTTTAAAAAGCAAAAAGTTTACCGAGGTCTCTGCATTTAGTATACCTAAACTCAAAACGTACATTTTCCTATAGTGCCAAGCAGCTTTGGGTATAATGATAAGTGAGAATATACAGGAGGAAACTGTGCTCACCATTTCCATTTGTTACGCAATGCTGATCAAATTCAAAAACAGGAACTACAAGAGTGAAAGTTGGCCAACTGAACTGGTTGCTGGATTTAAACAAGAACAGGAGAATCAGTGTTCATGCTAGGGGGTTCTTTCAACTTAATTGGGGCATTCTGGGGTCGATAACGTCTACTGTCGCTACGTACTCTATCGTCCTCATCCAATTTCTTCTCAAATAGATAAAGTACAAAAACTCATGATTTATATATCTACTTGACAATTGTATATTATCTATCTAAAGTAGAAATAATAGCTGTTGAGTGTTACGTCATAACTTTTGCATCTCACTTTAATTCACGTGAAATGTACAAGACAAAAAAAATGACGCAAAAACTTATGTCGTTTTTAAACATGGTCACCAGCTTTTGGTAATGTCACTGTCAGGTTGGTGAACAAGCGCCCTACACGAGTTTCAACTTGCGAATTATTTTATATTTTCATCTCAATTTGAGAATTGCAAAGCGAATAATTTTGAAAGATGGTTTTGCGACAAATTATTACCCAACTTTTGATTTTTTTTAACTGTGTTATAAAACGTGTATCTTATTATACTATTTTGCAATTAGCTATGACATTTTCTGTGGCTTCGATCCCAACAAGTTCTTATGCTGAAGGCCTAGAAAATTGATAACACTCCTTATTGCATCCCCTCGATTAGTAATAATCGTCCAAATTCATTTAAATCAATAAGCCAAATTACATTTAAAATCTCAATGAATAATAGTAAATTATTATTTACAGTATGTGTAATGATTAGATGGCGATCTTTTAATAAAAAACGAAAACTATCTAATTGGTCATTCACTGGTGAAACGTTTAGGAGCAGATGATTTCAGAGTTTTGAAATCAACGTAAAACGAACGTAAATATTTGTGCGTAATAGTTGGGAACTACTTTTATTTTGAATGTGAAGATGACGTTCATTATGACTGAATTTTGGACATACCTCAAATTTAATCTAATATGATAAATGATGACGTAACACTCAACAGCATTTATTTCTACTACAGCATATAATCCAAGCCACATTTTTGAAGGATGTCTGCATGCGATTTTTATTGAGTGTATAATGAAAAAGCATAAGATGCAGTATTATTAATGGATATTATTCCCGCTGTCGTGAATCTGATAGTGTTATCGTTTAATGATGTAGTAATCAGTCTGGACTCTAACATGTTGCGAATTCGGTTGGTTATTATTGGTTCGATCCTCCTCGCTTTACCGGCGCTAATAAGGGAGTATGTAGGTGCACTATTCAAGACCCTTTTTATGTCTATTAACATATCAACTGCGACACCATTTGAATCTAGGGTATCTTGGATTTTCACCACCAGGTTGTGGATTGCTGCTGGGTCGTTTAAATCGTCCCAAGGTGCTTGTGTTAGTCTCCAAATTTGTCAGCCGGCTACCCGGAAAATGACATATCTCTAACGTTTCACCACCAGTGAAGGTGTAGGTTCCATCGGACCATTTTATCTATAAAAGCTCCTGACACGGCTCCCTGGAAACAATCCTATGGATTTGGGCTCCTGTTGGCAGGTCTTCAATACCGCCACAGAACCATCTTCTAGACTCTTTTAGCAGCCCTGATCTGCTTCTTGTAGTTAGTAAGGGCTTGTCTGTAAGTGTCCCAGTCAACGGACTCCTCAAAACTCCTGTCCCAAACTCCTTTTGCGTTCCGCAATTCTCGTGTTGACACTGCGTTTTGTGGTGCCAATGTATACCGAGCCTTAGCGGCATATAACTCGGTAAACCATGGGTGCCGATAGGGAATCTCCGCGGTCTTTGGCCGATCTCAAGCTCTGTTGTATTGTACGAGTTGGCCTAAAGACAGTTTTAACATTGTGCTTTTCCAATAGCCTGCCGATCATGTCCGTTACTTTATATGTGATAGACTAGTGCATCCCCACTTTTCTTCATCTTCTCCCGTTATTCCTTCCTGGCGTTCTACATTCCTTGGACGGGCCGGGCCGTCCAAGAAGGTACTGAACCTCCTTTGGTTGAAATGTATCCGTTCCAACCAAATGCTTCATTTTCTGTTCCAATTCAGCCGGGTCACAAATTCTCTTGGTTCTTACAGCCAGAGTCTTTATGACTCCCCTTTTCTGTCTAGGATGATGAGTTGATCCGATATTGAGCAATCGGTCATTGTTGCTGATTTTCTATAAACAGTGTGCGCAAGCTTCCCATTTGGCCTCCTTGATACTAAAACATCCAAAAACAGTAGGCGCCCTTCCTTTTCTATCTACATAGTAAATTGAATTTTTGAAGCGTGCTGCCCATAGTTACACCATCAGTTCGCTCGTAGAAATCTTTCTTCTATTGAAATTATGTTGTAGTTAGACAGTGTTGGAACAACTTGGCAATATTTTGTGGAAATTCCTGGGTAATAAGTTTCATGGCTTCCTAGGCATGGCACCAGGTACCATCTTGAAGTGCGAAACAATATCGAAGCTAACGAGAATTGAAGAGTCAAAGAATGCAATTTTTCGACGAAATGAGTGGTGCCTTTTATAGAGCTGTCAGTACTTCCCATTTTAGTTAGCAGCAGTTTTGTGAGGTGTTTCGCGATTTCATAAGTCGGGCTTCCTATGGCGCTCACGATGGGTCTCAGTGGCACATCCGGTTTGTGGATATTTGGTGCGTGAACAGCCTTGGTGGCAAGGCTGTTCACGTACGTATTCATATAATATTCAACCAAAGACCCACGTAGCACGTCTTTGATTGAATTAAGCAACCTTGAAGAGGTATCTTAAAGAAGCTCAACAAAATGTAACTTTTGTTGAACTCAGATTTTTTCAAGATTTTTTTTCTTGTTACATATAGGGGTTGAGGGTTTTAGGGTGGTAACACTGAATTGATGAAAGAATTGACGAAAAATAGAATAGGTTTCTTTTCGCCATAAACTTGGTAAACGTTTTTTGTAATTTATTTTTCAATTAATTGACAGAGGAATAACACACGAATTTTTGAAAAATGTGACCTTGAAGCGACGTAATGATAGTGTAAAACACCCTCAAGAGATTAGTATTAAAATGGAACTGCCTTTTAGAGTCAATTCGCAGCACCTCGCTTGAAGAGCCTCAAACAAATATTAGATTTGTTATCGATCACAAAATATTGAGTGTATTTTTGTCTGTGAGAGCAATAACTCCACACCATCTTACTGAAATCACAAGTTCCTCAATTGTTCTTGTTCTACAATTTAAAACATAATTTGAAGAATTTACGATGACAGGCATGTATCTATCACGCCAAACAGTGATTTGCTACATTATACTGTTAGTTTATGGGAATATCCATGAATAATTTGAAGATTATTGCGGAACCTACGCATTGATATATTTCACAAAGTTATTAAATGACGAGTAACAACAGTGGATTAACTGTCATTTTACTATCATAACAAACAAAAGCACCAGTTTTTTATTTTTCCTGTGTTAAACAAGGTGCTGGGAATATTAAAAGTTGGATGGCAGCCCTTTTCATCCTAACGTGATGAGCAAGTTACGTGTTTCCAAAGTTGTGTTAACAACTGAACGGACTATATTAATTGAATTCTTACGAAATACCTTCCTCACTAATACTTTATATTTTTGTTGCAGGTCAAAATCTGGTACCAAAACCGTCGGTACAAAACCAAACGAAAACAACTCCAAATGCAAGAGTCCAACATGCTCAATTCGAACGCGAGAAAAGTGGCAGTAAAAGTACTGGTCAAGGACGACATGCCCATATTCCTGCAACAGAAGGCGCCGCTTTACCAAAAAGCCGCCTACTACACCGACCCCAGCAAAACGGACTTCTTCGTCTACGACCAGCTCAGCAAGACCATGGTACAGAAGTACCCGAAAACGTTACAGGAATCAATGCTGAACCTGTGTCAGCAGTACTCGAATTCCATGCAGCTGTTTCCGTACTTCAACTACTACCATCCTTCTTTAATCGGCAGTTTAGGTCAGCAGGAGGATGACGTGGCTTCGGATAGCAGGGAGCAGAACTAGTTTGATAAGGTTTAACTTTATGATTGTTCTCAGCAATAATGGTAGTTATAGGGATAAATTGTTGATTAATGGTTTGCATGACATTGGTTTAAAAAAGCTTGCTCAGTTTTCTAAAGTAAATTATACAGGGTGTTCATTAGAAAATTTATTTAGAGGGCTATGAATTTTTAGCAGAAAAGGATGACAAAACCAAAAAAAATAAACTTTTGTTTTTCATCCTTTACTTTTGAAATTTCACAGTCAACTAGATGATGTTTTTAAATGAGCACCGCCTACTATATTATGCTGAATTTTTCAGTTTTGCATCATCAGAAAACTGAAATGTTCTTAACTCCAGTATTCCCAAAAATATTTTGTAATATACTGTAAATATTTAGAAAAATAGTTTGGATATTTATTTATTGATCATGTCTGGTTGAGAATTTGTGCAATAAGATATATTAGTTGTAAATCAATAAAATATTGTAAATATTAATAGTTTTTGTTGCTAATAGAAACCATTTGCAAAAAATCAGCATTACTAAAACTAAATGAAATTCTTAAAACTAAGTTATGATAACTTCTATGCAACCAAATATAGTAATATGCATTTAAGCAAAAGAATACACCACAGCAGTAAGTACCATTTAAAACTGATTAATATATGCTACCAGCAATGGTTGTTTATGTAGAGATAAACACTAACTAAGAGTGCAATGCAATACAATCTTTAATAGTCGATATTCGAATTCGAAAACACAACTTGTAAAGAGTTCACAAGCAAATCAATAACAAGGGAGCAAATGTCTTATTAAGCACTTAAAAATACATTCAATGCATAACATGTGAGAAAGTCAGCTAGGATTAATTACCCTGAGCTTTGATAAGTCCAAGACAGTTTTGCGACAACAACAACAACAATCTAGCGGGACACAGAGAGAAATAAATACTAATAATGCAATAAAATCACGATAAGTAATTGCACAACATGATAAACACACATACTATAGATTTATGGGCAAAAACTGATTTAGAAACGGACGATAACAGCAGGATTTTTGCATTCAAAAACACTTTTATCAATTTCAAAACGCGAGAAGAGAATCTGCACACCATCGAGAATGAGCAGGTAAGAGAAACACACTTAATCCAGTACACAAAACTGCTATCAAGCACAAACGAACACCAAATTATTACTTTATTGAACTTTCAATTTTACGCTTTCAATTTTACGTTTTTATTATACTTTTCAATCGATATATTTCCTGCCCAGGAGACAGTAATTGTACCTGAACTCTCTCTTAACCGGGTGAACGAATACATTTATGCAGACATCAGCCAATCATATCGAGCGATTCATACCATTAATCCATCGTGACGCTGCACAGCCAATGAGGAAATCAACAAACGCATACCGACGTCTTCGTTATCTAGGGTAATAAGACTGTGATCTGGGCTATTTTTAGATTATATTTCGACGGCTTTCTTTAAATATGAAGAAATTCATTACGATTTCTTATCTTTTTCTCTGCATAGAAACAGAAGATCTAAACTGCTAACGGAAAAGATCGATACAGCAAAATTTTTTGTAATTTTTGGGAGTCTGTATCTCGGAAAAGCCTTAGCCAAAATTTAAAACCTAAAGAGATTTTCAAAGGTTGTTTCTTCTAGAATCACCGCGGGAGATTGATCTTAATTAAGTTATTCTCTAAAAGATATACAGGGTAAAGAAAAAAGCACTGCAAAATGGTTGCTTTTCAACCCACTGCATTTGGTAGGTACCGTAATTTCAGAATATTCATTGTTATGACATTTAATGGCGTTAGATTGTATCTCGATACATGTTCGGCAGTTTTCGATGTTTTGGCCTACAAAATAAATTACAGGGGTTTTTCAAAAAGTTGACGCTCTTTTGTAAGTCACCCTGTATCGCTAGAATGCCGCAGCCGATTTTAATAAGATAAATGATTTCTAAAAGATAACTGGTTGTAAAATCAGCTACGTAGATATACAAGGATGGCAAAAAATCTAATAAATAACTGATTAAAATTTTGTTTATTATGATGTCATGACGGGAGCCTTAACTTTAAGACTCTTTTTGTAATGACAATTAAGAGCTCGATATCTCGGGACGGTTTTGACGGTTTTTTGGTTTTTTGCCTACTAAATCAGTTACAGGGAGTTTACAGAAAGTTTGAACCTTCTTTTAAGTTACAATACAAGGTACTTTGAAATTAACTGGGAAATCCCTAGGCAAAAATAAGGCACAATATTCATACAAACATAACCCGCAAACGCTTCGTCTCCGAGATACAGGGTGTTATTTTTTTTTTTTAATTTTTTCTTTATAGCTCTCAAAGATTTTGAGATATTTAACTCAAATTTTGAAGATAACTAACCATTTATTATCTACATCATAGGATACACCGACCGCTAGAATAAATCGACAGGTTCTTATTTTTTCTCGGGTTGTGTCCTTTTACCCTCACAAACTTTTTTGTAGTATGCCACTCATATTTTATTCTTAAAAACCTGAATTGTCTATTTAATTTAGAAACTTTCGTGCTTCTTGCATCCTTGTCTTATGTCTCACCGTTTTCGAGAAATTTGCAAAATTGTTTAGGAATGTACATAATTTTTCCATTAGAAATGTCTGTTTTCTGCGTTTTTATTTAAATTCCCAGATACTGATGAAAAAGAGTCACTTATGGAAAAAGTATGTGCATTTCTAGACACTTTTGCAAATTTCTCGAAAACAGTGGGAAATAAGACAAGAGAGTTTAAGAAAAAACGATCAGTGGCGTGCTACAAAAAAGTTTGTGGGGGTATACATTCTGTCGATTTTGGATAGCAGTTAGTATATCCAACGATGTAGATAATAAATGGTTACCTATATTCAAAATTTGAGTTAAATATCTCAAAAATTCTAAGAGCTATAAAAAAAAATTTTAACACCCTGTATCTCGGAGACGAAGCGTTTGCGGTTTATGTTTATGAACATTGTGCTCTATTTTTGCCTAGGGATTTCCCAGTTAATTTCAGGATACCTTGTATTGTAACTTACAAGAAAGTTCAAACTTTCTCTAAACGCCTTGTTTTAGTAGGCAAAAAACCAAAAAACCGCAAAACCGTCCGGAAATATTGACCATAGCTCTCAAATGTCATTACAAAAAGAATCTTAAGTTAAGGCTTCCGTCATGACATCGAAGTAAACAAAATTTTAATCGGTTTTTTTATTAGGTTTTTTTCCATCCTTTTACAAAATGGCATAAAATTGTTTTATGAACTATGAGTCTACGTCACTGATTTTACAATCAGTTATCTTTTAGAAATCATTTACATCTTATTAAATTGGGCTGCGGCATTCTCGCAATACAGGGTGACTTATAAAAGAGCGTCAACTTTTTGAAAAACCCCTGTAATTTATTTTGTAGGCTAAAAAACCAAAAACTGCCAAACATGTCCCGAGATACCAACTAACGCCATTAAATGTCATAACAATGAATGTTCTGAAATTACGCTACCTACCAAATGCAGGGGTTGAAATGCAACCATTTTGCATTGGTTTTTTCTTTACCCTGTATATCCTTTAGAGAATAACTTATTTAAGATCAATTTCCCGCGGTGATTCTAGAAGAAACAACCTTTCAAAATCTCTTTAGGTTTTAAATTTCGGCTAAGGCTTTTCCAAGATACAGACCCCCAAAACAAACAAAAAATTTTGCTGTATCGATTTTTTCCGTTAGCAGTTTATTTGGATATTTACTGTTTGAAATCGTTTAAAAATACGTTTATTATTCCTTTCTTATGTTGGGTTTCCTCAACACCAGAAGGTAGACAGTCTTGTTAACTGCAACCTCGTAGGGAGGGACTAACCCCAGAGTTGAGCTCACTGAATATAATTTAATTCGCTTTAACATACAAGACTCTTGAAATGACCTTCTTCATATTAAAAGCATGTTCCATTGAATCACCCAAGAACAGCCCCCAAGTCTGCCTAAAGAAGACAATCATCCACAGATCCTTCTGAAGATAACCGTCCATATATTTACAGAGTGTCACCTAAGTACATGATCAAAAGGGTAATTCAACATTCTTTGTCTCGAAAGAAAAAAGACGATTTCACATAATTATTACTAAGAAAATATATCTGGTTTCAAAGCTGATGGTCAAAGGTTTTGGAAATAATTATGTTTTCTTTCGTCTATACCCCCTTCGGTTTTGGCACAAAATTTACTACCATTTGGTTTTTTGAATCAATTATTTATTTCTTATCTGATGCGCGATTTTTATAACGGATTATTACTACTATTGTTTCAAGATCAATTTGATACCACACAAACCGATCCCAAACTAAGAGTTGAGCTTTCAAATATTTTTACTTGCTCGTTTTTTGGGTTAGTGAACCTTTTCAAAGTTTGCCAATTTTTTAACTTAATCTGCCTTCATGGAAGTTGCAAATAAATACTAACATCAAACCATATATCTCAAGTGTATTCAAAAGAATAAGAAATGGATATTAACAAATTAATTTTAGAGTAATAGTACAAACACTAAGGCTTAAAATTCTTAAACCCTGGCTTAAACTAAAATCTATGAAAAATGAAAAAACACACCAGTTGTGCCTACCTACTATAATGATTAATTAAATCGCTAAACTAAAAATAATAAAAAAATACATTAAATACCTTAAGTAATAGTCTGAGGCAAATAGCAAAAATGTAATATATTATGTACTGTAAAATTTAAGTGCTGGAAACTAATTGTCCCTGAGCAATAGGCAACTGTTCCTGAACAAGCAGTCTTTCAATTGTAGAATGAATAAACTGTTTAGATACTTCTCTGATCGTCGGAAACAACGTCGGAAATCAGGATTGAGAGCACAGCCCATTAAAATCTAATGAAACTGGAAGATTCCCATAATTCTGTGAAAGTGACTAATTGGGGGAACCAGAGTGATTCTTCCAATCAGTCACTGCCTTTACACATTTTACTAGCACAGTGAGTACAAGGGCTGAACTTACTTGAATTAATTGAATCAGCCAAAAAAACCAAATCAATTTCAACAGCACCACCTTTGGTGCGAGTTTCAAGAGCAAAATTTCCAAAAGGGAACTAATTGAGCAATCTGTGAAAGAAGAAAGAAGAATGTTCAATTAGTTCCCTTTTGAAGTTTTGCTCTTGAAACTCGCACCAAAGGTGGTGCTGTTGAAACTGATTTGGTTCCATGTCGAAATAGGTTCGCGTGCCCCTTTTTGGCTGATGAATTAATTCAATTAAGTTCATCCCCTGTACTCACTGTGCTAGTAAAAGGTGTGAAAGCAGTGACCACAAAACATACCCATATAGAACGGAAAGTGAAATGTTACACCTTGGCGATATCTTTCAGCGCCTGTTAATAGGAAGGCATAGTTTTAGGAATCCTGGCGCATTCACCATTTTTAATTCCGCTTTTTGGAAGACACGACATTATACAGGGTGTTTGAGAAGCAGATGCATGTGGTGCAGTATGTTATTCTACATTTTAATCTAAGCAAAAATGTTCCTTTATACACTTATATCGGCAGAGGCTTTATGTAGGATATTCTAATTATATCCCAAGTTTATAGGAACATTTTTACTTAAAAAATATATAGAATAACATATTGAAGCACATATCTTCTTCCTGAAACAACATGCTGCTCTATCTAATAGATTATGGTATTTATAAGGAGATGTTTTTGTCGTGAATAATCTTAAACTATTTATATTTAACAGCCTACCTACTATTAATAGTATTAATAGTTTACCGACTATTTAGTACTTATATATTGTGATTGAAGTTAGCAGGATTAAGATAAAAGTCGCACAGATATTCTTTTATCTGCTGCGAGTTTGAGTCTCTACCAGATTAAGCAAATAAATACCATAACCTGAATCTAGTTAACTTACATTGGGATACAAATAAGTGGTGTTTTAAATAAAGTCGCTATTAATATTTCAGTATGTGGACAACTGCAAAATAAATAATGAAAAAGCACTATGCATCCCTGTTTAAACTTAAAAAATCAAAAACGTTTCCATATATTTTTAAACTTGCTATCACGTATAAAGCAAAAATAAGTATTCTTTTTACTGGTTTTAGCTGATAAAATCATCTACCAGTTCCCATTTTCGGTTATAAGCTTATTTCAAGTTATACTTTTTAAACGAGAAGCATAAAGATAAAAACATAGAAAAGTACTATTAGTAAAACCTCCAAAAATCAGTCAGAAAGAAGAGAAAATATTCTTATTTTTTGTTAATTATTTTTCGTTTATTTATGATTCATATGATAATGGCACCAAGGTTTCTAAATACCTAAAGTTAATAGGTTATAAGATTATAATTTTATGTGTTTTTAGAGGCCTTCTGTCAAACACTCTTTGATTTTGAAATCAATGGTCCTGCACAGTTTAAATTCTATGAAATTAAAAAAAAAACATAAAAGTGCTGTGGCATTAACTAAAATTAACTAAAATATAGATAATTCTTACAATTTTAGTATCTAAATATATACAGGTATGTATCTATACAGTATGTCTTGCAAGTCGTTATTTTACCACAAGTTTAGAAAGGTCGTATTTCAATACTATTTTTCTAAACTTAGCTTAGAAGAGTTTAGTGTATACAAGACAGCATTTCAAAATAAAAAAAAGAGATAAATTGAAATGTGGGTTTTTTCACAAATATTGTTACACTTAGGGCCGGTAGTTTAAATTTCGATTACTACATTTGAACACTGATTAACTATGACTTATATTATTATGACTGTAACATTTGACCGATGATTACTTAATCAAGTTCGTGATCGGGATTCAAAATACCGGCCCTTAGTTGGTAGTTTTTGATTAAATGGACAGAAAATTATCTACTCTGTCACCTCCCAAAATTATTGTAACAACTGACAAGACTTACGTAATATGTTACTATAATTATTAGTACACTAGTAAATAATAATCATTAAATTTCTCATGTTTGGATATTGTGCAATAATGCATAATAATTCATTTATGGAGTATTATACCTGTTAATGTTTGAGTATCCAGAATAAATCTTCTTTGATGCATTGCCAGAGAAAGAAGGCGAGTTAAGTTGACTGCGTGCTTAGGGTTCTTCAGATGTATTTCCATGATTTTGTAGAATCTCTTTATTTGATGATGTATAAATCCATGTTCTTCAATTGTACCATCAATGTTCTTCAGAGTTTTAATTTCTTTGATAATCTCTGCAAATGTTGTTGACGTAAATATGTATTTTTTTTGCTGAAATAACATGTGAACATTAGGAAACAATACTATCTATCATACATGTGCAATTGTATAATAGATCATATAAAATAATGGTAATCTGGCTCATATATACCGTTTTTTTTTGAATGCCATATTAATAAGAGAATTTTGGATAGTATATAAACTAGAATGATGATGGGCTGAATATGCTAATTTTCGCAAAAATCACCTTATTTCCAATTTTTTTATGAGATACTGTATGTTCAAACACATTCAAAACGAGAAAATCCCATAAAGTATATTTTACAAACGTATTCCTTATAATTTGACAATTCTTACCTTGGGGTATACATAAAATAGGAAAAGCGCCAGGAGTAAGATTTCTACCATCCTCAAGTAACCATATATTTGCAATAATTAACTCTTTTGAACTAAATGATACACTCAATAAGTAGCAAGTCGAAATAATTGAAATTAAACAAAATTTGTGTCCAAATTTGAGTACTGCCAAGTTGAGAAAAACGTGAATTTTAAGTGTCCCGTCATTGTCACCTTCAACTTAACCCAGTTTTTTGGTATTTTTTGAAGAAAACTGTAACCTTTGAAAATGGAGTACTAGTGGCGCTCTCACACAATAGGAAGGCATACTTAAAACAATTAACCGAGCCTTCCATTTGATTCCTTTCTATATGGGTATGTTTTGTGGCAGTGACTGATTAGAAGAATCACTCTGATTCCTAAGAATTATAAGAATCTTCCAGTTTCATTAGACTTTAATGTGCTGTGCCCTCAATCCTGATTTCCGACGATCAAGGTAGGATCTAAACAGTTTATTCATTCTACAATTGAAAAGACTACTACGATTGTTCAGCGACAGTTGCCTATTGCTCAGGGACAATTAGTTTCCAGCATTTGAATTTTACAGTACATAATACATAACATTTTTGCTATTTGCCTCAGAGGTATTTAGTGTGTATTTTATTATTTTTAGTTTAGCGATTTAATTAATGATTTTAGTAGGTAGGCACAAATGGTGTGTTTTTTTTTTCACAGATATTAGTTTAAGCCAGGGTTTAAGAATTTTAAGCCTTAGTGTTTGTACTATTACTCTATAATTAATTTGTTAATATCCATTTCTTATTCTTTTGAATACACTTGAGATGTATGGTTTGCTGTTAGTATTTATTAGCAACCTCCATGAAGACAGATAGAGTTAAAAAAATTGCAACCTTTGGAAAGGTTCACTAACCCATAAAGCGAGCAAATAAAAATATTTGGAAGGTCAAACCTTAGTTTGGGATCGGTTTATGTGGTATCAAATTGATCTTGAAACATTGGTCCTTCGAGCCGGATCTGCTTTTGTGGACTAGTAAATTTATACTACTTGAATTGTTAACGTAAAAACGGATTTAGATACTTTGAAAAAGTGCAAAGGCAACATTTACTCGCATTACAAATTGGGTTTTAGCTAGTGCTAGCACTGAAATTATTGTTTTACATTTTCAATCTAGGGTAGAATCGCAAAATAGTGCGTTTCAAAAATACAAATCAGCACAAGATGAAATTGAACTTCAGTTGCCAGATGACACTGAAGATGGGAATAGGATTGAACATGAATTTTAAAATGCACTTGTTTTACTTAAAGATTGTTTTCAGAGATTGTCACCAGCTCAACCTAATCCTATTGTTACTCTAACTGGTTCTACAGTATAAATTGTACAACAGTCAAATTCAGTTGATGTAAAGTTACCTCAAGTAAATATTAAACCCTTCAAGGGAGATATCACAGAATGGAATTCCTTTTATCAGCTTTACTATGCTTTGATCTCAGATAATGATCAACTTACAAATATTCAGAAATTCGTGTATTTGAAATCGCTCTTGTGGGACGAACCCCTAAGGTTGATTGAAAATTTGTCGGCTACTAATGAAAATTTTGATTCTGCGGTAGATATTCTAAAAAAACGCTATGAAAATAAAATAGCAGTTGCTCATTCTCTTTTTGCTTCTCTACTGGAGGGTCCACGTATAACAAAATGCAGCGCATCAGTTTTACGTAAATTTGTAACAAATTGTAAGCGTAATTTAGATTCACTAAAAAACCTCAAATGTGATTGTGAGCAACTTTGGAAATTGCTTTTAATTCATTTACTAGGTAAAAAACTCGATTTTGGCACCAGAAAGGCTTTCAAATCGGAAAGAGACATTGATGAACTTCCGGATTTGCAAGAATTCCTCGAATTTCTCGAAAAGCGTTGCTTGGTGTTAGAAAATCTCTCTAATATCGCAACACAACATGAGTTTACAGTTAATAAAAGACAAAATAATAAAACTTTTTGAGTCACAAAATAAAACCAGAATAATAATTTTATATTTTGCAGCTTTTGTAAATCAAATTCTCACAGAATTTATACTTGTGATTTATTTAAAAGGCTTACTCATTCAGCCAAGAGAAAATTTGTCACATCTTATAGACTGTGTTTCAATTGTCTCGGTTCAAAACACGGTGTTTCTCAATGCACTGCCAAGTCTTGTCAAGTATGTGCACAAAAGCATCATTCTATTGTTACGCATCGCAGCAACGCCGCATGGGAGGCGGGGCAACGCATGGGAGCGTGTTGGTTGGTGGAGCTTCGCGACCTATCCGCGCTGCGTCATGGCTGACACGAGTGATTTATTGCTCGGCTGGCTTATTCTAGAAGGCAGTTGTTTACCGTTACAACCGTTTTTTTTATGTGAGATTATTCAAGAATTCTTATAAAGAACATTCTAGGTTTTTATGTAATTTTAGGATTGTATATAAAAGGCGCATAAAGCGGCGGTTAGGAATAGTCGTATTTTAATCGAGCTATAAGTAAGCTAAAGTTACGAAGCGATAATAGAAGGCTATAAAGTGTTAAGTAGTGAGTTATTTAGTAGTCGTGTGTATTTGTGGAGTTAATAAATAGTGTTTTCGTATTAAATCGTTACACTGGAATTATTGAACCCCGAGTTCGCAACAATTGGTGTCAGAAGTGGGATTCCAGTGGGAATTTGAGGACCAATATTACTGAACTGTAAGTGAGTGCTTCATTGCCGGACATTACCTGTTTATGCCAGTGACTAGAAGCCAGCATCAAGCGATGGAGGATCAACTTGCCGCCCTGCTGTCCCTTATGCAACAACAGAGGGAAGAACAGGAAAAACGCGATCAAGTACAGGAGCGACGTTATCAAGAACAGGAAAAACGTGATCAAGTACAGGAGCGACGTTATCAAGAACAGGAAAAACGTGATCAAGAACAGGAGCGACGTTATCTAGAACAGGAGAAACGTTATAACGAACAGAAGGAAGAGCAAGAAAGACGTTATAAGGAGCAAAAAGAGGAACAAGAAAGACGTGATCAAGTACAGGAGCGACGTTATCAACAACAAAAGGAAGAGCAGGAAAAACGTGATCAATTACAGGAGCGACGTCATCAACAATTCAAAGAAGAATTAATGAACCATCTCGCAGCTAGGGAGCAACAATTGGAAGAAAGAATAATGCAATCCGTCAACGAATCCGTTAACGGCGTTCACGAATCCATTAACGGCGTTAACGAAGGACTCGAAGCTGTCAACCAGAGGGTTCTCGAGCTAGAAAAGAAATTCCGGGAACAACTTGAGGACGACAACGTGTCTACAGAGAGTTTTAGCACAGCCAACGCTAAAATTAAGCCTCCCGATTATGACGGTACTACTGCATGGGAAATTTATAAAACTCAGTTTGAGGCAGCTGCAAAAGCTAATGGTTGGTCCGAGCCCCAGAAAGCTACATCATTAGTGGTAGCACTTCGTGGAAAAGCGGCTGAATTACTACAATCCCTGTCGGCAGCGGATCAAAGTAATTATGCGGCTTTAGTACACACTCTGCAACTACGATTTGGAAATGAGCACAAAGAAACCGTGTTCCAGGCCCAGCTGAGGATGAGACAGCAAAAGTCAGGTGAATCCTTACAAGAATTTGAGGCGGACATAGACAGACTCATTCACCTGGCATATCCATCGGCCCCTGAATCTTTTCAAATGCAATTTGCCGCCGAAAGGTTCATTGAGGGAGTTCGCGATAGTGACATGAGATACCACTTACGTCTTGTAAGGCCCAAGAATATCAGCGAGGCACTAGTTCGGGCCCTGGAATTTGAGGCGTCACGAGTGTCATCTAATTCATCGCCACGCGTACGAATGGCAACTTGCGGTGAAGAGGAGAATACGTCTATGGCTGAATCCATGGCCAGTTTACATAAAGCGATGAAAGATATGGCAGTCAGTATGCAAGCCCTGTTAGAAAGAACGCCTCGATCAACGGACAATCGGGGCATAAAATGTTTTAACTGCGGCAGACTGGGTCACATCAAGAGTAACTGCCGTAATAGGGCAAGAAGTCCGTCGCCGTCGTTTAGAAGACCAAGCGGCGACCAAGACCGCCCTAGGTCCCAGGAAAACTAATTCCGGTCAATGCAAGGGGGCAATTGACCGGGGCCGCTAAGACCCCCAGGATCTTTAAAGTCAATAATTTGGGTGGCAAAAGTCTCACAGTGGCCGGACGCATTAAAGAACAGAAGATCCAGATTACCATGGATACAGGAGCAGATGTGACCATTGTAAGGCCAGATAAACTTTTCGGATATACCATACAACCATTGCCCAACCCTATTATGTTAAAATCAGTCACTGGAGAATCTTGCCCTATAGACGGAGAAGCCGATGTCACCATCATTATTGGAGAAAGACTTGAAGTTCGGCATAAAGTGTTGGTTGCCAGGATCAAAGACGAGTTTATTTTGGGAATGGATCTCATCAGGAAACATGGATTCTCCTATGATCACATACAGAATATTCTCACGTTTGGAGATGAGGAGTTTGCATTAACCAATGGAAATGTGGAAACTAGTATCCGTCTACTGGTGGTGAAAGATGTAAAAATTCCTCCAAATTCAGAACAAATTATCACAGTGACTTCTGAAAATGATCCTGGGTGGTCCATAGGACTTATAGAACCTAACCTGGATTTGACGACTGAAATCATGGTAGCCCGAACTTTGACCGACACGAAGAAGACTATGCCAGTACGAGTTGCCAATATTGGAGAAAGGACCATCAAGCTAAAAGAAGGAACAGTTCTTGCCAATTATGAGCCTGTACAATGGGTATGCAATTGTGTCGAAGCAGAGACATCCAAAATTATATCTTCTAACCAAGCTTCCCCAGAAGTTATTGATGCTTTTAAGCGACAGTGGAGTCACCTGTCAAAGGAACAACTTCAGTCTGCTATAAAATTTGCCATGGATGAATCTGATATGTTTAACTTCAAGAGCAACGACAGTCAAACCGATTTAGTTGTCCATAAGATCAACACAGGAGATGCCCAGCCAATACGACAACATCCACGAAGGGTCCCTCTGGCTAAACAACAGGAAGTTAACAGTTTGCTGAATGAAATGTTAAAGGAGGGCGTCATAGAAGAATCATCTAGTCCATGGTCGTCGCCTGTGGTTCTTGTTAAGAAGAAAGATGGTTCAACGCGGTTCTGTGTTGACTACAGGAAACTTAATGATGTAACCAAGAAAGACAGCTACCCATTGCCACGTATAGACGACACCTTAGCAACTTTATCGGGATCAAAGTGGTTTTCCACTCTAGATTTAAAAAGTGGGTACTGGCAAGTAAAGATTGCTCCCGAAGACAAAGAAAAGACTGCATTTTCTACTGGTTCTGGACTATACCAATTCACTGTTATGCCTTTTGGATTGTGCAATGCTCCATCAACTTTCGAGCGACTAATGGAACTTGTCTTGAGGGGGCTGACTTGGAAAACTTGCCTGGTATACTTAGATGACATAATTGTCATGGGGCGTGATTTCGACGAGCACTTGAAGAATTTAAGAGAAATCTTCAACAAGTTACGGAATGCTCACCTGAAGTTAAACTACAAGAAATGCAGCCTGTTCCAGAAGCAAGTCGAGTACTTGGGGCATACTATCTCAGAACAAGGCATTAAAACTAGCCATAGTAAAATATCTGCCATTAAAGATTGGCCAGTTCCCCGAGACAAACACGAAGTAAGGAGCTTTTTGGGACTATGTACTTACTACAGGAGATTTGTAGAGGGATTTGCCGACATCGCAAAACCGCTGCACAAATTAACGGAAAAGAAAACACCGTTCTTGTGGAACCACGAATGCAGTCAGGCGTTTGCAAGGCTTAAAGCTGCCCTATGTTCTAGTCCAATCTTGGCTTACCCTATAAAGGACGGACTGTTTATTCTGGACACGGATGCAAGTAACTGTAGTCTAGGTGCAGTACTCTCTCAAAGACAAAACGGGCAAGAGAAGGTCATTGAGTACTACAGTAAGACTTTAAGTAAGCCAGAAAGAAACTATTGCGTCACTAGAAAGGAGCTGTTGGCCATCGTTAAAGCAGTCGAACATTACCATCGCTACTTATATGGAAAAAGGTTCCTGATTAGAACTGACCATGGAGCCTTGAAATGGTTATTACAGATGAAAAACTCTGAAGGTCAAATAGCCAGATGGATAGAGCGCCTGCAGCAGTACGATTTCCAAATTGAACATCGACCAGGAAGGTCTCACGGAAATGCCGATGCATTGTCTAGACGGCCATGTAAAGAAGATTGTCGGCATTGTCAAAGAACTGAGCAGCGTGAGGGACTTCCTTCTGTACGGAGAACGTCGGTGGAAATAAACGATGGCTGGACCACACAGACACTTCGAGAAGAACAACTGAATGATCCAGATATTGGACCCATACTCATAGCAAAGACTAGTGACAAGAGACCAGAGTGGCAAGAAATCGCTGGTAAAAGTCCAAACCTGAAGGCGCTATGGGCCCAGTGGCACTCTCTTAAAATAGAAAATGGACTACTGAAGAGAGCGTGGGAGAGTCCGGATGGCAAGTCCGTAGTCAGGCAGTTGGTTGTTCCTGGTAGCAGAAAATCAGATGTACTACAGGAAATGCACAACGGAACAAGCGGAGGCCATTTTGGGGTCAATAAAACATTGGCCAAAATTAAAGAGCGGTATTATTGGGTGAACTATCATGAAGACGTCGAATCTTGGTGCCGCAAGTGCGAAGTTTGTTGTGCCACAAAAGGACCTCGAACAAGATCACGGGGCCGAATGGTGCAGTACACTGTAGGTGCTCCATTCGAGAGGGTAGCAATTGATGTCGCGGGACCATTTCCTCAAACTGAGTCGGGCAACAAATACATCTTGGTCGCCATGGATTACTTCACTAAATGGCCTGAAGCATACGCCCTACCTAATCAAGAAGCAACGACTGTGGCAACGGTGCTAGTAAATGAAATGTTCTGCAGATTTGGGGTCCCTCTCGAACTTCATTCTGATCAGGGCCGAAATTTTGAATCGGCTGTGTTCCAGAAGGTCATGGAACTTCTCGGAATTCGCAAAACCAGGACAACTCCTTTGCATCCACAGTCGGATGGGATGGTAGAGAGGTTTAATCGGACCATGGAACATTACCTGTCTAAAATGGTGGCAGATCATCAGCGTGATTGGGACCAACATCTACCTCTCATGTTGATGGCATACCGAGGCTCTACGCATGAAGCCACTGGTTATACTCCGGCGAAAGTGATGTTCGGAAGGGAAATGAGGCTTCCTGCAGATTTGATGTATGGAACACCAGAAAAAGACTCACTCAACCCTGAGAATTTTGTGGAGGAGCTTAAGGAGAGGCTGGACAATGTTCATGAACAAGTCAGGAATAAACTGCGGATATCCAGTGATCGAGCCAAAGCAAGATATGACTTACTAGCTAACTCCCGCGGCTTCCAGGATGGTGATTTGGTGTGGCTATACAATCCGAGGCGAAAGGTGGGGAAGTCGCCCAAACTTAGCCAAAATTGGGAAGGACCTTATACAATTATAAAGAAGATTAATGATGTGGTGTATAGGATCCAGCGGACCCCCAGGTCAAAGATGAAGGTCGTTCATTTGGATCGATTAGCACGATACCATGGAACTCTATCTGTTCGGGACGAACAGCCTTAGGAGGAGGGCAATGTTACGCATCGCAGCAACGCCGCATGGGAGGCGGGGCAACGCATGGGAGCGTGTTGGTTGGTGGAGCTTCGCGACCTATCCGCGCTGCGTCATGGCTGACACGAGTGATTTATTGCTCGGCTGGCTTATTCTAGAAGGCAGTTGTTTACCGTTACAACCGTTTTTTTTATGTGAGATTATTCAAGAATTCTTATAAAGAACTTTCTAGGTTTTTCTGTAATTTTAGGATTGTATATAAAAGGCGCATAAAGCGGCGGTTAGGAATAGTCGTATTTTAATCGAGCTATAAGTAAGCTAAAGTTACGAAGCGATAATAGAAGGCTATAAAGTGTTAAGTAGTGAGTTATTTAGTAGTCGTGTGTATTTGTGGAGTTAATAAATAGTGTTTTCGTATTAAATCGTTACACTGGAATTATTGAACCCCGAGTTCGCAACACTATGCTTCACATATATCAGAATTCTGCACAAAGTAACGATCAACGTTCTTTCAGTGGCCATAAATTAAAAAATTTGAACAGCTCTCATGATATAGCTGGGTCAAGTCATATGAATCGGCCCACTGGGACTAATAATAATAATAATCAGCAAAAGGCTGACACTACACAAATGCTGAATTTGTCAAACCTAAAAGAAAATGGTTCTCCTTCTTCAGATGGCGCTAGTTAAGTGTCTGCTTTAGCTACAAGAAATACTACTGTGATACTTTCGACAGCCTGTGTTACTGTTTACTTAAAAAATGGTCACAATATACAAGTTAAAGCAATTTTAGACACAGGGTCTCAAAATTCTTTCATTACTAGAAAATTGGTTTATAAACTCAACCTTAAAACTTATCCAAGTCATACCCAATTTTCAGGTATTGCTAAGAGTAACAACTTGTTTCATGACAAGGTTGAGGTGACAATACATTCAAACATTTTACTTTACAAAAAACTTAGATTGTCATGTGTGGTTCTTCCAATAATCACAGATAAATTACCTCAAACGCAAATAGATATCTCTCACTGGAAAATACCCAGTCATGTACAATTAGTTGACCCAACATTTTTGTACCTTCAGATATAGATTTACTAATAGGTGGAGACTTATATTACCATTTTTTGTCTCATGGTAGAGTGCTTCTTGGAAAAAATTGCCCTACTTTTATTAATACTCACCTTGGTTGGATTGTTGGGGGAGTATATTAGCAAGGATCGATTCAGGACCATTCTTTTAATCCTGCATCTCATTTAAGTGTTGATAGGCCCATGATCCACAATAATATCTTTTCTATGGCTCTACTACAGTATTCTGAACCCACTTCTTTTGAAAGTATTGTTTCCAAATTTTGGATCCAAGAGGAACTCCCATAAAAGGTTATTCTTTCTCAAAATGAAAAGGCAGTTGATATTGACTTTCAAAAAACCACAAAAATTCTAGATAATGGTACTTATCAAGTGGATTTGCTACTTGCTTAAGTCACCCACAGAAAATTTAAAGCTTGGAAATTTGTTAACTGTGGCCATAAAGAAGTTTGAAAACTTAGAGAAAAAGTTCTTTAAGAATCGCGAATATTTCTCAGAATATCCAAGGTTTATTAATAAATATCTGGCTCTAGGCCACGGGAAGATAGTCCCTATTTCTATGAAAAATGATCATGACCACCATAAATATTTTTGCCACATCATGCAGTTTTGCGTGAAAATAGCCCAACCACGATACTGCATGTAGTATTTGACGGTTCATTCAAAAGCACCTCCGGTTATTCTTTGAATGACATCACATTTAAAGGATACCAAGTACAGCCCAATATTTATAATATTCTGAAATTGTTGTCGTGCTTAAAGATCTCAATTATCTTTAAGTTATCCATATCGTTGAAAAGGATGTCGTGACCTTCGGAGAGAGGGTGCTTTGATACTGCTGACTTTTGTATTTGTCCCAGCCTGCAACTCCTCTTCTGTTTAGTTCTCTTCGCATGGAACTCGGTAAACTCCGGGTGTCGATCCAGAAATCCCCCCTCTGCGGTCTTTGGCCGATCTCAAGCTCGGATCTAATGTACGTAGTGTGGTGTAGGTGTAGTGGGTTTAAAGACAGTTTTAACACTGTGCTTTTCCAGTAGCCTGCCGATCCTGTCCGTTACTTTGTGGATGCACGGTAGACTAGTCCATCCTTTTCTTCATCCTCTCCCGTTGTTCCTTCCTGGCGCTCTACATTCCTTGGACGGACGGCCCTATCAAACTCGTGCTTGCTGTATCCACTCCAACCAATGTCTCTTTCCAGATGCTTCATTTCCTGTGCAAATTCAGCCGGCTCACAAATTCTCTTGGCTCTCACAGGCAGAGCCTTTATGACTTCTCTTTTCCGTCTGGGATGATGATTTGATCCGATATTGAGGTATCGGTCAGTGTGTTGGTTTTCTGTAAAACGTGCGTGCAAGCTTCCCATTCGGTCTCTTTGATACTAAGACATCCCAAAAATGAATTGAATTTTTGGGTTGATAGAGTTGAGGTGTAGGAGGAAGTTTTGTTCGCCTTCGCCATGGTTCCAAATAACAAAGGTGTCGTCCACGTATGGGAACCGGAATCTTATTTGCCGTTGCCAACGCCCTGGCCTCGAAAATTTCCATAAAATAGTTGGCTATGGATATTGGAATGAATACAGCAAGCACGAGGTCGATAGGACCGTCCGTCCAAGGAATGTAGAGCCCTAGGAAGGGACAACGGGAGAAGATGAAAAAAAGCGCGAATGGACTTGTCTACCATTCATCCACAAAGTAACGCACAGGATCGACAGGCTACGGGAAAAGCACAGTGTTAAAACTGTCTTTAAACCCACTCATACAGAAAAACCGCAGAAATCCCCTATCGGCACCCGGAGTTTACCGGATTCTACGCAGCTGTGGCTCGGTATACAGTGGCACCACAAAACGCAGTGTCAACACAAGGATTACGGAATACAAGAGGAGTTGTAGGCTGGGATAATCACAAAATTCAGCAGTATCAGAGCACGCTCTCTCCGAAGATCACGACATCCTTTTCAACGATATGGATAACTCAAAGATCATTGAGATCTTTAAGCACGACAATAATTTCAACGCGAAGGAGGAAATTACGTTTCTAAATGCAGACTGGAAGCGAATTCTACGATATACTTTAAGTGTGCCGAAACCCCGCATCACTGCTACCCCCCCCCCCTGCAGTCCCTCCACTACAGCGCCACGGCGGGGACACAAATACCATGACTAGTCAGTCACCACAGTCGAATTAGTGAATGTCGGGAAGCACAGGAGATCACTTCGCTTATTGCCTCATAGACCTTTGATAAAGTCTGACTCAGCTGTAGACGAAACGTCAGGAATAAATTCCATTGGACCACGGCTTCAAAGCCCGGAAATCACTTTAGATTATATTTTGACCGGTTATGAAAGCCTTCACGGTACCAGGCGTGTTGAAAATAGCGACGCAATATTGCAAATGGCGCAAAACAAGTAATACCGAAGTTTGGAAAATAAAATAGTTGAAAGTGTACAATGTTACTATGGTTAGGTCATTAACAAATCTACTTAAGAAAGAAATGTATACATTCGAAAATATATAAGAGGTGCGCTAGCTTTGTGCATCAGAGTTTATTGCACATTTTCATGAGTACTTTTATTCCTCTATAAGACGGTATTATTCAGTTTGTGGTCAGACGTTTCGACTTTTCTGGCGCATCATCAACTTTAGTGTTTTAATATTGCTCTTAAACTCAAATTTCAAAAATTGACATTCGAAATGAAAGCCCTCTTTTTAAAAATTCAATGATAAAACTTTATAGTTTCGTTCGAATTTGTCATTTTTAACGAGATTAATTTACTTTTACGCAGAGTATACGGGTCATTCAAATTCGTCGAATTAGATTAAATCGGGACAAATTTAAAACTCAACCAGGAGTTGTTTTTAAACTTACAAAAATTCAACCACTCCCAGAAAATATTTAAACCTATAAACCTAAATAACTTCTACAATAGATACATGCTCTATCTCTTTCAGTTCTATTTGATGTTTCGTCCACAACTGCGGCGGATATTAGGAAAAGCGATGAGGCAACTGACCTCTTTTTGCAACTCGATGTTCACTAAACGCTCCGTGGTTTTAAAATTTTTTTAACGCCTCATTGGCGTGAAGGGTATGGGGCGAAGTTTTCGCACCCACGACAGACGACTGAAGTTAGGGCCCTAATTTCTTCTTTACTGATGAAATTTTTATCGAATTTAAAGATAGTGGCTTCCCTGGTTAGCTTGATCTCTGAAACTTAATTAATCATGAAATTCAAAATTTTGATTTTACAGTTGACTGTACCGTATTTGCCAGAGTTTCGTATCGATATCGAGTCTTGATGATGCTAACAGACCGTTATACAGTATATTTTCTTCTGTAAAAGTATTAGCTGCAAACAATTAGTAACGTTAAATCTACAAACAACTTCAGTAAAATTGATGAATCTAATTTGAATATTAAAGCTTTTTCAAAAACAAAATGTCACACCCCGTTGGTTTTAACATAAATAACACAGCCCTACCCGCAGGCCTTCATTAACGTGTGTTCCAGTAATTCGCGTAGTGTTTACCTTAACTTATGATGAGTGTTACCATGTGCTCAACACTTGACTAGAGAACTTAATATTATTTCATAAATATTTACTGTAAGTCCACTATTAAGGTTCTTAGTGCAGACAACTAAAATAGATCCAGAAGACAGAACTTTATTAACTCGTGTCGTTACGAGAGAGAAAAATAGGGCCTCTACGGGGTAATTTCGAAATTCATTGAGCTCTAAACGGCGCATCGCAAATACTAAACTAATAATGGGTTTGTAAACAACGCACTTGATGCTTTTAACTTATCGGAGCATCATCGAGATTGACTTTGTTTACAGGACTACCGCTGAGCAGGAATCGACCCCTAACAGCCTTTTATCCTATCCAAACAGGAGAACGATGTGTAATTCGAATCTGATGGGCAAAAGAGCATTATAAATAGCCGATAATTGATTTTCCAGATCGTACGGGGCGTTTTCGCAAACAGTGCTACCCTGGAACAAGGCTGAGGTTACTTCAAAGAAGTTCGGCTCACCAGACGAAGCGGTCTAGTAAACATTTATCAGCCACATCCAGGTCCATTTAAAACGTCTTATTAATACATTAGCTCATAGGCGTAGTTAGTTGTTTATTTTTGTTTTATTTACTAATTAAGGCAAACTTTTTTAACAAAATTTTATAAACTTATTAGCTATTGAAATAAATAATTTTATGTAAAGTTTTGGTAAAAATAACAGGTTCTGTGATAGGAGGTGTTCGTATATATTTGACCTCTACTAAAATCCAAAATTTTTATATACTTTTTATTATTCAGTGATTATAAGTCGGGTAAAAACATTTTTCCGGATATGTGGTATTGTACGTCTCTGTCCAAATTCTATGTAGGCAATAATAAAATTCCAGGTTTGTTTAGGTTGCAGTAAAAACAAACCGTCACTCATGTGTCTTTGCTACTGTGCACTCTTCTAATAAAAGGATGAAATAATAAACTCTCAACGGGGAGTCATCAGAACGTGTTTTAATGGACAGAGCTTTTAGCACCGATAGGAAGTTATGTAAAAAGGCGTTTGATTAAAAATCCCGAATCCCGGCACATTTGTTTTTAATTGATGCGTCTTACAATAACGACTCGAGTTAACGACGGAATCGTTTAAGGTTTAAATAGTCTTTTCCGCCATTTTATTAACAATCCTTATCGTGTGTCTTGTTGACTTGATTATTTTTAAACATCTTGTAATCTTTAAATTAGCGTGCTATCGGAACCTCAATTTTCGAAATACATTTTTTAAGAATGTTGTATATTCTTAGGACCCAACATAAGAGTGCCCTTTTAACCCAGAACACTCTGAGATTTTTGAATACCACATAATAAAGCAATAGAGTGCACATAAAAATATCACGTGACCCTCTTAACTGTAACGCCTATGGCTATATAAGTAAAAAATAATGTCTACACTAAAGGCATTTTCGTTTCACTGCTTGTTCTGGTACTGGTTGACTTAAAACCCAGCCGACCAGGAAGTCACCGAATATCATATTTATTTCACGTAAAATTTGTTTTGCGAAAAGGTTATTTTTCTTAGAGCTAATAATGTTAAAACCTAATAATTTCGATCATAAATGAAGGCCTATATAAACCACAGTTTCAATCGGTTTCCTAATCATTGAGCAACTTTGCAGTTCATTCTTATGGGGGACACTCACATAATTTTTGTGTAACATTTGTAATTTTTTAAAAAAGGTAAATAAAAAAAGAGAATTTAAAAATAGTTTCATCTTAGTTGATCTCCGAACATTCCTACCATCTAAAAAAAAATAAAAAAATTTTAGAGAAAACTAAGTTTTTTTGAATTTGTAAAACGAAAATTGTCAGTCTTGAAATAACTGATGGTTGAAACTATATAATGTTTTCATCAAAACTGAAACGTGCTTCGTTTAGATAGTTAAAGTTTTTCTTTACGCTTTTATTTTTTATTTTAGAAAATAAGTTAACAGCTTTGAAAAAAAAAGAGAGAAGAGAAAGAGCGTAAGGAGGTTCAGGTGTGAGCCTAAACCTAAATGAAAGCCCGAGTAAAAAACTGGTGATCCTGGTAATATCAAGACTATAAAGTAGACGAAAGAACCAGAAAAGGAAAAAGTTGATATCTCACTCTCACCTGTTTATACTAGTCGGTCAAGAATACTGTCTGTTTTGTCTAAAGGGTGAGGTTTTACCAAAACTGTTAGAACCCTGAGGTAGATATTAAAAATATCGAAAGCTTGGTAGCTGAATAGTTTTATTCACTGCCCACACCGAATACCCAAAAACACTCTCACCTACTCATACTAGTCGGTCATGCATACTGTCTGCTATGTCTAAAAGATGGGTTTTTACCAAAACAGTTAGCACCCTGAGGAAGATATTCAAAAATATCGAAAGCTTGGTAGCTGAATAGTTTTATTCTTCACTGCCTAAACCGAATACCCAATAACACTCTCACCTACTTATACTATTCTGTCAAGCATACTGTCTGCTTTGTCTAAAGGATCGGTTTATACCAAAACAGTTAGCACCCTGACGAAGATATTGAAAAATATTGAAACTTGGTAGCTGAATAGATTTATTCTACACTGCCCAGACCGAATACCCAAGAACACTCTCACCTACTCACACTGGTCGGTCAAGCATACTGTCTGCTATGTCTAAAAGATGGGTTTTTACCAAAATAGTTAGCACCTTAAGGAAGATATTCAAAAATATAGAAAGCTTGGTAGCTGAATAGTTTTATTCTTCGCTGCCTAGACCGAATACCCAAAAACACTCTCACCTACTCATACTAGTCGGTCAAGCATACTGTCTGCTTTGTCTAAAGGATGGGTGTTTACCAAAACAGTTGGCACCCCTATGAAGATATTGAAAAATATTGAAACTTGGTAGCTGAATAGTTTTATTCTACACCGCCCAGACCGAATACCAAAGAACAATCACCTACTCATACTAGTCGGTCAAGCATACTGTTTGCTTTGTCTAAAGGATGGGTGTTTACCAAAACAGTTGGCACCCCTATGAAGATATTGAAAAATATTGAAACTTGGTAGCTGAATAGTTTTATTCTACACCGCCCAGACCGAATACCAAAGAACAATCACCTACTCATACTAGTCGGTCAAGCATACTGTTTGCTTTGTCTAAAGGATGGGTTTTTACCGAAACAGTTGGCACCCCTAGGAAGATATTGAAAAATATTGAAAATTGGTAGCTGAATAGTTTTATTCTACACTGCCCAGATCGAATACCAAAGAACACTCACCTACTCATACTAGTCGGTCAAGCATACTGTTTGCTTTGTCTAAAAGATGGGTTTTTACCAAAATAGTTGGCACCCCTTTGAAGATATTGAAAAATATTGAAACTTGGTAGCTGAAGAGTTTAATTCTACACTGCCCAGACCGAATACCCAAGAACACTCTCACCTACTCATACCAGTCTGTCAAGCATACTGTCTGCTAGGTCCAAAAGATGGGTTTTTAACAAAACAGTTAGCACCCTGAGGAAGATATTCAAAAATATCGAAAGCTTGGTAGCTGAATGGTTTTATTTTTCACTGCCCAGACCGAATACCCAATACCACTCTCACCTACTCATACTAGTCGGTCGAGCATACTGTCTGCTTTGTCTAAATGATGGGCTTTTACCAAAACAGTTGGCACCCCTAGGAAGATATTAAAATATATCGAAAGCTTGGTAGCTGAATAGTTTTATCCTACAATTCACAGACCAAATACCCAAGGACACTCTCACCTACTCATACTAGTCGGTCAAGCATACTGTTTGCTTTGTCTAAAGGATGAGTTTTTACCGAAACAGTTGTCTAAAGGTACTTTGTCTAAAGGATGAGTTTTTACCAAAACAGTTGGCATCCCTAGGAAGATATTGAAAAATATTGAAACTTGGTAGCTGAATAGTTTAATTCTACACTGCCCAGACCGAATACCCAAGAACACTCTCACCTACTCATACCAGTCGGTCAAGCATACTGTTTGCTTTGTCTAAAGGATGGGTTTTTACCAAAACAGTTGGCACCCCTAGGAAGATATTAAAATATATCGAAGGCTTGGTAGCTGAATAGTTTTATTCTACACTGCACAGACCGAATACCCAAGGACACTCTCAGCTACTCATACTAGTCTGTCAAGCATACTGTCTGCTATGCCTGAAGGATGGGCTTTTACCAAAACAGTTAGCACCCTGAGGAAAATATTCAAAAATATCGAAACCTTGGTAGCTGAAAAGTTTTATTCTACACTGCCCAGACCGAATACCCAATAACACTCTCACCTACTCATACTATTCTGTCAAGCATACTGTCTGCTTTGTCTAAAGGATCGGTTTATACCAAAACAGTTAGCACCCTGACGAAGATATTGAAAAATATTGAAACTTGGTAGCTGAATAGATTTATTCTACACTGCCCACGAATACCCAAGAACACTCTCACCTACTCACACTGGTCGGTCAAGCATACTGTCTGCTATGTCTAAAAGATGGGTTTTTACCAAAACAGTTAGCACCTTAAGGAAGATATTCAAAAATATCGAAAGCTTGGTAGCTGAAAAGTTTTATTCTTCGCTGCCTAGACCGAATACCCAAAAACACTCTCACCTACTCATACCAGTCGGTCCAGCATACTGTTTGCTTTGTCTAAAGGATGGGTTTTTACCAAAACAGTTGGCATCCCTAGGAAGATATTGAAAAATATTGAAACTTGGTAGCTGAATAGTTTAATTCTACACTGCCCAGACCGCATACCCAAGAACACTCTCACCTACTCATACCAGTCGGTCAAGCATACTGTTTGCTTTGTCTAAAGGATAGGTTTTTAACAAAACAGTTGGCATCCCTAGGAAGATATTCAAAAATATCGAAAGCTCGGTAGCTGAATGGTTTTGTTTATCACTGCCCAGACCGAATACCCAATAACACTCTCACCTACTCATACTAGTCGGTCGAGCATACTGTCTGCTTTGTCTAAAGGATGGGTTTTTACCAAAACAGTTGGCACCCCTAGGAAGATATTAAAATATATCGAAAGCTTGGTAGCTGAATAGTTTTATTCTACACTGCACAGATCGAATACCCAAGGACACTCTCACCTACTCATACTAGTCGGTCAAGCATACTGTTTGCTTTGTCTAAAGGATGAGTTTTTACCAAAACTGTTGCATCCCTAGGAAGATATTAAAAAATATTGAAACTTGGTAGCTGAATAGTTTAATTCTACACTGCCCAGACCGAATACCCAAGAACACTCTCACCTACTCATACCAGTCGGTCAAGCATACTGTTTGCTTTGTCTAATGGATGGGTTTTTACCAAAACAGTTGGCATCCCTAGGAAGATATTGAAAAATATTGAAACTTGGTAGCTGAATAGTTTAATTCTACACTGCCCAGACCGAATACCCAAGAACACTCTCACCTACTCATACCAGTCGGTCAAGCATACTGTCTGCTGTGTCTAAAAGATGGGTTTTTACCAAAACAGTTAGCACCCCGAGGAAGATATTCAAAAATATCGAAAGCTTGGTAGGTGAATGGTTTTATTCTTCACTGCCTAGACCGAATACCCAATAACACTCTCACCTACTCATACTATTCTGTCAAGCATACTGTCTGCTTTGTCTAAAGGATCGGTTTATACCAAAACAGTTAGCACCCTGACGAAGATATTGAAAAATATTGAAACTTGGTAGCTGAATAGATTTATTCTACACTGCCCAGAACGAATACCCAAGAACACTCTCACCTACTCACACTGGTCGGTCAAGCATACTGTCTGCTATGTCTAAAAGATGGGTTTTTACCAAAACAGTTAGCACCTTAAGGAAGATATTCAAAAATATCGAAAGCTTGGTAGCTGAATAGTTTTATTCTTCGCTGCCTAGTCCGAATACCCAAAAACACTCTCACCTACTCATACTAGTCGGTCAAGCATACTGTCTGCTTTGTCTAAAGGATAGGTTTTTACCAAAACTGTTGGCATCCCTAGGGAGATATTAAAAAATATTGAAACTTGGTAGCTGAATACTATAATTCTACACTGCCCAAACCGAATACCCAAGAACACTCTCACCTACTCATACCAGTCGGTCAAGCATACTGTGTGCTTTGTCTAAAAGATGGGTTTTTACCAAAACAGTTGGCATCCCTAGGAAGATATTGAAAAATATTGAAACTTGGTAGCTGAATACTTTAATTCTACACTGCCCAGACCGAATACCCAATAACACTCTCACCTACTCATACCAGTCGGTCAAGCATACTGTTTGCTTTGTCTAAAGGATGGGTTTTTACCAAAACAGTTGGCATCCCTAGGAAGATATTCAAAAATATCGAAAGCTTGGTAGCTGAATGGTTTTATTTTTCACTACCCAGACCGAATACCCAATAACACTCTCACCTACTCATACTAGTCGGTCGAGCATACTGTATGCTTTGTCTAAAGGATGGGTTTTTACCAAAACAGTTGGCACCCCTAGGAAGATATTAAAATATATCGAAGGCTTGGTAGCTGAATAGTTTTATTCTACACTGCACAGACCGAATACCCAAAGACACTCTCAGCTACTCATACTAGTCTGTCAAGCATACTGTCTGCTATGCCTGAAGGATGGGCTTTTACCAAAACAGTTAGCACCCTGAGGAAGATATTCAAACATATCGAAACCTTGGTAGCTGAAAAGTTTTATTCTACAATGCCCAGACCGAATACCCAATAACACTCTCACCTACTCATACTAGTCGGGTCGGTCAAGCATACTGTCTGCTGTGTCTAAAAGATGGGTTTTTACCAAAACAGTTAGCACCCCGAGGAAGATATTCAAAAATATCGAAAACTTGGTAGGTGAATGGTTTTATTCTTCACTGCCTAGACCGAATACCCAATAACACTCTCACCTACTCATACTATTCTGTCAAGCATACTGCTTTGTCTAAAGGATCGGTTTATACCAAAACAGTTAGCACCCTGACGAAGATATTGAAAAATATTGAAACTTGGTAGCTGAATAGATTTATTCTAACTGCCCAGACCGAATACCCAAGAACACTCTCACCTACTCACACTGGTCGGTCAAGCATACTGTCTGCTATGTCTAAAAGATGGGTTTTTACCAAAACAGTTAGCACCTTAAGGAGAATATTCAAAAATATCGAAAGCTTGGTAGCTGAATAGTTTTATTCCTCGCTGCCTAGACCGAATACTCAAAAACACTCTCACCTACTCATACTAGTCGGTTAAGCATACTGTTTGCTTTGTCTAAAGGATAGGTTTTTACCAAAACAGTTGGCACCCCTAGGAAGATATTGAAAAATATTGAAAATTGGTAGCTGAATAGTTTTATTCTACACTGCCCAGACCGAATACCAAAGAACACTCACCTACTCATACTAGCCGGTCAAGCATACTGTTTACTTTGTCTAAAGGATGTACCAAAATACCATGTACCAGAATACCAAAAAACACCCTCACCTGCTCATACTAGTCGGTCAAGCATACTGTCTGCTTTGTCTAAAGGATGGGGTTTTACCAGAGCAGTTAGCACCCTGACGAAGATATTAAAAAATATCGAAAGCTTAGTAGCTGAATAGATTTATTCTACACTGCACAGATCGAATACCCAAGAATACTCTCAGCTACTCATACTAGTCGGTCAAGCATACTGGCTGCCATTTCTAAATTATTGGGTTTTACCAAAACAGTTAGCACCCTGAGGAAGATATTTAAAAATATTTGAAAGCTTGGTAGCTGAATAGTTTTATTCTTCACTGCCCAGACCGAATGCTCAATAACACTCTCACCTACTCATACTAGTCGGTCAAGCATACTGCCTGCTTGGTCTAAAAGATGGGTGTTTACCAAAACAGTTAGCACCCCTAGAAATATATTAAAAAATATCGAAAGCTTGGTAGCTGAATAGTTTTATTCTTCGCTGCCTAGACCGAATACCCAAAAACACTCTCACCTACTCATACTAGTCGGTCAAGCATACTGTTTGCTTTGTCTAAAGGATGAGATTTACCAAAACACTTAGCACCCTGAGGAAAATATTCAAAAATATCGAAAACTTGGTAGCTGAATGGTTTTATTCTTCACTGCCCTGACCGAATACCCAATAACACTCTCACCTACTCATACTAGTCGGTCAAGCATACTGCCTGCTTGGTCTAAAAGATGGGTGTTTACCAAAACAGTTAGCACCCCTAGGAATATATTAAAAAATATCGAAAGCTTGGTAGCTGAATAGTTTTATTCTTCGCTGCCTAGACCGAATACCCAAAAACACTCTCACCTACTCATACTAGTCGGTCAAGCATACTGTTTGCTTTGTCTAAAGGATGAGATTTACCAAAACACTTAGCACCCTGAGGAAAATATTCAAAAATATCGAAAACTTGGTAGCTGACTAGTTTTATTCTACACTGCACAGACCAAATACCCAAGAACACTCTCACCTACTCATACTAGTGGGTCAAGCATACTGTCTGCTATGCCTGAAGGATGGGTTTTACCAAAACAGTTAGCACCTTAAGGAAGATATTCAAAAATATCGAAAGCTTGGTAGCTGAATAGTTTTATTCTTCGCTGCCTAGACCGAATACCCAAAAACACTCTCACCTACTCATACTAGTCGGTCAAGCATACTGTTTGCTTTGTCTAAAGGATGAGATTTACCAAAACAGTTAGCACCCTGAGGAAAATATTCAAAAATATCGAAAGCTTGGTAGCTGAATGGTTTTATTCTTCACTGCCCTGACCGAATACCCAATAACACTCTCACCTACTCATACTAGTCGGTCAAGCATACTGCCTGCTTGGTCTAAAAGATGGGTGTTTACCAAAACAGTTAGCACCCCTAGGAATATATTAAAAAATATCGAAAGCTTGGTAGCTGAATAGTTTTATTCTACACTGCACAGACCAAATACCCAAGAACACTCTCACCTACTCATACTAGTGGGTCAAGCATACTGTCTGCTATGCCTGAAGGATGGGTTTTACCAAAACAGTTAGCACCTTAAGGAAGATATTCAAAAATATCGAAAGCTTGGTAGCTGAATAGTTTTATTCTTCGCTGCCTAGACCGAATACCCAAAAACACTCTCACCTACTCATACTAGTCGGTCAAGCATACTGCCTGTTTTGTCTAAAAGATGGGTGTTTACCGAAACAGTTGGCACCCCTAGGAATATATTAAAAAATATAGAGATGTAATGGTTTTGCAGGTTTAGGACAAATAAAACTCCCTTGTCGTTTGAATAAAGGCCAACGTTTCGACGTTTAGTTTACGTCTTCTTCAGGGCTATACTCAGCGACAATGGATGACGTCGATAAACAAAATTACCTACATCCATGATGTACGTCAAACATTACGCACGCCAGCACCATCAGAGCACTAATATCGTTGGGCACAAGGAGTGGTCGGTAGCACTACCAAACAACGATAAAGTGACAAAATATTTTTTAATATTTTTTTTGGTAGTGCCATCGACCACTCCTTGTTCCGAATGATATTAGTGCTCCGATGGTGCTGGCGCGCGTAATGTGTGACGTACCATCATGGATGTAGGTAATTTTGTTTATTGACGTCATCCTTTGTGTCCGAGTATAGCCCCGAGGAAGAAATTAAACGTCGAAACTTTAGCATTTATTCGAACGACAAGGGAGTTTTATTTGTCCTAAACCTGCAAAACCATTACATCTGTTAATTGAGGGGCCGTAATACATTATCATCGTATTAAAAAATATTGTAAGCTTGGTAGCTGTATAGTTTTATTCTACACTGCCAAACCGAATACCCAAGAACATTCTCACCTATTCGTACTAGTCGGTCAATTATACTGCCTGCTTTGCCTATAGGATGGGGGTTTATCAAAACAGTTAGCACCCTGAAGAAGATATTAAAAAATATCGAAAGCTTGATGGCGGAATAGTTTTATTCTACACTGCCCAGACCCAATACCCAAGAACACTCTCATCTGTTTAAACTAGTCTGTCAAAAATATCGTTTGCTTGGAATTATGGAAGATAGATATACCAGTTGGACTAAATTTTATATTTGCCAAGAGTAAATTAGTGTTGTTAAATTTTATGTCTAGGAGGGGCACCCACGCAATCAGCTGAGACTAAAACAGCCAATTGGGATAAAGATCCCAACAAGGGACGATTTCAAGGAAGAGCTGCTTCAGCAACCTTCTGAGAATAATCAACAGGTATGGTATACAGACGGATCAAGAATGGCTAATACACAGTCAAATAACACACAGTCTAATATACAAAGCAGGCGATGTAGAGGGCGAGGGCTTCGCCTTGGGAACCCACACGACAGATTTCCAGGCGGAGGTGTCTGCAATACTCGAGGTGGCCACACGAACAGAAGTCAGACAGGGAGTAGAGCAAGACATCTTCATCTACACCGACAGTCAGGCAGCTCTGCGAGCGATCTTCAGGAGCGGAACGAGTTCAAAGCTCGTCCAGGGGTACAGGCATGCTCCAGAGTCACTAGCAGAAACAAAACAGGTAACTCTGGGATGGGTTCCTAGACATAGGGGCATCGAGGAGATCAAGTGGTTCCCAGACATGCTTTACTCGATGAAAGCCTTGTCTAGGAGTAAGTAAAAGGTACGTTTTTCACGCTCTGAATAAGTGGGCATGGGAGAGTACAAGAACAAACTGGACACTACACTCAGGAATATGTAGACAGACTAAAGAAATATACCCTAACCCGGATAGAACCGAGGCCTCGTGGCTTCTTGGGAGTGGCACTCTGTACTTACTGTGGGGCAGGGGAAGAGTCGTCGTACCACTTTCTGGGAGAGTGCCATAGGTGGGCGCGACTGCGCCGTAGGACCCTTGGAGCCGCTTTTCTTAATCAAGAGTAGCTTCCGACTTTGAAATGGTACAGGATACTCTCCTACATTAGAGAGACATTAGAGGATCGACTCGTGAAGGGAATGAGGGCCCTGATGGAGTAGGTATGGGTGGACCGGGAGACTGTGAAAAGGGCCTCTAAGGCCTAGTCGCAAGGCTTCGACCCCCCATTGTTTATTACTACAACTACTACTACTAAGGGGTTTTGATTACTCTAATAGACTCAGTTGAATCGAACAAAGCACAACCATATACAATACAAATACATATTCAAGACGTTTAGACGTCATCACTTGATCCAAAAGACGTCAATTAGGCAGTCAGTTGAACGTCTTAGTGACGTAAGTAAGACACATCCAAAAGACGCCACATTTAAGACTTCCCATGTCTTATATAAAGGTGAAATCTGGACGTTAGTAATTTAAGTATGACGTCATATTGTTGTTATATAATGTAAAAAAAACCTAGAATTTTGCAAAAAATATTTTTATTTATCTAAGTAATAAGTTTTACAATAAAATAGCGTTATATTCGGTATTTATCTAAAGTGGATAAATGGCAATTTTAATAAGCATATAAAAGTTAAAAATTTGTAATGTAGGTAAACGATAAACTATGTTGGAAAAAAAAGTCACGTAATGAGAAATATAATAATTGTCATCAAACCAATTGGATTAAACACATATTCCTTTTCATATTTATTTTTTTTTTTATTTTTACAATATTATAAGGTCCACCCAAAAAACGTAAAACTTTTCTGAAAGCAGAAATAATAAATATCTGACCAAAAAGTGACGTCAACAGAACGTAATGTGTCTGACGATGTTTGGACTGAATGTCTTTTTTAATCAATTCACCAACATGACTAAACTGGGCCTTAATAAGACGCTTTTTCGACGTCCTATTTGTCAGACCGGATCTCTAAGGTGAAACCTACGAAAGCGGAAGTGGTTAAAGTAAAAGTTACAGTTCAACTCAAAACAACATGGAAGAAGAAGGAAAAGTCTTAAATAAGAAGAAGAACGGTAAACTTCCGAAATCGAAAGTTGTTGAACTAAATGTAGGAAAAGGAAGAACCGTTTCCAACGAAGCCTGTAAAAGAGGCCACTGCTTAATTAGTTATTTTTTGGAAAACATACGTCTAGTTAAAGGAGATAGAAATTTCGACATTTAAACCATTCACTTATTATTGACATCAAGCAGGAGTTGAAAATTTGACTTAGAAATTTTTAACGTATCTTCTCTACCTGTGCTGAAAGGAGATTGGTATAAGAAAAAACGAAGATTTCAAAGATAACTTTAAATGTTACAAATAAGTGATTAAGTTATATAGATATATATTGTTTTTGTTACTTTTAAGCGTATCGATCTACCTCATTCGCTAAATCTAGCTGGATGACATTGAACAAAGAAATTATAAGAAAAAGGATAACATAATTAAAATAAATAGACTTTTATTCTCTAATTTTTTTGTTTTAACATTTCAAAGCCAACTAGATGACGTTTTCAAATGAACCCTCTACCTACTGTTAGTAGGACAACGTACAACTTGGAAACTTTTGCTTCACCGAATTGTCAAGAAACTACACTCTCAGAAGCGTATTGATTTTCATGGCGCCATCTGTTACGGGTTTGAGGAGAAATTGTTTGAACCTATACCAATAGATGACGCAGCCAACAACATCTATAGTTTCAATGCTAAGTTTTCTATGTAGTTGATAGGTGGCAGCAAGTGAGAAGATCTACTAATTTAATCTGCCCGACTCCCGAGACTAAATTTATTCTGGGGTCTATAGATACATGGTATTCATTACAAAGAGTCATCTAGAAGACTATGAGTTTTTGACAGAAAAGAATTACATAATCAAAAGAAATGGACTTTTGTTCCTTTCTCCTTTTCTTTTTAACATTTCGCAGCCAACTAGATGACGTATTTAGAATATTAGAAAAAATGAACTATTGAAAGGTTTTAACGGGATTTTAACATGAATTAACAGATTAAATTATTTTAAAAGAAAGAGTTTAAACTTGACTTTTCCACTGCTACGCTATCCAGTTTACTTTCATGTGACTAAAAATAAGATTAAAACATTTTTTGAAAAAAGTCTTTTTTTGCGTACTTTTGTACTAATTTTTGAGTTTTTATCTATTACCCATTCACTTATTTTTGTCATCTAGTTACCTTTGAAACCTTTTTTTTTTATCCCTATCTCCTTTTAGCACATGTTGAGAAGATACAATAAAAATGTCAAAGTTATTTTTCCAACGCCTACTTGACGACGGTAATAAGTAAATAGCTTATAGTCTTAAGTCTTATAGATAATGTAAATCATCCTAATTAGTCAGTAAAAAGTTTATTAATTTACATACAGGCATGGGCGTAGCCAGGGTGGGGCACTTGCCCCCCCCCCCCTGGCTCAAGCAAAAAATCAAAAAATTTAATTTAAAAAGAAAAAAAATGCAAAAATTGATATACTTAAAATCTAAAAATGTGCATTTCAAGTTTTGTGCAAATCGGTACACATCAAGGACGTTATGTGCGTGGAACAATTTAGCATCTAATTATTGCTACTTCACACAATGTTATAATGGCCACTTTACGCAAGCTTTGGGAGTAATTTTTGAGTGTCCAAATAAACAATTTACTTTTTATTGCGTTTTCTTGTTTTTGCCTTGTTTTTAAATTGTAAAGAAATATACGGAGTGGCGTAAAAAAAGCGTGTCAGTTATAAATTACAAATTTTCTTAAGAAAAAAAAACGTAAATATTTTTACATATTTTCGGTCCGAGGTTGATTCTAAATATTTTTGTAAATCATTTCCTATACCTATTTTCATTCATTTTACCATTAGACAGCGTCAAAAATTTGACATTTTCCAAATTTGGGAGAGTCCAAAACCGTCAAAGTTAAAACAAACCGGTTTGCACTTTCGTGTTCGTCATTCGTTGCTCTTAGTTTTTGAGATTTTAACAAGCGGCAATAGTTTTAGGTTTTTAAAAAATTACATTTTTTTTTGAAATTTTGTTTACATCAAATAGGACATCATTGATCTCCAAAAATTGAGTTACAAAAAGAAAATACGTCTTGGACATACAAACCCTCAAATTAACAAAAATTAAAAATTTTAACACATTTTACAAACATGTTACAAACAAATTTAGCCAAGCAAAGAACGAAAATATGTAAAAATATTTATGTGGTTTTCTTTAAAAATGTGTAAATTTTATCTGCCACGCTTTTTTCGTCACTTTTTGAACTTCGAAATATTGTTGGGACTCCCTCAAGTTATTTCATAAGTTACAAAATATTTTGCTGGTGATGTTAATCAGAAAAGATTAAAAAACAGCTCACTTGACAAATTTCACTTATGAAAATCAAGAATTTTAAAATTTTATAGTACGAAGGGTGATTCACAACTCAATAAACATAAAACGGTGCGTATAGAAGGCACCGAAAAAGCTGCTCTTTCATATAATATTTTTTTTCTCTCAAGCTTGCGGTTCCTTGGTCTAGGATGTTATTAAGGCTTTAAAATACTTCTTAGGGAAATCAAAAATACATTTCAGCTCGGATGGCCATAATTTTTCAAAATTGTTTTAAATAAAATGAGACAACACTTAAACGTGTATTTCTATTTTTTTGTTCATTTGTCCTCTTTGAATAGGTAGACAATGGAATCCGCGCGCGCAATTCTCCGCTACATTGACAACTGTTACCAAAAGTGATGAGACGCCATGTTTAAGACGAAAACCAAACGTTTCGTTGGTTATGTGTTTTTTTTTGCAATAAATTGCATTTTGCAAGACTTTAATATTATAGAGTTTTGATTTTTGGGATGTGGGATCAGGGGTGTTATTCAAAATCAGTTATGAACTTGTCGACGTTTCGCCATATATTACAGCATCCTCAGGACACTAAAAGTTGTTATAAAATCCTTTAAAATCATATATGTAAATAGAACAATACAGTTAAAAAGGGGGGACGAAACAAAGGCCACTTTAAAATATACACAGTTAAATACTCACAATTCAGATAGATTGACAGTGAGTTTCTGTTTCTTTCGACATTTCTTTCGACATTTCTTTCGACAATTGACAATTTTAATCTGCTGACAGCTAACAGGTGAAGTATTACCTACGTCACCAGTAATATCTACTAGAATGGTAACATAAAAAAAATGATAAAGTAAGAAAATTTTCTTTAATTGCCAAAATTTTTTTATCAAAAATTCATACCCCTCTAGACGACTTTTTCTAATAAACATCCCATATGTCTAGTTATATAACAATATTATCAAACATAAGTCGATTCAGTCATAAACCTGTTGTTTAGATGTGCATATAGTATTAAGTGATCTATCTTCGCCTTAAACAACTCGTTTGCGTTTATTCGCCGTCGTGGGCAAGCAGAGGGAAGTCTCGTTGGTAAAAAGGCCCATCTAGAAACACCTGAATGGCGTACCACGACCACGTAGGTAGGAAGGAAGCCATGTTAGCGCGATCCTTTTGTTTCTGGGAGGTACAAAAGGAAACCGTAAGATACGACCGTCCTCGTGCGCGAGGGAGAACGTGGTACCATCGTGGGTGTGTGACGTTTATAATTGAGATTTTGATGTAGTGCTTTACTTCGTGATATATTACTCCATCTGGGCTCGTTTGTGGGGCTTTTGACGAGGCTCGGTTTACTAGAAAGTTTTTTTTTGTAAATATTAGAGAAAAGAAAAAATATTATAGTCAAGTAAAGAATTGAAACATCAACCAGTTGCAAGTCCTGCAGTAAAAAACTATTTTTTTAGAAATTATTGATAGAACTAGAATTGAGTAAAGGTTCTAACCACTTGTCGGCAAGTCACAAAACCTCAGAAGCCTGGATACGAAAAATATTTATTCTAATCGCGTGCGCGAAAGTTTACTTTTCCGCACGCATTTGAGTGCGGAAAAGTTGTACTTTTCCGCACTAGTGCGGAAAAGTAAAAAACCTGTTTGTTTTCTATTGTTGGTATGGAAGAACGTAATAATAACCAGTAAACCTACTATGATTTATAGTTGTCAGGAATGGTGGCATTAGGTGCTTGTTATACCATCTTGCTTATACCTGTACTGCATCTTTAATTTTAGTTTTGCAAAAAACGCAGGATATCGATCTCAACATTTTTTAATTGAAAAGGTTGATTTATTTTCAATTAAAAAAAGGTCGATTCGTCCGAGCCCTTTCTAGGGTAAATTGTTATTTGCAGTAATTTTACTGTGAGTAGTGCGAAATTCCTTCACCAACAACGAACGAATCGGGCCCAAAAGTGAATGAGGCTTCACCCAAAAGTAAGTAGTAAAAAATATTCTTTAATAATTGTTATGTGTGATAAAAGTAAGCAAACATCATTCATCGCGCAGCTGAGTCAATAACTACCAATATATTGACAGAGTTTTAGGGCGACTTTTACTGACTATCAGTAAAACTTCAGTTTGAAAATCCCCTCAAGCCCCCCATACGTTGTATGTTAAAATCAAAGCCAATACTATTTTAAGTTAAAATACCAGATATGACGTACATTGCATTGTTTACCTGACAGATAAACAACGCCATGTCTGGTGTTTTAACTTCAAATTGAAGTTTTACTGATAGTTGTAAAAGTTTTCCTTACTCGTAGAAAATATATTGTTCCTAACACTTGCGGAAAGTATCTTTTCCGCACTCGACTTCATGGCCGAACTCCGCTACGCGTCGTCCAACTGCAGTTGCGTGCGGAAAAGTATCACTTTCCGCACTTGTTAGGAAAATAACTATAATTCCTTCGTAAATGACAATCACTACCCAAGCAACATTTTTAGTAATTTTAACTTGGCTCCCACGAACTTATAAACTGTAACGTTTACTACTAAAATGACAACCACGTGAAAGAACTGTGGATTCCATGTAGTAATAATCAAAATATGTAGTGCTACGATAATCACGTGGCGAAATCGTGGAATTGTGGTTGCTTCCACTTAACCAAAACACTTTGGTTTCCTGAGTGACATGGCGTCATATTGTTTTCTATTTTTCTTCCAGTTTAACAAATAATAAATTCTTTAAGTATAAACAAGAACTGTACGGCCGTAATTTTTGCTTCGTTTGCAGGAAATTCAATTTTAGGGCACAGTAAAGAATATAGATATAATTTTCCATATTTACATATCAGACATTCGATCGACAGGAACGGGAATCTTAATTGTAATTAAACTTAACTGTTAATTATTTAGAAAATGTTACTGGGGGCTTATAACGGATTGAAGAAAAAATGCACTTTTAAGGTGAAAAACCCGAGAGAACACAATTTTTGCGATGCAGTGGATAATAACATTTACACTACTCCACTTTATAGTTTTTATTAGTAACAGCATTTAAGTTCTTCACTTTGGCCAATTCAGACGGAAGATACGGAAATGACAACCTCAAATTTATGCTGACATGAGAGCTAAGCACTATCCTCTTTAACTTGCTGATGTTCTTTCTTCTCGTATTAGGTATGATGTCTCACACGGTTGAGGCAAAGTTTCTTGACAGACGGTTATAATAGGCATGCAGTAATTCTTCTCTTAATGCAAATCATGCTATAGTTTAGAACGTGAATATATTATAGGCAATGCCAGTAGGAACCGACACTAAAGAGAAGAATGTACTAGGCAATAACTTTAAAGCTGCTTTCTTCTTCTTCGAGAAGTAACTACCACCACAAAGTGCCAGATGTCTGTGGTTATCACTGTCGACAACCACTTTCCTAATACGATCAAGTGCCGTCTACTTTAAATGCATCTTACTGGCTGTTAGAATGTGGCGAAAACTACACTGATATAGTATATTGTGCAACTAGTGACAAAATTGCACTTTTCACACAAGTGTGACGGTTTGGACACAAGCCATAGGAGAGTGATACAACGTCACGAGAGTCTGAAGAGCGATTTTCGTACTTGTTGCATACTATACTTTTTCTACGACTGCGATTTTGCTTCATAAATGCTCATTCGTATTATAAAATATATGCGAGGCGTGTGCAAAGCAATGAGAAGCGTGCGCAATGTGCACTTTGCGTCCGCTGTTCGCAATATGCGATTTTCAATGGTAGTTAGTAGTGCGTACTTGTTCATTTTCGAGGCAGCCGTAGAAAATAGTATGTTATTGTGGAACTAGTGCCGAAAATTGCACTTTTCACATGAGTGTGACGGTTTGGGCACAGGCCGTAGGCGAGTGATACAACGTCAAATGCGTGTGAAATGTGATTTTCTTACGTATTGCCCACTATACTTTGAAAATGAACAAATGTTAAAAAATATAAGCAAGGCGTATGCAAAGCAATCAGAAGGGTTTGCAAAGTGGACATTGCACATGCTTCTGTATGATAGGGTGCGCAATGTGCACTTTGCGGACGCTGTTTGCAATATGCGATTTTCAACGGGAGTTAGTAGTGCGCATTTGTTCATTTTTGAGGCAGTCGTAGAAAATAGTATATTGTGCAACTAGTGCCGAAAATTGCACTTTTCACACGAGTGTGACGGTTTGGACACGAGCCGTAGGCGAGTAGGCTCACAAAAGTGTTTGTCAGCAGTAGCAGAACACGCTCGCTCCGAAAGGCACGGCATCCTTTTCAACGAAGTGGATATCATATATCAACCGCCGCATTTTTATCTCAGACTAATGAGAAAGGCCATTGAAATCTTTAAACAGGACAACAATTTCAACAAGAATGAGGGAATGACGTTTCTAAATGCAGACTGGAAGCGAGTTCTGCGACATACTTCAGGTGCGCCAAAACCTCGCGCTACTGCAACCCCCACCCCAGCGCGAATGCGCCGGCGGGGGGATAAATACCACGGAGCTCACCACAGCCCAATCATTCAACGTCGGGATGCACGCGTGATCACTTGTCCCATTGCCTCATCTCCTTTGATAAAGTCTGCTGCAGCTGTAGATGAAAGGTCTGGAAGAAATTCCATTGGATCACGGCTCAAACCCCGGAAAACACTTTAGATTGTAAGCTAAGAAAAATAGAAAAAACTAAAAATATTATCAAAGATTTGCAGGGAAAAAATAAATTTAAAATATTTCTGGTTTTGTGCCAAATTTTCCTTATTACAAATGAGTATACATTCCAATTGATTAGTCCTTAGAAAAAAACGTATTTTGTGTCAAAATTCTCTCAAAAAATAAAAACTTAATAAAAAAATCCAATTTAGATCAAAGAAAAAAAATAAGAACACAAAAATTTATGAAAGTCAAAAGAAAGTTATTTTCTGCGAAATATGTTAGTGAACGAAATTTTTTAGCTTTTTCGCAGGAAACTCAGGTTTAAAATATGCAAAAAAGCAATATTTACTAATTGGAAAATGAAAATATTATAGTTTCCTGCGAAAAAGCTAAAAATTTCGTTCACTAACAAAAATTTAGATTAGAATTAGAACTAAAATTGTTTCAAGAGAACCTATTATATCTAAAAATGACAATTTTGATCTTTTTTTTTGAAAAAGTCAGGCCAGGAATAGGGCGAAAATACATGAAAAATTATTCCAAAAGAGTAAATAAAAAGGGTTGGAGGCTTTCGAAAAACTCAAATTACGATTAGGGTCAAAATCATTTAAAAATTAGTAAAAGCTTGAAAAATGCAAGTTTGAATTGGAGAATGTTAGATTAGAACTAGAATTGCAATTTTTCGAAAAAAAAAACTCATTTCACCTAAAAATAACAATTTTTATGTTTTTTGAAAGTCAGGCTAGGATTAAGGCCAAAATAAGTGAAAAATTACTCAGAGAGGGTAACATATATATGTTTGGAGCCTTTGAAAATAATACAAATTAAGATTACGGCTAGAATCAGTTAAATAATTAGTCAAATAAAATAAATAAAAAAGTCAAAAGATTCCGATTAGAAGTATCTAGCCAAAGTAGCTAGAAAAATTTAAGAAGTGAAATAGGTCGTCTAAAAATACGGATTTAGTGTATTTCGAAAAATTAAGGCCAAAATATGTAAAGGACCAAAAGTGTGTAAAAAAAGAAATTAAAAATTTTCGAAAAAATTCAAATAAAGATTATGCCCAAATTTCATTAAAAATAAAATCGTCAAAAATGGAGATAAAAGTTTCAGAGAAGCAGAATAAAATTCAGAATAGCATTATAGAATTTAAAAATTACACGGACCGTCTAAAAATGCCAACTTGCAGTCTTTGGAGAAAATCAGATTAGAATTAGAACTAAAATTGTTTGAAAAGAACTCAATTGACCTAAAAAAATACAATGTTAATGTTTTTTGAAAAAGACAGACCAGGATTAAGGCCGAATTACGTGAAAAACTACTTAAAGTGTGTAAGAATACAAATTTGGAGTGTTTGGCTACATTTAAATTAACATTATTTCCACAAAACTAATATTATGTTAAGAAGAACATAAGTGAAAAAAAAATAAAAAATATTTAAAATTTGCAGGCAAACCACATTAATTTCAAATATTTCTAGTTTTGTACTAAATTTTTCTTATTACTATATGTATTACAAATTAGAAAATATTTCAATTGGTCAGTCTTTAAAAAACATCAATTTTGTATCAAAATTCTATCAAATGAATGAAAAACGATATCTTCTCTTCGATCTAAAAATCCAATTTAAACTTAAGAAAAAAAAATTAAAAGAACAAATTACTTGTACAAAACATGAATATTTGAAAACTTAAGGAAACAGTAAGACAGAAAAAATTGGACAAAAAAAAATTACGACAAGGAAGAGAAGTGACCTAGATCAGAAACGAATAACTAAATTGCCGGAATCTTTATTGCAGGACTGCCACAGCAAACAGGAGAGATAACAATTGCAATAGAAAAATAAATAAAATAGAAAAACCATGAATGAAACCCATTAAAAAGATTTACTAATTTAGATCAATGAAAACAAATATATGAGAAAAAAAAGAAAAAAAAATGCACGAAACGTGACAAAGAATAATATTAGAAAAATTACCATTACAAAAATGTGGATAACGCCTAAATCTTTGAGGCGGAAAGTTCATTTTTACTACTTACTTTTGGGTGAAGCCTCACAGAAATGTGCACTAAAAACTGGTTTAGAAATTACACAGATCGTCAAATGCGGATTTAGTGTATTTTAAAAATTTAACACCAAAATATATAAAAAATACTCAAAGTGTGTAAAAAAAAATGGAAATAAAGGTGATGGTTAAAATCAATTAAAAATTACTAAAAGCGTCAAAAATCGAGAATAAAAGTTTCTAATCAAATTCGGGTTAGCATTATGAAAAACTGCACAGAGCGTCTAAAAATGCAAACTTGATGTCTTTGGAGAAGTTCAGATTAGAATTAGAATTAAAATTGTTTGAAAAGAACTCATTTTACCTAAAAAAAAAAACAATTTTAATGCTTTTTGAAAATGTCGGGCCACGACTAATGCCGAATTACATGAAAAATTACTTAAAGTGTGTAAGAATACAAATTTGGAGTATTTGGCAACATTTAAGTTAACATTATTTCAACAGAATTAATATTAAGTTAAAAACAAAAATTAGAAGAAGAAAATTAAAAAATAAAAATTATCCAAAATTCGCAGGCAAAGAAATAAATTCAAAACATTTCTAGTTTTGTACGACATTTTCTTTAATACAATATGTATTACAAATTAGCATACATTTTAATTGATCAGTTCTTAACAAAATCAATTTTGTATCAAAATTGAAGAATAAAAACCGATATCTTCCCTCCGATCTAAAAATCCAATTTAGATCTAAGAAAAAGAAACTAAAAGAACAAAACATTTGTACAAAACATAACAACGATTTGAAAAATGACGGAAACAGTAAAACAGAAAAACTTGTACAAAGAAAAAAATACGACAAGAAACAGAAGACAAAAATGTTGGTAGTAGAAGAGAACGCAAACAATTCCAAACACCAGTAAATTTTGTTTGTTTTTGACTTAGAGGACAAACGAATAACTGGAGATTGCCGGAATCTTTATTGCAGAACTGCCACAGCAAACAGGAGAGATAATAATTGCAATAGAAAAATAAGTAAAATAGACAAACCATGAATGAAACCCAAAAAAATGTATTTCAATGAAAAAAATATATACGAGAAAAAAAAACAACAAAAATGCAGAAAACGTGACCCAGAATAATAACAGAAAAATAATTATTACAAAAATGTGCACAAAAACCTTTTCTAGAATAGAAGAAATGTTAAGCTTCATTCAAAAAAAGTTTGGTTTTGTGCCAAATTTTTCTTATTACAATAACAAACGAGTATACATTCCAATTGGTTAGTACTAAAAAAAAAATTAACTTTGTGTCAGAATTCTCTCAAAAAAATGAAAGTATGATGAAAATATCCAATTTGGAACAAAGAACGAAAATTTAGATTAGAATTAGAATAAAATGTTGTTTGAAAAGTACTCATTGTATCAAAAAATACCAATTTTTATGTTTTTTGAAAAAGTCAGGACAGGAATAGTGCAAAATACGTGAAAAATGATTGAAAGAGGGGGTTAATATAAAAACTTGGAGGCTTTGGAAAAAATCTAATTAAGACTATGGCCAAAATCAATTAAAATTACTAAAAGCGTGAAAAATGCAAGTCTCCGAGAATGTTAGATTAGAATTAGAACTGAAGTTTTCCGAAAAAAAAAAACTTTACAGAAAAATAACAATTTTAATTTTTTTTTGAAAGTTAGGCTAATATTAAGGCCAAAATAAGTGAAAAATGACTCAGAGAGGGTAAATATACATATTTGGAGCCTTTGAAAAAAAAATCAATTTCAGATACGGCTGAAATCAATTAAAAATTAATCAAACTGTCAAAAAATTCCGATTAAAAGTATTTAGCCAAAATCACATTAGGATTAAGATCAAAACTGATTAAGAAATTACATAGGGTGTCTAAAAATTTAGGTTGGGTGTCATTCAAAAAATTAATGCCAAAATACGTAAAAAATGACTCAAATTGTGTAAAACTACAAGTTAATATAAAAAATTCGAAAAATTTGAAATAAAGATTATGGCCAAATTCAATTAAAAATTACTAAAAGCGTCAAGAATTCAGAATAAAAGTTTCTGAGCATATTCAGGTTAGCAATAGGACTTAAAAACTACACAGAGCGTCTAAAAATGCAAACTTGAAGTCTTTGGAGAAATTCAGATTAGAATTACAATTAAAATTGTTTGAAAAGAACTCATTTTACCTAAACAAAAAAACAATTTTAATGTTTTTTGAAAAAGTCAGAGCACGATTAAGGCCGAATTACGTGAAAAATTACTCAAAGTGTGGAAAAATACAAATTTAAAGTGTTTAGTAAAATTTAAATTAACGTTATTTCCACAAAGTTAATATTCAGTTAAGAACAAGAAAAGTAGAAAAAAACTAAAAAAAAATATCCAAAAATTGCACGCAAACATAATTAATTTCAGTCCTTAAAAAAAACAATTTTGTATCGAAATTCTCTCAAAAGTATGAAAAACGATATCTTCTGTTTAGAAAAAATAGAAAAATCATGAATGAAACCCAATAAAAAAAATATTAATTTAGATCAATGAAAACAAATATATGAGAAAGAAAAATGCGGAAAACGTGACAAAGAATAATATCAGAAAAATTATCGTTACAAAAATGTGCACTAGAAACCAATTCTAGAACAGAAGAAATGTTAAGCTTATTCAAAAATTTTTTTTGTTTTGTGCCAAATTTTAAGGAAAATTTGGCACAAAATTATTACGAATGAGTGTACATTCCAATTGATTAGTCCTTAAAAAAATCAATGTTGAGACAAAATTCTCTCAAAAAAATTAAAGCCTAAAGGAAAAATCCAATTTAGATCAAAGAAAAAAATAAAAGAATAAAGATTTTTATTAGATATAGAACTAAAATTGTTTGAAAAAAACTCATTATATCAAAAAAATGACAATTTTGATGTTTTTTGAAAAAGTCAGGTCAGCAATAGGGCCAAAATACGTGAAAAATGATTGGAAGGGGGTAAATTTAAAAACTTGGAGGCTTTGGCAAAACTCGAATTAAGATTATGACCAAAATCAATTAATTATTACCGAAGGCGTGAAAAATGCAAATTTGAAGTCTTGGAGAATGTTAGAATAGAATTAGAACTGAATTTTTTCGGAAAAACACTCATTTTACCTAAATGTAATTAACTAAAATAACAATTTTTATGTTTTTTTGAAAGTCAGGCTAGGATTAAGGCCAAAATAAGTGAAAAATAACTCAAAGAGGGTTGAATTTGGAGGCTTTAGAAAAAAATTAAAATTAAGATTACGGCTAAAATCAGTTAAAAATAATTATTAAAAAGTATCTAGTCAAATTCACGTTAAGATTAAGATCAAAACTGGTTTAGTCAAAACTACACAGGTCGTCTAAAAATGCAGATTTGGGGTCTTTCAAAAAATTAAGACAAAAATATGTAAAAAATTACTCAAAGTGTGTAAAAATACAAATTAAAAAAATTCGAAAAAATTCAAATAAAGATTATGGCCAAAATCAATTAAAAAATACTAAAAGCGTCAAAAATGCAGAATTAAAGTTTCTAAGCAAATTCAGGTTACCATTAGGATTTAACAAGTGCACAGATCGTCTAAAAATGCAAACTTGAAATCTTTGGAGAAATTCAGGTTACAATAATTAGAACTAAAAATGTTTGAAAACAACTCATTTTACCTAAAATGTTAGGCCAGGATTAAGACCGAATTACGTAAAACATAAAGTGTGTAAGAATACAAATTTGGAGGGTTTGGTAACTTATAAATTAACAGCATTTCAACAAAATTAATAACAGGAAAATTATTATTACAAAAATGTGCACTAAAAACCTTTTCGAGAACAGAAAAAATGTTAAGCTTCATTCAAAAATAGTTTTGTTTTCTGCCATATTTTCCTTATTACAATATATATTACAAATGAATATACATACATTCCAATTGGTTAGTCCTTAAAAAAATCTATTTTGTGTCAAAATTATCTCAAAAAAATGAAAACCTAATGAAAAAATGCAATTTTTATCAAAGAAAAAAATAAAAGAACAAAAATTTAGGTTAGAATTAGAAATAAAATGGTTTGAAAAGAAGTCATTATATCAAAAAATTACAATTTTGACGTTTTTTGAAAAAATCAGGCCAGGAATAGTGAACATGAAAAATGATTCAAAGAGAGTAAATATATAAATATTTGGAGGCTTTGAAAAAACTCAAAATAAGATTATGGCCAAATCAGTTAAAAATTACTAAAATCGTGAAAAATGCAAATTAAAAGTCTTGGAGAACGTTAGATTAGAATTAGAACTTAATTTTTTCGCAAAAAAGACTCATTTTACCTAAAAATAACAATTTTTATGTTTTTTGAAAGTCAGACTAAGATTAAGGCCAAAATAAGTGAAATAGTTATTTATGTATTAAGAGCGAAAAGTATAACTTTTTTGCTCGGAGAGTGAAGTTTGCTGCTCGACGCGAAGCGGAGAGCGGCAATCACTCGAGAGCAAAAAAGTTACTTTTTGCTTATAATGCATACAACGTTTTTTCTGCAAACGATCAATTTCAAGTAATGTGAATCACAACTGAGCATAACTGAAGTCACAATCTAAAAATTTAAATCAAAGTGACAATGACGTTTTTAATAATTGATTGATTGGTGGTAGTTGCTATTGACAGCAAGCGAAAAAATCTTTTTCGCTTGCTGTCCTGGGCAACGCGCGGAAAAGTACACTCACATTCTGATCCTCAAAAAAGGTTAGGTTTTCGTTTGTCTAATGAAAGCGTAAAATGCGTCATTATTTGACGTTTGTAGAAAAAATAACTTAAAGAGGGTTGAATTTGGAGGCTCTGAAAAATTGTCAAATTAAGAATACGGCTAAAATCAGTTAAAAATTAATCAAACTGTAAAAAAATTCCGACTAACAGTAAATAGCCAAATTCATGTTAGGATTAAGATCAAAACTGGTTAAGAAATTACACAGGGCTTTTAAAAATTCAGATTTGGTGTCTTTCAAAAAATTATGGCAAAAATACTTAAAAAAGGACTCAAAATGTATAAAAAAAAACTTAAAAATTTCGAAACAATTCAAATAAAGATTATGGCCAAAATCAATTAAAAATTAGTAAAAGCGTCAAAAAAGCAGAATAAAAGTTTCTAAGCAAATTCAGGTTAGCATTAGGATTTAACAACTGCACAGAGTGTCTAGAAATGCAAAATTGAAATCTTTGGAGAGTTTCAGATTTCAAATTGTTTGAAAAGAACTCATTCTACCTAAAAAACAATTTCAATATTTTTTTAAAAAGTATAGTTTCATTACGGTACAGGATACCGTAATGAAACTATACCGGATTTCTCAAAACTATATTCGCCGCGTATAAAATGAATCATTTCCTGTTTTTAATAAGTATGAAGTAAAATGTTGTACGTCATACGTCCGGTAACGTGTTACAGTACTCGTTCCGAAATTCCAGACTCGTCTATCATCTCATCCAGAAACACCTTACTCCTACTGTAAAACTATATTTACGGGACTAATAAGGTAAATAACTATTACTTCATATTGAATCATTTAGGACACTTTTAAAAACTTGACTTTAATCCGGTAAATAGCTTTTTACAGGACTGGATACCGTAATGAAACTACCGGATTTCTCAAAAATATATTCGCCACACATAAAATTAATTTTTTCCTGTTTTTAATAAATATGAAGTAAAATGCTGTACGTCGTATGTCCGGTGTCGTTTTACAATAATCGTTTCGAGATTCTAGACTGGGCTATCGCCTCGTCTAGAAACACCTTACTCTTACCGTAAAACTCTTTTTACCGGACCTAAAACGTAATAGCTATTTAAGTTATAAGTCCGGAGTGTTCACAGTAATAGAAGAAAATTTTATCAAAATTTTTCGTCACTATTGTAGCCTGCGTCCCAAAAACCTACTAGAAAAGGCATTCTTCGTATGTTATAGAAAAGGCAAATGTATAGGCCAAAGAGTTGGCATTCATTAGATTGGCGAAGCACCAAGGAAAATTGCCGAATTTCTGAATCTGGATGGTCCTGAAAAATAGACAGGGCATTATTGTTTTAGACGGACGTCTGCAAACTTTCTAGCTAACGCTGGGGCTGACATTAGTGCTCTAAAACGGCATGGTGGATGGAAGAGCAACATTGTTGGGGAAATACGTAGAAGTGTCTTTGGAAACAAAAACAAAGGTGGCTAGAATGATTCAGAGGGGAGAAACTTTCATTAAAGTTCTTCAGAGAGTTAAATTTTCCTCACTGGTAACCAAACAACGCAAAGATCAATCGTTCCTGCTGCTCCCTCTACTCCTGCCGCTTTGAAAATATTCAATAATTCAAATTGCAGTATAACTGCTCATATTTATAAGTAGGTAGATAATTATTTTTGTATATAGTTAATATTGTTATAAATAAAATATTTGTTAAAAATAAGCCTTGTCTATGTAAAATTTCGATTTCAGTTCGGGAAAATGACTTTACCGGATTAGTGATGTATCATTGTAATTTGGTAATGTATCATTTCCCGGACTGCAACATAATTGAGTATGTATATTACAATATAGTACGAACTAAAATTTATTTACGGTATCTAGTGCTGGAAAAAGTGTCCTAAATGATACAGTATGAAGTAAATGACTATTACAAAATTATCTCTATATTGCTACTGTTGCAAGACGTTTTGAAATCAGGCATTGGTGAGATCGAATCAAAAGTTCATCTGTTACATAAAAAAAAACGCATGAAAACGTTCCTGTTGGCCAGTGCTTGTTTCCGATAAGAGCAAACAAAGCCTTTTCGTGATTATTTACCCGACTAATCAAATTGTTTAGAGCCATAAACGGACCCTTTTGGCTACCGGAGATGGTTTACAAGTATCGTTTATTTATCACTCAAATAAAAGTTTTAAAAACGCTAAAACATCTGTTGTTTCTGGTCAGGTGTGGCCTTAGTTTGTTTGCCCACGGCATTCTACGGAACATGCCTTTTTGTTTGCGCTTTATAGGTGGTTCGATTTAATAACTTCATAATAAAAGGATTGATTCTTTTCGGTTGGAAATAATCGTCCTGGTGATAATGGATTTTTAATAACAGGAAACGGTATATTCGTGTCTAGGAAAAGTTTTGGTTTCGGTTCCATGGGGGAAAGTGTTGCGCTCAAGATAAATCGAGCTGATGACTGTTGTTTATCCCAACGAGAGTGTAATCATTTAACCTTTATTTGGCACGTTACGACATAATTAATGAAAGAAATTTCTCAGCGAGCGCCTTCGCACCACCACGTATTATAGACGAGGTACCACTCTGCGGCGGCCCGGGGACCACCAAAGAACCGTGTGCACGGTTAAGACCGAAATCCCCGTTGCCAACAAGCAGATCAGCGATGCATCCAAATTACATTCGATAATCGTGGTCATCAATAAGCCGTGGAGATGGTGCGGCGGGCGTCGCTGGCGGTCCCTTTGAAGTCGGACGTCGCGGGGGTAAAGGGGCGGGAGCTCGCGTTGCGGCCCCTTTACGCCGCCTTATATGGCAACTAATTACCGCTGTGCATACCGCCAACCGACACTTCGAAAATCGAGAGGATCGAACTTTGGTTGTTAGTACGGAGGTCGAAGTGTTTTTCTGAGAGCGATTTTTGTATTCATACAAAAGATGAATTTACTGACACTACTACGAAGGCGTAGAAGGGCCAACAAGATTTTTTTTCTTAAATTACGAGTTCAAAGTCGGAATTTAGTCAAATTCCGAGTTTAAAGTCGGAATTTAGTCAAACTCCGAGTATATGATTGACAAATCAATGGCGTAGACGCAAGGTTAACAAAACATTTCTTTTCCATGTTGTACAAGAATGGCACAATATTCTTTGTGAAATGGATCAATATTTTGTTAACTATGACGTCCTCTTTAAGACTCCTATTGTGATTACTTTTAAGAGTTATGATCGATATCTCGGGACGTTTTTTGCGGGAATACCCGCGCCAATAAAACACATAGACTTTAAAAGTTAATTGATTTTAAAATCATTGGCGTATATTGATAGTTAATAATGAAAAAAAAATAAAATTGTAGAGATAATAAAATAAAAAAGAAAACTGCTACCATAAAAGTCGATACGACATAACTTTTCGTAATTTTGAAAGCGTTTCATCTCAGAAACCACTTATGATAAATTCATAGTTTAAAACAGCTCTGAAAGAACGTTTCTTCTAGAACTAACTACCTTGGACAATCTTTAAGTAAAGCAGTTTTATCAATGTGATACGGTGTAAAACTTTAAAATTGAACTCACTCCATGTGATAGGCGTTGGACAGAAGAACATTTGCACTGGGGAATGGCAGAGTGGAACAATAATTGCATTTTTACAAATTAATGTAGATTTTTGTTGTATGCATCAGATGGACGTATTTTAGTGTTGAGAGGCCGGAATGAACGAAACCTGCAAGAAAATATAGAACCCAGCGTGCCATTTGGGGGTGAAAGTGTCAGCGTATGGGGAGGCGTAATGGGAAATGGAAAGACTGACTTAGTGGTTTTGATTGGTTTTAATTTTAACCTGAACTAACCTGAAAGTAGTTAGACATCGATATTTGTGTATGAATGAAATTGTTATTCCCTTCGCTCAGAACTTTGGAGATGGTTTTATCTTAGTTGACGATAATGCATGTCCACACCGGGCTCAAATTGTTAATGAAGTTCTGAGAGAGAATGGCATCGAGGGCATGAAATGGCCTGCTAGGTCGCCCGATATGAATGTTATAAAGTGTGGAGCAGAATGAAACTAAAACTGAAAGAAAGAGAGCAAGAATTTCAAAACTTGGACGAATTGGCAGTGGCACTTAGGAAGGAATGGGAAGCCATTCCTCCCTAAATCGGTTTTTATTTTTTTGCGTCTGTACAGTTGAATTGATTGAAAAACTTTTAAAAGTAAAGTTGTAGAGCGTATGGTCAGCTATCATCCTGTAATTTTTCAGTACCCCAGTTTTGGCCGTTTTTTGGAAAAACGCCTCGAAAAGTGCAAAAATTTGAATTTGGTGCGTCACCCCCACCATGCGTGTGCAGTTTCGCCAACATATTTTCACTGCATAATCACGTTAATTACTACATGATAGTCCCTCAAAGTAAATAAGAAAGGAAAATCAGCTCGGACTCTGACATAAGAAATTATTATGTTGGCGACACTGCACATGCATGGCAATTCTTGCACTTTTCGAGGCGTTTCTTCAAAAAACAGCCAAAACTGAAGTATTGAAAAAATTACAGGATGATAGCTGACCATAAGCTCTACAACTTTACTCGTAAAAGTTTTTCAATCAAATCAACCGTACAGGCGCAAAAAAATAAAAACCGATTTCCCATGTTAAGTTGCGTGTCAAAACGTAATAATATCTACAAATTTTGTGATGGTGGTTCGCGTCCTTAGCACTTACAGTTCAGGTGGTTAGCAGGTTAAGGACAAATGAAACACCCTTGTAGATCGATAAACGGCCAACGTTTCGACCTATAATTAACGTCTTCTTCAGGGCTGTGACATATAATGAGAACACGTTACTTAATGAAACAGGAAGGAACAAACATGATAATTTAAATACTTGCACAGGTGACAACAAAGTAAAAACATTGATGATACGCTGGTTAATGCTAATCATTGTATGTCACAGCCCTGAAGAAGACGTTAATTATACGTCGAAACGTTGGCCGTTTTTCGATCTACAAGGGTGTTTCATTTGTCCTAAACCTGCTAACCACCTGAACAATATCTACAAAGCTAAAGGCAAAAGTACGTAAATTTTTTAGATCTAAGGAATTTATATCATCACGGGTGAACAATGTGATGTTGTTACATAGGTCAAACGTCGTGACACTTCAAACAGAGAGTTAAATAACATCAAAGTGACCAAAAGGATTTCTATCAACAAGTCAGATTCTAGAGCTTTATTAACACAAAAAACTCATTATTAGCTACTTATTGTAGTGTACGAAGGCGTAGAAGGGCCAACAAGATTTTTTTCTTAAATTCCGAGTTTAAAGTCGGAATTTAGTTAAATTCTGAGTTTAAAGTCGGAATTTAGTTAAATTCCGAGTTTAAAATCGGAATTTAGTTAAATTTCCGAGTTTAAAGTCGGAATTTAGTTAAATTCCGAGTTCAAAGTCGGAATTTAATTAAATTCCGAGTTCAAAGTCGGAATTTAGTTAAATTCCGAGTTTAAAGTCGGAATTTAGTTAAATATGATTCACAAATCAGTGGCGTAGAGGCAAGATTAATAAAACGTTTGTGTTCCGTGTTGTACAAGGACGGCAAAAAAATTTTTAAAAGACGGATCAATATTTTGTTAACTACGACATCATGGTGGGTGTCCTAACTTTAGGACTCCTCTAGTGATTACATTTAAGAGCTGCCATCGATATCTCGGGACGTTTTTTGCAGTTTTTTGTTTTCTTTTGTCGACAAGAAAAGTTACGGGACGTTTACAAAAAGTTTTGCACTTTTCTATAAGTTACAGAGTTTTGCGGAAATACCCGCGTCAATAAAACTAATAGACTTTAAAAGTTCATTAATTTAAAAATCATTGGCGTATATTGACAGTTAATAATGCAAACAAATAAAATTGTAGAGATAATAAAATAAAAAAGTAAACTGCTAACGAAAAAGATCCATACGACCTAATTTTTGGTAATTTTTATTGCGTTTTATCTCAGAAATCATTTATGATAAATTCATAGTTTAAAAAGGCTCTGAAAGAACTTTGCTTCTAGAAATAACTACCTGAACCAATCTTTAACTAAACCAGTTTTATCATTGTGATACGGCGCAAAAATGTAAAATTTGAACTCACTGCATTATTTGATATCTACGGTAAATCTTAACTTTTCAACTTTGTCATGTCATTTTATAGGCTTGGTAGATATCTCGGGACATGTTCGGCGGTTTTTGTTTTTTTGCTCGAGAAAAAGTTACAGGGTATTTTCAGAAAGTTGTGAGTATTTTTATTTTTTGCTCTGTATAACAGTGTAGGTCACCTGATTTTAATGATATAAACGAAATTTAAAAGCTCATTAAGTACAAAATCAGTGACGTAGAACTCTAGTTCATAAAGATTGCTTCGGATGTTTTTGCAAAACTTTAATATTACTTCTGTGACATCATCACTGTTAATGATTTCTCAGCTCCTTTGCTGTAACTTCAAAAGTGTACTACCGGGTGTCCATCAGAACTCTGGACATAGGAGATTAAAGCCGCAGGATCGACCCTACCAACAAAAAGACAACTCCAAAGATTATATAATGTTTATTATAAATAATAGATAAAACGGAATAAGTTTAAATTAAATAAAGATTTAAAATATAAACAGAGAATAAAATATATCGAATAGAAAACTTACAACATGGGCATGATAAAAGAACAACTCTATAAATGCCTATTTAATCAATAGAATGGTTAACTGAAACTTTTACCTCTAGGAACACCACCCAACTCCTTTATACAATTTAATATTTTTAAATGATTAATAACGTTACTAAAAAGTGCCACAAAAGAATGTAGAACAAAGCAAAACACTAAAAGTTAACTTCCTCAATCAGGCACAAAAACGGACTTGGGTTTGACAAACAGCATCTTGGTGACTACTAGTAAAACTTTTAGACAGAACTGAATCCGTTAATGGATTTCTGAGTTTGTATAGCCTCGCTTCCAGATAACAATTCGCATACCAACCTTGTACTTTAACTTTATGCTTAGGTCAGCGGCACGTGGCCTTATTACCTTCAAGATAATGGTTTGTATGCAACAAGAAATATGTTATAAGACAAGAAATATTTGAGAATAGTTATTTAAAATTTAAAATTATTTTTTTTAAGCGGACTAAAAGTACGTCATTTGTTTTCTCCGTACGCACACCTAAAGTGGACTTTCTAATCCTGAGACCAAAAAAGTAGCAAAAAAGTGCTAGGCAGTAAAAGTAAAGTCAAAAGTCACCGCTACTGTCATGGTGGCGCATATATAAACCATCTTATTGCCATCTTTACATTCTTGTTGAAAAAAAAACAAAGGATAGGAATACTCTCAGAGCGCTCGAGAGCACCAACCGAAACCGTTTTTAGTCGAAATCGCATAGGTTCTGGAATTCTGTTAAATGTCGTTGGTTGTCATGCGCGACATCATATTTATCTGTCAATGTCATTTGTATTAATTTAGTATTGATAATAATGCTACAAACTTTTAGTTTACATAAACCATTGGTTATGATTTATACAATTAAAACCATTGATTATTGAAAACCACCGTTCTAACACATTCTATTTATATACAGCACTAATTGGGTAAGTACCTAGACCCGCTTAGAGAGGATGAGACAAAATTGCAAAACTGAATCACTCTGAAATAGACTTGCCTGCATGCTTGAAAAAAAATAGTATATGTTACTCGGAGTAAAAGGTCTTTTTGTGCTTCGCCCAGTTGCAGGCCTCAGCGTCGCTTCGGCCGTCAATCTCTGGGCACAGCACGAAAAGACCCACTTTTACTCCTAGTGACATAATCTACTATTACATTAATAAATTTCACTTCGCGACAATATAATTATTTTAGATCTTCGAACTTCTTTCATCACATATCGATTCTTATAACCTAACAAGAACTTGTAAATATTGGTAACTCTTCTGAAATGGCCATAGGATGAAACTCCATGGAGGCTGATGAGCTCGGCGTCTTCAGGGGACCATCACAGCTTATGTTTCTAGGGTACGTCAAAATTTCAGTAAAAAAAAGAACAAGAAATATACACGATGCAAATATTCGTCTAAAGCCTGATGAAGCTAATGTAGAACGAAATGTTGCGAGCTAACATATTTAAACTGGGAGATTCTAAGGTTATTTCATACTAGGAAAAATTTCATACTCTCTTTACTCTCACCATGCTCATGGTGAAACATTCCTTGGTATAGCCCAAAATGTCCGTGGTCCCAAACCTTCTTGACATAAAATGTCCGTGGTATGAAACATTACTGGGCCGAGCATCTTAGATTTTTCCGTTTACAGTTCCTTAATAAGACTGGGAAGGCTTTCACGGCCTGTCAAAAATACAATCTAAAGTGTTTTCCGAGCTCTGAAGCCGTGGTGCAATCGGTTTCTTCTGACGTTTCGTCCACAGCTGCGGCAGACATTATCAAATGCAATGAGGCAATAGGCGAAGTGATCTCCCATGCTTCCTGACGTTGACTGATTCGACTGCGCGCCACTATCAGACTAAAAGATGGCCTCAGATAAAAGAGTTAGGCAGCACTGTTGCTTTATACTCTATCATCGCTCTAGACCGGACGAGTCTTGTAACAGAAATTTCAGCCAACCGTCTCGCTTCTGGGCAATCTTAAAGATTGTCTAGTCCTGAGCAAGGTGGCCATTTCTGGGTCCTAGTTAGGGAGACCTAGCCGACTGGGGCTCTTCAGGCGTTCTTCTTGTCTTGATTTTTCTTTCGGAATGTCTTGTTTTTAAAGTTAGTAAGTAATACAACAGTGGAGAACTATTGCATCTTTACCCCACCCTAAGGAGTTTGGGTTTGGGCTGTGGGTAAGGGAGGAAAGCCTGGGGGTAGGAATGCAGAAAGATTTGGTTAGCACCAGTTATATGCGAAAAGGTTAAACCCAGGCTTTGAGAGTCCAGACTCGCTGCCCGGGGGGTTTTTGTCTGTTGGTGGGGAGTTTTGTGCTGTCAGTTCTGGCCTCTGGAGTGGTCCTGCCTTCCTGTTTATCCGTAAAAGAAGAAATAGAATTAGTAATTTTACCCCTTATCTAGCAGTTGGAATCTCGACCGCTTATGCGGCCTTTTGACCTCGGGGTCATAGGCGGTAGCCTTCCTCATCACATGGTTGGGGTGGTCCTCTGTCTTCTGGAAGGTTTTCCTCGCATGGCTTTTTATCCTCTCAGTGGTTGTGGTGTAGTCGAGGTCCTTTTGTATGTCCTGGTTACGAACATACCAGGGCGCTCCTATTACCACCCTGAGAGCCACATTTTCGACTGCCTGAAGGCTTTTCAGATACTTCTTTGCTGCGTAGCCCCACGCGGTTAAGGCGTATATTAGCTGTGGTTGGACCACCTGCTTGATCAGTGTGACCTTGTTCCTCAAAGCCAGTTTTGAGGGTCTTCCGATCAACGAATAGAGCTTGCTTCTTGACTTGTTTTTGGTCCTGGTGATGTGTGCTTTCCAAGTTAGGCTTTTGTCCAGCTCCACATCTAAGTATGTAGCTGTTTCTTGGCAAGGAATTGCTTCGCCTTTAAGGGCGACTTCATTGTCTGGCCTGTGTTTGCGTCGCTTCCTAAAGACTATGGCCTGCATCTTATTGGCCTTCAGGTCTATCTTCCTCTTGACACACCACTCTTCCAAGTCTGTGACTTCTTCTTGAAGGTACCGCAAGGTGCGATGCTACAGGGAGCACCGCACCTTGCGGTACCCCTGTAATCAGAGTATACGCCTTCAGCTTCACACTTAAATACCTGTCAGAAAGGAAAGATCCGATTAGGTTTATAAAGGATACAGGGAATCTAACGTCTAAAAGCTTGACTTGCAGTCCTTTATGCCACACTCTGGCAAAGGCTTTGGCTACGTCTAGTAGGCTGGCTACTGCTGCCTCTCGTCTGTTGAATGCTTTGGTGATATAGCTGGGCCCTAAAGCTACACTGCTCATCTGGTAGCGCCTCTAGCTGCTCTGCTTTGTCCTTTAGCCGTCTCAAGATGACACGTTCTGCTACCTTCCCCACTGAAAGCAGCAGGCTGATGGGCCTTGAACTCTGCGGGAAATGATGATTTTTACCTGGTTTAGAAAACAGGATGACATCCGCCTGCCTCCAGATGGTTGGAAAGTGCTTCATTCGTATCATTGCGTTCACAATGTTGACCAAGGCTGCAATCCCCCTGGGTGGTGGCAGCCAGAGTGGTCTGTTCCCTATCTGTTCACATCCAGGTGCTTTCTTGAGGTCTAGATGCTGCACTACGCACTATGCGCTCTTTGTCGAGCATCCTGTCTAGCCTCCTGGCTCATCGTTCCACCATTTCGTCCTACTGGTCGGCATCATCGTCCTCAATGATGTTTTCCTGCAACTGCTGATTGGGGGGGGGGGGGGGGGGATTCGGCGCCCTTGTAAAATGTCGTAGATTCTATTAGTCTGCATAGAGACACGTAATTTCCTCAATCCTGTTGAGATTGTTGTAGTTTTTAAAGATCTCAATGGCCTCTCTCAATTTCATTTCCTTTTTTGTATCTATCAAACAAAAAATACAATACCATTAAGAAACTACAATGTAAAGTGTTTTCCGGCCTTTGAAACCGTCGTCCAATGGAATTTCTTCCAAAAGTTTCGTCTGCACCTGCGGCAGACATTATCAGAGACGATGAGGCAATGGGCGAAGTGATTTCCCGTACTTCCCGACGTTGATTGATCCGACTGTGGTGAACTCGGTGGTATTTATTCTGCCGTTGTCGCAGTGGAGGGACTGGGGTGGGGGTAATGGTGGCGCGGGGTTTCGACGCACTTCAAGTATGTCGTAGAACTCGCTTCCCTCGTTCCTGTTGAAATTGTTCTCGTGATTAAAGATCACAATGGCCTCTATCGTTAGTCTTTGATAGAAACGCTGCGATTGATATAAGATATCCACCTCGTTGAAAAGGATGTCGTGACCTTCGGAGAGAGCGTTCTCTGCTACTGCTGACTTTTGTGTTTGTCCCAGCCTGCAACTCCTTTTGTTGACACTGCGTTTTGTCGTGCCAATATTTTACAGGGATTACAGAACACAAGGACACACACTCCCAGATCAACGCTCATAACATTCATGCCTGGCGCCCCCTTTTGCTCTTACAGGTAATCCTGAGACATTACCGGGAATTGCCGGGCATACACCATAAAACTAAAACTCAAATACTATTAACAACACTGCTTCTACAGATAATATACATTACGTCTGCCTGACATTTCCGGTTTAACCATGGGTTGCCCGTGATACCACTGTCACGGCCGACAAATAATATATTAATGACCAGAAAAAAACAAAAATAAAAATAAAAAATACAAAAAAAAATTGCAAACATCACGTGGAAGAAACCATTTTGGCCTTTCTCCCTGATGATTATGAGAGTGTTTTATGTCACTACTGAGAAAGATGCCAATCGGCATCGAAACGTTTATTGGCGAGAAAAAATTTATAACTGAGAGGATCAACCGATGTCGTTTTTGTTTGTCCATCTCTCTTCATCATCAGAAGACCGTATTCCAAGAATCTCCCACCCCAATGTTACATAGGTCTAAGAACGAAGCAACGTATAAACGTAGCAATTAAAAAAAATAAATAAATAGAAACTGTGAAGTACAACTATCAAAATTAAATTGTAAACTAAATTTCTATAATAAAATATGAAAGTAGCAGTCAGGAAGAGAAATAAAGCTATAGGGCCAAGAGAAAAATAAAAACTAATTTAAGAAATAATCATTTGACATATGTAAATGTTAGATATAAAAGAATAAAATAAAATAAAATGAATGAAAGTTAAAAGCTCAACATAGGAAAACTCGATAATAATCGCTAAAAAAGAAATAGTGTCACTAAGAGATAAAGGAAGGAAGAAGCTAAATGGAAAGCAATACAAGGAGCAATAAAAAGAAAAGTGACATAAAGATAGTGTGCAGTTTTTCAAAATAATTTGTGTGCGCTAATTTTGACTTGAATAAATAAAGTATATAAAATAAATAAGACGATCAGTGAAGATAATTAAATATAAATCAAGGGAAAAAGAAAAAAATAATAGCTTATCATAAGATGAGAGAGGTAGGAAAAAGGTGAACTGCAGCAAAAATATATATATAAAGTAATTAATATATTATATAGATGACATGTGGGTAAGATGTGGGTAAAACTAAAGAGAAAGAAGGTTTTTAGAATTGTTGTAAGATCATGAATAATATTAGAATTTTAAACTTGAAAACTAAATTGCGTAAGGAAAAAGTAAAAAAAAAACAACAAAAATGACATTGAGAATGCTTGACATGATAAAGCTATACGTTAAATCCATTTAAAAGAATGAAATAAAGTAAAAGTCAAGAGAAAGAAAATAATACAAGTACATAGGGAGATTGCACTTATTTTCAACTTCACTTATTTGTCCTTAATGTGTACTAATCACACATTAGTTGACTTTCACATTGTAATCATCTCATTGCGATGAAAAACAGCCTACAAATGTCCTAAAGGTTTTTTGAATTTGACCAAAGGGGGGGGGGGGGCCTTACCACCCGTAACTTTAGGACCAATGAACTGATCAGAATGAATTCTACGGTATATTAGTATTATTTTGTAGTATTTTTCGACCATTCCAATGTGTATTCATGAGGGGTAGACCCCGAAACTAGTATGCAGATGGGTTGATCGACCAATTGGTGACCACCTACTTTTTATCCTTCGTTCTGGTTCTGATAACCTTCGAGAGCAATATGGGTTGCTTCTCGAACTGAGAGCCATCTGCCATGATGTATTAGATCTAATACGCTAGTGGATCTGCTCCTGCTCTGTACAACATCTCACCGCACTTCAGTCGCTTTTTAGCTTTAAGCTGCGAACTCACGGTCTCCAATTTGTCGACCAGCCAAAGCTGTACTGATAAGAGGCAGACCTCGAAACTAGTATGCAGATGTGTTGATTGACGAATTGGTGGACACTTAGTCTTTATACTTTGTTCTTGTTCTGATAACCTGCGAGGTACAGAGCAATATGGGCTGCTTCTCGAACTGAGAGCCCACAACCAACAAATCAAGTTGAAATTACGTCAATTTGACCTGTCGCACTCGAAAACCTTGTCCTGACCACATCTGACTACGAAGAAATTTCTGCAAATTGCCTTCCTTTTTCCTAATGTGGGGAAAGAAGCCAAAGTGATTTAGAAGTATAAAATAGGTTATGAAGACATAATTCCTTTCAAGACTTCTTGCCCAATATGGAATTATTTAAGGTAAAAATTAGTCATATAGAGGTCGATTTTCCTTCAACATGTCTTTAATTCGACCTAGAGGTCAGATCTATTTCATGCGAATGAGAGACAAAGAGGAAAGATGCATTTTGCTTTGATGAAATGAATAAGACAAAGGAATGTGGAAAAGCTGAACTCTTCGAATACATCGGAGTGATGCGTCATTTGGTGCACAAATGGTTGCATCAGACCAATGGAATGACGAAAATAATATACCTATATATCGGACGCCATAATATAGGAGATTTAACATAATTTATTGCATACTTAACCCAGTTGTACAAGGCTTATCAGGTCATGGTCTTATCAATTTTACTTGCAAAAAATAATTCTGTAAAATGTGACTTTAGTACCTTCAGAAAATTCAAGCACTCCAAAAATAATAGATTTTAACAAAATTTTTAGTAAATTTTGTGTAAGGCAAAGCTAACCTAAAAAAATGATTTTTTACTATTTTTGTTGTAATGGTCATCTAACGCGATATTTATCTTAAAGGACTGGTTCTACCTTAAATATTAATCTAATTTTGAAAAACGACCAGAGAAATGACCAAAAAATAATAAATATTCTAATAACAAAATGGCTCCTTAATCTCTTCGGGCTTCAAAGTCAGAATGCCCGTTACTACGGACCTAAAGGTTAATATTCTTATGAATGTGGTCTCAAACGATCACAAATTTGAACTACTGAGTCGAGTTTCCATGAATTTAGTAAAAAGTTCCTATTAGTCAAGTTTCAATTTAGGACACAGAACTTTAGAATTTAAAACCTAATCAGCGAATCAGCCTACTTAATCTTAAACGGAAGTGTTTAAAATACCGAGAACTGGAGGCATTTCGATTTGCACTTTGTCTAGAATAAAGAATAGAAGAGATTAATTATTTATGATAAACGATATATTTACTATTATTAAACATTTATTGTAGTGAATAGACTCTTCAATAAGGATAAAGTAACTTTACTTACGAATAAAGAAAACACATAGTATGTCCCGTCACACTGGAAAACGGACAATATTTTATATTGGCAGAAGTATCTTCATCATCAGATTGTCCATCAAACAGGATATTTTCTTCTGATTCCTCTATAATAAAAGAAGGCGGATCTTGAAAATCCATTTTTCTCTCGATGAGATCTCTTGAACCCCAGTCTGATTGCATTTTTCATTTTTTCCTTCAGAAATCTTATGCTGTTGTATGCTTTTCACCACTCTCTAGTATTGTGTAGTATGGCGATATGGTTTTGTTTCTTATTTATAACTTTTGGCATTATAACCCACAAAAAATATACTTTATGCATGTTAAAGGAAGTAACTAAGAAAATTAATAAATGAACAGCTTATGTGATGAAAGGACCAGTTAGACGCCTGTTGGTCAGTTTTCTTTTGAAGTTGAATTCATAAGTAATTTACAACTTTAAGCAAGCCCTTTTTTCTATTAGGTCCCAATAATTATAAAAAAAGTTCTAATATTAACTTCGTGGTAAGAAATTGGTTAAAATATTGACTAGATTTGAACATAAACAAAAATTGGTGAAATATAAGGCCAAATACGTTACTTATTTGACCACATTTTGCCCTGTCTAGCTAAATTATTTTTAGGGTGTCGACACAGCAATATTTTGGTAATATTTTACCTAAAACGTTTACTTAAAATATACCTCGACAATAAAAGCCAACTTGAAGTCAAATTGTGGTCAAGTTGTCATTTATTTTAACCTGTTGGAAAAAGTGTTATCAGGTTCAAATATTAGGTAGAATGCAGGTAGATTAAAGTTACCTTAATTTACTTCCAAGTAAAGTTTTCTTCAAAGTTATTAAGCCGGTTGGATATCTGTTATTAATAACAAATTTTTCTCCCACATCCCACATTTACTTAAGATACCCTTGTGCTATTGTCATAAAAATGCAAAAAATTTCGAAAACTACAAAACGATAAAAACTGACAGGAAAGCCGATGATTTTGGCGTAGTAAAAATAATTTTATATATTGTATTGTATAGTAAGCAAAAATTCGAAGCGACCCGTCAAATAAACTTGGTTTCAGGGTTCTTTTGCAACAGTCACTGAGTTGTAGCAAAAAAGTCTTAATTAATTCAAAAAATTTTAAGAAGGAAGCAAAGTACCCTCCATTTGTGACCTCTAGAACATTCCGTAAGCTACATGTCAAATTTCATCGATAACTTTTAAGAAATTGCTTTTTCTTAATATGTCGTTTACTTTTAACTTGTTTTTTTTATATTTGGGTTGTATCTCTACACTCATGATTTGACATTTTTCTGTAATTTTTATTTATTTGCCAAGAGTCGCGGCATACGGAATCAATCCCACTTATAATGATAACTTTTAAATTTTTTAAGAAAAATACACAACATTTATGTAAACTGAACGTCTCTACTCCTGTTTAAGAAGGTAATTGTTCTCCTCTATTACATAATGCTAACTATCTAGCCAAACTATACAAGGCCAGAGCCACAGTTTGCGCTTAAACGTTGCTGATGGTAACATTGATGTCCTCCAAGTTACTAAATGAAAAAATCTATTTTGATGAAGCACCGATTAGAATCTGGTCGAAAGGTCGACCCCTATCGGACTCAAGGCATATGCCCACGGACTACACTGTTAAGAAGACTTATCGTCTGAGGATATACGACTTGTAGCTAAATAATATTAAGAGCCAAGCGTGTGATAAAGTTAAAACGGACATAAATGTTTCCCAGCGGCGTCCGTGAATTTCCAATATGACTATTTTACTTTTCCATCTAAAGTTGGTTGATTGACCTAAAAAGAACATTGCATGTGGTTGTTACAAAAACATACCTACTTAACTCTTCTTTAACTGCTTGTCTCTCGCACTAATTAGCTCTTTATGACAAAAAAAACGGCATCATAATTACACTTTGCAGCCTAGTCGATTATTTTTCAATTTAAACACGTCCCAAGCGCTTACAAAAAGGTCACTTTCCATTAATATGCAAATTCCACTCTTGCGCTGTACTAATGAATGAGAACTCGTAAATTATGTATGTCCATTCTCCCCTAATCAAACGGATTATAATTCTATACGGAGATCCAACTTTCAATTGGATAACTCTCCTTAATAAGACAGTCAAGTTGACATGGCCGTCCGGTGCTGATATCTGTTAATTGTAATTTGCTGCTGGATGCATCTGAAATTACGTAATTTCAGTGTAAAGTAGGCGTAAAGATCTGATTCAATTAGCAACAGAGGTTTGGATTATTTATTTCGTTTTATCGTCTTAGTCGGTTATTCAAGGCAAAAAGTATCTTTTTTACCTCACTGAATGTTCACCACAATGACCTATCAAAAAGATGCTTCTTTGATATTTTAAGCACTTGAGAATACACCAAAAATTCTGATTAACAGTGGATTATAACAGCAACTTTTAACACTCATCTTTTCTTGGTGTACAATTGAAAGTAAAACTATACTCAACCTCATTCCATAAACCCACCCAAAATGCGTTAATATCCCATCAAGAAATCCCGCCGATTGTGCCGAAATAAGTAGCCTTTACCCAAATTACCAGTCCATCGACGGGCCCTGTAATTTCCCTGCCGAAGGTACGACGATAAAACCAGGGATCGTTCCAAAGGCTAACATCATTTTATTGCCTTATCTCACTATTTGTGTTATTTCGAAATTAATTTTCTTTTTAGGTGGTTCCGACAGGTGCCGGTCGCCATGACTCTGTATGTTTTACAATATAAGGAATTCGTGCTTAGGTCTCTAATTGAATTAACGTTATTATACCTGAAACGCGGAAAGGTGGTACCTATAACGTGCAGACGTCGCTCGGGGGGTTAATTAAAGGGTGCCGATTGGTGCGTCATTGATACAGGGGAGCGATCCCGATTATTAACTTTTTTCGGTAGAGCAAATTGACTTGAAAATAAAAACTTCCAAAAATTAAACAAAAAATAATATACCTTCCTTAAATATTCAAAGTTGTTTTAAGAAACAACATTTTACTAAACGCGTTTTTTATGTGAATATATACATCTAGTACCTTGGTCAGGAGTACCTACTTGTCTTTTAAGCAAATGATACTTTAGATATAAAAAAAACCAACAGTCTTTCTAAACTAACCAGAAGGTTTCTTCATCCAAACAGTTGTTCTTCTATGGTATTTTCAAAATTTTTTAAACTTTGACCTGTTATGACGTCGTGAAATGTCTCAGAAACACCTCGGCAAAACAAGAATTGCAACTCGAAAAGTCTCAACCCCACCAAAGGCAACTAGATCAAAATCAATCCAACTGATTTTTCTTTTCTGGTTATCACTTTTGCCCCCACTATTTTACAAATACTAAAAACTTTATTAATTAAATTTGAATTTTACAAAAACTCAAAAAAAAACAAAAGACAATACGAAAAATAGTATTTACTACATGATTTACCGTTGTTGGTCTTACTTTCATAGAAACATCAACATTCAACGCCATCAGCAACTTGAAAAAAGTTTGTAAAATAGAGTTTTTCTACGACCATGTAAAAATAAACAACTTTCGTCATACCTTGCCCTAGCCGAAAACGTAACTTTCGTCTCTAGTGAGAGAAAATCCCATAGCGTTAACTTTCGTCGCTAGTGACGAAAGTAAGTTGTTCTAATTTCGCCTGTATATCGCCAATTAAATGCAATTTAATTGGTCTAATCTTATAACACACCATGGAAAATGGTGATATCATACAAAAACATGTATATTTTGTCTGGCCGGGCCTCAGAAAAGTGAATCAAAGTGTTGAGATTTGACCAAACTGAACTCATTGACGACTGCTATAGAGATTGTTTTTAAAGTTAATGAAGACTTAATGTTAGTATGATCGAAAAAAAAGTATAGTGTTTTACTCGTCATAAAAGCATATTCTATCGCTCGAGAACTTTACCAAACTCGGCTTGGCCTCGGTTGGTAACCTGTTCTCTTGCGAGAGAAAATACTATTTTCGTCACTCGTTAAACAATATACTATTGCCCACACATTTTACAAACTACAACAACAATAACTAAAATACTAAATTAGTAGTAGTAGTAGTAAATAATGGGCGGGGCCAAAGCCTTGCGACTAGGCCTTAGAACTCCTTTTCACACTCCCCCGGTCCACCCATCCCTACTCCACCAGGGCCCTCATTCCCTCCACGAGTCGACCCGTTCTTTTAATGAAGGAGAGTATCCCGTCCCATTCCAGAGTCGGAAACTCCTCTCGATGAGGAAAAGCGGCTCCAAGTGTGCTATGGCGCAGTCGTGCCCACCTATGGCACACTCCCAGAAAGTGGTATTACGACTCTTCCTCTGCCCCACAATGGGTGCAGAGTGGACTGTCCACAATTTCTAGGAGGTGCATATGTCTGTTTTAGTCTGCAGGGGCCAGTGTTGGTACCTCAAGTATTGCAAACACGGAAGTGCTTGCAATACTCGTGTTGTTTCCCAGACCTTCCAGGCGGAGGCCTGGAAAACTGTCGTGTGGCTTCCCAAGGCGAAGCTCTTGCCCTCTACATGGCCTACTTTGTATATTCCGGCTCCTGACGACTGTGTATTAGCCATTCTTGATCCGTCTGTTTACCATACCTCATTATTCTCAGAAGGTTGCTGAAGTAGCTCTTCCTTGAATCTGTCCCTTGTTGACACGTTTACTCCAAATGGCTGCTTCAGTCTCAGATGATCGCGTGGGCGCCCCTCCTGCGTCAGCACAATCGGGTTTCCCGCTGAATGAGGCTGGCGATCGCCGCGTGTGACCACTTCCCATAGCTGTATCCTTCCACTGGCCGCAGCAATCCATCCTACTGCAGGACGCCATCGGCTCCCTCTTAACCCAAACTGGAAGCTGGTATTATTTTGAATTCACCCGTTATGGCTAGGCAGGCTATTCTCTACAGTCTGGGCAACCTCAGCACATAGCATGCCCTATCCACCGCTGGCCACCAGACCACGGCCCCATAATTTATTCTCGGTCTGATTACCGCAGTGTAGAGCCAGTGCAGGACGTGTAGCTTTAGACCTCACTTCCTGCCCACTGCCCTGCGTAGTTGCCATGTCAGTGGTGTTGCCTTTTTTTATGCCTTCTCCACGTGACTTTTTCATGTCAGCCTGCTGTCGATGGTTAGCCACAGGTACTTAGCCTCAGCCTTTAGTAGCAGAGGTTCACAGTGCAGCGTGGATAAGAGGAATCTTGTAATTTTCCTTCTTTTGGTGTAGAGCACTAGCGCGGTCTTGCTAGGGTTTAGTGACAGTTCCGTCTCGGTACATGCCCTTTGCATTCGATCACAAACGCTGCCAACGAAGTTTTGTTCGGTTGAAGGCTTTTCCCATTTTCTGGGGCACTAAAGTTTAGGCTAATTTCTCGTGGGGTGGAAAAACCTTTCGCACCATCTTGGTAGCCATGCGCAGAATCAATTTCACAAAATTCATCTCCCGTGTTAGAATTCATTTTTACTATGTTGAGCGGCAAGTAGTTTTTTTCTGGGAAAAAACGCCCTAGTATTCAAAGTAAACTCGTTTATTCCTTATTAAGTGCAAAACCTCCCAAAAAATCAGGCTGATTATATTCTGAATCTAATCTTTCAAACCTTAACTAAATTTGTATAAAAAATATCTCTAAAACTAATGTAATATCTGACCTACAATAACTCCCAAAATAACTAGCGCTAATAATCACCAACTCCTTTCAAAGTTACTTTAAAAGTTGTATACTTAAAGCTACAACTTCAATGCTAAGCAAACTAAATCCAGAATGCAAAGTGTAAGGAATGCACACTGTCACTATACTGCTTTTACCCCATTCCCCTAGGCAGTTATCAATCTCCGGGTACCCCACCGTGCAACGACCCGAGCTAATTTTGCTTGGCGTATAGTCCACACAGAGTAGTGACTGACTCTTGGACCACGCGTAGTCGAGGGCTGGTGCTTGGCTAAGTTTTCACCTCTTCTCCATAGGTGATGGGTTCTTTTTTTCTCACGTTGTGCGTTGCAGTTGGAAAACGTGGACTGGGCAAAATTGGCTAACTGGCATGCAGAACAACGTAGGCTTCCCATCGTCAATTTCCACACGTTCAACAAATATAAACAAAGTATTATAACAAATAATCGACAATCGTTTAGGTTCTACTGTTTCCTGTTTCTGATAGATCGGCTGTTCCTCTAACCATATTCCAAATCTAAAAGTGTTTGTATGCACAGTTTTCGAGCAAATGGCTGCTAAGTGTCAGTTCAACAAATATAAACAAAGTGTTATAACAAATAAACGACGGTCGTTTAAGTTCCACTGTTTCCTGTTTCTGGTAACTTGGCCGTTCGTGTAACCATGTTCCAAATCTAAAAGTGTTCCTATGCACAGTTTTCGAGCAAACGGCTACTAAGTGTCAGTTCAACAAATATAAACAAAGTGTTATAACAAACAAACGAAGGTCGTTTAGGTTCTACTGTTTCCGGTTTCTGGTTGCTTGGCTGCTTGTCTAACAATGTTCCAAATCTAAAAGTGGTCACATGCACGGTTTACGAGCAAATGGCTGCTAAGTGTCAGTTCAACAAATATAAACAAAGTGTTATAACAAATTCTGGTAGCTTGGCTGTTCCTCTTAACATATTCCAAATCTAAGAGTGCTGCTATGCACAGTTTTGGAGCAAATGGCTGCTAAGTGTCAGTTTAACCAATATAAACAAAGTATTATAACAAATAAACGACCGTCGCTTAGGTCCTACCGTTTCCTGTTTCTGGTAGATCGGTTGTTCCTCTTACCATTTTCCAAATCTAAAAGTGTTCCTATGCACAGTTTTCGAGCAAACGGCTACTAAGTGTCAGTTCAACAAATATAAACAAAGTATTATAACAAATAAACGACGGTCGTTTAGGTTCTACCTTTCCTGTTTCTGGTAGCTCGGCCGTTCCTCTTAACACATTCCAAATCTAAGAGTGCTGCTATGCACAGTTTTGGAGCAAATGGCTGCTAAGTGTCAGTTCAATAAATATAAACAAAGTATTATAACAAATAAACGACGGTCGTTTAGGTTCTACTGTTTCCTGTTTCTGGTAGCTTGGCTGCTTGTCTAACAATGTTCCAAATCTAAAAGTGGTCATATGCACGGTTTTCGAGCAAATGGCTGCTAAGTGTCAGTTCAACAAATATAAACAAAGTGTTATAACAAATAAACGACGGTCGTTTAGGTTCTACTGTTTCCTGTTTCTGGTAGCTTGGCTGCTTGTCTAACAATGTTCCAAATCTAAAAGTGTTCGTATGCACAGTTTTCGAGCAAATGGCTGCTAAGTGTCAGTTCAACAAATATAAACAAAGTGTTATAACAAATAAACGACGGTCGCTTAGGTTCTACCGTTTCCTGTTTCTGGTAGCTACCGTCGTTTATTTGTTATAACGCTTTGTTTATATTTGTTGAACTGACACTTAGCAGCCATTTACTCGATAACTATTCATAGGAACACTTTAAGATTTGGAATATGATTAGACGAACAGCCGAGTTACCAGAAACAGGGAACAGTAGAACCTAAGCGATCGCAGTTTATTAGTTATAACACTTTGTTTATATTTATTGAACTGACACTTAAAAGCCATTTGCTCGAAAACTGTACATAGGAACACTTTTAGATTTGAAATATGGTTAGGGGAACAGTCAATATACCAGAAACAGGAAACAGTAGAACCTAAGCGATCGCAGTTTCTTTGTAATAACATTTTGTTTATATTTGTTGAACTGACACTTAAAAACAATTTGCTCAAAAACTGTGCATAGGAACAATTTTAGATTTGAAACATGGTTAGAGGAATACCCAAGCTGCCAGAAACAAGGAACAGTAGAACCTATACGACCGTGTTATAACACTTTGTTTATATTTGTTGAACTGACACTTAAAAGCGATTTGCTCGAAAACTGTTCATTGGAACTCTTTTAGATTTGGAATATGGTTAGAGGAACAGCCAATATACCAGAAACAGGAAACAGTAGAACCTAAGCGATCGCAGTTTATTAGTTATAACACTTTGTTTATATTTATTGAACTGACACTTAGCAGCCATTTGCTCGAAAACTATGCATACCAACACTTTTAGATTTCGAATATGGTTAGAGGAAGAGCCAATCTACCAGAAACAGGAAACACTAGAACCTAAAGTATCGTCGTTTATTTGTTATAACACTTTGTTTATATTTGTTGAATTGACACTTAGCAGCCATTTGCTCGAAAACTGTGCGACACGTTTAGATTTGTAGTTAGAACGGTAGAACCTAAACGACCGTCGTTTATTTGTTATAACACTTTGTTTATATTTGTTGAACTGATACTTAAAAGCGATTTGCTCGAAAACTGTGCATAGGAACACGTTTCGATTTGGAATAAGGTTAGAGGAACAGCCAATCTATACCAGAAACAGGAAACAGTAGAACCTAAGCGATCGCAGTTTATTAGTTATAACACTTTGTTTATATTTATTGAACTGACACTTAGCAGCCATTTGCTCGAAAACTATGCATACCAACACTTTTAGATTTCGAATATGGTTAGAGGAAGAGCCAATCTACCAGAAACAGGAAACACTAGAACCTAAAGTATCGTCGTTTATTTGTTATAACACTTTGTTTATATTTGTTGAATTGACACTTAGCAGCCATTTGCTCGAAAACTGTGCGACACGTTTAGATTTGTAGTTAGAACAGTAGAACCTAAACGACCGTCGTTTATTTGTTATAACACTTTGTTTATATTTGTTGAACTGATACTTAAAAGCGATTTGCTCGAAAACTGTGCATAGGAACACGTTTCGATTTGGAATAAGGTTAGAGGAACAGCCAATCTATACCAGAAACAGGAAACAGTAGAACCTAAGCGATCGCCGTTTATTTGTTATAACACTTTGTTTATATTTGTTGAACTGACACTTGAAAACAATTTGCTCAAAAAGTGTGCATAGGAACAACTTTAGATTTGGAACATGGTTAGAGGAATACCCACGCTGCCAGAAACAAGGAACAGTAGAACCTATACGACCGTGTTATAACACTTTGTTTATATTTGTTGAACTGACACTTAAAAGCGATTTGCTCGAAAACTATACATAGGAACTCTTTTAGATTTGGAATATGGTTAGAGGAACAGCCAATATACCAGAAACAGGAAACAGTAGAACCTAAGCGATCGCAGTTTATTAGTTATAACACTTTGTTTATATTTATTGAACTGACACTTAGCAGCCATTTGCTCGAAAACTATGCATACCAACACTTTTAGATTTCGAATATGGTTAGAGGAAGAGCCAATCTACCAGAAACAGGAAACACTAGAACCTAAAGTATCGTCGTTTATTTGTTATAACACTTTGTTTATATTTGTTGAATTGACACTTAGCAGCCATTTGCTCGAAAACTGTGCGACACGTTTAGATTTGTAGTTAGAACAGTAGAACCTAAACGACCGTCGTTTATTTGTTATAACACTTTGTTTATATTTGTTGAACTGATACTTAAAAGCGATTTGCTCGAAAACTGTGCATAGGAACACGTTTCGATTTGGAATAAGGTTAGAGGAACAGCCAATCTATACCAGAAACAGGAAACAGTAGAACCTAAGCGATCGCAGTTTATTAGTTATAACACTTTGTTTATATTTATTGAACTGACACTTAGCAGCCATTTGCTCGAAAACTATGCATACCAACACTTTTAGATTTCGAATATGGTTAGAGGAAGAGCCAATCTACCAGAAACAGGAAACACTAGAACCTAAAGTATCGTCGTTTATTTGTTATAACACTTTGTTTATATTTGTTGAATTGACACTTAGCAGCCATTTGCTCGAAAACTGTGCGACACGTTTAGATTTGTAGTTAGAACAGTAGAACCTAAACGACCGTCGTTTATTTGTTATAACACTTTGTTTATATTTGTTGAACTGATACTTAAAAGCGATTTGCTCGAAAACTGTGCATAGGAACACGTTTCGATTTGGAATAAGGTTAGAGGAACAGCCAATCTATACCAGAAACAGGAAACAGTAGAACCTAAGCGATCGCCGTTTATTTGTTATAACACTTTGTTTATATTTGTTGAACTGACACTTGAAAACAATTTGCTCAAAAAGTGTGCATAGGAACAACTTTAGATTTGGAACATGGTTAGAGGAATACCCACGCTGCCAGAAACAAGGAACAGTAGAACCTATACGACCGTGTTATAACACTTTGTTTATATTTGTTGAACTGACACTTAAAAGCGATTTGCTCGAAAACTATACATAGGAACTCTTTTAGATTTGGAATATGGTTAGAGGAACAGCCAATATACCAGAAACAGGAAACAGTAGAACCTAAGCGATCGCAGTTTATTCGTTATAACACTTTGTTTATATTTGTTGAACTGACACCTAAAAACCATTTGCTCAAAAACTGTGCATAGGAACAATTTTAGATTTGGGACATGGTTAGAGGATTAGCCAAGCAAGAAACAAGGAATAGTAGAACCTAAGCGTCCGTCGTTAATTCGTTATAACACTTTGTTTATATTTGTTGAACTGATACTTAAAAACGATTTGTGTTTAAGTACCAGAACACTTTTAGATTGAGAATATGGTTAGAGAAACAGCCAAACTACCAGAAACAGGAAACAGTAGAACCTAAACGACCGTCGTTTATTTGTTATAATACTTTGTTTATATTTCATGGATATTTGTTGAAGGCTATTTACTCGAATATTTATATGTAGCTGCCCTCCTAATGATATCATTCTAAGAACATAAATACAAAAATTAAAAAAAAAAAAGATGGCACTGATCATTCGGGTAGTTCCGCCAAAATGGCTGCTAAAATTTGGCTGCCAAAATCACATCAGTGCGGGGCACTTTGTTGTTCGTTTGGCTCGCCGCTGTATAGCGAAGCGGGACTAACCCCACTCCCTCCAAATTACAAATGCACTCGAAACGCGAATGGGCCCGCCGATGCCCCTTTTTTGCCCGCAGAGTCACTTTAACAACTAAACTTAATGCTAAACTAAACTATGTTATTAGCACCTAACGGTTTGACTCAAAGCCAAGCTGTTTTTTTTTATGAAAATTTTTGCTAAGATCTATTTAGCAACTAAAAACTTCTTCTCTTCAGTCCCAACTAACTAATTTAAAATAAATTAGCCTCTTATAAATCATTAGGCCTGGCGGAGGACTGAACGGAACAAGTAAGCCCTCGCCTTATGAAAACCCCGAGGAGGTAAAACAGGACTGGCGGAGGACTGAACGGCGGTAGGCGGAGCCCTACTCACATCACTTTCCTGGTATCATGACCAATCCGTCGTCCGCATACGTTTGCGCGCAGAAGCCCTCGGCTTGTAGCCTCTCCAAGAGCCTCCATTAAGAGACATCATAGTCGAAGTGATAAGCCGCTGCCTTGTGAACAACCGTCCTCGACCTCGATTTCCCTCCGGTGATCTCCCAGACGAGCCGTAACCTTACGGTTGCTGAGTACCCAGCTTACCAACTGTGTTGGCGTTCTCCGTGCCCTAAGGGCCTCGCAGATGCTGTTTGTTCTGGTTTTGTCGAATAGTCCCTCAATGTCGAAAAGAGTGCCAGCACCACTTCCTTATTCGAGTATGCCTTCTCTATTTTATGCACTACGGAGTGGAGAGCTGATCGACTTCCCCGTGCTGTAGGCATGTTGATCTTTGTTTTTGGGATGTCTTCCCAAAATTTCCTCTTTGATGTACCTATCGATTATCTTTTTTAATGTTTTTATTAGAAAGTATGACAAACTTATGAAATATTAAATTCACTAAAATACTTATTTTCGTATCATTAAGTTAAAGTGAAAATCAATATAGACGAAAACTCTTAGAAACTGTGAGAAAATTGTCTTTACTCTTCAAAAAAATATTACATCCAATTTTACGATAGATTAAAAATTGTAATAATCAAGTTAGAAAAATCTTTTTCAGCCTTTGGGATTTTTTCCAAACTAGCCCATAACTGTATTTTACTTGAATATAGACTCAATTTTCCTAACCAACCTATAAAAATGTTTAACTAAAAATTTACAATACTCGGGAAAACATTGTCCACCAACTTAAAAAAAAATATTGTCTTAACCACCGAAACATTAAAAAGTCTCAATTTTTTTCAAGAGACAACCGTTCTAAGTGTTTTCGCATTCTGCGAAAATAAATTTTTAATTAAAAATTTACGAAAAGAACTGAAGACTGAAAGGTAAAAAACATTTTCTTGGCCACTGATATTTAAAAAAAACCATACATTTTGCTCCAAATTAACACATAACTGTGTATACTTGGATCTATATTCAATTTTTCTAAATGCATTCTATTCTGCAATGAAAAACTTTTAATTCAAAATTTACGAAACTTTAAAAAATCAAGATTATCCAGTTAAAAAACATTTTCTTAGCTACAGCAATTTTTAAGAATTTGAGTAACTCCACATTTTTTGCCAAAAATTATCACATATGCTGGGATTGTACCTACTGAGTATCTCTGTTCTAATTCCAAATGCCATTCCTTTCTGTTAGCCCTTAACAATATTTTTCTTAACCCTAGAATCAGTTTACCTAAATGTCTCTAATCTGCAATACAAAATGTTTAACTCAAAATTTACCAAACTCTGCAAAAACCTAGTTAAAAAACATTTTTTTATCCACTGGAACATTTAAGAAGCTTAAAATTTATTTAATTATCGCATAACTGCAATGTGATTAGACTTAGACTGAACCTTTCTAAGTTTGTCTTTTTGGCAAAAAGAACATTTTAAATCAAAATTTACAAAATACTAAAAAACGTAATAGATAAGTTAAAAAACGTTTTCTCAGCCACTGAGATTTTTACTAAACTTCAAATTTGTTCAGAATTGTCCATAACTGTGTTATTCTATTTAGGTCAAAAATTGTTTTATTCAAAATTTACGAAACTCACTTAGTAGTAGTTAATCACTCAGTTAAAAAAACATTTTTTTCGCTTCTGAAATTTTTAAGAAGCTTCACATTTTTGCCAAAATTATTAAATAACTTCAACGTTGTACCTAACGAGTATTGAGTGTCCCTCTTCTGCAAAGAGGAATGTTTTACTTCGAATTTTCAAGACTGAAAATTGTAATCCTCAAGTAAAAAAAAAACACATTTTTGGCCACTGAGGTCTTTAAAAATCCTTAGATTTTTTCCTAAATTAGCTCATAACAACAATTTTCTTAGATTTTAGACCTAGGCTCAATTTACCTAAATGTCTCTGTTTTGTCATAAGAATTCTTTTTCTTATTGCAGAAACACAAATTTAAAAAACATTCTAAAGCATTTCCCGGGCCTGCCGTGGTTCAATAGAATTTCTTCCTGACGTTTCTTCTACAGCTGCGGCAGACATTATCAAAGTCGATGGGCGAAGTGATCTCTCGTGCCGGGAACATTGACTGATTCGACTGTGATGAGCTCCGTGGTATGTATTTATTCCCCCGCCGTTGCGCTACAGTTGAGAGACTGGGGTGGGGGTAGTGGTGATGCGAAGCTTCGGCACACTTAATGTATGTTGAAGACCTCGCTTCCACTCTGCGTTTAGAAACGTAATTTTCTCCTTCCAATTGAAATTGTTGCCGTGTTTAAGATCTCAATGACCTCTCTTGATAGTCTTGGATAGAATCGTCCTCAGGAGATTCCCTATGGGCACTCGGAGTTTACCGATTTCCGTGCATCTGTGGTTCGGTATACATTGGCACCACAAAACGCAGGGTCAACACGAGGATTACTGAACACAAGAAGAGCTCTAGGCTGGGACAAACACAAGAGTTAGCAGTAGCAGAACACGAGGTGCATATCTTATATCAATCGCAGGGTTTCTATCCGAGACTAATGAGAGAGGCTATTGAGCCATTTAAACACGGCAACAATTTCAACAGGAAGGAGGAAATTTCGTTTCCAAATGCAGACTGGATGCGAGTTCTACGACATATTTCAAGTGGGCCGAAACCCCGCAGCACCACTACCCCCCCCCCCCCCCCCCCCCCCAAGTCCTTCCACTGCAGCACAACGGCGGGGGAATAAATACCATGGAGCTCACCACAGTCGAAAGGGGAGATTACTTCGCCCATTGCTTCATCGCCTTTGATAATGTCTGTCGCAGTGTCAGGAAGAAATTCAATTGGACCACGGCTTCAACGCCCCGAAAGCCCTTTAGCTTGTATTTTGACCGGCCGTGAAAGCCTTCACAGTTTTCTAAAAAACATTTTTACAACAACTGGGATTTATAAGAAGTCTCACATTTTTTTTCGAACTAACTCATAACGTGTTGTACTTGAGCCCATACTCAACTTACTTAAGTGCTTCTTTTCTGAAAAAAAATTATTATCTCAAAATTTACAAAACTTTTTGCAAAACCGCGATCTCAACATTTTCTTAACCACTCAAACTTTTAAAAAACCTTTAATGATTTTTTTTTATTTACACATAATTTATTTAAGTCTTCACATTTTTTCCAAAATTATCACATAAATACGCTGTAGTTAGACCTAACTTCAACTGACTCTCTGTGCTATAGCACAAAAAAATTTTTACCACAAATTTAGGACAAAATGAAAAAACTGTGATCACCAAGTTAAAAAAAACACATTTTTGTCACTTGCAGTTTTTAAAGGATCTTAAATTTTTTCATAAATCGCCACATAACTAAATTTCTTTTGAACCTAAACTCAGTTCACCTAAATGTCTCTATTTTTCGATAACAAATCTTTTACTCAAAATTTAAAAACTCATGAAAAACATTTTTTGTGTGTTCATGAGTTCAAGACTTTTAAGAGATCTCAATTTTTTTTTTTCAAAACTAGCCCATAGCTTTGCTGTACTTGCACCTACACTCAGTTTTGCTAAATATTTCTGTTTTACAATCTATAACGAATCTTTAACTCAAAATTTACGATACTATGGAAAACCGTGCGATCTTAAGTTAAAAAACGTTTTTTTAACCACTGAAACATTTAAATAATCTTACAGTTTTTTTAATATCATATAACTGAACTATACTAAAACGTAGACTCAACAGTTCTAAGTGCCTCTGTTCTGCAAAAATTAATTTTGAAACAAAATTTACGAAAAACTGAAAATTCTAATAGTCAAGCGAAAAAAAAACATTTTCTCGACCACTGGGATTTTTAAGAATTCTCACATTTTTTTCCGAACTAGATCATAACTCTGTTGTACTTCGACCTAAACTAACCTAAAAAACCTAAAATCAATTTTCCTAATAGCTCTCTATCTTGCATAAAAAAAATGTTTGACTCAAAATTTGTGGAAATTGGAGCCACCCAGCTTAAACAAATCAAAACATTTTCTTAACCACTGGAAGATTTAAGATAACTCACATTTTTTTCAAATTGATACATAACTTCGCTGTAATTATTCAGATTCTTCATAATTATTCATAAAATAGATTCAATCGTTCTAAGCGCCTGTAAACAGCAAAAAGTCAAACTCTACATAAAAAACTGTTATCACCCAACTAAAAAATATTTTCTTAGCTACTGAAATTTTAAGAATTTTCACATTTTTTTTAAAATTATAACAAAACCACGGTGTAGTTGGAGCTCACTTCAACTGAGCGTCTATATTCTGTAAAAAGAAATTTTACTTCAAATTTACGGAAAGCTGAAAACTCTGAACACCAAGTTAATAAAATACTTTCTCTGCCACTGATATTTTTAAAAAAGCTTGGATTAGTAAGGCTAGTAGACATTTTAAGCTAGTAGACAGTAAGGCGTTATAGACCCCTGATTTATCCGACGGTGTGAGCATAGTTGGAACTTGTATTTGAAGACAAATTCGGAGCAGGAGAGACGGTGTTATGTTATGAAGGATTTCGACTAATGCTGCCACCTGTAAGTCGGTGAGGGAAGTTTCGGCGCTGCCACCTGTGGATCGGTGAATGAAGTTCCGCCATAATGCTCCCCTCCCAGTGACAACGAGAACGGAGGTTTTATGATAGCAGAGAAGCGATTGGGCTGATTTTTGCGAACTGAGGGGACGAAGTTGTGTTGTGTTGCTGTTGCTTGAGCGAGGTGAGAAACGTAGGATGTTCCAATGTTGCCGAGAATGGTACTAAAGAGTGATGTGTGTGAGATTATTCCGATTTGCAGTGAGTGAAGAGAGAGTTTGATAGATGCTGAGTGCGATGGTTATAAGAGAGATGCTGCTCTGGTAGTCTCGAGGCGTTAAAGCGACCCTTCTTGCGTCCTTGTGCTCTGAAGATTGCGTATTGCTTTTGTCGAATGGGAAATGAATTCAGCAACATCAAAAAATACGGCTAGTTTCAAGGTGGAACTCTTGATGGGCATTAAAAAACGCAGCTTTTTCCTAATTTAACCGACCCTGCAAATTTTACTCATTTGGACATCCCTTATGGTGGTTATTGTAAAAGTGACCACCCTGTATACTCCATCTGTTTTCTGGGTGAGACATGGTAAATTTTTTTAACTCCCCTTTCAAAGTTGCTTCTCGATCCCATCCCTCAACGTTGAAGGCATTAAGTAAATTATATTATTATTAATTGAAGAATACCTAAATCGCTTAATTGACTAAACCTAATGACACGACGATTCAGCTAAACTGCACGGGTATCCTGCCTATGTGGAGGCCAAATGTTATCCGCCCCGAGTGAATCGTCCTCTCATAATAGGGTATCCAATCAGCGGCAATCTATTAATAAAGGCCATTCCGACAATTAAGCATTATAAAGGAGATTTAATGGTTCTTTTGACGGCGAGAGAAAGAAGCTATAATTCAGTGCGAAACTTCTTTGGGATCGACGGCCCGTGTAAATGCCAATAACAACCCCAAATTGCCGCCTCTGGCACTCTTTCTTACAAAAGTATTGTAGTGGTACCCTGCAATATGAGACAACATGTTAACCTATACGTTACAGTGTGATTGGAATTGAAAGGTAATTGGGTGACTTCTTCAGCTCTCTGAGGCTTTAGGCTTCCTCATACTCAATGATACAATGGAGAGTTAATTGGGTAGGAGCTTTCTGAAGCTCTTCCTCCAAGGTTTCAATATACTCAATGATAAAATAAGAAAATGATAAAAAATTGTGTCAAAGTAACGAATTATGTGGTGACCTTATCACCATAAATCTATATCAGCGATGGATATTTCGCAAACGGGAAAATTAATGATGGTCAAGCAGAAGACTATTAGAAACGTCGATAAATCAAGGGTCACTTACGGGTTCGCGGGCGGTCGATTAAGAGGGCCCCGTCTGACGTCACGGCAACCTTTCATTAGGAAAGTGGCTAGATTTATGTGGCGGCCAAGATCAAAGGCGGCTAGGTGTGAGACCAATTGTTCCCGTGACAAAACACTGCCAGCTAATTTACGGTTCGCTTTGGATTGTTCGGTTCGAGCGATGGTGCCGATATAGTCGGCGGACCCACCGAACTCGACCATATATTAGAGATTTCTTATTACCTTCAGAAAATGAATTAATAATTAGCTATAGCCTAAAAGCGTAACTCGCGACAAATTGTCGCAATTTTTTCACAAAAAATATGCTTTTTATTAGAAGGTGCCTTTGCAAAAATTCTTTAGTTTGGGGAACAAGAAAATGTCAGAAGGAGTAAGGTTAGTAGGGGGCTGGGGGTTCGAAAAAAGCAGTCATCGAGTGTCTGGCCTAAAAATTAGTATTCAGTTGTCATCATGAATGTAAAACAAAGTCGCTTGACCACTTTTAATAATTGGGCCGCTGACGCCTCGGTAAGTCCCCAAAGAATTGTCAAAGCAGGCTTTTACTACACGAACAATGGCTTGGAAGTGGAATGTTTTGCATGTGGAGCTGAAGTTACACCATCTTGGAATTATGGTGATCAAGTGATGGCACGCCACATAGCTTTAAATTCCCAGTGTCCCTTTGTTTTAAATCCAAGTACCTCTGGTAAAGTTTCTTCTGTATTTTACCAACTAGCCGACCCTCATCTTCATTCTCATCTGACTATAAAAATGAGGCTGTTAGGTTAGTTTGAGTGTCACCTCAAGATCTGGCCAGAGCAGGGTTTTATTCACTCAACAATCAAGACAATACAAATTGTGCTTACTGTAAAGGAGTGGTTAGGGCTTGGGAGCCAAATGACATTCCTGATGTTGAGCTGAAAAGGCACTTTGCTACATGCCAATTTGTATTAAGAACCATAAACCCTAGGCTGGAAAACAGTAGAGAGCGAGGTGGGACTTCAAGCAGGAGTTCTAATGAACAATCCATACATACGGGAAACTTAGTAAAGTATAATAAGTTTAACTTTACCTTTAGCCTCAAATAGTCATTTTACTTTGTTCATACATACTTTTTTTTAGAAAATGCAGAACAAAACTTCTAAAATATTTGTAAAAAAATATTTACTTTTTATTAAATTTACATTATTTTGAAGGCGTTTTGCTGTTCTTCGATTTTCAACAAAATTGCTGATATCTGCCTCGATTTAATATTGGTGTATACCTATCTGAAAATCCATACCAGACCTTTTCACACCGCCATTAATCTCCAACTTCATCTCCGTCAAACGTAAGTAAAGATAGTGTGCCATTTAATCTCAATATAGAGAGGAAGATGGGAAGACCTAGATATCGCTGCTTGAAGGGCGTTATTCTTTGGTCGCAGTTAGTAAGAGTAACCACCCGCCAACTACTAATCGACATCCAGGGTAGTCCCTGGAACTTAACTGGGTTAGTCCAAAAGTGGTCGCCTTTACGGTGCCGTTACTGCAAACTCATTCCCCATTTTAGTAAAAGCAGGGTAATAAATCCGTTGTGAGGAGGTCGCCGGAACTGGTATCTAATACTTAGCAGTTCCAGTTATGTGTAGCAGGTCCACAACTATAATTGGTAGTTGGGGTATAAAGGTTTTTTAATGATGTGTTATTAAAACTGATTTCAAAACGGTCCAAAAAATCAACCATTAAAAGGGTCTATCTCCAATACTACTAAACTGATAGGACTACCGTTTGAGATATGTGAAAGTGGACAACAAGAAAAAGAAATAACTGACGGGCTCACTCCAATAGGTATATTATTTTTCAAGTTATAGAGATTTAAAGTTGAAAATCGCAAAAAAAAGAAGGGCTACTCCCCCTATGGTCACCTTAAAAATAATCAAATATTTTTTTATGTTGTTTTTTCATTTGAATGCGACGATTTGTGTCATTTTTGTCCGATTTGTGTCAAAAGTTGATTTCAAAAGGGTCCAAAATTCGACAATCGAAGGGGTCTATAACCAAAACTGCTGAACCGATGAAACCGCCGTTTGCGGCATCTTAAAAAAGACAACAAGTACACTAGAAAAAAAGGAAACCCCTCCCCCCTTCGTCAACTTCAAGAAAATTTCGATTTTTTTTATGTTCGTTTTCATCTGAATGAAACGATTTCATTCATCTCTGAACATAGCTGTGGCGGAACTTCATCCACCAACTCACAGGTGGCACCGCCGAAACTTCACCCACCGACTTACAGATGGCAGCATTACACCGCTTTTCCTGCGCCGAATTTGTCTTCAATTACAGGTTCCAACTATGAACTCTCACCCCGGCGAACAAGGCAGGGGTCTACCACGCCTTACTGTCGAGTGCAAGGTAGACCACGGGACGAAACGCCAACAACACATATATAGGCCATAACGATCTCAGGTCGTCCCAGTGGTGATTTCCTGAATAACAAAAATCCTTTCTGGGAATAGAATTAGCACGTATGGCACGTTATATCGTTGCCATAATTGGTGACCCTCGACAAAAGCAACACGCAATGTTCTGAGCACAAGGCCTTAACAAGGATCACTTCAACGCCGCGAAACTACCAAAGCAGCATCTCTGTCGCACCCTCCGCACGCAGCATCCAGCAGACCCTCTCTTTACTCACTGCATTGCGGAATTATCTTACACACAGCAACAGCATCACAATTTCGTCCACTCAGTTCGCAAAAATGAGCCTCGCTTCTCTCCCAGCATACAACCTCCGTTCCCGTTATCACTCGGACGGGAGCATGGTGGCGGAACTTCACCCAGCGACTTACAGGTGGCAGCATTATTCGAAATCCTTCATAACATCACACCGCCTTTCCTGCACCGAATTTGTCTTCAAATACCAGTTCCAACTATGAACTCTCACTCCGGCGTATAAGGCAGGGGTCTACCACGCCTTACTGACGATTAATAATAAAAACCTAATTTTGTATATAGGATAACAAAAAAAGTACTTTATTTCATAGACTTCTTTTATTAGCTTTAAACTGATGCTTTAAATTTGCTTGATTTAATCTCCTAAACTTGAAATTCTTTCCCATTTATTCCGCTTCGTAACTCTGCTAGTTTCTGAGATCTCTACACTAAGAACCGAAAAAAGCTTAACCTGTCTCGAAAAAGGGCTTTATAGATGTTTCTTCCTTTTGTAGCTTTTTTTTCTACATCTTGAAACTGTTTTTTTTATTTATAATTGCTCGGAGCATACCAATATTTTTTTCATTGCAAGCAAATACATTGTAAGCTTTCTTCATAATGTTGAACTTTTTTCAATTATTTATACCTACCGATTTAGTTTTTTTTTATTTTCTTTACTGTGTTCAGTTTCTTTTTCGGTTTGTTGCTATTAATGTTGTAACTCTCGTTGTCCTCGTTGTCAGCTAGGTTATGATTTTTGTTTTTAAATGTTTAAACTAAAGTTTTATCATCACTAAAGTAAAGTTATGATCCACTTTTTTATTTTTTATTTCTTGCTTCTATGTTGTTTTATGGTTCAAAGCTCAGCGTTTCTTTGATGGTTTAGTTTGCTCCGGTGCTTTTTCTGTGACTCTTTTTTATTTCTATTTGTTCGTTTTCTATTGTTTAGTTTCTGCCTTTTCGCGGTTTTTGCCCGATTGCTCTGCTCTAATTACCTTGTTATTGTAGAAGCTAAATTTTATATCTATTAGTAAATAGTATCATGAGTTTATGTAAAAAAAAAACATCAGAAGGCCATGGGGTTAGAACAGTAAGCCTGAGATGACTTCATAAAAAAAATTAAAGTCGAAAATGTCATAAACTGTTCCGATTTTAATTTTTTATTACCTCATCTCAGACCATAATTTTAATTCCATGGCTTCCTACCAGGTTTTTTTTATGAACACCCTTTATATTATTTCATAAGGAGCGCAAGTACACTTTTCTGGCTGTGCAATTTGGTGGCAATAACGAAGAAAGAGAAAAGTCACTTTCTTGTAGTAATTACAGATCTGTGTAATACACCCATCCCTCCTCAGCCTGGTCCCCCATTCCCTCCAGTGTCGCGCCTACCTATAGCACACTCCTAGAAAGTGGTATGACGACTCCTCCCTGCTCCACAGTGGGTGCAGAGTGGACTGTCCACCATTCCCAGGAGGTGCAAGTGTTTGTTTAGTCTGCAATGGCCAGTGAGGATTCTTATAAAGTCTCCCAGGCACTGCCGACTTCTCCCTATAGTAGCCCCAAGGCCTTGAATCTATCCGGTTAGATTTCCTTGGGCTTTCTACATATTTCTGACTGTTTCCAGTTTGTCCTTGACTCTCTCATACCCAATCATTTAAAGTGTGAAAGACGTGCCTATTGCCTACTCCTAGACATGGCTTTGGTCCAGTAAAGCATTGGCCGATTCATTTGCGCGCTCGTTTTCTTCAAAATGTCCCTATATCCAGAAACCCACCTCAGAGTTACCCTTTTGTTTTTGCCAGTGACTCTAGAGCATCCCTGCAGTCCTGAATGAGCTTCGAACTCGTTCTGTTTGTGCAGATGGCTCGCAGGGCCGCTTGACTATCGGAGTAGATGAAGATATTCTGTTCTGCTCCTTGTGTGACTTATGGTCGGGGTGCCACTTCGAGTATTGCACCTCCGCCTGGAAAACCGTCGTGTCGCTTCTCAAGGGAAAGCTCTCGCCCTCTTCATGGTCTGCTTTGTATATTCCGTTTCCTGACGACTGTGAATCAGCCATTCTTGTACACCCTGATTATTACAGCTAAATAATAAATTAATGAAAACTTTGTTTTCGGCACTTCAAACGACTGATAAACCATCATTTTGCAAGCCTTAATTGTGTCCATTCCCAGACTAGTGTCGCCGTTTACGGCTCATCACTGAGGCTTTGACACATCCCCCCACAAACGCGTCATTGACAAAATCAAAATGTCATCTAGTTCAGTTTTAACACATTTTCAACACTTTAATTTGCTTTTCTGAGCCCGGAAAGGCAAAATTTACATGTTTTTGTATGATATTACAATTGTCTATGATGTTTTACAAAACTAGATTAACTGAATCGCATCAAACTGGCGATATACAGGCGAAAATAGAACAATTTACTTTCGTCATTAGAAATGAAAGTTAACGCTATGGGATTTTCTCTCACTAGAATTGAAAATTACCTTTTCGACTAGGGCAAGATATAACAAAAATTGTCTAATTTTACATGGTGGTGAAAAAAAAACTTTTCTATTGAAAATTTTTGTTTTTTGTTTTTTAGGGCATTTGTAGCGGAATTTCATCCACCGACTCACAGATGGCAGCATTAGTCAAAATTCTGCATAACATCACACCGCCTTTCATGCGCCGAATTTGTCTTCAATTACACGTTAACTTGTGAAGTTCTTGGGTTCGGGCGAAGGATAATTAAAACTTCAAACCCTCCAAGTTTTCGATATGATTTAATATCTTCATCGGGGCTCAAATGTAACGTTAATTGTTATTTTTTATATTCCAATCCTTTCGCTTTTGTTTCAAAGCTATTTTGAAGGATTGCCCCTATAAATAGAAAAATATGAAGCTAGGTACTTACAGATTAATGTATTAATAAAAAGGTTTTAGGGCACGTATCATTACACACAATCATCAACATCGCAAAAGCAAAAGCACATTAACAAAAAAAAGCAAAAGGATTGGAATATAAAAAATATTAATTTTAGCCCTGATGAAGATATTAAACAGTATCGAAAACTTGGAAGGTTTGAAGATTTAATTATCATTCGCCCAGACCGACAACCCAAGAACTTCACAAGTTCTCACATATTTCCGTCAAGAACATTCCTTCCTCAAATTGAAGTTCCAACTATGAAATCTCATCCCGGCGTATAAGGCAGCGGTCTACCACGCGTTACTGACGAGTCCAAGGTAGGCCCAAGGCAAAACGCCAGCACGACATACGGGGTGTTCATTATAAAATTTCATCCAGTTGGCTGTGAAATGTCAAAAGAAAAGGATGGAGAAACAAAAGTCCATTTATTTTAATTATGTCATCCTTTTCTGTCAAAATTTCATAGCCTGCTAGATGAAGTTTTATAATGAACACCCCGTACTTAGCCTACAACGATCTCAGATCGTCCAAGTGGTGCTGTGTTTCCCTGAATAACAAGAAACTTTTCTGTGAATACATTTCCCATCGATGGCACGTCATATTTCACGCCATAATTGGTGACCTTCGCACCGCACGCAGCATCCAGCAAACTCTCCCTTCACTTACTGCACCGCGGAACTATCTCACACACATCACTCCCTGGTATCATTCTAGGCACCATTGGCACGTCTTCGGTCTCTCACCTCGCTTAAGCAACAGCAACACAACTTCGTCCCCTGAATTCGAAAATGAGCCTCGCCTTTTTCATCATACAACCTCCGTTCTCGTTGTCACTGGGAGAGTATTGTGGCGAAACTTCATCTACCGACTCACAGGTGGCAGCGCCGAAACTTCACCCACCAACTCATAGGTGGCAGCATTAGTCGAAATTCCGCATAACATCACACCGCCTTTCCTGCGCCGAATTTGTCTTCGAATACAAGTTCAAACTATGAACTCTCACCCCGGCGTATAAAGCAGGGGTGTACTACGCCCTACTGACGAGTCCAAGGTAGACACCGGGACGAAAGACTAACACCACATATATAGGCTACAACGATCTCAGATCGTCCCAGTGTTGTTGTGTTTCCCTGAATAACAAAAAAAAACTTTTCTGGGAATATATTTCCCATCGATGGCACGTTATTTACAACGCTATACATTTTTGGTGTAACCCTACTTCTGGCTTAGACAGAATGAAGGAAAGAGATCTCGTACATATAGCTCAGATTTATTCTGGAGAGTGGTGGGGGTCGATTTTATATCTTTTAGATTCTATTAGCCTGTTCAATGAAAACTGCCGAATGCTCACAAACCTTGATATTATATTTACAAACTTTAAATTTGGTCAATATGGATAACGCCCAGGATGGTATTTCTGTCCCGTTTACTTGTTTTCGACAATAACTTACAAATGAAGCTTCAAGCTTGAATTAAGTAATAGTTATTTAAGTATAAACTAGACTTCAATAATTAGTTCCCCAAGAGGTAAAACCTCTACCTTCATATGTGAGATATGTAAGATTATGGAACATACCCACCTGAGAATAATCCAAGTTTACAGTGGTGCCTTGTATATTCAATGGCTCCTGTTGTCGGTCAAGAAGTAGTATGCTTGGAAGATCTTAGTTGGGTTAGTGGACGGATGTCTGGTGGGTCGATAGCTTGTGCTTGGAGACTGTCGGTAATCAGTACACCAATGTAGCACACGTCAATGAAGAAAAGAATTGAACTGGAGGCGTTGGATAAGAGTTACAACACTCAATTATGCCAAGATGATAGAAATAAAGGCCTAAAATAAAGAGAAATAACTATATGATATTCTTAAGTTGGATTTATACAGAGAAATCACATAACATAAGAAATAACATAAAATAATTTAAGAAGTTTATTATGTGAAATTCTATATACCACATTCATGCGCCAGACATAACATAACTTTACATAGAAGTAAGATAAAATTTGACCAACTTTTAACTTTTTATTTTATGTGTTCGCTAGCTGTCAATCATTTTATCAATCGTCCACAGTACTCGGTGTCTTTGAATTAATTATTTCCATTTTCAGTACATATTTTGTACTATATACAATATCTTATGTTAAGGTAAGTTGCATTGCTCAACTTGTACGTGAAGCAGGAAGCATGAATCATGATCCTCAAGTATAAGAAATGTGATTCAAATAACAATTTATTTAAAAAAATAGTTTTAGATGGACTCTGAGGACCAAATAACGTTTCTTCTACTGCTGGCCACTGCATATAGCTGTATCAGTATTTCTTAAAGACACAGATGATTTAAAGTTCGACCTTTGAACTAACAAGGTCGACGTCAGAGCGTTTATGAAAAACTGTTAAAGTTTGCAGAAAAACATGACACAGAACTATTTTTTAAGTACACAAGAGTGACACCAGAACAGTTGAATCATCTTTTAAGGCTATTAGAACCCCATCTAAGGAAAGATGAAACTAAAAACACTATCCCACCAAAGCAACGAGTGGCTATAACTTTACAGTAAAATAATAAAATAGTTTTGCAATCTGCAATTTTCTTATCATTATATTTTTTCTTCAGTTACTTATCAGAAGGCTGCTCTATGCAAGAAGTGGCCTGGAATCACTTCATTGGCAAAAGAACTGCGCATGTTATTAATAAGGAAACATGAATTTTATGGGAAGTGTTAAGGCCCATTGTATCGCCAGAACCCACAGATCAACAATTAAGGAATGTTGCGAAAGAAAACTTTACGCGATGGAACATGCCAAATTGTATGGGAAGTGTTGATGGAAAACATGTAAATATTCAGTGTCCAAAACATTCTGGCAGTTCATTTTTCTCTTACAAGAAATCTTTTAGATAAAATTTTCTCTAGCATGACTTAATGGCAACTTGTGATGCTTATTACAAATTTACATATGTAGACATAGGATCTGCTGGTTCTAATCACGATTGTGCTGTTGTGATTTCTAGTTATGTTGTTGAATGGAACGTTACCAATTCCGGCCTCTGAACCTTTACCTGGAACTGACGTCCCATTTCCATTCTTTTTTGCTGCCGACGCAGCTTTTCCATTGCATAAAAATATTATGCGGTCCTATCTTGGTATATTCCTAGAAGAAAGAAAATGTATTTTTAACGTGAGACTTTCTCGAGTTCGGCGAACAATTGAGAATACTTTTGGGATCCTTGCTCAACGTTGGAGACGTTTAGGAAATCCCATCATAGCCAATGAGGACACATGCCAAGTAATAATTATCACAACAGTTGTTCTTCATAATTTTATTCAAAAAGGTGAAGAAGATATTCCACCACAGCAGAGGAGGTATTGTCCCACAGGATATGCTGATTGGGAAGACGAAGATGGAAGAATACATCGGGGTAGATGGCGAGATTTGGGAGAGGGACTACGAAGTACACGAAGACTGGGTACAAATAACGCGTAGAAATGTACAGGATTTAAGAGAGCATCTTGCAAATTGGATAGTGTCTGCAGCAGGTAATAAAAATTTTATTGTTAGATACCTTTAGTATGTTAATCATATACATAATTTACATAATTTTATGTTCTCTTCTATTCTAGGTGCAGGTAGATATCAGTGAGAACAGTTGTACCGTTATGGCCTTCCTGACGGTTTTAGAATTAATTAACATTATTTCAAGAATTGAACTCTTCTTTACAATTACCAATGATTGTTTGCAGTTATTTTATTTGATGTATATATTGAATAATACACATTCAAAAAATGAAATATATATTAGTAAAACAAATTTGATGTTAAATATGTATGTATACATCAAATCTAAACTCCTAAACTATTAATTGAACAAGGTTCTCAAATCTATAACTAAAAATAATAACTATCTTCCAGTCGGCCTGTTTTCCAGAATGTCCACAAAAGCTTCATAATTTTTTTTTAACAATATTTTTTCAGCTGGTCAATCAGGTCTATTCACTAAAATCTTTAAAATTTTCAACGTTGAGATAAGGTCAAGTGTCAATCAAAGGTCAATCAAAATTTAATATTTTTAATTCAAAAATGATGTAGTTTCTGAATGAAGTAGAATCTGAATTTTAATTGTATTTTAACATTGAATTTGGTTCAATGCTTGCAATCTGGCAACAGAGCACATAACCTTGCAAATTTTGAATTTAACGGTTAAACTGTTTAACGCAACATTTCTAGGACTTGTAAATAGTTATCAAATACCTATATTCAGTCAGTCTAATTTTCATAATTTAATTATTATAATCGCAAATTTAACCCTGGGCTTATTGTAAGGATTGAACACCTATTTGGTATGATTGCCTTTGTCTTTCATCAACCACCTAACTTGTTTCTTGTAGTGTCATTCGCAATCATATAAAAAAAAATAGAAGAGTATGGTGACACTTAAGCCAGATTGCACAAGTCACCCTCAAAGATGGGTTCAGCTAAACTCGACTGGTACTTGAACCCGCCCATAAGAATCGCATTGCTGTCAAATTAATTTCATTTGTTACACTTGCTGACAGCAATGTTTCTCTTATGGGCGAGTTCAAGGACCAGTCGAGTTTAGCTGAACTCGACTTTGAGGGTGACTTGTACAATCAAGTCTAAATGTACAAAAGCCTAAATGTACTATATACAAATTATGTTTCGTCTCATATGTGTTTAAACCTGGGTAAAGTTTAGTTCAAACCTCAAGTCGTGCTCAAACTTGTAGGATATATTAAAAACATTTTTCACTACCAAAACAGGTGGTCTTTGTGTTTTTGTTTTTATTAACCATTCAAGACTAAATTATTTTTTAGATGTCCAAACGAAGTGGAAATAATGCAACATTTATCAAAAACAGTCCCCCACTTCGATATGGCAAAGGTGAACCGGAGATAAAGGCAAAGAAGTGGGAGCTGTTGGCCGATAAAGTCAACAGCATAGGAGGTGCTATCAAAACCTCTGAAAAATGGAAACAGGTATGTAAGGGCCACTTTTACATACTACATACTTTACTTTGTTCATTTTAAACTCCTCATTTTATATGTTTATATGTTATATGTATATGTTAATCTGGAGATTACATATAAACAATGGAATGTAGGTATACACTATTCACAAAATATTTGCTAAGTAAAAATTATAATTTATAGGCATATGTAGTTATGAAAAGCCATATAAGGGCAAAAAATAGGCAAAACAAGCCTCTAACTAAACAAGAAAAGTATTGCTCAAAATTGGCAGGTTTACAGACTGTATGTGAAGGAAATTTAGATCTCAAAGAGCTAGGTTATGAAAATGGTGGTGGTTACGAGGTCTATGAGGTGGTGGAAGATATTGAAGTACCAAATGAAGAGAGTGTTCTGGATAATGCAGAATGGGAGGAGGTGTTAGAAGATAAAAATGAAAGTCAAAACAATAATGAAATTATTGATGGGAATACATGGAATGAAAAAAGTAAGGGGGAAGAAAAGAAAAAGAAGAAAAAACATCAATGAAAGGACCAAGACGTAAGTAAAATACACCTTAATATGCACTCACAGACAAAAATATGGAATATGTATTTTGAAATAATAGGCAAACCCGGTCTTAACTAGCGAGTCCACAGGACCCTAATGATACGAATCAAAACTAAAACAACATGACACCTAAATATCTGTCATCGAATTGATTAAAGAGAGTGACTTCTAAAAATTATATCATAATTTTGTCCATGAGTATTATATTTCAACGTTGCATATTTGTAATTGGGGCAGGTGTTGCGCAGGAATTTTATATTCACAGAAACTTTGTATGCTCATACTGTTGCCTATATAAATGGGTATGAAAAAATTGCTGATGGGCTTAACAACAGCTGATAATTTAAGTCACCAATAAGATTTTTTTTTGAATTTTGTTCTGTAAAATGGGACTAGAATAAAGATAGAATAAAAATAGAAAGTAATAAATATCTTTGGTACATAAATTTGTTTTTGACTAAAGAGACGGAACCTAAAACCAGCTTACGACAGTATAAAATGTACATAAATTTTAAAAATGAAGGAAATCTGAACTTTGAACTGAACTTTGAAAATCTATGCAATAAATTAAATGCAATTAGGCCACAAAAAACTACTGATAAATGGAAACAGGTTAGTAATGGCATAATAATAATAATAATAATAATAATAATAATAATAATAATAATAATAGTCTATTGATGTCAACATAGCATTATAGCACTTACATATTTCATAATACTACAATTATTAGCATTTTAGCTTGTTCATCTATGTTTTATTGTGGTTTGAGTTGAAAAAGTCCTCCACTTCCTCCACTCTGAAAAGAACCAAATATTAAAACAGTTCAAACTATGTTTAAATAGGCATTAAATTACTATTCACCCTTTCAATTGACAGGTTTTTCAAGAATGAGAATCGAAAGTGAAAGCCCAAGCACGAAGAATTCATTTGGAACAGGAAAGAACAGGTGGTGGTGAAGGCCCTGGCGAATTTTTAAACTCTCTGGATCTTTTGTTGTTAGGAATGATTTCCAAAATACTTCTATTTGGCAATCGAGATCTTATAGAATTAGGATTCTCCAAGGATTTCATTCCTATATGCCATAAAAGTCCACCAAATGGAATTCGGAAAATATACAACCCTTGTAAGTTCACACTTTAATCACACCAAAATGATTTGATAATAAACTTCAAATTGAAAGCCTCTAAATAAAAATAAACAGTTGGTGTGACCTAAATGGAAACTTTCTTCCTAATTTTACTTTCTTACACCTTAGTTAAGAAAAACATTTAAAACAATATATCAAACTCTTCAGGCTAAAGAAAACTGTTTGGATTCGATATGGAAAAAATTTTGAAAGCCCAACAAAATTTGGCGGAGGCATTAAATAACGTATTCCTCACAATAGAAAAATTGCGAATATGTTCAAAGTAATTTCTAAGCAAGTAGATACATTTTATATACATCTTTATTAAACATAAAATAAACTTTAGAAATACTGTTGTATTAACCTGTTTCTAATTTCATAACCACCAGGAACATCGGGAAATTGATTATGATTATCTTCCAGTTGTTCTTCAATTTCTGAAAATGCATAAGAAATTTGAAATACTCGTGAGACAAAAGCTTTATTACTTCAGTTCAAACTAAAATTTACCATTTGGGTCGTAGTCATCCAATTCTTCATTCCTCCGTAAGCATAGATTATGTAATATTGCACAAGAGTAGATTATTTTGCCGGCTTTAGTCGGCGAATAATTTAATACACAATGTTTAAAAATGCACCTAAACCTTTATTTGAGAACACAGATACATCTATCTACGACATTTCTGACTGATTTATTTGCTACATTATATCTACGTTACCGATCATTTTCAGGTCTTAATACATGAGTCATTAGCCATGGTTCAAGCCCATATCCTGAATCTCCTACAATGAATTAAACAGTAACTCATTAAATGTAGATGTAGTAAATAACTGGTGATAGAAAAGCTGAGCTATTGGTAATAAAAAAGTGTACAGGACTTCAATATTAATAAGTATCTTACCCAGTAAATAAGTATGGCGATCACCATTTTCGTAATTTTGCCTCAGCGCTGTTCTGGCTTGAGACATTTGCCATACTGCAGCACTTCTATCTGCGTAATACTTACCTCTCCTTTTCAACATTTATTTCTGCATTTGTATTTGGAAAGTGAATTAAATATGCCAGGTGTGTTACTATCAGGTTCGTAACCTCAGTAATGCAGCGACTAACACAGCACTGGGACATTGATATAAAAAAATCTTGTCCAACACTCTTTTGATAGCTGCCTTGAACCGTAAACTGAAGAGCAGCAAACATCTTAAATATATAATTGTTTTTAGAATAAAAGTTTCTGGTGGCTTCTAGAGGCTTACTCTCAAAGCTTTAGGTATAGATGTATTTCTCTGACTGTCTGACGTGTAAGGGCCTATTTCGCCTAAAATAAAGTTAGCTGTTTCTTTTGTTATTCCATACAACTGTTTGAAACAAGCGTCAGGAGCAGTGAAGGGATTTGAGATATCTCGTAATCTTCTTCGGCTCCTAATAAGGGCTGGCCTAAAGAGTATAAAATAATGATACCCCTCTTATTAGTTTGCTATTAGTATAAGTGTACATTAAAAACAATAATGTTTAGATAGTAGCTGACTTGCACGTAAACTAAACAAATATCCATATTTTGATAGAAATTGTATTTCTTCTAAAGTAGGTTTTATTTTTGACTGCAATGTTACACTGTAGTGAACCCAAAGAATGGACCACTTAATAGACAAAGGGTAAGTAGTGGATCCTGAAACTGTACTAACTTATGCTTTATTTAAAGAGAGAGATTAGGCCGGTTAGTACTGGGTTTATTGAGTTTTGCTGCAGTTACCGCAGTTTATCATAATCGAAATAGCTACGTAGTGGAAGTTTGCATGGTTTTTATTTTTATCAAAACAGCCAAGCCAAAAATTTGGTTAGGTTCTATTGTTTTATACAAGCCAAATTCCGATTCATTCTTAACATTTGTACAGCATAATAGCAATTCACTTACCTTTCGATCTCATCCCGGATTAAATTAAGAAAAGCCTTGTCTTTTTTACACCAACAAAAATGTAAGTGGGAATAGCCAACTCCAGTCCATCATAAGTTCAATTTCAAGAGCATAGCAAGTCAGAAATTCCACTTGCTAGAGCTCAATTGACAATTTTCAACAACTTGAACATAATTCAATAAAAAAATTGATAGAGAATACGAAGACCAGAAATGTTGAAACTACATTGAACATTTTCAACCTTGACTTTGATTCAACTTTTAAGGAATTTCAAACTTTTAAAAAATATTGAAACGCCTGTCATCTGTCGGTTACATGTCGTATATTCAATATTGAAATGAAGTTCAATGTTTAGTGAATAGCCCTGTATATCTCCATATCGGTCAATCAGCTATTGACAAAATTCGCATCAGTTTCCTGTTTGTTTTGTTGCGTACTCGTAAATTGAGTTAGTGCAACTGAAATGTTTTGGGACAGTGCCTCCTGGGAAGTCCTTTATATTGCCACTGATTTTCGGGGAATAAGTTTCCCTTTCAACTCATTTGGTGTTTGTAATTGTGCCTTAGATGTTGAAGACCCATGATTTCTTGATTCGGCAGATGATAATAGTGGTATTGATAGAGTTGATGGCTCTGAAAGCTCTTCATAATCCACCGGCTGCTGTAAACTCTGTGAAAGTTCTGCTGAGAAGGGTTCCATATCACATGTTGTTTCCGAGGCGTTCGAATTATTTGTTATTATATGGACATTGTGTCCCATGCCTGACTTAGAGTTCCTACACTGTTCATATTTGATGTTGTGCTACAAAACAGGCAATAGACGAAAAGGAACATGATGAAATGTATCAAATTCTTATGAACCTTCTCATTGTCAGGAAGGGATCTAGGAAACCCATTGCTGCATAATGACACCATGTTATGCTATAAGCTTCAGATCCAGACGGAAGTGTTTTTATTTCTTTTCTTGTTTTCGTATATTTTGCACGCAGAACAAGCCATCTATTAGAGCACTGTTCAGCTACAATTGAAATATACGATAGGTATACCGGGTGTCCAGCAGAACCCTGGACATAGGAGATTAACATGGGAAATCGGTTTTTATTTTTTTGCGCCTGTACGGTTGATTTGATTGAAAAACTTTTAAGAGTAAAGTTGTAGAGCTTATGGTCAGCTATCATCCTGTAATTTTTTTAATACCTCGGTTTTGGCTGTTTTTTGGAAAAACGCCTCGAAATGTGCAAGAATTTGAATTTGGCGCGTCACCCCCGCCATGCATGTGTACTGTCGCCAACATAATAGTCAGATCCGATTTTCCTTTCTCATTTATTTTGAGGGACTATCATGTAGTAATTAACGTGATTATGCAGTGAAAATATGTTGGCGACACTTCACATGCATGGCAGGGGTGACGCGCCAAATACAAACTTTTGCACTTTTCGAGGCGTTTTTCCAAAAAACGGCCAAAACTGCGGTATGGAAAAAAACTACAGGATGATCGCTGACCATACGCTCTACAACTCTACTCTTAAAAGTTTCAATCAATTCAACCGTACAGGCGCAAAAAAATAAAAACCGATTTCCCATGTTAATCTCCTATGCCCAGGGTTGTGCTGGACACCCGGTATAAAAATGTTTAATAAATTGATTAATTCTGAAGTCACTTACGAGTCGCCTCTAAAATTTTCCCAATCGTGCGCCATGCCGCTTCTTTAGCTACCTTTGATTTATATCTGAGATCCTTTTTATTAAATAAAGCAGGAAATCGAGATACTTGAAACACTTGAAAACATGAGATACTTGATACAGTGAAATGTGGATGACGGTGACAGTTAAATAGACAGGCGGGTGGGTAAATCATCGCCATATGATTGGTAAGTCTTATTTCTTAAGTTAACTTGTTTTTCTGTATAACCCTAAAAAAGTTAAATTATTGTATTTATAATTTTACGTTATTTCTTATTTTATGTTATGTGCTGTATAAATCAACCTTTTTAGATAAATTGAATGAAAAAGATGAGGGCGTCTATCGATTTACCGAGGTTGGTATGTGGCCTTAAAGAGTAGCACTTCAAGTGCGTTTTGTATTTGAAACAGTCTTCGAATCTCTGTGATCCGCGAGTTGACCCTCTTGAAGGAAATGACTACCCAAGTGGTACCAAGTGGCGAGAGGTTACTGCTTTTTCCGAACGATGCAATTCCGCACAAGGCGATTTTATGAAATCACTACACTTGAGAAGAATCCAACAAATGTGCAATGTCGTTCAACGGAACAATGACAAATTTGACAAAAGGACGATTTTTACCAGAGACAACTGCCTTGTTCAGTCAATATTGTTGTATGAAAGTAAGAGTAATTAGAAGACATTAGCTTCCACGCCCAAATCCGGCAGTTTTCAAAGAGCTCAAAGGTATAATTTTCCACCCGCAACACTGAATGAAAGTATTGTGAAATGATTCTGGTCGAGTTTGTTTGCAACCGAAAACATAAACCAAGATCCAATCGCTTCTCGCGTTTTGTAAAAAATCCGGTCGCGTTTATGACGGTATTGTTCGAATCATGCGTAATTGATTACTGTAATTAACCTCGATTTTGGCTCTCATTCGCTCAATTATGACCATATTCACCATTTGCTAAGACCAGTTTGATGGTAACATCATCAAGATATCTATTACTTACTGCACTTTAAATTAAACTTTTAATATTATACAAGAGGTAAGTCGTTAGACCATCAATTATTATTATTACAAAATCAGTTTAAAATTATTAATAAATGCTTATAAAATTATGTTTTTAATGCGACTGTGAGTGAGAAGAAATTTCCACACTTTACTTGGTGTAATGGGACATCAAACGGTCAGAATTTAATCGGAACCATCCGAGGGTGGTCCATTTTCCTGAGCGATGCGCCGCAATTAGATCTAGAAGGCTGTCATTAGCACGGATAACGACATAACTAGACAAATGAGCGTCGGCTCGGCTCAAATTACGGAGCGGGCCGCTCTTTAATTTCCGGCCGGCCGCGAACACCTCCCGATGGCGTTCCTTTTCGACTTCTTCTTTAACTTCTCTCTCCTTCCAGTTGAACTTCTTAAATTTCGATGTAAACATAGGTTTGAGTCATCATCATCAATGAGTAATTTATTATTATTAAGCGGAAGGGCGGAGCTAGGTCAATTTGCATTTTAATCAGGATGATCAGGAACCCGTTTCGCCGGCGATATACTTAAAATTTAAAATATACTCACAAAATATAAATTAGCCTTTAATACGGCTCCTTCTCGATAAAGCTAATTAAAAGAATCAGAAGCCTGTTCGTAAATACGCTTTGGCCGTTTTTATCGCTCCGCTCGGAGGTTGATTAACAAAAATACGACGAGATGATATTTTTACTATTTTATGAATTTTTCAATATACATATAAAACGGTTGTTAAACGGCCGTTTCTCCTTTTACAATCTATTTATAAATTTTCTTATACGAGCGATTAGCGGTCCTCTTTATTAAAGCCGAAGCTATAAATTTCATGCCATAAAGAAACTTATAGATTTGATGACGTAATGCGCTTTTAAATCACGCTTAAATCTCGAAAGATAGAAATTCTTCAACAATTTCTTTTAAATTAATTTTGAGTAGCCTCTCTCATCTCTTATCCAAAAGAGGTAAAATATTTGCCAATTCATTCTTCGCCTTCTTTTTTAGAGTTGTCACACCATAGGTCTCTCCAATTTGTAGAAATAATTGTTTCAGAAGCCTTACAAAATACTAATAATTATAGAGTGCGATTGGATAACTAAAGGTAAGGTAAAGCAAGTACCTAGATACTCACTAGAGCAAATTTGCGGTGAATTTTGAGTTATCACGTTACATCTTATGATGTAAGAAAAAAGATTCAAGAAACCAATCAGAGAATGCATAGTATAACGAATTCAAAAAATTACTATAATATAAAAGAATAACTATAAAAACCCTAGATCTGCAGATACACTTTTGTAAAATAACAATGTCAAATGAAAAAAAAATGCTCAAAAGCCGAAGACACGACTAACTTGAACCAACTGAATGGCATCAATAAAATAAAACGGGACCAAAGAAATGAAACGAATTTTTCTGAAATGTGTCACAAACTTAATAGTCTCATCCTATTGAAAATAAATGACAAAGATATTTAAATTCAGAAAGAACATACCTGAACAATGATTGAAAACTGCAAACATAAAATTATTGATTTAAATAAAATCTGAACCATGTAATATTATACAATATCTGAGCTCCGAGCTGCAACTCAATAAAATGCAAATGGAGCTGAATAATTTCAGCATTAACTTATTTAAAGTCTAAGAATAAAGTTATAATTAAAAATATATCTTACTCTGAATAGAAGAGCATCACATTTAAAAGCTACAAGACACTTTCTGAGTCTGAACAAGCAAAGAAAACAGCAGGCGTAGAATTATTGGTTCAAATAAAGTCTGAATCATAAAGTGTTGTACAATTTCTGAGCTCCTAGCTGCAACTCAATAAAATGCAAATGGAGCTGAATAATTTCAGAATTAACTTATTTAAAGTCTAAGAATAAAGTTATAATTGAAAATATATTTTAATCAGAATAGAAGAGCATTTAATATTACATTTAAAAGCTACAAGACACTTTCTGAGTCTGAACAGAGAAAGAAAACAGCAAGCGTAGAATTATTGGTTCAAGTAAAGTCTGAACCATAAACTGTTTTACAATTTCTGACCTCCTAGCTACAAGTCAATAAAATGCAAATTTAGCTGAATAACTTCAGCATTAACTTATTTAAAGTCTAAGAATAAAGTTATAATTAAAGATATATCTTACTCAGAAGAGAAGAGCATTTAACATAAAATTTACAAGCAAGAAGAACAAAGAATGAAAACAGCAAGCGTAGAATTATTGGTTCAAATAAAGTCTGAACCATAAAGCGACCTGAATAATTTCAGCATTAACTTATTTAAAGTTTAAAAATAGAGTTATAATTAAAAATATATCTTACTCAGAATAGAAGAGCATTTGGCATTGAATTTAAAAACTAGAAGGTACTTTCTGAGTCTGAACGAGGAAGAAAACAGCAAGCGTACAATTATTGGTTCAAATAAAGTCTGAACCATAAAGTGTTGTACAATTTCTGAGCTCCTAGCTGCAACTCAATAAAATGCAAATGGAGCAGAATAATTTCAGCATTAACTTATTTAAAGTCTAAGAATAAAGTTATAATTAAAAATATATCTTACTCTGAATAGAAGAGCATTACATTTAAAAGCTACAAGACACTTTCTGAGTCTGAACATAGAAAAAAAACAGCAAGCGTAGAATTATTGGTTCAAGTAAAGTCTGAACCATGAACTGTTTACAATTTCTGACCTCCTAGTTGCAACTCAATAAAATGCAAATGGAGCTGATTAATTTCAGCAATAACTTATTTAAAGTCTAAGAATAAAGTTATTATTAAAAATATATCTTACTCAGAAGAGAAGAGCATTTAACATAAAATTTACAAGCAAGAAGAACAAAGAATGAAAACAGCAAGCGTAGAATTATTGGATCAAATAAAGTCTGAACCATCAAGTGTTGTACAATTTCTGAGCTTCTAGCTGCAACTCAATAAAATGCAAATTGACCTGAATAATTTCAGCATTAACTTATTTAAAGTTTAAGAATAAAGTTATAATTAAAAATATATCTTACTCAGAATAGAAGAGCATTTGGCATTGAACTTAAAAACTAGAAGGTACTTTCTGAGTCTGAACGAGGAAGAAAACAGCAAGCGTACAATTATTGGTTCAAATAAAGTCTGGACCATAAAGTGTTGTACAATTTCTGAGCTTCTAGCTGCAACTCAATAAAATGCGAATTGACCTGAATAATTTCAGCATTAACTTATTTAAAGTTTAAGAATAAAGTTATAATTAAAAATATATCTTACTCAGAATAGAAGAGCATTTGGCATTGAACTTAAAAACTAGAAGGTACTTTCTGAGTCTGAACGAGGAAGAAAACAGCAAGCGTACAATTATTGGTTCAAATAAAGTCTGACCCATAAAGTGTTGTACAATTTCTGAGCTCCTAGCTGCAACTCAATAAAATGCAAATGGATCTGAATAATTTCAGCATTAACCTATTTAAAGTCTAAGAATAAAGTTATAATTGAAAATATATCTTAATCAGAACAGAAGAGCATTTAACATTACATTTAAAAGCTACAAGACACTTTCTGAGTCTGAACATAGAAAGAAAACAGCAAGCGTAGAATTATTGGTTCAAGTAAAGTCTGAACCATAAACTGTTTGCAATTTCTGACCTCCTAGCTGCAACTCACTAAAATGCAAATGGAGCTGATTAATTTCAGCATTAACTTATTTAAAGTCTAAGAATAAAGTTATAATTAAAGATATATCTTACTCAGGAGAGAAAAGCATTTAACAAAAAATTTACAAGTAAGAAGAACAAAGAATGAAAACAGCAAGCGTAGAATTATTGGTTCAAATAAAGTCTGAACCATAAAGTGTTGTACAATTTCTGAGCATCTAGCTGCAACTCAACAAAATGCAAATTTACCTGAATAATTTCAGCATTAACTTATTTAAAGTTTAAGAATAATTTATAATTAAAAATATATCTTACTTAGAATAGAAGAGCATTTGGTATTGAATTTAAAAACTAGACGGTACTTTCTGAGTCTGAACAAGGAAGAAACCAGCAAGCGTACAATTATTGGTTCAAATAAAGTCTGACCCATAAAGTGTTGTACAATTTCTGAGCTCCTAGCTGCAACTCAATAAAATGCAAATGGAACTGAATAATTTCAGCATTAACCTATTTAAAGTCTAAGAATAAAGTTATAATTGAAAATATATCTTAATCAGAACAGAAGAGCATTTAACATTACATTTAAAAGCTACAAGACACTTTCTGAGTCTGAACACAGAAAGAAAACAGCAAGCGTAGAATTATTGGTTCAAGTAAAGTCTGAACCATAAACTGTTTGCAATTTCTGACCTCCTAGCTGCAACTCACTAAAATGCAAATGGAGCCGATTAATTTCAGCATTAACTTATTTAAAGTCTAAGAATAAAGTTGTAATTAAAAATATATCTTACTCAGAAGAGAAAAGCATTTAACATAAAATTTACAAGCAAAAAGAACAAAGAATGAAAACAGCAAGCGTAGAATTATTGGTTCAAATAAAGTCTGAACCATAAAGTGTTGTACAATTTCTGAGCTCCTAGCTGCAACTCAATAAAATGCAAATGGAGCTGAATAATTTCAGCATTAACTTATTTAAATTTTAAGAATAAAGTTGTAATTAAAAATATATCTTACTCAGAAGAGAAGAGCATTTTACATAAAATTTACAAGCAAGAAGAACAAAGAATGAAAACAGCAAGCGTAGAATTATTGGTTCAAATAAAGTCTGAACCATAAAGTGTTGTACAATTTCTGAGCTTCTAGCTGCAACTCAATTAAATGCAAATTGACCTGAATAATTTCAACATTAACTTATTTAAAGTTTAAAAATAAAGTTATAATTAAAAATATATCTTACTCTGAATAGAAGAGCATTACATTTAAAAGCTACAAGACACTTTCTGAGTCTGAACATAGAAAGAAAACAGCAAGCGTAGAATTATTGGTTCAAATAAAGTCTGAACCATAAAGTGTTGTACAATTTCTAAGCTTCTAGCTGCAACTCAATAAAATGCAAATTGACCTGAATAATTTCAGCATTAACTTATTTAAAGTTTAAGAATAAAGTTATAATTAAAAATATATCTTACTCAGAAGAGAAGAGCATTTAACATAAAATTTACAAGCAAGAAGAACAAAAAATGAAAACAGCAAGCGTAGAATTATTGGTTCAAATAAAGTCTGAAATATAAAGTGTTGTACAGATTCTGAACTTCTAGCTGCAACTCAATAAAATGCAAATTGACCTGAATAATTTCAGCATTAACTTAATTAAAGTATAAGAATAAAGTTATAATTAAAAATATATCTTACTCAGAATAGAAGAGCAATTGGCATTGAATTTAAAAACTAGAAGGTACTTTCTGAGTCTGAACAAGGAAGAAAACAGCAAGCGTACAATTATTGGTTCAAATAAAGTCTGAACCATAAAGTGTTGTAAAATTTCTGAGCTCCTAGCTGCAACTCAATAAAATGCAAATGGAGCTGAATAACTTCAGCATTAACTTATTTAAAGTCTAAGAATAAAGTTATAATTAAAAATATGTCTTACTCAGAAGAGAAGAGCATCTAACATAAAATTTACAAGCCAGAAGAACAAAGAATGAAAACAGCAAGCGTAGAATTATTGGTTCAATAAAAAGAGAATTTGGCATTGAATTTAAAAACTAGAAGGTACTTTCTGAGTCTGAACAAGGAAAAAAACAGCAAGCGTACAATTATTGGTTCAAATAAAGTCTGAACCATAAAGTGTTGTACTATTTCTGAGCTCCTAGCAACTCAATAAAATGCAAATGGAGCTGAATAATTTCAGCATTAACTTATTTAAAGTCTAAGAATAAAGTTATAATTAAAAATACATCTTACTCAGAAGAGAAGAGCATTTAACATAAAATTTACAAGCAAGAAGAACAAGGAATGAAAACAGCAAGCGTACAATTATTGGTTCAAGTAAGTCTGAACCATAAACTGTTGTACAATTTCTGACCTCCTAGCTGCAACTCAATAAAGTGCAAATTGACCTGAATAACTTCAGCATTTAAAGTCTAAGAATAAAGTTATAATTAAAAATATATCTTACTCAGAAGAGAAGAGCATTTAACAAAAAATTTACAAGCAAGTAGAACAAAGAATGAAAACAGCAAGCGCAGAATTATTGGTTCAAATAAAGTCTGAACCATAAAGTGTTGTACAATTTCTGAGCTTCTAGCTGCAACTCAATAAAATGCAAATTGACCTGAATAATTTCAGCATTAACTTATTTAAAGTTTAAAAATAAAGTTATAATTAAAAATATATCTTACTCAGAATAGAAGAGCATTTGGCATTGAATTTAAAAACTAGAAGGTACTTTCTGAGTTGAACAAGGAAAAAAACAGCAAGCGTACAATTATTGGTTCAAATAAAGTCTGAACCATAAAGTGTTGTACAATTTCTGAGCTCTTAGCAGAAACTAAAACAAAGCAAATAGAGCGGAATAACCTCCCTGATGCATTAAAAGTCTAAGAATGAAGTGGTGATTGAAAATGTCTTACTCAGAAAAAATGAGTCTTCAACATCACACTTAAAGTCTGAACCATGTGGTATTATGCAACTTCTGAGCTTATAGCAGGAACTCAATTAAGGGTTAATGGAGGGGAGTAACATCAGCTCTAATACATTTAAAGTCTAAGAGTGTAGTTACAATTGAAAATATTTCTTACTCAGAAAAGATGAGCTTTTAACATCACATTTAAATGCTGGAGCACTTTCTCAATCTGAACGAGGACTGCACAAAGCAAGATTAGAATTGTTGCTCTAAATAAAGTCTAAACCACGCGATATTGTTTCTGAGCTCATAGCAGGAACTCAATAAAAAGCAAGTACAGCGGAATAGACTCAGCCCTTGCCTCACATTTAAAGTCTAGAAATAAAGTACATTGCTTACTCAGAAAGTTTTTTTTTAACAAATACCATTAATAGTGCAAGTAAAATTTATAAATTAAAAGACACTTTCTGAGTGTGAAGAAAAGTGGAGAAAATAAAATTAGAATTATTGATTCAAATAAAACCTGAATCATGTGGTATTGTATATTTTCGGAGCTTCCAGCAGGATCTCAATGAAAAGCAAACGGAGCGGAACTACCTCCGCTCTAACACATATAAAATCTAAGAGTAGATTTATGATTCAACATAGTTCTTACTCGGAAAAGAACAGCCTTCAATATCATGTTTAAAAGTAAAAAAATATTTTCTGAGTCTGTACGAGGACTGTACAATACAAGATTACAATTGTCGGTCTAAATAAACTCTAAACCACGTTGTATTTTACAATTTCTGAGCTCATAGCATTAACTCAATAAAATTTGCCTCATATTTAAAGTCTAAGAATAAAGCATATTTCTTACTAATTCACCCAGAATTATTAGTCTAGATGAAATTTAAAAGTTAGAAGACACCTTCTGAGGCTGAACCAGGACTATACAAAGCAAGAATAGAATTTTTGGTCTTAATAAAGTCTAAACAGATTTAGAAAGTACATTATTTATTTCCAATTTTACTTACGCTTGTCATTCTGAGTTTGTGAAGGAAAAGCTTTCTGAGTAAGACATACTCTTTATTCTTAGACTTTAAAAATTACTCAACCACTGATGCTTATCCGCTCAATTTGTTTTTTATTGAGTTCCTGCGAAGAGCACAGAATTTCATGAAATACCACATGACTTAGAATTTATATAGAAGAATTATTTTAATTTTATATTGGGTACATTCCTCGTTCAGACTCAGAAATGTCGTTTCACTTTTAAACATGATATTGAATGCTCTTATTTTCTGAGTAAGGATTATTTTCAATCATCACTTTATTCCTAGATATTAAATGTGTTAGGGCTGAGGTTACTCCGTTCCATTTGCTTTTCACTAGGATCCTGCTGAAAGCTCAGAAATTGTACAATACTACATGGTTCCGGGTTTATTTGAATCGATAGTTCTAATTTTACTGTTTTTAGTTTTTGTTTAGCCCAGAAAGTGTCTTTTTATTTATAAATTTTTTTACACTAAAAATTCTGAGTTTGTTTAAAGAAAAAGCTTTTTGAGAAAGAAATATACTTTATTATGTATAAATGTGAGGAAAAGGCTGAAACTGTTTCGCTCTATTTGTTTTATATTGAGTTTATGCCACGAGCTCAGAAATTGTATAATACTATACCATTTAGACTTTATTTAGACCACAAATCATATCTTGCTTTATGCAGTCCTCCTTCAGACTTAGAAAGTGTTTCTAGCCTTTAAATGTGATGTTGAAAGCTCATCTTTTCTGAGTAAGAATTACTTTCAATCACCTTTTCATTCTTAGACTTTAAATGTGTTAGGGCTGAGGTTATTCGGCTCTTTTTGCTTTTTGTTTTAGTTTGAGCTCAATTGTAAAACACTATTATTCAGACTTTACTTGAACCAATAATTTTACATTTGCTGTTGTCAATCCTTGTTCAGATTCTCAAAGTGTCATGTAGCTTTTAAATATAATGTTAAAGGCTCTTCTATTCTGAGTAAGATATATTTTCAGTTAAAATTTTATTCTTAGAATTTAAATATGTTAAGGCTGCAGTCATTCAGTTTCATTTGCCATTTATGGAGTTACAGCTAGGAGCTCAGAAATTCTAGCAAAGCAAAAATAACCGGCGACTGGGGCACTTACAGACAGGCCCTAAATAACCTGACTAAACCTAACCTGAACTAACTACAACAAGCAGATCAGGACTGCTAAAAGAGAGTCTTGAAGAAGGTATCGAATCCATAGGATTCTCTCCAGGGAGCCGTGTCAGGAGCTTGGATCGATACAACGGTCCAATGGAACCTACATCTCCACTGGTAGTGAAACGTTAGAGATCCTGGCAAGCTGTCATATGCCGGGTAGCCGGCTGACAAATTTGAAGACTTACACAAGCCCTTTGAGACGACCCAATAGGGCAGATTGAGAGCGCTCCAAAAAAGTGGTCAGACCAACCCTGCTAAAATCCACGTACGATTATGGCTTTTCAACCATACAAATCCCCTGAGGAGGAAGGAGTGTTCCCGGCACTATTATAACAGGGTCTGGATCAGCTCACATCTCTATAAACAAAGCTCTTTAGAGCGAGCCTTGCATTGCAAACTGCTGGTCCAGGGTGAGGGTAGTCTACATACCAAACGGTAGTCTACATACCATGGCATGTAGGGGAAAAGATCCTAAATCACTCAGGCAACTCAGTCTAACCTCGTTCCTGCTGAAAAGCTTGGAACAGCTGCTAGAGTTATACATGAGGAAGGGAGCGTTAACAACGTACCCCTTTAATACGGAAGAGTATGCAAACCAGGCTAACAAATCAGCAGAACTAGCACTCCACAACCTGTGGAGAAAATCCAAGATATCCTGGATGCAAAGGGTGTCGCAGTATGTATTTTCATAGACAACGTAGGGCGTAGGGGCCTTTAGTAATGAACCTATAGACTCCCTCCTCAGCGCCAGTAAAGCGAAAAGGGTCGAACCAATAACAACCAACTGGATTGGCAACATGTTAGAATCATTACATCATTAAACGATGACACTTTCAGATTCACAACAACGGGAATCCCGTGGTCCCTACTAGTGGACAACCTTCTGGCTACTTTGAAACTATGGGGAGTCGCATGGGGGGGTCCAAGCATACGCGGACGACATCGTTATCCTTATAAGAAATCACACAGACCAACAAATCTTCAGCAATATCAATAAACCCTAGGAAAACGGTGATTGCGCCATTTACCCGAAGGAAGACGCTGGACTTCCTGAAACCGTCATCTTTGTTCGGGACGAGAATCCCGTTTACCAACGAAGTAAAATTTCCAAGACCTATCTTGGAGAAATCACTCACATGGACCCCACATGTGACTCGTACCATTAGGAGGGCACAGTTCTCTCTTTGGTCGTTCAAGAACCTGTGCGGCGAATCGTGGGGGATGGGACCTCAACAAACTATGTGGATATATGTGACGGCAAAAAGACCGATAATCACGTATGGGGCCAAAGTTTGATATTGAAAGAGCAGACAGAGCTCCATCAATCATCTGTCTTCTCTGGGGTCTCTCATAAGTATCAGGGGGCAATGAGAACGACGCCCACAGCAGCCATAGAGCTCATGCTTGACCTACTTCTACTTCCAATACTCTTGGAGCGAGAGGCAATAAAGGCAACATACCGGCTGCATCAAGTGAGGCACATAGCCATTCGATGGTGAGACCAATAATGCCCAAGCTGGCTGGGAAGGCCTTGCGGTGTTGAAGTGGCATCAAAATGTACATTAAACACTCGCTACGTCGTCAGGGTTTCCTCGGCAACTGGGACGCTCGGACAAACCTCTGCAACTGGCAGGAAGTACCTGGTACATGGACGGATCCGAGACCGACGAAGGGGCTGGCTCCAGAGTATACGGGAGATCGGATGGCATCTGCATAGCAGAAAGCCTGGGCCGATTCCCCACAGTGTTCCAGACAGAGATGCCACTGAATTGTGTGCCCGACACCTAATACAGGAGAGAGGGCACAATAGATCAACAAAGATCTGCTCGGATAGTCGGGCAGCGCTTCTAGCGCTTATCCTAGTGCTGCAATTCCAAAACTGTTTGGAACTGCCACAGGACTCTGAATACCCTATCGTAGGAGAATAGCCAGGAGGGCATTCGTAGGCCAGGAGCCGGCACTGCGCTCCCATACTCTCTGGTGAAGGCTGAACTCCAGAAAAGGAACAATGCCAAGCCTCAGGACTGGTGCGAGAACCTATCCGGACTATCCCACTCCAAAATATGTATCACGGAAACAGGGAGGCAAAAGCCCAACCATTCCTCAAACTAAATAGAAGACAAATCATAATAGCCACTGCACTGTACATATGACATAGATTTCACATGCACAGTTTCGGACTCTCCGAAGAGACGGAGTGTCGGCTCTACTTGGAGGATGACGAGACAGTCGAACACGTCCTATGTGACTGCCCGGTTATTGCCAGATCGAAAGACTCCCTGTTCGGAAACACGATCATTGAGCTTGCTTGAGATTTTTTGACTTGAGCTTGCTATTGTAAATTATTATGAACTTCTTAAATGGCAAAATCTGGAGATCTAGTATTTCTCCGCAAATTTGCTCTAGTATTTACATTACCAGACCTGCAGTCATACAATCACACTCTGAAATTATTTGCATTTTTATAAGACTTCTGAGAATGTACAAGTAGCAAAATTGTGAAATCAAGCTCCTGTTATGTATTGTGCCGAAATAAATTTGAAGTGTCTCTTATGAAAACTTCCATTAAGATATTTTCGGTTAAATTATGTTAAGCCTCACGAGTAAATTTTCCATTTTCTGTATCCTTTAAGGCTTATGAGGTATTTTTTTAAATAAACTTACAAGATTGCGAGTTTTTGAGAACGAAACTCAGAGAAGAATAATTTTTTAGCGCACTATGGACCCTGCGGGCATAAAGTAGATACGTTTAGGATTATTTAAAAAATAATTTATTGCTGAAAAACACTAACATATACTACATATGCTTATACCTTCGGGCGACTTAGGAACCCTTGGCTTTCCTAAGCTCGTCGGCTTCGGGGCATCAACATCTACTTTATGCCCTTGGTATATAATTAACTGTTATGACTCTAATGGTCCTAATCTGAATTATTCATAATTCGAGGATTTTTAGTTATGACTTGAAAGTATTTTGTGGGTTTCTGTGCCCATGTTTAACATAACCTTAATGTTTTTTTTTGCTTTGAGCGAAGGCATTATGCATGTATTCAAAAATCACTAACACTCCTTCTGGTAAAGGCAATAAATGTCCGTCCATCGGCATTTAAATCATCGTGACTCGTGTGCGAAGCCAACGCCAACCAAATTACTTCATATCTCGTGTAATCAAAAAGATAATTTAAGAGACAAGCGGAAATACGTTTAGGAGCGACGTTAAACATGTGTAACACTCCTATGACGAAAGTACGTCATGTGGTGTATTCAATAAAAAAATATATAAGTTACTGAGAATTATTATAATTCTGCAATTTCTATTTTAAGGTAGAGAAATAAAACGACAATATTTTTTTTTCAATTTATGATTATTTACACTGACATAAAGCAATCAAGCCTTTTGATTAAATAGACACGTAAATACCTAGTTTTGTACAAATATCTTCAATATACAAATATTGCAACGAGTCTGTCTTAGCGACATAACTAGTGGTAATAAATATTATTACAAAATTATTTATAAATAATAAATATACAACAATACTTTTGTCAACATTCTGATCACACTTTTACATTTTATCTACAATTTTATTGTGGATATTTTACAAATTTTACAAAGTACGGAAAACTACATGAGGATAGGCTTAACCCCTCAAAAAAACTATGTATAAGGAACTTCATTTATTAATAAACTGTTTAACAGCTAAATCACATTTGTATATGTACACGACTTTTTATATAAAAAAATTAGTACGTTGCACGACTGCCTTTACATCAAAAATTACTATTTCTCACTAATTACCAAATTCTTCGGACAATCCTCTTCGCTAATAGCCACCTTCTTCTTCAGCATGCCCAAGTCCTGCACGTTCTCCAAGAACGTTTTGTGTGCTGTGAGCATTTTCGAACTCTCCACGTCCTTCTTCAGCTCCTCCATGTCCCTCTTCATCTTCGCCCTCCGGTTCTGGAACCACGTGATCACCTGCGCATTGGTCAGTCCCAAACTTTGAGCTATCTCGTCTCTGTCGGCCGGGCTGAGGTATTTTTGGTAGATGAACCTTCGCTCTAGTTCGAAGATTTGGTGGTTGGTGAAGGCGGTCCGCGATTTTCGTTTCTTCTTGGGCTGCTGCCGGTTGTTGAACAAGTTCAGATGGTTCTGGCCATCTGAAACAATATCGAAATTAGAAATATTGTGGTGATAAATTAGCGATGTGTTATGACAGTGACGGTGATTTATGTATAGCCGTGTCGAGTCGAATCAAAGCGAATCTATCCCCGGTCGGAGGAACCATCGTCAAGACAAGAAGCAGAGATGTATGTTATTTTAAACGCGGCTGTCAACCGGGGACTGGAAAATAATTTATTAAATCGGAGCGACGGCCTGTTAAAAATAACGATCGTTTCAACGCGGCCCCTTTCTAATACGCTTAAGATCATCAGATTAGTGTGGATGAATGCAGGCAAGGACATTCGGGGCTTCCTGTGGGCAGCAAATCATCATGCTGAGACACCTTGAAATTAAACCGACGACAATTTGCTCAAACAACTGCTATAACGATACACCTATAATATAGTTTAGGTACGCATACAAGGTGACCCAGACAGGCGTCGGTCCATAACTTTTTTCCTATTTGATATACCAGATTATTGCGGAGACGACATAACGTACCAGCATCATTGGAAAAGATTAAGGTTATATACAGGTTGTCGCTATATATCACAATAAAAAAAAGTCTGTTGGTGTTAAATCGGGTGAGCGAGCTGGCCAAGCGATAATGCAAATAGATAGGCTTCCCTTCTTATCCACCTGCTGTGAAAGGCTTCACCCAAGTACTGCCTAACATTTCTTCGGTGTTTTGCTGAAACCACATCATTCATTTGAAGTTCAATTTCAACTTGTTGTAGAAATTACAGGTGAATATCGCAGTCAACAACACAAATAAAGAAAAATGGATCTGTGTGAAAAAAATACAGGCGGTCAAGTGGGAAATTGAGAAAAAAGGGGAAATGTCCCATCTCTATACAATTTCGAGAATATTTTTTGTTGTTGTTTTTGATCGGATTGAGGCGATTTCAATCCCCTATGAACGTAACACGCCTAAAAAGAGTGAAATTAGTCCCAGAAGTGCACTTTTTTTCTGAATGCCTCCAAAGTAAGTAAAAATAGATCACCGAAGGCTTTATCTCCCAAAGTATATAACCTAAATGACTTTTTTGGTGGGAGGTGAAATAGGACCTCAAATTTATGTCCTCTTGAACGTAACAAAACATAAAAAGAGTGAAATTAGTTTTTTTTTAACTGCCCCCAAAGCACCTTCTAAGAGTACTTAGAAATCGAGCATCGAAGGGATCTATCTTCCAAACTATTGAACCTACGGGACTTTTTGGGTGGGAGGTGAAAAAGGACACCAAAAAAACAAAAAACTATGGGATTCACTCCGATTGGACCACTAGATATAAGTTACAGACAAACAGACAATCAAATTTATTTGGAAAAAAGACAATTACTCCCCCCCGTTAATCAATGTCGAATGGATGGCGGTAATTATTTCCGTCATTTTAACCGGAATTAGACGATTTCAATACGTAATAAACTGAATAAGAACGAAATTAATCCCATTAGGTTACTTTTTATAAATGCCTCCAAAGCACATTCTAAAAGTTATAAAAATAGACCAGCAAAAGAGTCTATCTCCAAATCTGTTGATCCTATCCTACTTCCTTATTAAGAGGTGCAAGAAGACACTAAAAATAACAACACAAAAACCGTTAGTTTCACTCAAACCCGTTCACTCGTTCTAAAGTTACAGGCTGTCAAAGTTAGAAATTGAGAAAAAAAAATTGAATACTTTGGTACACTTTGGTCAATTACAAAAAATGATGGATTTTCTTCTGCTATTTTTGTTCGCATAGATGCGATTTCATTCCCGTATGAACGTAATAAGAGTGAAATTAGTTCCATGGACTTTTTTTTATATTCCTCAAAGCACATTCTAAAAGAACCTAAAAATCTATAACCGAAACGGTCTTATCTCTCAAACTATTAAACCTACGAGACTTTCTGAAGTGAGAGGTGAAAGAGGACATCAAAAAGAACAAGAAACCGTTGGATTCACTCCAATTGGCCTCCCGACTCTAAAGTTACAGGGGTTCAAAATTGGAAAGTGAGAAAAAAAAACGGAATAACCCCCCCCCCCTTCCTTTGGTCAATTTCAAAAAATATATTAATTTTTTGCCGGTTTTTGATCGAAATGAGGCAATTGGATATCGACGGCACACCGATTTCCAAAAACCCTGCATATAGATTTGAATTCTTTGTTTCATTCTCAATCATAAATATATCCAACTTTATCACTATTTACTTTTTTTTGAGAAAATGTGTCACATGCGGTGACATACTTGTCGGACTCAAAAAAAAAACCCGAAGAACACATTAGTTAAGGTTGAAACGTTGGCAATTTTAAAGAAGTGAAGTAGCCACCTATTTGTTCCGCAGCTGTTACCTATCTTTTTCCTATTCATTAAAGAATGCAAAGTACAAGTGATATTTTTTGTTTTGTTATTTTCTCTTTTAACAATTGAAAATTATTTTTCGAAAACATTTCTAACAACTCGGACCCAGAACTCGTTGTTTTGTTTGTATCGTTGCGGGAATCGGTGCAGGCCGAGCGGCAGTCCTGATATCGCTCAGCAGGCTTATCATAGTGATTTATTGTTTTTTGGTTTTTCTTACAATTTTTCGTATTATATAAATATTCAAGTATATTGTTTTCGTATTTTTCTGGAATTTTCTAGCTAAAAGTTTTTAGATTTTTTTTTATTTAAAAACAGATATAAGGATCAAAAGGAACAACAGAAAATGGGTTATCTAGTTATGGACGACTTTGCAGCTAGAGCGCAGCATATAAAAAATTGAAAAATGGAAAAAGTGGAGGATGTTGACACATTCTAGAAAAAAAAACAGCCCAAGATGACGTCAATTTATCTGGTACAGAGTTTTTTAGAGCTTTTTGTTGTGTAAAGCTTTGATTTGCCAGGAGTACCAAAATTTGAGGGTGGTATTTTCATTGTTGATCCGACGAGAAATATATAACTTGATGTGTTAAGTACTTTTAATTAAATTTATAAAATGACAAAAAAAACAACTAAACAAATATTTGTGCTGTTTTGGATGACGCTGCAAAGTTGACAAAACTGTTGTTAAACATCTGACCATTTAAGTGACGTTCAGCTAGTGGGGATTTTACTTATAGGTTAGAGACCTTCTATTAATAGAGACCAACAACTGGTCATCAACGACGTGTCTGTTTGACTCCCACATCATTGACACCAACGGTAACATATAACCCAGGCGGGAAAGTGACGTCATTTTGACGTATTTTTTTGGTAAGCATTTGTGACCAATGACAACATGAGATGACGTCGAAATAACGTCGTAATGACGGGCGTAAGTCACATACCGATGACGTTATTTTGCAACGTCAAACGACGTTACTTTGTGACGTCAAAATCACGTCACCTTGCGACATGAAACTGACGTTGTTCTAGGTTATTTGCTACGAACGGTTTCTTTTCGGAGTTATGTATTTTTGCCTACGTCAAAGAGTTAAAAAATTCTAGAATCCAAATGTTTTTACTACCTTTTTGACTTTGACTTGGTAACAAGAAATAATAAGATCTAAAAGTAACACAAATTTTAATAAAATTGACTCTAGTAAACAGAAAATTTTAGCCTAAAAAAAAACACGAAATTTTTAAATTTTGACGTAATAAAACAATTTTGGTCTGAAAGTAAAACAAATTTTTTTAACTTCGAATGTAGTAACTCGAAATTGTAGTCTAAACGTAACAGAAAAAAGAAATTTTTACTTACCGACAAGAAATTTTGATCCGAAAGTAATCTCTAATTTTTAAATTTTAACTTTTTATACTATTTAAAATTTTAAACTTAAATAGTAGATACTTAATACAAGAATTTTTTCTAAAGCGTAACACGAAATTTTTTATGTTTAACTTGAAAACAAAAAATTTTGATCTAACAGTAACACAAAATTTTGACATTAGTAAAAGGAAATTTTAGTTTAAACGTAACATAAATTTTTTTAATTTTGACTATAACACGAAATTTTGGTCTTAGCGTATCACATAATTAAAGCATTTTTACTTAGTAACAAGAAATTTTTATCCACGGGTAACATCAAATTTTTAAGTTTTGCTATGGTAAAACGAAATTTAAAAATTTCTACTTAACAACGGGAAATTTTTGTCTGAAAGTAACACAAAATCTCAAAATTTTGCCTTCAGTTGTTAGTCTAAACATAACACGAATATTTTAATTTTGATCTGAATTTAATTTGAAGTCATTTTGATTTAAAACTAACCGAGTTTTTTTAAATTTTGACCATAGTAACAGGAAATCTTAGTCTAAACATAACACAAAGATTTTGAATTTTGACTGTAGAAACACGAAATTGTAGTCTAAACGTAACAAAAAAATATTTATTTTTTTTGACTTAGTAACAAGAAATTTTGATCCGGAAGTAGCATCTCATTTTTAAGTTTTGACTTTAGTAAGACGAAAATTTAGTCTAAAGCGTAACACGAAGTTTTTTATGTTTAACTTGATAACAAAAAATTTTGGTCTAACAGTAACAAAAAAATTTGGACATTAGTAACAGGAAATTTTAGTTTAAACGTAATACAAAAATTTCAAATTTTGACTGTAGCAACATGAAATTTTAGTCTAAACGTGTCTCATAATTAAGGCATTTTTACTTAGTAACAAGAAATTTTTATCCAAAGGTAACATTAAATTTTTAAGTTTCAACTTTAGTAAGACGAAAATTTAGTTTAAATGGTAAAACGGAATTTAAAAAATTCTACTTAGTAATGGGAAATTTTGGTCTAAAAGTAACACAAAATCTCAAAATTTTGACTTGTATTGTTGGTCTAAACATAACATAAATTTTTTTAATTTTGATCTCGTAACAAGACATTTTGGTCTAAAAGTAACAGAAAATTAAAAAATGTTGACCATAGTAACAGAAAATTTTAGTCTAAACGTAACACACAATATTTGACTTTTGTCTGTAGGAACATACGATTGTAGTCTAAACGTAACACAAAATAAAAAAATTTGACTTAGTAACAAGAAATTTTGATCCGAAAGTAGCATCAAATTTTTAAGTTTTGCCTTTAGTAAGACGAAAATTTAGTCTAAAGGGTACAACGGAATTTCAAAATTTCTACTTAGGAATGAGGAATTTTGGTCTGAAAGTAACACAAAATCTCAAAATTTTGATTTGTATTGTTGGTCTAAACATAACACAAATTTTTTAAAATTTTGTTCTCCTAACAAGACATTTTGGTAAAAGTAGCAGAAAATTAAAAAATTTTGACCTTAGTAACAGGAAATTTTAGTCAAAGCGTATAACAAAGTTTTTGAATTTTGACTGTAGGAACACGAAAATGTAGTCTAAACGTAACAAAAAAATATTTTTTATTTGACTTAGTAACAAGAAATTTTGATCCCGAAGTAGCATCTAATTTTTAGTTTTGACTTTAGTAAGACGAAAATTTAGTCTAAAGCGTAATACTAAATTTACAACTGTTTGCCTAGCAACCAGGAATTTTGGTTTAAAAGTTAGTAAAAATAAAATTATTACTTAAAATGTTAGACCAAATGTATAACTAATTTTTTCATTTTATGATTTAAAAAAAATTTCTTTCTAAATTTCAAATTATGACTTAATAACACGAAATTTTGGTCTAAGAGTGAATAAAGCAAAATTTTTAGATTTTGACTGTAGAAATACGAAATTGTAGTCTAAACGTATCACAAATATATATAAAAAAAATTGTTTAGTAAAAGAAATTTTGTTCCGAAAGTAACATCAAATCTTTAAGTTTCGACTTTGGTAACATGACATTTTTGCTTAAATGTAACACGAAATTTTGGTCTGTCAGTAACACAAAATCTTAAAATGTTGGTCTAACAAAACACAAAATTGTTTAATTTTGACTTGGTAATAAGAAATTGTGGTTTAAATGTAACACAAAATTTACAAATTGTGACTTTAGTAACGGAGAAATACAATATAAACGTTACACGAAAATTTGGTCGAGAAGTTACAGTTTGACTTGAAATGTTAATCTACGAAAAATTATTTAATTTTGACTTAGTAAAAAGAAATTGTGGACTAAAAGTAACACAAAATTAAACAATTTTGACTGTAGTAACATAAAATTGTAGTCGGAATGTAACACGATTTTTTTAAATTTTGGTTTGTTAACAAGAAATACGTTGATCTAAAATTACCCCAAAATTTAAAAATTTTTACTTTGGTAACAGAAGTTTTTTGTCCAAATGTAACTCTAAACATAACATAAAATTAAAAAATGATTACATAGTAACAAAAAATTTTGATCCGAGAGTAACATGAAGTTTTGACTTTCGTAACGCAAAAGTTTAATCTAAACCGTAACACGAAGTTTTTAAATATTGACTTAGTAACAAGAAAATTTGGTCTAAAAATAACATGATATTTAAAAAATTTTACTTTAGTCGTGAGTTTAGACGTTTAGTGACGTGAAGCGGTTACATCCCAATTTTTAATATACAAAAAGAATCATTTTATCAATATTTTATATATTTAAATTAGAGTTTTTGCCAAAGAAGCTAAAAATTTTATTTTATGATATTGTCACCAAATATATTGTTTTATTGCATATAAGTCAATTAAATATGTTAAGTGTATATTTATTAGGTACATTATATATACACAAAAATTATTCTACTAAACAAAACGTTATTGTGACGTCACTACGAATCGTCATTATCACGCCGAAAAATTGACGTCATTTATTTGTCATTTTTTCGTCAGGTGACGTCGAATAACGAATGATCACCAAAAGTTGACGTTATAATGACGTCATGTTCCCGCCTGGAAAGAAAGCATTACGACATTTTTTAATGCTTGATTCTTTGTTTTGATGCAAGCAACGAGTGCTACAAGAGAGATAATCTCACCAGAGGTCGTAATCTAGAAAGACAAGGTTTGAAAAAAGAATGTTGGGTCTTTTGGAAACACTTTATTCTACGACGTATGGTCATGTTGGTGTCTACTATCAGAAGGTCTCTGGTTAGTTCAGGTTACTTTAATGTAGGATCCTTTGGAATCAAGGCCTATTCTGCGAAGTAGGGCCATGTTGGTCTCTACGAATAAAAAGTCTCTGGTTGAAAGCTTAGTTGAATGTTACTGAATCTATCGTTGGAAGGCGTCTTGAATTTTGTCTTTAGTTCTTTTTTTCTGCGCTTTATGTTGAATAACATAAGAACTGAAATGGTAGCTTGCTACATTAAGAGTAAGAACAGATAAAATTTAAATTAATCAATTAATTTCATTATATCCGAAGGCCAAAGGAAACTGTCTGGTTACCAGATGGACGGCCACTTGTCGCATCTTTCCCTGCCTATATCTGATGGAAAACGTTCAAAACTCTACCCATATATTACTACCACTAGATATAGCTCTTAATCTATTGTGGAAAATTAGAGTCCCGCAATGGAGATTAAATAACACCCTAGAAGAGTTAGAAAAAGAAGAACCACAGGCCTTCAAAAAGCAGATGGTTTTAAAAGTATCAAAAAAGACTGGTCTTTCAAGTTATGAAAGAAAAACCAAGACAAACTAAGGTAATACTGGCGTGATACTGAAGAATAGCTATTGAGTAGTATCTTAACGTTTTCATTCATTTTTCGTGGTAAGAACCAGAACCAGTTAGCGCAATATTCTGCTAATGGTAAACTCCCCGATTAACCCGCTTAAGTGTAGGCTTCTTAAGTCAACATCGTACGAGTTACAAACCACTTGTTAGAATAAGACTGACGGCCGGTCAAATTACAATTTAAAGTGTTTTTCGGGCTTTGAAGCCGTGGTCCAATGGAATTTCTTCCTGACGTTTTATCTACAGTGCGGCAGACATTATCAAAGGCGATGAGGAAATAGGCGCAGTGATGTCCCGATGTCACGTTGACTGATTCGAATGTGGTGAGCTCCAGGTATTTATTCCCCCGCCTTGTCGCTGCACTGGAGGGACTGGGGTGGGGGTAGTAGTGACGCGGGGTTTCGGCGCACTTGAAGTATGTCGTATGTCGTAGAACTCGCTTCCAGTCTGCATTTAGAAACGTAATTTCCTCCTTGCTGTTGAATTTGTTGTCGTTCTTAAAGATCTCAATGGCTTTTCTCGTTAGTCGCATTCCACAGGACCACGGCTTCAAAGCCCGGAAAACACTGTAGATTGTCACCTGTTAGAAGATGAAAATCTAGCTGAAGCCTTGTCTTTATAAGGTAGTTCGAGGCTACACCTTCCTAGTCGGATGCAAATCTAGCAGGAACAGTAAATTCATGAAATAATCTTTAAATTAATTGCATATTTTGACCATTCAGATTCTGAATAAAATTCTGTTAAGGAAATATGGAATAATTCTGTTGAGAAAAGTTAAGGAAAAGCCTGAACAATTTCTTTCATTTTTTACTTCCATTTAAGGGTTTGGCCAAGACAGATGCTTTCAATGTCTACTGCCAAAAAAGACAGAAAAAAAAACATTCCGACTGTATTAACATCAGCCCAAGGTTTGATTTATTTTTTTAAAGGAAGTTAGTTGAAACAGAAAAAAAAAGCTTTAAAATCAATTAAAGGAAAACAAGACAAAATAAATCAGAATCTATAAAAAAAAGGCAGGCAATCTCCAAGGAACAGAAAATAAACCTTAAGGGAAGTAAACTTGGTGATTTGATAGTGACTTTACTACAGCTTCAGACTCTTGGTATATAGGAAAAACCTCTGACCCAGAGTGAATAGAAGATGATGCAAAAGTTGCTTTAGAAGGAGTGAATAAAGATACAATAAAAGAAGACAATTTTGTTCTCTTAGAAAATTTTAGAGGGGGCACGTAATCAAACAGGTGGGTTTGAAAATTATTGTTTAACAGTTTGTCCCCAAAGAAAATGATGTGCCTACCACAAATTGGAGTAGAGTTTTAGATCAGGCCAGAAATTAACATATAATACTTTTTGAATATTAACATGATTATTATGAACTAATGCTGAGTCAAGTAAAAATCAAGAACCCGCCCCATTCAACATACCTACGTATATACCTGTAGAGAAGCTTAAGTATCATAACAAAAGTCCCACACGTATTATTAGCAATGATGGCATAGTTTTGAAAACCCATTTTAATTCAATTAAAAAGAGACATAATTGGCAGGTGTGTGTACAGCGTTGCGGCTCAGCCCAAAAATTAAAACGCCATTTTCAGCCCCTGTAATTCACTTCAAAGCCGACGTTTCAGAGTAATTAACTTCTGTGAACGAATGTGAAGGTGATCAAATCTTAGATGGAGACCTACATATGTGGCTAAATATACATAAGGATTTTGGAAAGTTTATCGCAGGACGGTATATTGGTCGGTTAATTTATAGCCAAAAGAGTTCACAAAAAAAAAATGGCAAAACAAGTACCTATAAAGTTTTCATTATATTTTTCGACACAGGTGGCCATGGGAGTCTGACAGTTTGCCCCCTGAATATTTTTTCAATCAAACGAGCTTACTTGCGATGCTTTGATCGTATTTATATGAAGCGCTTCGTCCGAAGAGATCATTTTCATTGTAGTACTGTTTCCGGTGCTACTTGAGGCCACGCACCTAAGGTCATATAGAAAAAGGAAATAGAGAGTAGTGACACTCCAGCATCCCCAACATCACTCTTCTGGTGATAACCTCATTCGGTTTTTTTGGCGCTTTCCAGCGACACGAGATTTTCTTTTAGCTAAAAAATTTGAAAACACAAGAGAAAACGTTCCTCCAGAAATACTTCGGATACTATGTCCTCAGAGGATTCAAGAATCTCATAAAGTGTTTGGCGAGCCAAGGGCAAAGCTGATCTAGAGTTTTACTCTTGTTCTGACCAGGTTGGAAGAGGCAGTAGGTGCTCGCCCAGCAGGGCTGGCGGTAGTGGGGGTAGTGCTTATGTGGGTGGTTCGGATCCTCGGGATAGTGTCCCAAAAGATCGACAGAAGTCTCTTAGAGGGACCTCTGTGGATAGGTTATGACATATCCGTCAAAAAAGATGACATTTGGAAATTCTATTATTGCCGGATGTACCTAATGACTCAGCCCATTTTCAGTGTCAGAATGTTGGGTCAAATGGGATTAAATTATCAGAGGAAATAATTGGCTTGTTAGGGCATGACCCAGGAGCAACAAGTAATTCGCAATTTCATTTAAATGAAATTTTATGCAAGAGTGAGTCTTATGATTTGCATTATCGCTTGTCTATTCAAAGGAGGGCTTGTGAAAACCCAACCTAACAAAACCATGTTTCTGATTTGGTTTCTGGGATTCCTCTGGATGAGTTTTTATATGGTAAGAATTTTCTAGACAGGTGTCTGCTGTGAAAGTAGCAAAAGGAATCAATAGGGACAGAAGGTGTCAAAAATCCAAGGGTAGTCAAACTAGATCATACGTGTCTACTTCACAATCTAAAAACTCATTTCGCCCACTGACTTTATCCAAGAATGAGTCTTATGATTTGCATTATCGCTTGTCTATTTAAAGGAGGGCTTGTGAAAACCCAACCTAACAAAAACATGTTTCTGAATAGATTTCTGAGATTCCTGTGGATGAGTTTTTATATGGTAAGAATTTGTCTAGACAGGTGTCTGCTGTGAAAGCAGGATACAAATTAATAGGGCCAGAAGGTATCAAAAATCCAAGGCTAGTCAACCTAGATCATGCATGTCTACTTCACAATCACTGAACTCATTGCGCCCACTGACTTTTAATTCAAGAAAGAGTCTTGTGATTTGCATTATCGCCTGTCAATTCAAAGGAGGGCTTGTGTAAATCCAACCCTACAAAAACATGTTTCTGAATTGGTTTCTGGGCTTCTTGTTGATGAGTTTTTATATCTTAAAAATTTTTCTAGCCAGGTGTCCGCTGCGAAAGCAGCAAAAAGAATTATAATGGACAGAAGATTTCAAAAATCCAAGGGTAGTCTGCCTAGATCATACATGTCTACTTCACAATGAAAAACTCATTTCGCCCACTGACTTTTATCCAAGAATGAGTTTTATGATTTGCATTATCGCTTGTCTAATCAAAGGGGGGCTTGTGAAAAGCCAGCCTAACAAAAACATGTTTCTTAATTGGTTTCTGAGATTCCTGTGGATGAGTTTTTATATGGTAAGAATTTTTCAAGACAGGTGTCTGCTGTGAAAGCAGCAAACGGAATCAATAGAGACAGAAGGTGTCGAAAATCCAAGTGTAGTCAACCTAGATCATACATGTCTACTTCACAATCAACAAACTCATTGCGCCCACTGCCTTTTTATCCAAGAAAGAGTCTTGTGATTTGCAATATCGCCGGTCTATTCAAAGGAGGGTTTGTGTAAACCCAACCTTACAAATGCATATCTCTGAATTGGTTTGTGAGCTTCATATGGATGAGTTTTTATATGGTAAGAATTTTTCTAGCCAGGTGTATGCTGTGAAAGCAGCAAAAGGGATCAATAGGGACAGAAGGTGTCAAAAATCCAAGGGTAGTCAACCCTGATCATACGTGTCTACTTCACAATCTAAAAACTCATTTCGCCCACTGACTTTTATCCAAGAATGAGTCTTATGATTTGCATTATCGCTTGTCTATTTAAAGGAGGGCTTGTGAAAACCGAACCTAACAAAACCATGTTTCTGATTTGGTTTCTGGGGTTCCTCTGGATGAGTTTTTATATGGTAAGAATTTTCTAGACTGGTGTCTGCTGTGAAAGCAGCAAAAGGAATTAATAAGGACAGAAGGGATCAAAAATCCAAAGATAGTCAACCTAGATCATACATGTCTACTTCGCAATCTAAAAACTCATTTCGCCCACTGACTTTTATCCAAGAATAAGTCTTATGATTTGCATTATCGCTTGTCTATTCAAAGAAAGGCTTGTGAAAACCCAACCTAACAAAACCATGTTTCTGATTTGGTTTCTGGGATTCCTCTGGATGAGTTTTTATATGGTAAGAATTTTCTAGACAGGTGTCTGCTGTGAAAGTAGCAAAAGGAATCAATAGGGACAGAAGGTGTCAAAAATCCAAGGGTAGTCAAACTAGATCATACGTGTCTACTTCACAATCTAAAAACTCATTTCGCCCACTGACTTTATCCAAGAATGAGTCTTATGATTTGCATTATCGCTTGTCTATTTAAAGGAGGGCTTGTGAAAACCCAACCTAACAAAAACATGTTTCTGAATAGATTTCTGAGATTCCTGTGGATGAGTTTTTATATGGTAAGAATTTGTCTAGACAGGTGTCTGCTGTGAAAGCAGGATACAAATTAATAGGGCCAGAAGGTATCAAAAATCCAAGGCTAGTCAACCTAGATCATGCATGTCTACTTCACAATCACTGAACTCATTGCGCCCACTGACTTTTAATTCAAGAAAGAGTCTTGTGATTTGCATTATCGCCTGTCAATTCAAAGGAGGGCTTGTGTAAATCCAACCCTACAAAAACATGTTTCTGAATTGGTTTCTGGGCTTCTTGTTGATGAGTTTTTATATCTTAAAAATTTTTCTAGCCAGGTGTCCGCTGCGAAAGCAGCAAAAAGAATTATAATGGACAGAAGATTTCAAAAATCCAAGGGTAGTCTGCCTAGATCATACATGTCTACTTCACAATGAAAAACTCATTTCGCCCACTGACTTTTATCCAAGAATGAGTTTTATGATTTGCATTATCGCTTGTCTAATCAAAGGGGGGCTTGTGAAAAGCCAGCCTAACAAAAACATGTTTCTTAATTGGTTTCTGAGATTCCTGTGGATGAGTTTTTATATGGTAAGAATTTTTCAAGACAGGTGTCTGCTGTGAAAGCAGCAAACGGAATCAATAGAGACAGAAGGTGTCGAAAATCCAAGTGTAGTCAACCTAGATCATACATGTCTACTTCACAATCAACAAACTCATTGCGCCCACTGCCTTTTTATCCAAGAAAGAGTCTTGTGATTTGCAATATCGCCGGTCTATTCAAAGGAGGGTTTGTGTAAACCCAACCTTACAAATGCATATCTCTGAATTGGTTTGTGAGCTTCATATGGATGAGTTTTTATATGGTAAGAATTTTTCTAGCCAGGTGTATGCTGTGAAAGCAGCAAAAGGGATCAATAGGGACAGAAGGTGTCAAAAATCCAAGGGTAGTCAACCCTGATCATACGTGTCTACTTCACAATCTAAAAACTCATTTCGCCCACTGACTTTTATCCAAGAATGAGTCTTATGATTTGCATTATCGCTTGTCTATTTAAAGGAGGGCTTGTGAAAACCGAACCTAACAAAACCATGTTTCTGATTTGGTTTCTGGGGTTCCTCTGGATGAGTTTTTATATGGTAAGAATTTTCTAGACTGGTGTCTGCTGTGAAAGCAGCAAAAGGAATTAATAAGGACAGAAGGGATCAAAAATCCAAAGATAGTCAACCTAGATCATACATGTCTACTTCGCAATCTAAAAACTCATTTCGCCCACTGACTTTTATCCAAGAATAAGTCTTATGATTTGCATTATCGCTTGTCTATTCAAAGAAAGGCTTGTGAAAATCCAAGCTAACAAAAACATGTTTCTGACTTGGTTTCTGGGCTTCCTCTGGATGAGTTTTCATATGGTAAGAATTTTTCTAAACAGGTGTCTGCTGTGAAAGCAGCAAAAGGAATCACTAGAGACAGAAGGTGTCAAAAATCCAAGGGTAGTCAACCTAGATCATACATGTCTACTTCACAATCTAAAAACGCATTTTGCCCACTGACTTTTATCCAAGAATGAGTCTTGATTTGCATTATCGCTTGTCTATTTAAAGGAGGGCTTGTGAAAACCCAACCTAACAAAAACATGTTTCTGAATAGGTTTCTGAGATACCTGTGGATGAGTTTTATATGGAAATAATTTGTCTAAACAGGTGTCTGCTGTGAAAGCAGCAAAAAGAAATTAATAAGGCCAGAAGGTGTCAAAAATCCAAGGCTAGTCAACCTAGATCATGCATGTCTACTTCACAATCAATAAACTCATTGTGCCCACTGACTTTTAATTCAAGAAAGAGTCTTGTGATTTGCATTATCGACTGTCAATTCAAAGGAGGGCTTGTGTAAATCCAACCCTACAAAAACATGTTTCTGAATTGGTTTCTGAGCTTCTTGTTGATGAGTTTTTATATCTTAAAAATTTTTCTAGCCAGGTGTCCGCTGCGAAAGCAGCAAAAAGAATTATAAGGGACAGAAGGTTTCAAAAATCTAAGGGTAGTCTACCTAGATCATATATGTCTACTTCACAATGAAAAACTCGTTTCGCCCACTGACTTTTATCCAAGAATGAGTTTTATGATTTGCATTATCGCTAGTCTAATCAAAGGGGGGCTTGTGAAAAGCCATCTACAAAAACATGTTTCTTAATTGGTTTCTGAGATTCCTGTGGATGAGTTTTTATATGGTAAGAATTTTTCAAGACAGGTGTCTGCTGTGAAAGCAGCAAACGGAATCAATAGAGACAGAAGGTGTCGAAAATCCAAGTGTAGTCAACCTATATCATACACGTCTACTTCACAATCTAAAAACTCATTTCGCCCACTGACTTTTATCCAAGAACGAGTTTTATGATTTGCATTATCGCTTGTCTAATCAAAGGGGGGCTTGTGAAAAACCATCCTAACAAAAACATGTTTCTTAATTGGTTTCTGAGATTCCTGCGGATAAGTTTTTATATGGTAAGAATTTTTCAAGACAGGTGTCTGCTGTGAAAGCAGCAAACGGAATCAATAGAGACAGAAGGTGTCGAAAATCCAGGGGTACTCAACCTAGATCATACATGTCTAAAACTAATTTCGCCCATTGACCTTTTATCCAAGAATGAGTCTTGTGATTTGCATTATTGCCTGTCTATTCAAAGGAGGGCTTCTGGAAATCCAACCTAACAAAAACAAATTTCTGAATTGGTTTCTGGGCTTCCTGTGGATGACTTTATATATGGTAAACATTTTTCTAGCCAGAAGTCTCTGTTTAAGCAGCAAAAGGAATTAATCGGGACACTTACGTGTGTACTTCACAATAAAAAAAACTCATTTCGCCCACCGACCTTTTATCCAAGAAACAGTCGCCAACGAGAGCAGAACGAGAACAGAAATGTCACTTTATAGAAGATTGAAACATTGTCTTGATGACACACTACAAACCGTACAGTGCTTCATTGGATACAGGGTTATAAAATACCTTTTACATTGCAACCTTATCAATTAAGATTACCCAGTTTTAGAAAAGTGTCAAAGGGGGAAAAGAGTAACTTGAGCAGAGAGATTTGTAAGCTAATAAAACAAGGCGTTATTGTAGAATGTAACCCGTGGGAGGATCAGTTTTTATCTTCATGTTTTTTACTTGATAAATGTACTGGTGGAAAGAGGTTTGTTTTATATTTGAAAAAGCTAAATGCATTTATTAATCCACCACGTTTTAAGTTAGAGGATGGTAGAACTGTTCTAAAGCCTATTAATAAGGAATGTCATATGACAAAAATAGACTTAAAGAATGCTTATTATTTGGTACCGATTCATAAATCTTCATCAAATTCTTGAGGTTTCAGTGTGTCAGGGGTTATGGTGTGTTGTTTTTGTGCAAAATCTAGGTTTTTTAATAAATTTGGAAAAGACCTCTTTGGAGACATCCCAACAATGTATATTTATAGGTTTTATTTGTGACAGTTTGTTAATGAGTATTCAACTTACTCTTGAAAAGAAATAAAAGATAAAAAACACAGTAGAAAAATTAGCAGACAAAGATTCTTGCTCAGTTAAGTTTCTTGCTCATGTGGTTGGACTGTTGGCAGCAGCATGCCCTGCTGTGAAATAAGTTAAAGGAATAGACAGGGATAAATTTAAAGCCTTAGAAAAAAGTAGAGGTAATTATAATGTTAGTCTAATTCTCTCCACCAATGCAAAATCAGATCTAAACTGGTGCAAGGAAAATATTACTATTTCGTTTAATAATATCGATAGTTTGTCAGGTTGGCAGTCAAATTTGCTTTAGAGTGCTTTGCAAAGGACTTAAGATCAAAATTACTTTTACTGAGAGTAGATAATATCACGGCAGTTTCATGCATTAATAAAATGGGCAGTAACTTAAATGAAATTACTCATTCTACTTGGCAATGATGTGAGTTAAGAGATATTTTTCTTCATCCACCTTCCTAAGAAAATGAAGCTGATGGCCAATCTCATAAGTTTCAGTTGGGAAGTTATGCTTTCAGTCAGATAGTTGAGAAATTTGTCCAACCAGATATTGATCTCTCTGCTTCTAGAACTAATACAAAATGCAGTAAATATTTTTCATGGATAAGCGGCTCTTGTTCTCAAGCAGTTGATGCTTTCACGAGATCAATACCATTTCAGAAAGCAGCTTACCCTGGTTGCAGGGCTTTTACCACCGAATCATTAATTAGACGGAATGGTCCATAGGAGACAGTACCAACCCTCTTAGATTCTGTATCGCTTATTACATTAAAGCAATATAATACGGCATACTGTGCCTGGTGGCAGTTCTCACAATCCAAAGGAATCAATATGTATGCCTCTCAAATATCAGAGGTTTTAAAAATTTTCAGGACATGCTTCATAATAAGAAATGGTCATATGTATGTTTAATTCATGTCGTTCAGCATTGTCTTTAGCTTTAGCAAGCGACATGCTAACCTAGACTAAGACTAAACCCAGCAGATTGAGATATAATTACACTTCGGATCCAATTATGGTTTTTAATTACTTAAAACCCATATGGCCGATCCCACCAACACGACTTAAAATTTAAGAAGGACTTAAGTGACTAAGCAAAGCTTAACCCGTCCCACCAGCAGTTTAATGAAATACTTAACCATAAGCACAGCTTAAATATTAAGCTCCCAATATCGGTGACTTATCTTCAACTTAACCTATAAGTACATTATTTACTATTTCTATTCCGAAATCAAGATGTAAAATGAACTGTTGTTGCCACTCGATGATATATTTTTTGATATCATAATAATGGATTTGATAGAAAATGGAATTCCCAGACAAGTATACGGTAGAAATGACCTATTTAATGCAATGAGCGATTTGCATTTCTTTCAACACTTCCGGTTGAAAAAAGAAACAGTGTTAGAAATATTACCAAAAGTTGAAGATCGAATACATTCATGACAAGTTCTCAAATATCCACAAGTACCCAATAATTATTATAATTATTTACCACTCTGACAAATTACTATTTTTAAGGAACAACAGCGTTTCACCAATCAATCAACTGCTTATTTGCTTAAGGCACTCTGTAACTGGAGGTCATCAACTTAGTTTATCTTATTTCATTTTGCTGGAGTTACCAAATCCACTGTTAATCGCATTATAGCACGAGTTACTGAAGTACTGTGTCATTAGGCCAATCAATACATAAAAATGCCTGGCACTGAGTTAGAAGTACAAGCCATCAAAAAGCAGTTTTTTGAAATTGCAGGTTTTCCTAACGTCCTAATAGTCATGGATAATACTCCACATTAAAGTTCAATCGCCAGGTATTACGTCCATGATTGAAAAGTGTAATGCATAATGTAATTTAACATAATTTGATGAAATGATTCAGGTAGAGATGATGCGGAATTCTTCAGAAATAGGAAAAACTATTTCTCTATAAATATTCGAGCTGCTATAAACGCTTCATACAAATTTATGGATTTGGTTGTAAGGTGGCCAGTGGTGTAATCTACCGTACCTATTTCCTTTCAATTTACTCAACTTACTCTAAAAAATTTTGTATCAAGCGGCACTTCAAATTCGAGCTTCTGGTTGATATTTGTATAGTAAAACTTATGCGCCGCTTCATTCTTGAAATTTGAAATATGCTTAGCTAAGAATTGTTTTAAAATCTCCTGGTGGGATGCAAATGAAACTTAAGTTCTTCTTATAAATAAACGGTACTTTACTAAGCTCGTAATTGAGTTGCGTCGGTGGGATCAGCCATTATTCCCTCAAAATATTCTTTCTGAAAAGGATCTTGCAAAGAAGTTTTTGGTCAATTTATTATTAATTACAGGTTATCGTCTTAAAACTATATCTCAAATTAGAGTTGAAAATATTCACTTCCAGGAAAAGGAGGCGCAAATTTTTATTACCGATTCAATCAAAACTTCGGCTTCAGGTGTCTGTCAGCCGTGTTTATTTATTCCTTTTTTTGAAGAGAATCCAAGGCTGTGTGCTGCATCTATACTTTTAGAATATATTGAGACAGCTGCTCCCAGATGTAATGATGAAAGCCTTTTGTTTATCTCCATGAAAGGGCCAAGGAAGAGCCTCTCTCGCCAAACCCTTGCAAATCCTGAATACATCAGGAATAAACACACATATATTCAAAGCTCACTCTACTGAGCACGCTTCTACTTCAATTGCATTGAGAAAAGGGTAAGCTTAGGTATTATTAAAAGATCTGCAGGATGGTCTACAAATTCTAACTCTTTTATGAAGTTTTCCAACAGACAAATCATTTCAGGGTCAGCTTTTGCGACTGCAATTCTCTTATAACACTTTTTATCATATGTTTAAAAATTTGTTCTATGTTACATATATATGCAAAATTACTATTTTATTTGAGCTGTGAGATTATTTTTGACAAATCTGTAAACCTCTACAATGAAAGTGATCTTGAAGACGAAGCGTTGAAATATATCTTTTTGATCAAATGAACTTACCTGTGAAGCTTTGATCGTAATTATATGAAGCGCTTCGTCAGAAGATATCACTCCCGCCCTTCCTATCCCTAACCCTATCATCAGTGCTTTGAATCAAAAAAAATATTTTTTTTTAAGGAATTAGGTTATGACCTAAAAGAATGAAGTTGGGCATGATGAAGTGTCACCACTGACTATTTTCTTTGTTTTTTATACACGTGGCGTCAAGTAGCACTGGGAACAGTACTACAATGTAGGTGATCTTGAAGACGAAGCGCTGAAACACAATTTTTCGATCAAAAGAACTTACCTATGAGGCTTTGATCGATATTATATGAAGCGCTTCGTCCGAAGAGATCACTACCTGCCCTCCCTATCAGATCTAGTGATTTTCCCTCCAAAAAATATTTTTTCTTTAAAAGGAAGTAAAATAATTCCTTTTGACCTCCTGACCAGAGAGTGAAGTTGGGAATGATGGACTGTCACTACGGTCTATTTTCTTTTTGTATATACAGGTGGCGTCAAGTAGCATCGGAAAACAGTACTACAATGTAAGTGATTTTGAGGACGAAGCGCTGAAATATATTTTTTTTCAACTGTGTCAATGTTATTGGTTATGTTATGAAAACCGTAAAGCAAGAAATCCGCAAAAACGCAACATACGAGTTATCCATAAACTGATTTTTTAAAAATGTGATTGGCAGTAATTTAACCAGTAAATTAAAAGCAGGTGATTGCTAGTAATAATTTTCCACAAGTTGTTATGATGGTAGTTTCACTTTAATTTATCCCATGAGTTTGACACTAGTTTTTTCTACAAACACAATAAAGTGTCAAAAGTAAATTACTTTAAATATTAGTGTAACAAACAAGCTACTTTAAGGCACTAGTGTCAAAAGAAAACAACTTTTAAAGAACCCTTGAAGAGTGTTTTAAAACTTAAATTGCTTTTTGGATTGGTTCCTCTTCTTATAAGTTTTATTTAGTAAAAACACTGATTGTGTGTTAAAACCTTTATAACAAAAAGAAAACTGAAATCCTTTCTAGTTGATGTGGTCACCAGAAAACATTATTTTTCACTGTGTCTCACCGAACAATAATAACAGACGCATGATTTGGAATAGCATATGGCGTTTTTTGTAACACAAAATAGTGGTAAATCGACCACATCTTGAGCCCTGAGGAATATTGCGGTTTTCTTGAAAGCAACTCGTTATGACTTAATAACCAACATCGTGCTTAGAACAGTCTCTATTTCGCTTTTAAGCAACCAAATAATTTAATTTCGGTTTCCCCGGTATTATTGGTTTTATTGCGCAAAACTTTCCTCAGGAGAAATTTTTCTTTGCAGATCTGCGGTTAAGAATATAGTGTTTATTAGGTTTTAGGCACACAGTGATGGGTGGTCCCCAAAGCCACATTTTTGCCCATCACAGTCAAAAGCCCAAATGGCGAGAATGCAAAAGGCACGAAGACAACTGGCATTCTGCAACTACGTATTATGATTATTAATGATAATGCCAAATCATTCTTTCGGTCGAACCGAGAAGGCTCTGGGTAATGCTGCTTTGCTCTCTGGTAGTACCGGGCAGGTGTGACTAATACGCCGCCTTTGTGGTACCATGCCGACCCCGGTCCACCGCAGTTTTCCACCTTGATGCGGGCACTAAACTGATGGACGACGGGTTTGGGCGACTGCATGCCCCGCGACTGTCCTCACCTACAGCAGAGCCCGACTTTAAGCCTTATAAACCCCGTTCTTTGGCTTTTGTTATTAATTTTTTTAAAGGGATTCCGGTGAATTTTTGATTATTATTATTGTTATCGTCACGCCACAGATTTAGCTGTCGTTAATTGAGTCTGGGCACGAAAAAACGAGATCCTCGTTGTACAACGTCTTACTTTCGGCCTAAGAAGTTTGAACACTATACAGTGTGGCTAATGCGGGAGTCATAAGTTAATTTATGATGGGCGTTATTGAGTCTGCTTCGTTCGTCTAGAAAATCATGTTAGGCTTTATTGGATACATTCCTATCCGAAAACCAGTCTCCCCTATTTGGATCATTAATACGTATTAACTTAATGTGTAGTCACTCCCCATGGCTAAACATCCCCTTATTGCAGTATGTATGTACACAACGTTAGTTTATTACAATAATAATCATCCTTTGCTTCTTTATTTCTGAACTAGTATAGTTTATTGGTTAAGTTATCGTCAATATTCTTCTCTATAATCCTATTGGAAATTGCCGAGTACGCATTATAAATTTCATTAAGTTTTTCGACATGGGTGGCCCCGAAAATCTGACAGATTACCCCCTGTATAAAATTTGAACGGTGTCAGTGTTTTTGGTTATATTTCCAAAATATAAAAGAAAATACTGTCGTGACACAAAAAATGTTGATACCAGAACTTAATAAAAATAAAAATTGCCAAGAAAATAATTAAAACTATACAGGGTGTCCGCTGAGGTTTCAGTGATACTTCGTATATGAATTCTATGACTGATTTTGAACATTCCAGGGGGTTTCCAGTAACGACGACTTATAAGTAACTGCGGTTAAAGAATATCAATGACGATGCCCAAACCGGCGTCTTCCAAGCGAACATTCAATGCAACCATCAATACTCTTCGATTAATGGGTACGTTCCCTAAACCGATTTGCGAAAGAGAAGATGTGCGGAGAAATAATGCTGCAGAAGTTCTTGACCACATTAAAAATGACACAGGGACAAGTACGAGACGAATTTCTGTACTTACTGGACAAACTAAAACGGCTGTGCACGATACACTGCGTGAAACTGGATTGCATCCTTATCAATGCCAACCGGCAAAAGAACTTCTCCCAACTGATCTTTCCCAAAGAGTTCGTCTTTGTGAATGGTGGAACAATCAATTGAATATTTTTACAAGTACCCTTTTCGGTAACGAAACTAGATTTACAAAAGATGGAATCAACAATTTCCACAATGATCATTTGTGGGCAATCGAAAATATTTATGCTGTTCGAGAAACCAATTTTCAGAGAAGATTCTCCGTAAATGCTTGGGCTGGAATAATTAATAATGCAGTTATTGGACCACATTTTTTTACGGAAATTTGATTAGTGAAATGTATCGAGTCTTTTTGGTTAACGACCTACCTTTACTACTTGAGGACATTCCTCTTCAAACCAGAAGGTCAATGTTCTTTTTACATGATGACTCCGGCACACTGTGGAAGAGTTGTCACCGCACTTCTCAATGAATATTATCCAAATCGATGGATAGGTCGTGGTGGTTGCATTGCTTGGCCACCGCGATCGCCAGATCTCAACCCGTTGGACTTTTTCTTATGGCGACATGTGAAAACATTTACCTATTCAATGGGAAAGCCTAATTGCAGGGACCAACTCATCGAGAGGATTCACGCAGCGTTTGATGAAGTGAAAAAACAATATGGCAGACTACTAACTGGGAATAATAGCTGCGACGAAGAATCGAATTTTTTATTGCACAAGACAGTGGTCACGTTGAGCAGCTCTAATAATAATTACATTGTCATTGCGTTTTTTTTATTATAACACTAAACCCTTTGTCGCAATAATGTCATTTTTTTAGCAGCTACTTATAAGTCCTGGTAACTTGAAACCCTGATTTCATAAACCGTTAGGAATTCGGGAAAAGTGAATTAGAAAGCATTTTGTTCAAAATCAGTCATAGAATTCATATACGAAGTATCGCTAAAACCTCAGCGGACACCCTGTATATGACATAATATGTTAAAAGAAAGTTTGGTAATCCTAAATATTAAGGTACAAGTTAGTACTATTTTATTTCTTTCAATAAAAACATTGAAGTAAAGAAATAGTATATTAAGATACAAGTTTCGTAAGAAAGCTCATTGTCGCAACTCTCCCAGGCGGGAAGGTGACGTCATTTTTTCAAACGTCAAAAGACGTTTTCGATGACGTCGAAACCACGTCATAATGACGGGCGTAAGACACAGATCGATGATGTCATTTTGCAACGTCAAACGACGTTACTTTGTGACGTCAAAATCACGTAACTTTGAGACGTAAGAATGACGTTATTTTACGTCATTTGCTACGAACGGTTTCTAGGTAAATATTTTTGGCTACGTCAAAAAAATAAAAAGTTTCTAGAATATAAATTTTCTTACTACTTTTTTGACTTTGAATTGGTGACAAAAAATTTCAAGTTTTTAGAGCTTTTAGTTACTTTCAGAGTAACACAAAATTTGACTTTAGTAACAGAAAATTTTTATTCAAAAATAACACAAAATTTAAAAATTTGACGTAATAACACACAGTTTTTGGTCTGAAAGTAAAACACATGTTTTTAACTTTGAATGTAGTAACACAAAGTTGTAGTCTAATGCGAAACACAAAATTGCGACATTAGTAACAGGAAATTTTAGTTTTAACGTAACACAAAATTTTTAAATTTTTACTGTAGCAACACGAAATTTTAGCCTAAACGTATCACAAAAATCAAAACATTTTTACTTAAGTAGTAACAAGAAAATTTGATCCAGAGGTAACATCAAATTTTTAACTTTTGCTTTTAGTAACACGAAAATTAAAATTTAGTTTAAAGAGTAAAACGACATTTAAAAATGTCTGCTTAGCAGTGAGAAATTTTGGCCTGAAAGTAATACAAAATCTTAAAATTTTGACTTGAAGTGTTAGTCTAAATGTTACATGATTGTTTTAATTTTGATCGCATAACCTTAGTAAGACCTTAGTAACAGATCTCGAAGAGAAGAAAAATCTCGAAGTTTTTGAATTTTTACTGTAGGAACACGAAATTGTAGTCTACACGTAACACAAAAAAAAATGTTTACCTAATGACAAGAATTTGATCCGAAAGTATAATTAAATTTTTAAGTTTTGACTTTAATAAGATGTAAATTTAGTTTGAAGCGTAACACGAAATTTAAAACTGTTTGCTTGGCAACCGGAAATTTTGGTCTAAAAGTAACTAAAATGTTAACGTTTTTACTTAAAATCTTTGTTTAAACGTGTAACTAATTTTATTAATTTTGACTTTGCAACGAAAAATTTTGTTCTAAAAATTACTTAAAATTAAAAAAAAAATAAAATATGACATTAGTAACAGAAAATTTTAGTTTAATCGTAATACAAAGTTGTTTAGATTTTGACTTCATAACCCAAAATTTTTACATTTTGACTGTAATAACAATAAATTGTAGTCTAAACATATAACAAGAATAAAGAAATTTTGTTTAGTAACAAGAAATTTTGTTCCGAAAGTAACACCAAATCATTAAGTTTGGCTTTGGTAACAGAACATTTTAGCTTAACGCAACACGAAAGTTTGGTCTGAAAGTAACTCAAAATTGTTAATCTTGACTGGTAACAAGAGATTGTGGTCTAAAAGCAACACAAAATTTACACATTTTGACTTTAGTAACAGGAAATTTTAATCTAAACATTACACGAAAGTTTGTTCTGGAAGTTATACAAACTCTCAAAAGTTTGACTTTAAGTGTTAGTCTAAACGTAACACAAAATTATTTAATTTTGACTTAATAACAAGGAACTGTGGTTTAAAACTAACACAAAATTTAAAAAATTTCACATTACTAACAGTAAATTTTAGTCTAAATGTAACACGAAATGTTTAAATTTCGACTGTAGTAACCGAAATTGTCGTATAAACGAAAGTACAAAACTAAAAAATTTAACTTAGAAACCAGAAATACATTACATTGATCTGAAAGTAACATCAAACTTTTAAGTTTTCATTCTAGTAACATGAACATTTAGTCTAAAACACATCACAAAATTTAAAAATTTTAACTGGAGAAGTTAGTCTAAGCAACACGATTTTTTTAGTTTTGGCATGGTAACAATAAATGTTGGTCTTTTGTAAAATAAAATTTAAAAATATCTACTTTGGTAACAGAAATTTTTAGAGCAAACGTAACACTAAACGTAACATAAAACTAAAAAATGTTTACGAAGTAACAAGAGATTTTGATCCGAAAGTAAAATGAAATTTTTAAGTTTTGACTAAAGTGACACGAAAACTTAATCTAAAGCCTAACATGAAGTTTTTAAATTTTGACTTAGTAACAAGAAAATTTGGTCTAAAAATAACATAATATTTAAAAATTTTGACTTTAGTGACACGAAAATTTAAATTTAGTTTAGAGGGTAAAACGACATTTAAACATTTCTACTTAGCAGTGAGAAATTGTGGTCTGAAAGTCACACAAAATCTAAAACCTTTGACTTGAATTGTCATTCTAAACGTAAACAATTTTTTTTAAATTTTAGTTTTGTAACAAGACATTTTGTTCTAAAAGTAACAGAAAATTTTTAAATTTTGACTTTAGTAACAGAAAATTTTAATCTAAACGATACACGACAATTTGGTGTAGAAGTTACACAAACTCTCAAAGTTTGACTTTAAATGTTAGTGTGAACGTAACACAAAATTTAAAAATTTTGACATTACTAGCAGGAAATTTGTAGTTTAAATGTAACTGTAACTGTAATTTAAAAAAAAATAACTTAGGAACCAGACATTTACATTAATCCGAAAGTAACATCAAATTTTTAAGTTTTGACTGTAATAAGGTGAAAATTTAGTCTAAAGCATGACACAAAATAAAAATTTTGACTGAAAACGTTAGTCTAAACGTAACACGATTTTTTTTTAGTTTTGGCTTGGTAACAAGAAATGTTGGTCTAAAAGTAAAACAAAATTTAATAATTTCTTCTTTGGTAACAGAAATTTTTAGACCACACCTAACATAAAATTAGACAAGACAATTTGATCCGAAAGTAACATGAAATTGTTGAGTTTTGACTTACGTAATACGAAAATTTAGTCTGAAGCGTAACACGGAAGTTTTTAAATTTTGACCTAGTAACAAGAAAATTTGGTCTAAAAAAAATGATATTTAAAAATTTTGACTCTAGTGGCACGATGCAGCTACACCCAATTTAAAATATACAAAAAGAGTAATTTTATCAATAGTTTGCATATTTTAAATTAGAGTTTTTTGCCAAAGAAGCTAAAAATGTTATTCTATGACATTGTCATCTAATAATTGTTTTTATTGTATCTAGGTCACTTAAATATGTTAAATGTACATTTATTAGGTACATTAAATATAGGTACACAAAAATGATTAGACTAAACATAACGTAATTATGACGTCACTAGGAGTCGTCATTATAACGTCAAAAAATCGCCTTCATTTATTTGTCATTTTGTCGCCTTTGACGTCGAATAACGAATGATCACCAAAAGTTGACGTTATAATGACGTCACATTCCCGCCTGGGCTCTTACGAACGTTTATCTTAAAATAATTTTTCTATTGAGGAAAACATATTTTCAATAAATATAAATTTAATTTGTTTCCAATATTTACCTAGAAAATTACTATTCTAAATGCAGACTGGAACTACTGGAAGCGAGTTCTACGACATACTTCAAGTGCGCCGAAACCCCGCGCTACCACTGCCCCCACCCCTCCACTGCAGCGCCTCGGCGAGGGAATAAATACCACGGAGTATACCACAGTCAAATCAGTTAAAGTCGGGAAGTACAGAAGATCAGTTAGCTGTAGACGAAACGACTTCCATTGGATCACGGCTTCAAAGCTTCAAAACCCTTTAGAATGTAATGTTAATATTGATCAAGACGCTGAAATGGAGAAGCCAGAAGCCGACTTTTCTTCAGAAAATTCAATTATCGAAACTTCGGACTTGGAAACCGACTCAGGTGTACCTTAGAACACTTACATATTTTTTATAATCATTATCTAATGGCGCTGTTGTCATTTTTATCTAGAAAGAAATTCTACGCTATCTATAGTTCCAAAGGTAGGTATGTCTATGTGCTAAAATAATAATAGATATAATTTTTATCCCAATTTGCCATTCAAAATATCAGAAAAAAAAATTCAGAAAATTCAAATACCGAAACTTCGGACTTGGAAACCGACTCAGGTGTACCTTAAAACACTTAAACATTTTTTATAATCATTATCTAATGGTGCTGTTGTCATTTTTATCTAGAAAGAAATTCTACGCTATCTATAGTTCCAAAGGTAGGTATGTCTATGTGCTAAAATAATAATAGATATAATTTGTATCCCAATTTGCCATTCAAAATATCTCTAGAACACATTTAAAAACGCATATCTTTTTGTTTTGTTTTCAATTTGATTTTTTAATTTTTTCCGAATTTATCCGATTTTTTGGGGACGTGGAGAAAAAACCCGTATTTGTCGGCCCGGTTTTTTCCAAACCCTTGAATCTTTAAACAGAACAAAGGTCATCGAAAATGACTTGTGAAATGCGAAATGAAACGTTTGAAAATACAAACTTGAGATTTTTTTAAAAAATTTCGATTATTATAGAGCCAAAATCGGTTAAAAAATTACTTTGAACTACAAAACCTTGAAAAAAAAACGCAAATTTGAAATTTTTGGAAAATGCAGGTCAGAATTAGTGCTAAAACATCCATAAAAACGACATCCTCTAAAAACAATAATTTTTATATTTTGTGTTAAACTCAATACTAATCCAAAACATCTGATTTATTGTTGTTGCATATTTGGCACTTTTAGAGAAAGTCTGTTTAGCACAAAAGCCAGAATCATTTAAAAACGACTTAAACAATATAAAAATGAAAGTTTGGAATATCTGGAGAAGTTAATTTTATGTCTACTGTTTACAAGTCACTTAAAGATAACTGAAAGTGTTCAAAAATACAAATTAAATGTCTTTGAAAAAATTCGGCTTGCGTAAGGGTCAAAATCGGTTAAAAAGTCTTAAAGCGACTCAGCAAACTTAAATTGTTTTTAAAAATTCGGTTAAAGATTAAGTTTAAGATAAAAATGACTCAAAGCATCAAAAAATGCCAAAAAATTAAAAGTTTATAATAAAAAGTTTAAAGTCACCCACCTCGACTAAAAATGCAAATTATTCGATTTTAGAATAGTAACAGGCAAAACAAATCGAAATAAATGGTAAAATCACACTTTTGGAACAAAATAAGTGAAATTTAAAAAATTACTTAAATAATGTAAAAACACACATTTGGAGCGTTTGGAAAAAGTCACATTGTATAATGAACCAAATTGGTTCAAAATTACTCACTCAAAGCGTCTAAAAATACAAACTTGAAGATTGTGGAAAAATTAAGGTTATGATTAGGGCCAATTTAGTTTAAAATTTTTCCCAAGGACGGAAATGCAAAAATGGTAGCTTTTGTCACATGGTCTAAAAATGCAAATTTCGATGATTTTTGAAGAGATTCAAATCTAACAATTGGTTGTTTTTGGTAAAATTAATTTTTGGCTCAAAATTTGACTAAAATAGCTCAAAAATCAAAATTTGGTGTTTTTTTTTTTGAGAAAGTCGTGTCAGGATTATGTTCAAAAATCTTTAAAAATTATAGAAAGGTACTAGAAACTAAGGATGAGATTTAAATATTAAATTATTAAATTTTCAATCATAATGAGAATATTGTAATACAATATTTATCATACTTAAGGAGACTAATAATAGCGTTCAAAACCTTTACTTATATTGCAAAACTTTTGCACCAAAAACTCGTAAAAACTGTATTATTTACCCAGGAAACTCCCGCATCAGAGAAAACGTCGCCACCACATATCGTAAACGTCCCTGTAATGAAATAAGTGAAGTGTGAAAGTGGATTTTAGTTATTCGACTCAACAAAATGGCCCCTTAACAAAAGAAGATCGTTTTCCGGTGGTAATTGGCGATTTAGACGTATTGCCCCGCGTTCCTCCGGGTTAATGTCTGTAAGAGAAACTCGTATAGGTTTTGTTCGATGTGCTAAAAGGTAATTTGTCCAAATCGGTGTTCAACAAATAGATTTGGGGAGGGAGTTTATCCGTGGGTGAGGAAGAAAATGCTTTTGGAGTTCTCACAAATGCTTTAAATTTAAATGTAAGATTAATTATATTGCAGGAGGGCAAAGAAACGGCCTTGCTCGTACCCTCCTTTTTATCCTGCTATTCTGCTTGCAAACGTTTTTAGATTTTTTTATATGCTAGGTGTTTTGATTGGAATGGCACAATTGCAATCCCCTAAGAACGAAACTGAATTCGAGTGAAATTAGCTCAATTAGTTATTTTTTTTAATGAAGATAAAAACCGATTATAAAAGTGCCCAAAAATCGACCACCGAAGGGATCTATCTCCGAAAATAATGAATAAATAGATTTTTTTGTAAGAGGAGAATAAAGACACCAAGAAGAAAAAAAAACAGTTTGATTCACTCTGATCAATTCATTCGCTGTCAAAATTGAATTTGGGCAAAAGAAGACCTAATACCCCCCCCCCCCACTTCTGAAAAATTTCAAATAAGGTCGAGACATTTTTTTTTTGCTGCTTTGCACGTTTGCTGTCCCCTAAGAACATGAGGTGGAACTTCATTCACCGACTCACAGGTGGCAACATTAGTCGAGATCCTTCATAACAACACACCGCCGTTCCTTCGCCGAATTTGTCTTCAAAAACAAGTTCCAAGTATGAACTCTCACCCCGGCGTATAAGACATTGCAGTGGTATTTCCGTGAGTAACAAAAGTCTTTTCTGGGAATACATTTCCCTTCAATGGCACGGCATTAATCGACTCTATGAACGCAAAAAACTTATTTCGAATGACATTAACCCCTAAAGTGTTTTTTAAGTGGCAAAAAACTCGATTCTAAAAGTTTCTAAAAAAACGACCACCGAAGGTGTCTATCTTCGAAAATATGGCACCTAAGGGACTGCCGTTGGCGGAAAGTGAAAAAAGACATCAAGAGGACCAAGAAGTGCTTCCACTCATTCTAAAGTGAAGGTGAAAATAAAAAAGACGTAATACAACCCTATTTCCCCCTTTGGTCAATTTCAACAAAATGTCGGATTTTTTTTTAAGTGGAACGTGAAAGAAGACATCAAAAAGAACAAGAAGCCGTTGGATTCACTCCAATTGATCCACTTGTTCTAAAGGTACAGGCGATAAGTTGGGAAAAAAAAGACAATACTCCTCCTTTTCTTAAGTGGGAGGAGAAACAGGACATCAAAAAAGACAAGAAACTATTGGACTCACTCCAATAGGTTTACTGGTTCTAGAGTTACAGGCGATTAAATTTGAAAATTGGGAAAAACGAGGAAATTTTTCCCCTTTGGTCAATTTCGAAAAAATGTTTGCATTTTTTTGCTGTTTTTGATCGGATAGAGGCGATTTCAATCTCCTAGGAACCTAACAAACGTAATAATAGAGAGATTAGCATAAGGGAACTTTTTCTAAATGCCTCCAAAGCACATTCTAAAAGTTCCTAAAAGTCGACTACCAAAGAGATCTATCTCCCGAATTATTAAACCTGCGGGAGTTTCTTCGGTGGGTGGCAAAAGAGGATATCAAAAGGAACAAAAAACCTTTCGATTCACTCCGATCGGTTCACTGATTCTAAAGTTACAGGGGGTCAAGTTAGGAAATTGAGGAAAAAAGGGGGACACCCCTCCCCCATTTTGGTCAATTCCAAGAAAATATTAAGAAAATTCTTTGAGGTTTTTGATCGGTTTTAGAAATTTTTAAATGGCACGTTTGCAATCACCTAAGAATATACGGCGTCGAATAATGATGAGCCATAGATGGTAAATGTATTCTCAGAAAAGATTTTTCTTATTCAGGGAAACACCACTGGGACGATCTGAGATAGTTATAGCCTATGTGTGTGGGGTTGGCGTTTCGTCCCGGGGACTACCTAGCACACGTCAGTAAGGCGTGGTAGAACCCTGCCTTATACGTCAGGCTGACAGTTCATAGTTGGAATTTGTCTTTAAAGACAAATTCGGCGAAGAAAAGGCGGCGTGATGTTATGAAGGATTTCAACTAATGCTGCCACCTGTGTGTCGGTGGGTGAAGTTTCGGCGCTGCCACGTATGAGTCGATGAATGAAGTTCCGCCACAAATGTAACAAACTTAATTCGAATAAAATTCGAAAAAAACGATTCAGATTCACTCTAATCGTCCATTGTAAAATTTTTTCTGTCAAATTTTTGAAGTGTTTTGGCAAATTTTAAAGATATTATGCTAAAACTTTTATTTCCCTTGCGCATTTTAATTGAAATAGGTCAATTTCAGTCCCGTAAAAGACTAACAAACTTAACTCGAATAAAATTAGAAAAAGTCGACTCTAAAAGTGCTCAAAAATCGAAAATAACTTGAGTCTCTCTCCGAAATTAGGAAAATAATGAGACTTTCGCTTGTCGGACAAGAATGAAAATATAAAAAAGTGGAAAATATAGTTGGATTCACTTTGATAGGTGTGTTATAACTTTCGTTATAAAGTTATATGCGATCAAAATTGGAAATGGAATTCTAGCACCAGCACTTTTTGTATAACGACAGTATTTTCTAACCTTTAAATTTTAAATAAAACATTTTATAAAGGGGGCAATCTCAGTCAGATTTCGATGGCCGACGGCTTTGAAAAACTTAAAGAAAATCTTTATATAATATAAGTTTGATGGGCAGATGCCATAGAATATGGCAAACATGAGAATAGACTTGCTACCTGGTTATATAGTTTACATCCTGACATCCATGTTTAAGTTATGACATGGGAATGTTAAGGCTGTCGCTTCCACACGGGGGTTTATTTACAATTTCTTTCAGATGGTATGTTTTTCTCTTTCTTCTTTCCTAGCTTTTCACAAGAACAGAAAATTTTGTCAGTTATGTCAACATTATTTACATTACGATACAAGTTTGGACGTGTGCAAGACAAAGAGCCTTATGAACTGCAATCATATTAATTTCTGTTTGCAACCACCTCCATATTTTGAATCTCAATATAATAGCATACTCGACTGCGACCCTCCGACCCGGCCCACCCCTAACATTTCAATAATTCCAACCTTTTGATATCCGAAATTGATATATCAATGGCCGAAAGGCGTAAGCAACAGCTGTTGAAAATTAGGCAACATAATGTAAACCGCAGTCGCCATAGGTGGCGGCGTGGTAATTTCTACCACCCCGAAACCAGCTATTAAAGAAGAAAAAGGAAATTTATTTATATATTATGAAAGGTGTGAGGGCTTTACAATCGAAAAAGAATAATTATGATTGTTTCCTGTGTGTGTGTGTGGTGGTAAAACGGCCCGCCCAATATTCGCCTGGTCGTAGATTGACTCTTCTACTGTCTAACTCGGGTGGATGGATGGCGTGAGAGAATTATTTTTGGACCCCCAAAGGGCTTTTGCTGCAGACTTTTTTGGTTTTGTAAGGTTTTGATAAATGACCAGGCGTTTAGTACTGACAATATGGCTACTTTCGTTTCCTTTGCAAGTTGTCGGTCGGTCAGTTCACACTTTTCCAGTCAGTCATTTGCCTTCTTTTTACGAGCCATTGTATCGCTCGAGTTTATGGACCTTTGTTGCACGATTTTACGGCAAAATTACATTGTTGTGCCTCCATTACTTATCTGCTCCTTAAGTGAAACACATTCTAATAAGTTGATCTACTTTGACTGCCATAAAAGTGGCTTTATGTTTCCGCTGATGTAACGTTTGATTGTCAGCAGTGATGGGCATCTAAAAAACTCATCGCCTGTAAGTTTATATCCCTAGGGGGCAACAAGAATACGGAAACGGCTCTAGCGCCGCCCTAAAACAATCCCGAAGCTAACTCATGTGCACTCAACTGTCAACACGCTATTATGGGGCCCTCACTCTCGTTTCAGCTGCACCTCGACACAAACAACGTGTTTATTTTGGGTGTTTTCTTGGTTTGCTTGCTCGTTGATTGGATGGTCTCGGTGAAAGATTTATACAGCCGTTTATAGAGCGAAAACTATTTTACCCACCAAATAAGAAAAGACTATTTACAAACAGTTTGATGTCATTATAGACAAATTTAACATTGATTGCCCTGCTATTTGTGTGCGGTATAAGTGGAATAAATAACAGTCTTCGGTGCACGGAAATAGACCCACCAATAGAGCAGAATTATGCAATTACGTAATATTTACTTGAGAGAAAGAACATCATCGTGGACTATAACACGTATTTTATATACAAAAGAGCATAAAATGGCTGACCCCAAGCGGAACTATTTTATATACCACCATAAACAGAGCGTTATCGAAATGACAGATCAGTGGGTTCCCGACCAAAGTGGCCGTTTTTTACCGCATCAGGTCAAAGATGGAGCGAACGATAAGGAAAACACACGCCCCATTTTTCGGTAATGTGTTAGTTTAGCTGGAGTTTTACGATTGCTGTTAGAAGAGATATTCAAATGTCATTAGCACGAATATAAAAATGTTTAATGCACTTAGAATTAGAGGAAATAAACGAAAAGATTTCGAAAAAGATAAGGACAGATTTTGTTTCATCTCGAAAGCTATAAATAATATAAGTTGGTAATAAAAATTTCATTAAGAAATATGATCAACAATAATATTGTGGCGGAACTTCATCCACCGACTCACAGGTGGCAGGTGGCAGAGCCGAAACTTCACCAACCGATTCACAGGTGGCAGCACTAGCAGAAATCCTTCATAACATCACACCGCCTTTCCTTCACCGAATTTGTCTTCAAATACAAGTTCCGACTATGAACTCTCAACCCGGTGTGTAAGGCAGGGGTGTATCAGGGGTATCTCAGGTCGTTCCAGTGGTGTTTCCATCAATAACAAAAATGTTGTCTGGGAATTTATTTTCCAACTATGGTACGACGCCATAATTGGTGACCCTCGACAAAAGCAATACGTCAACTTCAAAATTCTTGCTTCTTGCTCTTCAAAATAATGCTAAGAACCTGGAGAAAAATGTAGTATGCATATTGCATATGTGAGATTTCGGCCAATGGTCGAAAAAATCAATCAAAATGCATTCTGGTCAGTACCAAACTACCAAGTTTCAATGTATCGCTTTAAGACTTGGTTAAGATTAGGTTTCAAAAAACATATACCTAAACCTAAACCAAAGAAAAAAAAACATTTTTCCTTTTGTCTGCACCATATACGAGGTGTTCTACAAAAAGATTGACCGCTCTTGCCAGTTTACTGAATACCAGAAGGAGTTTTGGTCAAATTTTTCGAACATTGGCTGTAATCGTTGTATGATCCTAACATATACACAAAAGAATCTGTTATGAATTATGATGATTTGGTGTTTGCTGCAAGGGTTGTAGAACGAGGATAGATAGGATTGATTCCTTCACCAAATTTCATATTTAACAGTAGAGAAACATGGGTAAGCTTGAAAATTATTACTAGCCTTTGCAGCAAGAAGTCAGTTTCTATTGGCTACGCCACTGGTCACCGTGCTATACAGCCTTGTCAAGGTTTATTAAACCGCAATGTTTCTAGGGTTGTCCAATAGAATCCTTTAAGCCAACTAGGAAAATATATCTATATTATATCGACCATTCAATTTTCTAGAGACCAGAGTTGCCAATGTTTCGGACTTTTAATGACATCTTTGTCAAAGCTCTTGATAAAGTGGTGGGAAGGTGTCAATAAAGTGTGGTATATGGCGGAGCTTTTCCCCCCCCAGGGGGCAGCGACAAAACTTCACCCACCGACTGACAGGTGGCAGCATTAGTAGAAATTCTTCATATCTTCACACCGCTCTTCCTGCGCCGAATTTGTCTTGAAATACAAGTGACAACTATGAATTCTCACCCCGGCGTATAAGCTACCTCGCCTTACTGACGGGTCCAAGATAGATCCCGGGACGAAACGCCAACACCACATAGGTTGGCTATAACGATCTCAGGTTGTCTCAGTGGTGCTTCCCTGAATATCTCCTCTATGGCACGTCATTATTCGACTCCTTATACACGTGTTCCTCCTAGTGTTAAAGGAACTGATCGAAGTTGCAGTGAGACTTTGTGCACCGCTTCATCGAAAAATAAACCAATAAACAGTTGAAAAGTTTGTACGTTAAAAAAATCGTTTTTCTTTATGACTGATCCAAAACTTTCTGTAAATTTTTATCTGACGTTACTAAATATAGAAGCAAAACCGATATCAACAGTTGCTCAAAGTCGAATACAGAGAGACATGATTGATAACCACAGTTTAAGGGTTTTCAAAAGCAACACCAACCAAGTTAAAAACCGTCAGGCAGTGACAAAGATACAGGGCTTTGAAATTAAATTAAAAAAACTCCAATTTTACGATTTTTTAAAAAGTACTGCACATATTTACATCAATGTGTAGTCTACAATGTAAGAAGCACATTTTGCAATAAAAATTATATCGAAGAAAGTACCAAATATACAATATTTGTATATTCGGTATAACGATTTTAAGTTGTCTAGTAACTTTTTTTTGCATTTCATATACACTGAGTATGGTACAAATTCATTTGAAATAATTAATAATAAAATAATTTTTTATGTTCAGAAATAATTTTTTTTGTTGCTGTTTGTTATGACACTATAACTTTTTATTGTGATATGCCTACTTGTCAACTTTTTAGGGAGACAATAAATTGGTAGACATTTTTAAGTAACCTTTTAGGTTACACTCAAATCAAAATTAACTTTTATCACCATTTTATAAATTATTAACAAAAAGTAACTGAGCTGGCAAAATCTTGATGAATCTGAAAACTTTTTTGGTTAAATTCTGGTGATTTTTAAAATTGGCACACATTCTTTACCTATATCATATAACAAACCAACATTTTCAGAAAACTGTTTCTTAAAGACAATCTCTGAAAATTTTGAGAGCGTTTAAAATCAAATTAAAAATGATTATGAATTAAAGAAAGTCATTCTAAAAGTGCCTTAAAATCGACCACCAAAGAGGTCTATCTCCAAAATTACTGAACCAATAGCAATTTCGTTGATGGGGAGAAAGAGGAAATCAAGAGGAAGAGAAAATAGTTGAACTCATCCGGATCGGTTCATTGATTGTAAAGTTATAGGCGGTGAAAATTAGAAATTGACAAAAAAGACGTAATACCCCACCTTTGATCAAATAAAAAAAATAGGAAATTTTCATAATAGTTTTGATTAAGAACGTAATAAATTAAATTCGAATGAATTAGCCCCACAAATAATTTTTTTAAACGAGTCCAACTTTAGTTCTCAAAGTGCCTCAAAATCGACCACTCAAGAAGTCTATCTTCGAAATTACTGAACTAATATGACTTTCGTTGGTTGAGGGAGACAGACGACTTGAAGAAGAAGAAGAAACGGTTGGATTCACTCCGTTTGGTCTACTCCTTCTAAAGTTTACAGGAACGTAAACAAGAAGTCAAAGTTGGAAATTGAAAAAAAAGAGGAAACACTCCTTTTGGCCAAATTCAAAAATTCGTTAGGGACCTTTTATACTGTTTTTAATAGAAATATGATTATTGCAATCGCCTAAGACCTTGACAAAGTAAATTCGAATAAAATTAGCCCCAAAAGTAAAGTTTTTTTAGAAGTTGTTTAAAAGTCGATTCTATAAAAGTGCCTCAAAATCTACCACTAAAAAGGTCTATCTCAGAATCTACTTACTGAATCAATGGAAATTTCGCAGATGAGGGGGGGGGGGGGGAGAAAGAAGAACAAAAAACGGTTGGATTCATTCTGATCGATTCATTGGTTCTAAAGTTATGGGCGGTCAAGATTGTAAATTGAGAAGAAAAAACGTAATCCTCCCCCCCCCCCCTCCTTTGGCCAAACTCAAAAAACATTTAGGATACTTTTATGCTGTTTTTGATAGAAATGGGATAATTGCAATCTCTTAAGAATATAATAAACCGAATTTCAATGAAATAAAATAAATGAGTTTTTAAAAATCGGTCAAACTTTGAATCGAAAAGTGCCTCAAAATCGACCACCGAAGGGGTCGATCTACGACATTGCTAAATCAATGGGACAAATTTTGTGATGATGTGGGAAGAAAGAGCACTACAAGAAGAAGAAAAAACAGTTAGATTTATATCGAATGAATAATATCGTCCCTCGTAACTATACAACCAGAATGGATGGGGTGTCTCGAGGAATAAGGGACTGCGAGCTGTTAAGTCACTCTATTTATTAGGCGACGCTTCAACCCTACTCCAGGTCATCATCAGGCTAAAAACAATGCATCACATAAATATTGCCATTCACAACGAGGAAACTTCAAGGACACGGCAATTAAACTTTGACCATTTGATGATATATAAACATCTACAATTTAAAATTTAAATTTCAAATTCAAAATTAATTATGTAAACATTACACCAATAAAATTAAAAAAATATATAAATTTAAAATTTTAAATTCAATTATTAATGAACAGTTAGTTAGATTTATTTTCATCGGTTCAACGGTTTTAAAGTTATCGGTATTCAAATTTGTTGGAAATTGAGAAAGAAAAAACGTCAAATCCCCCCCCCCCCTGCCCCTTGATCAAATTTAGAAACATTTTAAGGTTTTTTTATACCCTGTCTTTCGACCATCGAAAAGGTCTATCTCTGAAATTACTTAATCAATGGAAATTTCGTAGATGGGGGGGGGGGGGGGAGGCGAGAAAGACAACATCAAGTAGAAGAAAGACCAGTTGGATTCATTCTGAACGGTTCATTGGTTCTAAAGTTAGGGGTGATCAAAATTGGAAATTGAGAAAAAAGACGTAATTCCCCCCCCCCTCCCCCTCTGGCCACACTCAAAAAACATTTGGGAATTTGTATGCTGTTTTTGATCGAAATGAGATAATTGCAATCTCCTAAGAACGTAATAAACCGGATTCGAATGAAATAAGCTAAATAAGTAAGTTTCAAAATATCGGTCAAACTTTGAATCGATAAGTGCCTCAAAATCGACCACCGAAGAGGTCGATTTCCGAAAGTTCTAAAACAATGGGACAAATTTCATGATGATGTTGGAAGAAAAAACAGTTAGGTTCGTTCTGATCGGTTCAATGGTTTTAAAGTTATAGGTGTTCAAAGTTGTTGGAAATTGAGAAAAAAGACGTAATAACTCCCCCCCTTGCTCAAACTAAAAAAACATTTTAGGATTTTTTTATACGCTGTTTTTGATCGAAATTGAATGCTTGCAAACGCTTATTAAGAACGTAGCAAAGGGAATTCCAATAAAATTAGCCCTATAAGTGAGTTTTTTTCGAAATGGCTTAAAAGTCGATTCCAAAAGTGCCTCAAAAACGACCACTGTAAAGTTCTATCTCAGAAATTACTGAATCAATGGAAATTTTGTGGATGGGGGGGGGGGGAGAGGGAGAAAGGGAACATCAAGGAGAAAAAAACAGTTGGATTCATTCTGAACAGTTCATTGTTTCTAAAGTAATGAGCGATCAAAATTCGAAATTGAGAAAAAAGACGTAATCCCCCCCCCCCTCCTCTGGCCAAACTGAAAAAACATTTAGGATGTATTATGCGGTTTTTGATCGAAATGATATAATTGCAATCTCTCAAGAACATAATAAACTTGATTTTACTGAAATAAGCTAAATAAGTGAGTTTTTAAAAATCGGTCAAACTTTCAATCGAAAAGTGCTTCAAAATCGACCAAAGATGGGGTCGATTTTCGACAGTACTAATACAATGGAACAAATTTTGTAACGATGTTGGATGAAAGAGCACTTTAAGAGGAAGAAAAGACAGTTAGATTCATTCTGATCGGTTCAATGGTTCTAAAGTTATGGGTGCTCAGGTGTCAGTTGACTCAAGTTGTTGATAATTGAGAAAAAAACGTAAACTTTGAATCGAAAAGTGCCTCAAAACCGACCATCGAAGGGGTCGATTTCTGTAATTACTAAAACAATGGGACTTTTGTGATGATGTGGGAAGAAAGAGCACTTCAAAAAGAAGATAAAACTGTTAGATTCATTCTGATCAGTTCAATAGTTTTAAAGGAGGAAATTACATTTCTAAATGCTGACTAAAAGCGAGTTCTCCGACATACTTCAGGTGCGCCGAAACCCCGCGCCACCACTACCCCCACCCCAGTCCTTCCACTGCAGCTCGACGGCGGGGGAATAAATACCACGGTGCTCACCACAGTCCAATCAATCAACGTCTTCTAGCCACTTGCCGCCCATTGCCTAATCGCCTTTGACAATGTCTGCCGCAGCTGTGGAGGAAACATCAGGAAGAAATTCCATTGGTGTTCAAAGTTGTTGAAAACTGAGAAAAAACACGTAATACCCCGCCCCCCTTTGGTCAAATTTAAAAGCATTTAAGGAATTTTTGTATGCAGTTTTTGATCAAAATTGAATGAGTACAGTCGCTTAAGAAGGTATCAAAGGGCATTCGAATAAAATTAGCCCTATAAGTGACTTTTTTTTAAAAGTGACTCAAAGACGAGTGCCTCAAAATCGACCACCGAAGAGGTTTATCTTCGAAATTACTAAGCCAATGAGATTTTCGTTGGTGGGGGGAGAAAGAGATGAGAAAAGAAGAAGACGTAATCCACCCCCTTTTGACAAAATCGTCAAAATCGAAATGGGATAATTACAATCGCCTAAGAAGGTAACAAAGCAAATTCGAATAAAATTTGCCCCATAAATAAGCTTTTTAAAAGTGCCTCCATAGAAATCTAGTTCCGAATTACTGAACCAATGAGACACTCTGAACCAAGGGACATTTATGCTCATTGTTTTTTTTTTATAGCTTTTTTACAACATTTTATAAACGGTAGTGTTTTTGTTAGGTCCGTTCTTTTCGCGACTTGAACTTTCGAAGACACTAATAACGCGCATTTCCAACAGTAAACATATTCTTTTGTTCAAAACTTGTAGAACTTTTCATCGTTTAAAGTTCAAATTTTAACAATGATTTTTCAGTATTAGTTTTAATTTACAAAAGTTTGATTTTTAGAAAAAATGTTATATTTCTGAGTCAGCACATTGTGTGTAAATGCAAAAATTAACAAAGTTTTTCTTTGTCTGAAAAATCCTTTTTGATAACTCTGTACATTAAAATATTCTAAACTCGAAGCAGTTCTTAATCTCGTTTAACCGCGTCAATTCCCAAACAGTTTAACTTTGCTCCGGCTTTCGTAGCAATTTTGAAGCTGCGGTACGACAAAATGTTAAGATTTTTTTAGCTAGTCTATTAGTAATTTAAACAGTACTTTTTTACCTAATACAGGTAAGTAACTAACTAGTGATTCCTGACAGTAATAGTGGTACTCTCATTATGGAGCTCCTACTTTTGAACTCTGAGGAATTCAGTTAAGTGTGTTTTTATGCAATATCCGCATGATACGGGGAGACAATAAAAAGTAATTCATCGAACATTATAAGCAGAAAACGGTTGAGGTCACGGCCTCAATCTAAATTGAATTCGCCGCATTACGCTAATCAGTTGGAAACGATCGGATCGAGCGCTGAATCCGGCGCTGCGCAAAGTGGTAACAGGTAATTTTTAAGTTCAAAGAAGCCGCCATCGCCCGAGGCGACGGTTCACACTAATTGGAAGGCCGAGATGGTCAAAGAAGCCGAAGGAAGAAAATATTGAGTGTTCGCTTGGCTAATTGAGTGACCAACAACTTATTTTATAACATGCTGCGGTACCGTGTAGGTAAGGTGCAAGATGCGTGTTTCCGAGATATTTTCGACCACTTCTTGTTAAACTTAATCGTCGCATGTTACGGGTCTCTTGTTGACTGGCGTCGTTGAAGGTCTTGTCATTGTTGTATACCTGTACGGTATACCATACACACACACGTACACTGTCTTGGACTAATTACCGGACTAATTTGTGACACCCCTTTCATGTTCGCTCGCCATTAGAGACGGAAAATGCCCGACTTCCATGCCATGAGGAGGAATTTATATTGACTAAGCCATAGAGAAAATTAGGTTTAATAAACGCATGATGGCGGCCAAATGGCTCGTGGTCCTCGGAATGCTCGGCATTGGTTTTTAATTAAAATCTCATGACCGGGCTCGAAGAAATTCGCTGCATGCGCTAAAAATGGAAAACGGAAATTTGTGGACAGGGCTTGCTATTAAGAAATTCAGCCTTCGTTAGACGTGTCTAAAACGTGTTATTATAAACCACTTATAAACCCATTTTTGCGCCGTGATATTCTAAAGCTGTTCAGAGCAGTTTAAATGAAAAAGATCTTGGAGTGGAAAATTATAAATATTTTTTAGCAAGGTCTTACAGCGACAAAGAAATCAGAACCTCCCCAGTCAGGTCCAATTACTATACTGGCATATTTTCTTTAGAAATTATTAAACAAAGTCATTCCTTAAAGGCAATAGTTTAGATCTAAAGCGGCATTTTTTGTAGATTCACCTCAGTCACTTCTCTTTTACTGATGACCTTTAGGTTAAAATGCAGGTAAAGAACAAACCAGAAAATGAAAACATGGAAACAGTAAAAGACATCAAGAAACAGTTCTACGAAAATTTTGGTTTGTGAAAGGAAAGCAAGAAAGTGGATATGGTCATCAGTGTTGCCATGTGAAAATTTCAAAAATGAGCCCAAAAAGTTGCCGGATTCATTAAAATTTCACGGACTCCGTTATTTTTTGGTAAATTTTATAAAATGACAGTAAAACTTAATTTTGATGTTGCGTGCATACCGTAAAAAGTAACCCAAAATTACAACGATTTCTGAACATATAAATCCATTTTATTAACAACTAAAACAAGTTATTTCAGTAGAAGACTGCTAATTTTGAAAAGTGTAAAAAAACCATTTCAGGATACCTATATTACTATCATGTTTGGTAAGTAAACTACTCGTGACATTGAAATTAAAACAATTACTAAATACTACTGGTGTCACTTTCTGCAATAAGTGAAATGATAAAAGAAAATACCAACATTAATAATGCATAAAAAATAATCACTATTATGTAGTAGGTATAGTTTTACTTTTTTTTTAGTTTTATAAGCAGGAAAAATAATATTAACTATAAATATAAATAATAATTAAAAATGAAACCTCACAAAGAGAACAGAAAGTTAATCTAGTAGAATCTACTAAAATCAAGATAAGTCAGGAAATTATAGAAAAAAATATGTCCAAAAGTGGCAGATAGTGAGGACAAATTTTAAATAATTTTAATTTTACTTCAACTTTCAAAAATTTGCTAAAAAGTCCTCCCTTTCCCGAACATAACTTCCCTGATAAACCAGCGATTTTTGACTCGTTTAAAATGTTTTATTTCCATTTGAATGATTAAAAAAAAACAAAACTTGAAAAATAAATAATCGCTAAAAATCACAATTTGTGCCAAAATTGATTCCATGGAAATTGATTTATATTAAAATTGTTTACTCGTTAGAAAACTTCAGTTTTATAGTTAAAAAATATTTTATTTTTAAGGTTTCAATAGAAAGAGCGAAAACACAATGAAAACATGACAAAGCATAAGAGTACAAACATGCGAAGAATAAAAGAATATTAAGAAAGAAAAAACAAATTAAAAACAAAACAGCCACTGAGTTTAAAAACCTGATAAGTTTAGGAAACTCTAGAAAAAAATAAGCCCAAAGGAGGTAGGTACAAGGAAAAATTTTAAATATTTCTAATTTTCCGCCAAAATTGTTTAAAAACTTTGCTAAAGGGTTTATTTCGGATAAAAATGTTTTCTATTTTGGGACAAAACTGTATAAAGGCTTAAAAAGGTAGTTATCATTAATTTAAAAAATACAGTTTAAAATAAAAAAAAACAGGTTAAATGTGTCAAAATTGTTTCAATCTATATCAATTATTATCAATATACAGGGTGTCCAAGATAAGAATACACCGCATGGGCATCTCCAAAACGGTAAGAGATACGAAGGCGAGTTAAATTAGAAGAAAGTTGCACAATTGGGAGACCTGGCACAATGGTGTTTGCAGAAATGAATTGTTTGTCTTAGTTTTTCAGATATCTCAAAAACAATAATTTTATGGATTTTTGTTTTTATTTATTTTTAAAGTTATTTCAAACAGTATCCAAAATCAAACAACACTTTCTCATTACAACTTTTTTAAGCTCTACAGGATGAATTTTATCACTTTTTATTCCAACGTTTCGTTATCGATAAACCATCATCAACTTTACTTTTTATTATGGACCGAAAAAAATTTAGAGAAAGCAAAAGATAGCCCTTTTTATACCCAATTCAACAATGTGATGTACTTGTGTTGGAAAAACAATTCGTAATAAAATATCTAAATTTTTTTATTAGTAGGAAATGAATAAAAATGCATAACAACAAATAGAAAAAACAAAAAGGACGCAAATTTACCACAAATGTTCAAATAGATAACCATTATTCTCTAAACACAGGTAAGATCTTCTTACCGTTGATTCTAAGACTCGGGATAATAATTCTGGAGTGATAGTGTTAAATGCTGCCGTACCTGCTTTCAAAAGTTGATCTTTTGTATCAAAATGGTGAACGTATACTTGGTTTTTTATGTAACCCCAAAGAAAAAAGTCTAGTGGGGTTAAGTCTGGTGATCGCGCTGGCCAGGAAACCCCACCATAAGTACCGATTGTTTTTCCTGGAAACTGTTCCGAAAAGTACCCTCGAACTAGTCTTGTTGAAACCAACAGTCTTGTACATTCTGTAGCGGTAGATTATCTAGACTTTCTTTCAATTCATTTCTCAATAAAGAAAGGTAGCGTTCTGAGGTTAAGGAGTTGTGGTGAATAAAAGGTCCCAATAATCTAGTGCCCAGAATTCCACACCAATTGCTGAAGTCAAATCGGTGTTGATGCTTGGATGCTTTTTTCACCCGGGGGTTGCTTTGTGCCCAATAATGGGTATTGCGTCTATTAAAAATTCCGTTGTTTGTTACCTTACTTTCGTCCGACCAAATAACTTTAAATGGAAAGTCATTATCAATGTGACACTGTCTGGTATACCATTCACAGAATCCTCCTTCTAATTTCATCTCCAGGTTGCAGTCCTTGGCAAATTCTAAATTTATAGGGGTGAAAGTTATTTTTCTTTTAAATAAATTGGGCTGTAGATCTGGCTACTCCTGTTTGACTTTCAATTTCCCTTGTTGATACATCAGGTTTTTCAATAACTGACTGAATAACTTGATACTCTTTTTCTTCGTTAGAAGTTTTTTTCCTGGTTTGAATAGCTTTCTTAAATGACCCATACTCCTTCAGGTTGAAAGCTACACGTCTGAAGATTGATCTATTGGGCTGTCTTCTTTTAGGATATTTGTCGATGTACATACTTTCAGCAGCCACACAATTGTTTTGTGATAAAATGCAACATAACAACATATCAAATTTTTCTACCCCATGTGAAACTATTCCCCGGCATAATTTTAATGGATAACTGAAACAATTTTAGCTAGTTCTAATGAAACATTTATTGACAGATGTTACAACTGACAATTATAATGTTACTCATCGCCTGCTATAGAAAAATTTAGATAATTTAATAAAAATTGAGTATGAAAAGCAATATTTGATACAGTATGTACTTTTTTCTAAGTCCATATGAAAAAGTTAAGGTGATGATGGTCTCTCGGCAACAAAACGTTGTAACAAAAACTAGTAAACGTCATCTTGTAGAGCTTAAATGGGTGCAACGAGAAAGTGTTGTTTGTTTTTGGATACTGTTTGAAATAACTTTAAAAATAAATAAAAACAAAAATCCATAAAATTGCTGTTTTTGAGACATCTAAAAAACTAAGACAAACAATTCATTTTTGCAAACACTATGTAAAAGGTCTCCTCATTTAACCATTTAACCGCCTTCGTATCTCTTACCGTTTTGGAGATGCCCATGCAGTGCATCCTTATCTTGGACACTCTGTATATCTCTATTACCATTGCAGAGATCCCCATGCAGTGCATCCTTATCTTGGACACACTGTATTTATTTTGAGGTAAAATTATCTTGAATGAATAATAACTGACCAAGTGACATGAAATTTGGCGAATAAACAGACCTTGATGAGACCCGATAAATCTTGTTAATGAGAATCGATAAAAAAGGAAAGAAAAAAAATTAATAAAACACGACCTAGGATACAAAAACAAAAATGTGATGAATAAAAGAACAACAAGAAAGAACAAAATAAAAAACAACAAAGTACAGAGTTTAAAAACCTGGAAAAATCAGAAAATCCTAAAAAAAAATAAACCCAAAATAGGGTAAGTAGAAGCAAAAATCAAAACTATTTAAATTTTTTTGCCAAAAGCATCATTTAACAAGTTTCAAAAACTTTGCTGAAAGGGTCTCCTCTCGGCTCAAAATGTTTTCAACAAAAGTCGATTTTTGGTTCTTCGGAGAAATTCTGTTTCGGTATAAAGCTGTGTCAAAACTTGAAAAGATAGTTTTGCATCAAAACTCTCTCAATGCAAATCATTCTACATTAGAAGTGTTCACTCGTTGGAAAACCTTAATTTTGGGTAAAAGTTACCTTAAAAGGATATAAAACCCAATGAATGTCCAATTTAGACCGATAGTTAATACTGCACAGAAAAAAATCGGCGTCTTGATTCAAAACCCCCGTTTCTCTTGAACGAGATTTTCTTGAAGTAAGAGACAAAATTTTCATCAAATTGCGAATGTTCTTGTTAGCAGAAAAGTGAAGGTTTTGATTTAAGTACCAATTTCTCTTGACGGTCTAGAACTCAAATCAAAGACTATTGCTCTTATATTAATAGCGTAAAAAATTAAGAGATGAATAAGCAGGAAACAAGAGAAGTTTTACTTAACAGAAAACGACGGTCTTCAATCAATCATTTGGGTATTAATCCAAGCTCACTACGTCTCTTGATGAAAGAGACCTATTCAAGAACATAAAAATTATAATGATACGCGGTCAAGGGTTGTGTTGTTTCTTGCTTCATTTCGCAGATGCCTGGAAAGACAAAAAATAAACAAAACATAGAAAAAAAATAGAAAATTATGAAAAATAAAAACCATGAGAAAAAAAAACTTGAAAAAAAGAAAAAGGCGGCAAGATAAAACGTAGGTAGTACAGCAGAGTAGAACAGGAAAGCAACAATCTCACTACCAACACAAAATTTACTGTTGTTTAAATTTTGTTTTGGTATTTTGTCAATTAATTTAGAGGAGGAAGGAATGTTAGTTGGAGAACTGCCACAGCACATAGAAGAGACAATAATTGTAAGAGAATAAGAAGTACCTTAATATAAAGTTGTCAAAAAAAAACAAAGCTCAATAAAGAAATAGAAAAGCGATAAAGAGGAGAAAAATCAAATTGTTACTGTAAAGAAACAAACAATTAACGATTAGAAATAAAGAGGTTTCTAAGACATTAGGGTATACTCCTGAGGAAGCCCCTGAACAACAACAAGAGACCGTTCTTATTGAGGAAGGTAATTGTCGAAAGCAATTAAAAAGCTAATTCTAAAGAAAAAAAGTGACGTCAATGAAGATTGAATGAACAGTAGATGAGGTCCTAAAATCGGAATTTTAATTTCAAGAACTACCTGATGATATTCAAGAAATAAGTAGCAGTTTTTGCGCATGAAGTCTTCGAAATAAAGAAGAATGAGAAAGAAGAAAAAACTGTTATTTTTTAGAGAAAAAAAAATAGAAAAATTGCTCCAAAAAATTGTCTATTTTCTTCAAAGTTGTTACGAAATCATCAAAGTGGGCAAGAAATCAGCAAATCTGGTGAAATTTTACCAGACCTGCTTGTAATACAGAAAATCTTTCAACGTACAATCTCTGAGATTGACGCGCACAGCCATCATTAGTTCCAAAAATAAATCGTCATCGGTCATTTTGGCGTTATTATAGTGATTCATAATAAATAAATTTAACATCAAAATGATTAATAAAGAGATTCAAACTTTTTGTAAGGCCAATGGGCAAAAAACAGTTTTTATATTCTATCTCTCTCTTTTATAGAATTTTGTCAGACTTTCCTTCAACCGTTGCTTTGAGAGTTGCTTACAAAAAAGGATTTTTAAAAGTGAGTAGCGTATACACAAAATTTCCCGCAGACGTTACTGAACTAGATATTTTTTATCTAGTTAAAGTTAAATTAGCCTCTTATTACGACAAACAGAGCTACTGATTTGGAAAAAAAATGGCCAAAAACCTTTTTCAAATATTAGAAAAAAAATTATAATTAAAAAATAAATGCACAACCCTGTATTTTATAAATAATGCGCTTAAAAATCTATATTTATAGGAACTTTTTCGCATAAAATAACTTGACCATGGATTTTCTAGGTAAAGCGACCGAAAATCTACTCAATACATTGGACTTTTAGTAATGACGAGCGCTTTCGAAATGTTGAATAAAAATTTCAGGTCCGTAATTAAAAAAAATAAATTAGTAACAACCCGGTTATTAAACCCGGTTATTAAAAGATACATAATGACTTGCGGTATGCCAATTTGTAACCACTCCTGTGGTCCCTACTAGTGGATGACCTTCTGGCTACTTTGGAACTATGAGGAGTCGAGGTCCAAGCATACGCGGACGACATCGTTACCCTTATAAGAAAATACCCAGACCAACAAATCTCCAGCAGGTTGCAAAAGGTGCTGAATGTTGTACACAGCTGATGTACAACACCAGCACCTTTTGCAACAACAACACAGCCAAAAGAAAACCTAGCAAAAGAGCGATTGTGCCATTTACCCGAAGGAAGAGGCTGGACTTCCTAAAACCGCCATCTTTGTTCGAGACGACAATATTTTTCAACCTAAAATTTCTAGGAATCATCCTGGACAAATCACTCACATGTCACTCATACCGTTAGGAGGTGTGAAAGAGGCGAAGATCTGCAACTGGCAGGAAGTACCTGGTACACACACGGATCCAAAACCGACGAAGTGGCGGGCCTTGGGTTGTATGGGAGATCGGATGGCATCTGCATAGCAGAGAGCCTGTGCCGAGTCACCACAGTGTTTCAGGCAGAGATACATGCTATGGAATTGTGTGCCCGACACCTATTAGAGAAGGGAGGACACAATAGATCAATAAAGATCTGACCGATTATCCAAGCAGAGCTTCTAGCGCTAGCTTGTAGACTTTTTGCTGCAATGCCGAAACTGTTTGGAACTGCCACAAGACTTTGAACATCCTATTGCAGGAGAACAGCGTCACACTGGTATGGAGTCCGGGCCATCGTGGTCACAAAGGCAATGAGAGGGCCGACTAGGGTCGACTCTCTAGCCAGGAGGGCGTATTCGTAGGCCTGGAGCCGGCACTGGAAGTCCCATACTCTCTTGTCAAGGCTGAACTCCAGAAATAGAGCAATGTCAAGTCCCAGGACTGGTGGGAGAACCTGCCCGGTCTATCACTGTCATAACCTTATGTAGGCCCAGCTCTACTAATGACAACTGGGTGTTTTATGTCAAGATGTCAACAGTCACGGAAGTCATGTGAATCTGGTGATTAAGAAATAATCCAGGTATTCTGGATGATTCTTGTAAAATGTACTTATAAATAAATAGTGTTTGTTTTGTTTAAAATATAAAATATCTTTAATTTACAAGATATTACATGGCGCAGCCGAAGAGCCGAAAATACGTTGAACCGAAGAGTACATTCATTTAGAGTGGAATATTGCTGGCCCAAAAGTGTGGTTAGAATTCCAAAATTTCTACGTGGAAGAAAAGCTCAAAAAGTGTAGCTTTGAGGAAATTTTAGTAGTATAGTATAGTAGTAAGTATTGAAGGAAGAAATAATGATGAGTTCAGGAATAAAACCACCCAGAGCATTAATGCTTGATGGAAATCTCAGTGAAAATTGTAGAAAATTCCAGCAGAATTTTGAAATTTACATGGTTGCTGCAGGAAAGGACAATGAGCCAGATGCAATTAAGGTAGCCTTATTCTTGAATATAGTAGGGGAAGAAGCAGTAGAATTGTTCAATACATTGCCAATGACCACAGCTGACCGAAAAGATTTAATGATAGTATTAACAGCTTTTGAACACCACTGTAATCCCAAAAAGAATTTGGTTTATGAGAGATTCGTTTTTCACAAACGTGTTCAGAATTCAGGAGAGAATTTTGAAGAGTTCCTAACAAGTGTTAAAAAATTGGCAAAAACTTGTGAATTTGAGTTTTTGACTGATCAAATGATACGGGACAAACTTGTAATTGGGATAGCTGACTTGACGGTACAAGAAAGATTGCTGAGAATGGGATCCGATGACTTAACATTACAGAAAACAATAAATTATTGTAGATCAGCAGAAGCATCAAAACAGCAAATGTCTCTGCTACACGAAAATGCAGTGGAAATGCACAAAGTGTCCAAATTTGCAAACAATATGTCTGAGAAGAAACCAGAAGTGACACCTCAAGACAAGAGTCAAACTTTTAAGTGTAAAAGGTGCAACATGACACATGGACCGAGGCAGTGTCCAGCATTTGGACAGAAATGTTCGAGATGTCATAAGTTTAACCACTTCAAGGCATGTTGTAGGGTTAAAAATGTAGAGTCAGTTGGATGTGATCATGGTAATGAAGATCAACTAAGAAATCCATATAATTCAACTCAGAATCCAAGCTCGAAGGTAGTGACAGATGATGGCAAGCTTCTCTTGAGTAGTATGCAGGTACTGAGCAGTGTATCGGAGAAAACCTCAAGAAATGGTGGATGGTTCCAAAAAATTTATTTAGAAGATGTATTGACTGAGGTAAAGCTTGATTGTGGAGCAGAAGTAAGCACTTTGCCTTATTATTTTTATGAGAAATGTTTTATGAATAAGTTCAACTTAATGACAACAGATGTTGTGCTAAAATCATATGGAAATTTTGTAGTAAAGCCTTTGGGTTGTATTAAGTTGAATGCAAATTTTAAGGGTAATAAATGCTCTGAAGTGTTTTATGTGATCAAAGCAAAAGAGGTTCCTTTGTTGAGTGCTAATGCCTGTGAAATTTTAAAACTAATTAACAGGTTAGATGTAGTAGAAAATCGTGCAAATGTTGCTGATTTTATTGATACAAACAGGGATTTGTTTGAGGGATCTGGGTGCCTTAGAGCTATGTGCAAAATTGAAATTTAGTCAGGTGTTACACCTGTAGAATCAATAGCCCCCCTCGAAGAATTCCTTATAAAATGCAAGCTGAATTGAATTGGACTCTCAATGAATTAGAAGAAAGGGACATTATATCTAGGGTTGAAAATCCAACAGGTTGGGTAAGCAATCTTGTGATTGTGGAGAAGAAAGATAATAAGTTGAGGATATGCCTAGATCCAAGAAATCTAAATAAGGTTATAAAACGACCACCAGATATGCTCATACCAACTTTAAATGATGTGACGGAAAAATTAAAGGGTAAAAGTGTATTTTCAGTACTTGACATGAAAGAAGGGTTTTGGCATGTAAAGTTGTATGAGGAATCATCAAATCTGTGTACATTTTCAACACCTTATGGTTGTTATAAGTTTTTGAGATTGCCTTTTGCCATTTCTATGGCACCTGAATATTTCCAGATGATTAATTTTAAAAACTTTGGGGATATTCCGGGTGTGCTTGTTTATATTGATGACTTGTTGATAGCAGGTGAGTCCATTGAAGATCATGATAATATCTTAAAACTGGTTTTGCAGAGAGCTAGACAGTTAGGGGTAAAATTTAATGCCAATAAAATACAGTTGCGTAAAACAAGTGTCAAATATCTTGCGAATGTTTTCTCAGAAAAAAGGATGCAAATTGATGTAGATAGGGTTAGAGCTATTAATGCATTACAAAATCCCACAAATATCAAACAATTACAGAGTATATTAGGTATGTTTAATTACTTGAGTAGATTTATTCCTCAATACTCAGAAGTAACTGCACCTCTTAGACAGTTATTAAAAAAGAATGTAAGTTTTATGTGGCTTCCAGTGCATACTAATGCCTTGGAGCGTATGAAAATGTTTGTAAAAAATGCACCTGTTTTGGCTAATTTTGAGTCTAAAAAGCAGATTGTTTTGCAATGTGACGCTTCTCAGAATGGTTTGGGATGTGTTTTGTTGCAGGATGATAGACCTGTCTGTTTTGCTTCTCGTAGCCTCACTGATTGTGAGCAGAGATTGCCTCAAATTGAGAAAGAGTTGTTGAGTATTGTTTTTGGAGTAAAAAGGTTTCATTACTTTGTTTATTGGTATCCTGTTAGGGTAGTTACTGATCACAAACCTTTGTTGGGTATTGTATAAAAACCGATTAGTGATATTGCCTCAAGCAAACTCAAGCGCATGGTTTTAACATTGATTAAATATAACATTGAACTAGAATATCAACCTGGAAAGTACATGCATGTCGCTGACTTGTTGTCAAGATCATACTTGGATGAAAATGATGTAGATCAGGACTGGATATGTGAAGAAGTTCATTTTCTTTCGGTTGATCTAAATATGACTGACCAGAAAAAGTTAGATTTTCAGAATGCGACTCGTAATGACCCTGTTTTATGTAAAGTAATGCATTATTGTCCGAGTAGTTGGCCTGAAAAGAAAAATGTAGATAAAAAGGTCAAATTTTACTATAAACTTAGGAATCAGCATCATGTGAAGGATAACTTGGTGTTTTTAGATTTTCGATTAGTGGTTCCACAGTCATTGAGGAAATATGTCTTGAACATTTTGCATGAATCTCATTTTGGTATTACAAAAATAAAGCAAAAAGCACGGCAAATGTTGTATTGGCCAGGATTAAGTACTGATATAGAAACTCTTATAGGGATGTGTTCTATATGTGAGAAGTTTTCAAATGCTAAGGTAAAAGAAATACTAATGTGTCATGATATACCAGATATACCTTTTAATAAAGTAGGTTGTGATTTGTTTGAGTGTTTTGGTAAAGAATTTCTAGTGTTGCAAGATTATTTCAGCAAGTGGCTGTAAATAAAATTGTTAAGAGCTAAGACAGCTGGAGAGGTTATATCCAATTGAAGTCTATTTTTGCAACTTATGGAATTCCAAAATACTTTTGCTGTGACAATGTACCATTCAACTCTTATGAGTTTAGGAAGTTTGCTAGGGATTATGATTTTCAACTGGTTACTAGTTCGCCACATTACGCCAGAAGCAATGGACAAGCGGAACGGGCCGTCCAAATTGCAAAAAGAATGCTAAAAAAGTGTAGGGAAACACAGACAGATTTGTCTTTATGTTTGCTAGAATATCGAAATATGCCAATTTCGGATTTGGATTTGTCTCCCTCGCAAATGTTACTATCTCGGAGAACTAGAACTAAACTGCCTATTCATTCAAGTTTGTTAAAGCCTGAAATTGATCAAAGTGCACATAATAAGGTCTTGCGGAATCAGTTGAACTACAAGTATTATCATGATCGGCATTGTAAAGATTTCAATTACCATTTTAAGGAAGGAGATAATGCAGTTAGTAGGACTAGTCATAATAAGTCTTGGGAACCAGTCAAAGTTCTTTCTGAGCATGATGCTCCTCGATCATACAATGTAATTAATCAGAGAGGAAATGTAGTGCGTCGAACTTCTAATTTTCTTAAGCCAAGTCAGACTGAATTTGACATAAAAAGAGATAATGATAATTCCTTACCAATGTCACCAGTCTGTGTCATAATTCTAGTAATTATAGTTTACCGGCAGGAAATTTGAGTGATTTTGTGGAGTCCGAAAAGACTAATTTACCATCAGGACGTTTTTCGCCAGAGTTTTCGCGCGATAACGAACAGGTCGACGTTTCTTTGACAAGTGAATTATCTGGTGATAAATTTGAAAACAATACGAGTTCGGGCAGCGAAATGAATAGTGGGAAGACTCGATCTGGAAGGTTGGTTAAGTTTCCAGCTAGATTTAAGGATTACTCTTTAAAGTGATAATCTGGCTGGGTATCAAGTGATTAAGTATTAGGTTTAAAAGTTTTGTTTGACTGAGACCAAAATATTTTGCTGAATGTCAACTTCTCAGTCAAAATGTATTAGTTAAGAATTAATTTATTTTTTGCTAAGTTCTTTTTAAAAATGGGAGGTGTCATAACCATATGTAGGCCCAGCTCTACTAATGACAACTGGGTGTTTTATGTCAAGATGTCAACAGTCACGGATGTCATGTGAATCTGGTGATTAAGAAATAATCTAGGTATTCTGGATGATTCTTGTAAAATGTACTTATAAATAAATAAAGTGTTTGTTTTGTTTAAAATATAAAATATCTTTAATTTACAAGATATTACAATCACACGCCAAAAAATTTATCAGCGGAACAGGGAGAGCAAAAACCTAAACATTCCTCAGATTAAATAGGAGTCAAATCAGAGTGGTTACTGCACTTTACACAGGACATAGCCACCTAAGACTTTACATGCACACACTCAAACTGTCCAAAGAATGGAGTGTCGGCTGTGCTTGGAGGACGACGAAGACAGTCGAGCACGTCCTACGTGACTGCCCGGCTGAAGCCAAATCGAGGTACTGTTCGGAAACACCATCATTGAGCCTCAAATTGCAAGTGCAGTGTCGCCCGAGAGACTCATCAGATTCGTTGAGGGTCTGGGCATAACGGGTGACAATTAATGGAGCAAGCAGGGGTAGACCTTGCTGGCAACACTTCGAGTGAGCCACAGTACACCGCAGGTTGCGGTGGAGGACTCTACAAGTCCACTGACATTGAATTTGTAGAGATTAAAAAGTTATTGCATTTTCTAATTAAACATTTTTTTCTATTACGTATAGTTTACGAATTCAGAAGTTTTGAGAAAATTTCACATTTTTCGAAATAACTCGGAAACTACTGAACATCTGGCAACTAGAATCTTGAAGCTGATGTAATGCTGATGAAAATGCAACTCTGTCTTAATTTAAGCGACCTTGTAACTCTTAGTGAACGAAATTTTTAGCTTTGTCGCAGGAAACTCTAGTTTAAAATATGCAAAAGGCAATATTTATTAATTGGAAATTGAAAACTTATCTGCTTTCAATATTTCCAAAAAATATTGCAGCGTTTAAGAAGGAAACAAATAGAAACAACTACTCCGAGGGCTAATACCCCTACCGGCATTGAATTACACTGTTTGTTTCAAAGCTCATTTTATAAAGCAAAAAAATATTAAAATGAATTAACAAAGTAACTTAATACTTGTAACTCTTACCGTTTTGAAGATGTGGTGGGGGCACTTAAAAGAAACACCCTGTATAGGTTGTGTTTTTCACAACCAAATTTTTTTCAAAAACATCAATAATTTTGTATAATGGAGACAAATAGTATATTATACAACAAGCATTTAATGAGAGTCGTTATTCTCGAGGGTAACGTCTGAGCCCACGAGCAAAGCGAGTGGCACAAGTTGCCCGAGAGAATAACACTCATTAAATGCGCGTTGAATACTATACCTTATCCACGACCAAGATTCTGGGTTTTCTCAAATATGATAGGTTATAGATGCCACAAAGATAATTTACAATTTTAAAACCACGACTGGTTTCGCTATTCAATGGCGCGACGATTTCATGTTTAGGGCAGTTTACTTTTTGAGTTGTCAGTTGCCTACGACATGTTTCGTTTCCATGACAACTCATTATTCACTTGTGAATAATGTTCATTATTCACAAGTGAATAATGATTATCGTTAGTCTTGAGAATGTACAAGAATAATGTAATTATTATAGTATGGTCGTGGATAAAATAGATTTTTTAGCTTTTAATAAAGGTATTATAAAACTATAATAGGTTGGTGGCCGGTCCTGTATCTCTGTCTACGCCCGAATTCTTCCGACATTCGGTACGCCCTCGGCCAGAGCGTATCTCTTTAGCCGTTCTTAAACCGAAACCAGTCACATGCTCAGAGACATCAAAGGGCCCTGCTAATATGCTTTAGTCAAGTGTAACAACCGCTTAGCATAATCTCGTTCCGAAGTCAATGATACACCGCCCGAACCGTCGTCGTAGTGGTACCGCTTTTTCGGTTCCAACGACAAAAAAGTGCCGTAAAACACGGCCGCGCTTTGAAATAGGCATTGCGGTCGACGGTACTTTTTTGCCGTGTTGTAATCTCGAGTTAATTGGTGTAGTGAATTCACAAAAGATTAATTCGGCAGTGGGTGGGGATTTGTCGTAATTTAAATAGTACCGAGTCGTTTTTGTGAAGGAAGCAGGCCTATTGAAAATTATTGTACGAATCGATGAGCACATCTCTAGTTGGAAACAACTGGGGGGGACAAGGCGAGCGAGAAACGCGGGGTTGCTAACAATAACTCTGCGGGGTTGACAGCGCCGTAATAAATACGGTCGCACCCGGTGGCTATTTTCCACCCGATTTAGTTCTGATGAGAAAATGAGAATTCCTTCTGCGCACGGGCGCGAGAAAACTCTTGTAAATTCCCCGACGAACCCGCTTCCGAGTGGCGGAGGTGTCGGATGACGGTCGTAAATCAAACGAAACGTTTTGTTCTATAATAAAACGTCAACGCCGTCGCAAACTGTAAATTGCGTTCACCCTTCCGATTTCATACGTTATGGCGAAACCTCGTAGGTACGACCCTGTTTTAAATCAATGAAAACGGGGCTTCATGCTTAACCCGAGCTTCCTGCTGTTTTGTCGCCCGGTAATTATTGCAGGATGGATTTGCTGCTCAAAAAGGTTTTGCTTAACACACAGATAACGAATTTATGTCGAAAAATTTTATAAAGATTAAACGGTTTCGCATTAGCAGAAAAACGGTTCCGCTTTGTAGGTTTCATTGTATTTTGCTGTATAAGTAGCAGTTTGCTCGATCGAAATAGAGATATAACAAGCCACCTGTGCAACGGATGTTTGACTTAAGTTGCAATTTAGTACCAGAAATTCCATGGTATTATGGCTATTGTCAAACAAGAAAATTCCAGGTTGGTTAACAAAAATCGATAATATGAGAGAATGTCTGCTTGCGATTTATTGCTTTAATGGTATATATATATGCGAATGCATACTCTAGGAAACTACTGTATAAAATGATTAGTTCCACTATATACACGGCCCAACGAAAAGAATCCACTCCGTTTTTCATTCAATTGGATTTGAAACACACAAATTTCCAATCCCCAGATGTAAACCCCAAGGGCAGAAAATTTAAAAGGAAAGAGGACCTGAGTGATACCTCGTACTGAAGGTCTCATCAAAGTCCTGTTCATTTGCCAAATTTTATGTCATTTGATCAGTTATTATTCTTTCAAGATAACTTTTACCAAAAATTGAGTTTTTTCAATGAGTGGACAATTGCAATGTAGCTTGATTTGCTTTGAGACAATTTTAACGCAAAACAGCGCTTTTAATGATACATGTAATTTTAAGTTTTTATACAGTTTTATCCCGAAATAGAACTTCTTTAATAAGTTAAAAATTGACTTTTGTTTAAAAAATTTTGATTTGAAAAGAATACCCGTTTAGCAAATTTCTCATGGTGATAGCACAAAATTATAATTATTTAAAATTTGAACTTCTCTTCCCTTTGGATTTAGTTTTTTATAATCTTCTGATTTTTCCAAAATTATAGTTTAGAAATTTTTAAACTGTGTTTTGATTTAAAAAATTAGACATATTTTATGTTTGTGCTTCTACCTGACTATTTTGAACTTATTTTTTTCTAGAATTTTGTGATTTTTCCTAGTTTTAAAACGTTTCTTGTTTTTAGTTAATTTTTTTGTTCTTTTATCCTTTATTTTTACTTGAAAAACCGTTTTAGCAAAGTTTTTAAACATATTTGGCACAAACTTAGAAATATTTTAAATGTGTGCTTCTACCAACCTCCTTTGGACTTACTTTTTCTAGAGTTTCCTGATTTTTCTAGGTTTCTAAACTCGATATTGTTGTTGCTTTTAATCTATTTTTTTTCTTTATTATTGTTCTTTTATTTTTTTAAATTTTTGTAATCGTATATTTTATCATGTTTTATTGAGTGTTTTGTTTTAGACCTATAATTGATCTTTTCTGACGATTGTCATGTAGAATGCTTTGAGGTAATTTTGACCCAAAACTGTTTTATTTAAATTAATGTTACCATTCTTTTTAAGTTGTTATACAGTTTTGTGGTTTCGTTTTAGCAAAGTTTTTAAACGATTTTAGTACAAAATTAGAAATATTTCAAATGTGTACTTCTACCAACCTCATTTGGACTTACTTTTTCAGAGTTACCTGCTGTTTCCAGGGTTCTAAACTTGGTGCTTCTGTTGCTTTTAATTTATGTTTTTCTTCTTCATTGTTCTAATTTAACTTTTTGTTTTACACCTAAATTTGATCTCTCTGACGAATAAACAATTGCAATGTATAACAATTTGTGTGTTTTCCCAAAAATGTGTTTTACTAAATTAATGATTCCACTCTTTTTAAGTTGTTATGCAGTTTTTGTGTCGAGATAGGATTTCTCCAATGAGCTCAAACTCCGTTTTTCTTCAAGAAATTCTTATCCGAAAAGAAAATCGTTTTAGCAAAGTTTTTAAACGATTTTAGTACGAAATTAGAAATATTTTTAATGTGTATTTCTACCAACCTCTTTGGACTTATGTTTTCAAGATTTTCCTGATTTTTCTAGGTTTCTAAACTCGGTGCTTCTGTTGCTTCTAATGTTTTTTTCTTTCTCATTGTTCTCTTTATTCTTCACATTTTTGTAGTCGTATATTTTATCATGTTTTATTGCATTTTTTGTTTTAGATCTAATTTTGTTCTTTTCTGACGAGTAAAAAATTATATATATATATAATATAGAATAATTTGCATGAAGACTTTTGACCGAAAAGTGTGTTTTTTAAATTGATCATCCTTTTTAAATTATTATACAGTTTCGTCCCGAGATCAAAAAAAAAATATATCCAACAAGAAAATCGTTTTAGCCAAATGTTTAAACGATTTTGTCCCAAAATTAGAAATATTTTAAATTTGTGCTTTTATCTACATCTTTTGGACTTATCATCTTTTCAAGAGTTTCCTTCTTTTTCCACGTTTCTAAGCTCGGCGCTTTTCTTATTACTAATTTAATTTTTTGTTTCTTCACTTTTTTCTTCTTTTGTTTCGAAAATTTTTAAAAAAGCTTTAAGACTATTTAGGCCCAAAATTGGACATTTTTCAAATTTGAGCTTTTACCTACCTCTTTTGGCTTTATTGTTTACCTAGTTTTTAGTTTTCTGATTTTTTCAGGTTTCTAAATCGGTGATTTTCTTGACTTTAATTTATTTTTCTTTCTTATCGTTCTTTTAACAATTACATTATTAATTTTTTTAGAGTTTTCATTATATTTTCGTACTTTTAAGGTATATCTACCGTTTTTAAGTTGTTATACAGTTTTGTACCGAGACAGAATTTCTCTAATCTCCAAAAATCGACTTTTCTTGAGAAAATTTTAAACGATTTTGACACAAAATTAGAAATATTTAAAATGTGTAGAGTTTCCCGTTTTTTTTTCAGGTTTCTAAACTCAATGCTTTTGTCGCTTTTAATTTATTTCTTATTATTCTTTCATTGTTCACATTTTTGTATCCGTATGTCATGTTTTATTTATCTGGTTTTGGTCAAACTAAATTACATAAACAGATTTGTCCTGATATAGAATTTCTCCAATGAGCTGAAAGTCGAATTTTCTTGAAGGAATTTAAAAAAAATCGTTTTAGCAAAGTTTTTAAACGACTTTGGCACAAAATTAGACACATTTTAAATTTATGCTTCTACTAACCACATTTGGACTTACATTTTCCTAGTTTTCTGATTTTGTAAGCTTCCTAAACTTGGTGCTTCTGTTGCTTTTAATTTATGTTTTTCTTCTTCATTGTTCTAATTTAACTTTTTGTTTTACACCTAAATTTGATCTCTCTGACGAATAAACAATTGCAATGTATAACAATTTGTGTGTTTTCCCAAAAGTGTGTTTTTCTAAATTAATGATTCCACTCTTTTTAAGTTGTTATGCAGTTTTTGTGTCGAGATAGGATTTCTCCAATGAGCTCAAACTCCGTTTTTCTTCAAGAAATTCTTATCCGAAAAGAAAATCGTTTTAGCAAAGTTTTTAAACGATTTTAGTACGAAATTAGAAATATTTTTAATGTGTATTTCTACCAACCTCTTTGGACTTATGTTTTCAAGATTTTCCTGATTTTTCTAGGTTTCTAAACTCGGTGCTTCTGTTGCTTCTAATGTTTTTTTCTTTCTCATTGTTCTCTTTATTCTTCACATTTTTGTAGTCGTATCTTTTATCATGTTTTATTGCATTTTTTGTTTTAGATCTAATTTTGTTCTTTTCTGACGAGTAAAAAATTATATATATATAATATAGAATAATTTGCATGAAGACTTTTGACCGAAAAGTGTGTTTTTTAAATTGATCATCCTTTTTAAATTATTATACAGTTTCGTCCCGAGATCAAAAAAAAAATATATCCAACAAGAAAATTGTTTTAGCCAAATGTTTAAACGATTTTGTCCCAAAATTAGAATTATTTTAAATTTGTGCTTTTATCTACATCTTTTGGACTTATCATCTTTTCAAGAGTTTCCTTCTTTTTCCACGTTTCTAAGCTCGGCGCTTTTCTTATTACTAATTTAACTTTTTGTTTCTTCACTTTTTTCTTCTTTTGTTTCGAAAATTTTTAAAAAAGCTTTAAGACTATTTAGGCCCAAAATTGGACATTTTTCAAATTTGAGCTTTTACCTACCTCTTTTGGCTTTATTGTTTACCTAGTTTTTAGTTTTCTGATTTTTTCAGGTTTCTAAATCGGTGATTTTCTTGACTTTAATTTATTTTTCTTTCTTATCGTTCTTTTAACAATTACATTATTAATTTTTTTAGAGTTTTCATTATATTTTCGTACTTTTAAGGTATATCTACCGTTTTTAAGTTGTTATACAGTTTTGTACCGAGACAGAATTTCTCTAATCTCCAAAAATCGACTTTTCTTGAGAAAATTTTAAACGATTTTGACACAAAATTAGAAATATTTAAAATGTGTAGAGTTTCCCGTTTTTTTTTTCAGGTTTTTAAACTCAATGCTTTTGTCGCTTTTAATTTATTTCTTATTATTCTTTCATTGTTCACATTTTTGTATCCGTATGTCATGTTTTATTTATCTGGTTTTGGTCAAACTAAATTACATAAACAGATTTGTCCTGATATAGAATTTCTCCAATGAGCTGAAAGTCGAATTTTCTTGAAGGAATTTAAAAAAAATCGTTTTAGCAAAGTTTTTAAACGACTTTGGCACAAAATTAGACACATTTTAAATTTATGCTTCTACTAACCATATTTGGACTTACATTTTCCTAGTTTTCTGATTTTGTAAGCTTCCTAAACTTGGTGCTTTTGTTGCTTTTACTATATTTTTTTTTTAATACTTTATTCTTTTCTTATTCTCATTTTTGTATTCGTACCCTTTTTCGTGCTTTTATAAATATTTTGTTTTTTTTATTTTTGCATCGATCTGAATTAAGCTTTTTATTGTGTCTTCACTCTTTCAAGTTTTATTTTTTTTTGACTTAACCTTGAATTTTTGTAACGAGTAAGCAATTGCAATGTATTGAGACAATTTTAAACCAAAACTGTGTTACTTAAATTAATAATACATTTTGACCCGAATTTCTCTGAAGAGCCGAAAATCGACTTTTATTGAAAAAATTTTGTTCTGAAAAGAAAACCCTTTTAGGAAAGTTTTTAGACGATTTTGGCGCAAAATTCGACCTATTTTAAATTTGTGCTTTTACCTACCTCCTTTGGAGTTTCGTAATTTTTCTAGGGTTGTAATCTTGGCATTTTTCTTGTGTTTAATAATTTTTTCTTTCTTATTGTTCCTTTATTCTTCGCATTTTTATATTCGTATCCTTTGTCATGTTTTATTGGATTTTTGTTTTTTTTTTAGTAGATATGAATTAAATTTTTCATTGTGTTTTCCTTCTTCCAAGGTTTTAACATCAACTTTTCTTCAAAAAATTATTGTCCAACAAGAAAATCGTTTTAGCAAAGTTTTTAAACTATTTTGTAACAAAATTAGACATATTTTTATTAAAAATTTATGCTTTTACCTACCACCGTTGGACCAATTTTTTCTAGAGTTTCATGCATTTTTCCATGTATTTAAGCCAGTCGCTAGCGTTGTTTTTAATTTATTTTTTTTCCTTATTGCTCTTTTATTCTTCACATTTTTGTATTCGTATGCTTTGTTAAGTGTTATTGAATTTTCCGTATTTTTTTCTTTATTTAATTGTTGAGTTAGACTCTTCATGGCGTCATTCTTTCAAGGATTTTTAGGCCTAAAATTAAATTTTCCAACGAATAAACAATTAAGTAATTAAAATGTAGTAATATAAATTCGTTTCGGAATAAATTTTGACATAAAAATTGTGCTTTTTAACGATTAATATTTTTGTTTTTTTAAATATTTTTAGCCCTAAATAGAAGTTCTAAAACGAGGCAAAAATCGATAGTTTATTGATAAAATTATGATCCAAAGAGAAAACACATTTTTGAAAATTTTTGATGATTTGGTTCACAATTAAATATATTTTAAATTTGTGTCTCGCACTATCTACCACTTTGGAACATGTGGCGGAACTTCATCCACCGCCTCACAGGTGGCAGCGCCAAAACTTCACCCACCGACTCACAGGTGGCAGCATTAGTCGAAATCCTTCATAACATCACACTGCCTTTTCTGCGCCGAATTTGTCTTCAAGTACGAGCTCCAATTATGAACTTTCACCCCGGCGTATAAGGCAGGGATCTACCACGCGTCTGGCTAACTAAAATCTTTTCTGGTAATACATTTTCCATCTATGACTCATCATTATTCCAGGCTATAATTGGTGATCCTCGACAAAAGCAACACGCAATCTTCCGAACACAAGGTCGCAACAAGGATCGTTTCAACAAAACTACCAGAGCAGCATCTTTCTCATACCCACGGCACGCAGCATCAAGTAAACTCTCTTTTCACTCACTGTAACGGGGAATAATCAGACACATCACTCTATGGTACCATTCTCGGCAACACTGGCACATCCTTCATCACTCACCTCGCTCAAGCAACAGCAACACAACTCGTCCCCTCACTTCGCAAAAAGAGCTTCCCTTCTCTCCCGTCATACATCCTTCTTCCTCGTTGTCACTGCGGGGGAGTATTGTGGCAGAACTGCATCCACCGCCTCACAGGTGGCAACGCCAAAACTTCACCCACCGACTCACAGGTGGCAGCATTAGTTCAAATCCTTCATAACATCACACCGCCTTTCATGCGCCGAATTTGTCTTCAAATACAAGTTTCAACTATGAATTATCACCCCCTAATTTTTTCTGGATTTCCTGAATATTCCAATTTTTTTTAACTTCCGGCTTTTTTCGTCGTTTTCATTTAAATTATTTATTTCGTATTGTTGTTTTATTGTTTACATTTATTGTTTCTGTCATTTTTATTGCTTATACAACAAAAAATTATTAATAAAACTAAACTGGCCATACAACCAGGCATGAGCTTACATCTAGTTAAGAAATAATTGCTCAAATGCAAAAATTAAGTATTTCATTTGAGGCTTTGGTTGAGGGAATCTTAATGATCAAGAGTTTATAAACCGGTATGGCGATGGGTTGATCGACAAGTTGAATTGGTGACCACCGTGTACTTTACTTTTTAGTTTGGGTACCAATAACAGACAGTGCAGAATATTTATATGCACCTTTTGGATCGAGAGGCATCAAACATATCAAAAAAAAATACAAAAAATGGCTGTTAGGAAGTTTACCTGACTCATTGATTCTTTGATAATTTAATTCCATGACAGTTATGTCTTTCAGAAGAGTATTAATATAGACAAAACTTTAATTTCCAAGAGATTACGGGTAACAAAGACTTTACCAAGCGATTGATTTAGCAGTCCTAACAGAGTTAGAACTAGAGGTTCATTAATTCTTGTTGGGCGTTTTAAGTGAAGAGTGGCAAATGTAAGTATGGAACCAATAAAATTAGAAACGACGTGACAGTAACAGAATCTTATCTGGCAATCCATCGGAAGAAATTAATCTTAAACAAATCGCAAACACGTCAGCCTAATTTCTTCCCTGTGGCGTATGAGGGCGATTTGTTGTCACCCCGGGGAGGTCCTTAGGCCGTTTGTCTTTCAGCGCTGGCGTTAGCCCACAATGGGTCACCGAGTAACCAATATATTTAACATTTCCTGAAGGAAATATCTGTTTAAATTCCGTGCCCAGAGTTATATTAGGCCGCATCCTAAATAATATTTTAATAATGTAACCGGATACTTTGGCTCGTAACCGCTGATGCTAACCACCGTCGTTTAGCGTATCGTTTACTAATTGTAAGTTGGTTAAATCCCCGGAATTTAACTTAGTGATGGGGAAGGTTTTCTTATTCTATAACGCACCGCACAAATTGGGAATTCGATATTTTGAACTTCCACTGGAGGGGGCAAGCTGAATTTTAAGCGACCTCAATTTTATAATTGGAAAGTCACGGTTAAACAACCTAAAAATCGGAAACGTAATTGCTTGTGAGTTCTTAACGCGACCATAAATTAAAAGTTCCCCAGGGCAACATCCACGTCTAGTTTGCGCACAATATCTAAGATTTATCGTCTCTCTCTCTGTACAACACCAATAATTAATCAAATTTGCAATAATTACATTTAATATACGCGAGTTTATATGCTTCTACTTGGATTAGCGGACTTTTTGGTTTCCCTAGTGGAAAGGAAATTTATCAGACGACTCGTCCCTAATTCGGAGAGATTTACCTTGTAATGACTGTAGCCGAGGGCAATAAAGCAGGACTCGAGCAAACAAATAACGTATAATCCAGATTAAGGTAGTTGTCGCCCTAATGGTGACATATTGGACAATCGGGGGTACCGCACGATTCCGAATAAATCACACGGGTGACAAAGCAACGACACGACCAATCTTGCTCGTTTTAATTTAAGTAGTAGATTTATCTTGTTTGAGTTCGATTGTGGATTGTCTATTTGTCCAAAGTAGGCCTGCTATACCGGATTTAAAAAATACCGTCGGTTGTTTAATTTGCTAGAAAATGTGCTGTTAAGTAACTTAAAGAACAGAACAACTCTAGTTCGTAATGGTGTCATAATACAAGCTAATACCTCTAATCTTGATCTAGAAACTGTTTTACTCAAACTGTAAAGGCTTTCACGGCCGGTCAAAATAAAATCTAAAGTGTTTAAGGATTTTAAATCCGTGGTCCAATGGAATTTCAAGACATTATCGAAGGCGATGAGGCAATGGGCGAAGTGATCTCCCGTGCTTCCCGACGTTGACTGATTCGACTGTGGTGAGATCCGTGGTATTTATTCCCCCGCCGTCGCGCTGCAGTGGAGATACTGAGGTGGGGGTAGTGGTGGCGCGGGGTTTCGGCGCACTTAATCTTGGCCAAGATCGGCCAAAGACCGGAAAGAAATCCTATCGGCACCCGGAGTTTACCCAGCTCCATGAATCTGTGGCTCGGTATACATTGGCATCACAAAACGTAGTGTCAATACGAGGATTACCAAACACAGGAGAAGTTGCAGGCTGGTACATACACAAAAGTTAGCAGTAGCAGAGCACGCTCTCTCCGAAGGTCACGACATCCTTTTCACCCGGTGGTTATCTTATATGAATCGCAGCGTTTCTATCCGAGACTAACGAAAGAGGCCATTGAGATATTTAAACACGACAACAGGAAGAAGGAAATTACGTTTCTAAATGCAGACTGGAAGCGAACTCTACGACATACTTCAACTGCGCCGAAACCCGCGCCTCCACTACCCCCACACCAGTCCCTCCAGTGAAGCGCGACGGCAGGGGAATAAATACCACGGACCTCACCACAATCCAATCAGTCAGAGCGGAAAACACGGGACATCACTACTTCGCTCATTGCCTCATCGCTTTTGAGAATGTCTGCCGCAGCTGTGGACGAAACAACAGGAAGAAATTCCATTGGACCACGGCTTCAAAGCCCGGAAAACACTTTAGAATGTTTTACTCAAGTTCGATTTTAACAATTTTTGAGGAAAATAATTAATGTGAAATAAAAATGATCTGTGGTCTGTGTGACTAGCACGTCCGTTAATAAACTATCAGATCAGTTTTATGTCGCCTTGTTTACTCCGCATCGCCTGCTCTTCCTCACCTGTGTTGGCTTTTGAGTATGAGTCATGACACAATTTGCACTCTAGTCGTAGAATAGCCTTGATAAAGACGTCAATAAACATCAAAACGTCGGTAGTTTCTGCTTAATTTGTGGAAATTTTCTTTGGTCCTGTTCCCGATAACCTTTGGAGTAAAATAATTAATTTGTATTATGTTTTTTTGAACAAAATTTTGTGTCTTTAATTTAATAATTTGTACTTTAAAATAATGGAAACTAGATTATTTTATAATTGCAATTAAATTCGCTTACTTCATAGCACAGTGAAATTTGATAAGTTAGAATTGTTAAAAATATCTTGAGTTTTAGATATGACTTTATTTTGAAAGATAATAGCTTTTTGAATGAAGGCACTTTTGCGTGAAAGCGGGATCAATGGAATATGTAAATATAATTTGTTTCAGTTTTATATAAAATCCTTCCTTTATTTGGTCAACCATTTTTACTTTAACCGAACTTTTAACTAGATTTAACAACTCTTGTTGAATTAACATCTCTAAATTTGCCGCTTTTAGTTGTTTTTGACAGATTTTGTCCATAATCCTAACCGTTCTCGTAAACCATTAAATGTTCATTTTGAGGCCTTTTGAGTTCTTTTGAATACACTCTACATTTTGGTCAAGAATGTAATTTTATCAAAAACAACCAATTCGACAATTTGAATCAGATTTGCTTAATATTGTCTTAGAAAATTACAAATTTCCATTTTTAGATATTGTGGGTCATTTTTAACCGATTTTCGCCCTACTTTTAACTTAAATCCAACTAAAATCTGCTAATTTACATCTTTAAATGCTTTGTGTAATTTCTATACAGTTTTGGCCCTAATCCTAATCTAAATTTTTCCACCAACTCTAAATTAGCATTTCTAAATGCTTTGAGTTATTTTTAACTGACATTGGCCCTAAGTCTTACCTGAATTCCTCTAAAAATTCTAAATTTGCATTTGTCAAACGAATTCCGTCGTGTCTAACTGATTTTGGTCCAAATCCTAACTGAACTTTTCCAAAAACTTTTAAACCGCATTATACATTGCTTTGAGTTCCGTTAATTTAATGGATGCTAATTTATATTTATAGATGCTTTGTGTAATTTCTATACAATTTTAGACCTAATCTTAATCTAAATTTTTCCACCAACGCTAAATTCGCATTTCTAAATGCTTTGAGCTATTTTTAACTGACGTTGGCCCTAATTCTTACCTGAATTCCTCTGAAAATTCTAAATTTGCATTTGTCAAAGGAATTCTGTCACGTTTAACTGATTTTGGTCCAAACCCTAACTGAAATTTTCCAAACACTTTTAACCTGTAGTTTACATTGCTTTGAGTTCCGTTAATTTAGTGGCTCCTAATTTACATTTTTAGTTGCTTTGTGTAATTTCTATACAGTTTTGGCCCTAATCCTAATCTAAATTTCTCCACCAACTCTAAATTCGCATTTTTTAATGCTTTGAGTTATTTTTAACTGACGTTGACCCTAATTCTTACCTGAATTCCTCTGAAAACTTTAAATTTGCATTTGTCAAACGAATTCCGTCTCGTTTAACGGATTTTGGTCCAAATCCTAACTGAACTTTTCCAAAAACTTTTAAACTGCATTTTACATTGCTTTGAGTTCTAATAATTTAATGGCTGCTAATTTACATTTTTAGTTGCTTTGTGTAATTTCTATACAATTTTGGCTCTAATCCTAATCTACATTTTTCCACCAACTCTAAATTCGCATTTCTCCATTCTTTGAGTTATTTTTAACTGACGATGGCCCTAATCCTTACCTGAATTCCACTGAAAACTCCAAATTTGCATTTGTCAAGAGAATTCCATCACCCTAAACTGATTTTGGCCCAAACTCTAACTGAACTTATAAACTGTATTTTACATTGCTTTGTGTTCCGTTAATTTAATGGCTGCTAATTTACATTTTTAGTTGCTTTGTGTAATTTCTATACAATTTTGGACCTAATCCTAATCTAGATATTTCCACTAACTCTAAATTCGCATTTCTAAATGCTTTGAGTTACTTTTAACTGTCGTTGGCCCTAATTCTTACCTGAATTCCTCTGAAAACTCTAAATTTGCATTTGTCCAACGAATTCCGTAACGTTTAACTGATTTTGGCCCAAATCATAACTGAAATTTTCCAAAAACTTTTAGACTGCATTGAGTTCTGCTAGTTTACTGGCTGCTAATTTACATTTTTAGTTGCTTTGTGTAATTTCTATAGAATTTTGGCTCTAATCCAAATCTACATTTTTCCACCAACTGTAAATTCGCATTTCTACATGCTTTGAGTTATTTTTAACTGACGTTGGCCCTAATTCTTACCTGAATTCCTCTGAAAGCTCCAAATTTGCATTTGTCAAGAAAATTCCATCACCCTAAACTGATTTTGGCCCAAATTCTAACTGAACTTATAAACTGTATTTTACATTGCTTTGTGTTCCGTTAATTTAATGGCTGCTAATTTATATTTTTAAATGCTTCGTGTAATTTCTATACAATTTTAGACCTAATCCTAATCTAAATTTTTCCACCAACTCTAAATTCGCATTTCTAAATGCTTTGAGTTATTTTTAATTGACGTTGGCCTTAATTCTTACCTGAATTCCTATGAAAACTCTAAATTTGCATTTGCCAAACGAGTTCCGTGAAATTTAACTGATTTTGGCAAAGATCCTAACCTAACTTTTCCAAAAACTTTTAAACTGCATTTTACATCGCTTTGAGTTCTTTTTAAGGCATTTTGGCCTTAATCCTAACCTGACTTTCTCGTCTCGTAAAACACCAAATTTCCATTATGAGGAGCTTTGAGTCACATTCGACCTATTTGGTCCAAAAGCAACTTTAATTAGAATAATTGATTCAGTTAAAAATTTGGTTCTGAAATTTAATTTCTACAAAAATGTCACAATTTGCATTTCTAGAAGATTTTCGTTCATTCAAGACAATACATCAAAATTTCTATTTTGAGGCGTTTTTGACAAATTGTTTCTCATTCTCTTCCGAAAATAAATTGTTCTAAAAACACCAAATTAGAAGAAATTTAATAGTTTGCCTGATTTTGCCCTAAAATAGAAGTATTTCAAAAACAACAAAAATGCATTTTTAGGCAATGTGGGTCATTTTTAACGACTTTAGCTTTACCTGTAACTTGAATTTCTGTAAGAATTATAAATTTGCATTTTTGGAATTTTTTCTCCCATATTTTACAACAAAAAAGCCAGTAAGACTTTTTTGTTAAGCCTTTTTGGGGGGTTGGCAACATTGGTTAGTCTCTTACTTTTTAGATCAAACACATTCGATTTATTTCAACAATAAAAAAAAATTATTTTGAGTCATTTGCTTTTGGGAATAAGCTAAAAAGAAATTTACATGCTTTTAAAAAATTATTTTTTGAATACCTATTTTCTTACTTTCTATATAAAAAGGTATGAATACCCTTTTTTACTTGATATTGTATCATTTAGAACACTTTTACGTACTTGATTTTAATCCGGTAAATAGCTTTTTACAGGATTGGATATCGTAAAGAAATTTTACAGTATTGAGTACCAGCACATCTTCTATAAATCCATTGTATCCATGGTATCTATGGTATACCGGTACCGTAATAAGGATACCGTAATAAAACTATTTGTCAAATCGGCGGATTTGTCAAATATATATTCTCCGCGCATAAAATTATTTTTTCCCTGTTTTTAATAAGTATGAAGAAAACTGTTGTACATCATACGTCCGGTAACTTGTTACAGTAGTCGGTTCGAAATTCCAGACTTAGCTAGCGCCTCGTCCGGAAACATCTTACTCCTACTGTAAAACTATATTTACCGGACTAATAACGTAAATAACTATTATAATTCTGTTACACACACATCCATAATTACGAATTAACAAGCCAAATATCATTGTAAAATGTCAAAAAAAGGATTTGCGCCTCTCATCAATTAAAAAATAATTTATATGCCTAAGTATCGTACTTGAAGCGATTGTTTTTAGGGTCCAGCCTACAACTTTTGTATAATTGGCGCTCCTATCAACGATTGTGTTAAGGCTGACAACTTTACAAGCTACTACAAAACTACATTATCGACAACTTGTTTTTTAACTAACTTTTTCAATTGTGCATTGTTACAACAAATGTCTTCCTATATTTCACCATTACTAACAGCATAGTTATATATAATTGTTACGCTAACAATTGTTTAAACAAAAATTTTTAGAAGTATATTTTGAGATCGAGTCTGCAACATTTGGAGAACTGTAAGTATTCCAATAAATGACAGAGCGTACGAATGTGTCAAGGCAGTTAAAATTACAGGCTTTGAATAGTAATCACTAATTTTAATTTTTTCACTCTAAAGCAGGATGTTTATGTCCGCAACATCTCAGGTGTCTAAATTTGACTAAATGCAAACTTATGATAAGTTAAAAAATTGTCAAAATCATTTTTCGGGCGTTTTTTATTGGCCTGACGGATTCTGTCAATTAACTTTTAACTATAGGAGCTTTTACTCAACATTTCATGTTAAAAAAATTTAGAATTGTAAAGGTAAATACTTCTGCAAATATTTAATTTGAAAAACAGTTTTTTGTTCCTGGTTGTGGCATTTAAAAAAATATACTTCCTGGATTGACGAGCTGTGAGCTACAGGAGGCTTATTATTTTATTAACAGTGGCCCTCAAGAGCGATAGAGGATATCTTTGTGTGTAATGTATTGAGAGAAAAAGGTAGAAAACATTACTTTAACCTATAAAAAAGCGTTCCTATATATTTTATACAACACTTTTAACTAACTGAAAAAAGATGGAATAAGTGCATTAAATTTCATTAAACCAAAATTGGAAACTTTGACAAAAGTGCATTTTTTTCAGGGGATTTCAAAGGCAATCGATCTATTTGAGTTGAAGTTGTAATTTTTAGAAATTTTGGTTATAAATAAAAAGTAGATGTTGAATTGAAAATTTCACGGAAACGAAAGCTAAATCTTTAGTTGTTCGGAAGAATGTAATGTAAAGTTCTTAAATCTTAATTATTACTTCAGAATGTTAAACTTTTCTCATTTAAACGAATTCCTATCTTTTACCGTTTTCAAAATTGTCATAGTGGCTTTCCTTACCTTCAGTGTATATAACAAAATTATTGGACAATTAAAAATACGAAGTTTGTTACTTTGTATAACTTGTTGGTTTTGTCCCAATGATCTTCTTTTGTAAAATCCAGCTTTGAAGCCAAAACAAAAACTACAAATTCATGTATTGTGACATTTTTTTTTAAACAAGAATCTAAATGTATTTCTCAAAATGAAATATGTTGGTGTAAACTGTATTCAATTGAGTAGAAGTGCAACTGGGAGCACTGGGAGTCCAGTTTTAAAGTTGAAAGATGACCGGCGTGACGTCACTAGTTAACTAACTGACTTGATTTGTGTGACGTCGCGACCCTAACTTAACATATCGAGTATTTTGGAGAAAATATCCCTTTAGACATACAAGTGTTTATAGTTTATGGAGATGTGAATAATGAAAATTGGAACTTGTTAAAGCAGCCAGTTAAAGTTAAACTGCATAGTTTATCTGAAAATCCCGCAATTAAAATGAAAATTTTTGAGGCAAATTTTTTTCCGAAGCTTACATTAAAGCCCAAACCGAAATTTACCATTGTTTAATTCAAAGTTTTTTTTTTGTTACAAAAAACTCGTAGGTTGTTTCACTTGTTTCAAAAAACTGCTTCATTTGCACCTCTCAGAAGGAAATGTCAAAATAAAAGCATGAGGGAACAAAAGTACATTTACTTTAATTACGTCATCCTTTTCTGTCAAAAATTCATAGATGACGTTTTCTAATGAACACCCCATACTAATTTATGTTCTATGACATTTTTTTAAACAAGAAAGTAAAAGTGTTTCTCAAGATTAAAAGTTCTGCTGTAAACTCAAAACTGCACTCAATCCAACTTCAAATCAATTTTAAAGTTGAAGAATGACCGGTGTGACGTTACTAGTTAAATGACTTGATTTTTAGTTTATGTAAAAGATGAAGAGTAAAAATTGGAACTTGTTAACAGCCAGGTAAAGTTAAACGGCATTAGTCGGTCTGAAAAACATGTCATTAAAAATTAACTTTTTTGTGGAAAAATTTTTTTTAAGCATAAACTAAAGCACAAACCGAAATTTACCTTCATTTGATACCAACTTTTTTTTTGTTGCAAAAAACGCGTAGGAAGCTTCACTTGTTTCAAAGAAGTGCTTGATTTATACCACTCAAAGTACCACAGGTATATTGAGCCCTCGATAATCGAGCTCACATGATGTTGATGGTTTTGGTGGATGGACTTGTAATGCAACAGCAATCACATGCAGGAAAGTCTCACTTTTCGCACTTGTTAGGAAAATAACTATTCCATCGCTGCAATCACTATATCTTTTGTAAAGTTAAAGGTTTGATGAGTGATATGTGTGATGTTTCATACCACCACGTTTCATATCAGAATGTTTCCTACCAGGTCTCATCAGGGATATTTAGGATACCAGACATATGGGGTTCATTTGACTTTGATATATTTATCGCATATTCTCAACAGGTGCTGAAAGGAGATAGGTATACAAAAAAAATTAAAAGTTAATAGTAACGAGATGTCAAAAGTAAGTGAATTATTTATAGGTTTCTCCTTCCTGGGATCGTTGGTAAGCATTACTTCTGGAAGGGAGGAGGGGGGAAAAGTAGAGAATTTGCGTTCTGATATGTCCGCCCAGTATGTTCAATTCCTGATTAATTTCTTGACGATTGGAATACGACCCAATTAATCACTGAACTATCAGATTTATACAAAACTTTTCCTCTTCCGTCTTAACCTTAATACTGGCTTCGATGCTCAGATTGTCAAATTCTGCATAGATAAATCTCGTGTTTTCTGGAGTACCTATTTGTCCATAAAACCAACGTTCGTTCGTTGTGTCCTTGTCGATTCTCTTAACATAGGAGCCGAAAAACACGTGTCCTGTAAATGCAAGTGCGATACACAGTGTGTCCAAGAAAAACATGCCCTGAATAGAGAAGTTGCGCGACGGGAAGTTGTGTAAAAAAAGTGTTTGTAAAAATGAGTCACTAGTTAATTTTTTATATATTTAAAAGAGCGATTTTTAAAAAATTTTAACTTATTTCTTTTAGTTCTTTCAAATAATATCGAAAAACAAAAATCTTTTTCTCATTGCACCATTTTAAGCGTTACAAGATAGCGTTTATTAATCCAACGTTTTGTTACCGAAAGATCATCATCAACTTTATTTTTTCTTAAGAATTGAAAAAATTATAGATACTGCGTAAGTTAGCCCCTTTTATACTCATCAATCAAACCCCACTTGCCCCGTTTAGCTAGTAGTAGTAGTAGTAGTAGTAAACAATGTAGGGCGAAGCTTTGCGACTAGGCCTTAGAGACCCTTTTCACAGTCCCCCGGTCCACCCATCCTCCTACTCCACCAGGGCCCTCATTCAGTCCACGAATCGACCCGTCCCTCTAATGAAGGAGAGTATCCCGGCACATTTCAGAGTCGGAAGCTCCTCTTGATGAAGAGGATGAAGAAAAGCGGCTCCAAGTGTCCTATAAGGCAGTCGCGCCCACCTATGGCACACTCCCAGAAAGTCCTCCCAGTGGACTGTCAGCCATTCTTAGGAGACGCATGGGCCTGTTTAGTTTGCAGTGTCCAGTAGGGATTCCTATAAAGTCTGCCAAGCACTGCCGGTTTCTCTCAAGAAGCCACGAGGCCTTGGATCTATCCGAGTTAGGGTCGATTTCCTTGTTCTGTCTGTAGACTGTGTCCAGTTTGTCCTTGTACTCTCTCATGCCTCTGGTTCGTTCAGAGTGTGAGAGACGTACTTTTCACTTACTCCTAGACATGCCTCTGGTCTAGTAAAGCATGTGTGGGAGCCACGCTTGGCCGATTCGTCGGCACGCTCGTTCCCTCGATGCCCCTATGTCCAGAAAGCCATCCCAGCGTTATCCTTTTTGTATCTGCCAGTGAGTGTAGATCATATCTGCAGTCCTGAACGAGCTTTAAACTCGTTCCGCTCCTGCAGATGGCTCGCAAAGCAGCCTGACTAACGGAGTAGATGTAGATGTCCTGCTCTGCTCGCTGTCTGACTTCTGTTCGTGAGGCCACCTCGTGTATTGCAAACACGGCCTAGAAAAGCGTCGTGTGGCTTGCCAAGGCGAAGCCCTCGCCCTCTACATGACATGCTTTGTATTCCGGCTTCTGACTACTAGACTACTGTGTATTAGCCATTTTTGATCCGTCTGTATACCATACCTGATTATGCGCAAAAGGTTGCTGAAGCAGCTCTTCCTTGAATTCGTTCCTTGTTGGACTGTTTATCCTAAATGACTGTTTCAGTCTTAGTTCATCGCGATTATTTCCCATAGCTGCATCCTTCCACTGGCCGCAGCAATCCATCCTCCTGCACGACGCTATCGCCTCCCTTTTAACCCAGATTGGAAGCTCCGGCAGACCCAGTAAGGCATTGAGTGCCGCTCCCGGTGTTGTTCTGAATGCACCCGTTATGGCTAGCAGACTGTTCTTTGCAGTTTGGCCAACCTCAGCACATAGTCATGCCCTGTCCACCGTTGGTCACCAGACAACGGCCCCATAGGTTATCCTCGGTCTGATTACCGCAGTGTAGAGCCAGCGCCGGACGTGTGGCTTTAGACCCCAGTTCCTGTCCACTGCCCTGCCTAGTTACCATGTCTGTGCTGATGCCTTATTGCACGCCTTTTCATCAGTAACTTAGCCTCAAGCTTTAGTAGCAGAGATTCATCGAACAGCATGGATAAGCGGAATCCTGGAGTTTTATTTTTTTTGATGTAGAGCACAAGCTCTGTCTTTCCAGGGTTGACTAAGAGTGCCGTCTCGGTACACCATTGTTCTATTATTCTACATGCCCTTTGCATTCGGCATTCGATCACAAACGCTGCCAACGAACTTTCCTGGTATCGTGACCATTCCGTCGTCCGCATACGTTTGCGCACTGAACCCCTCCCCTTGTAGTATTTCCAAAAGTCCATCCATTAAGAGACACCAGTCAAGGTGATAAGCAGCTGCCTTGTGGACAGCAGCCCTCGACCTCGATTTCCCTCCGGTGATCTCCCACAGAAGCCGTAACCTTAGACCCAGCTTACCAATTGTGTTGGGGTTGTTGGGTTCCCCGGGTCCGCAGATGTTGTTTGTTCTGGTTTTGTCGAATGCTCTCTCAATGTCGAAAAAGTAGTAGCTTTTAGCCCGGTAGCTAAATTACATTTAGGTTGTCACCATAGTAATACTTCATTAATATTTTACCTGCAACGTGTACCTAATATATATACCAACACCAAAAAGCTAACTCGAAGTCAAATTGTGGTAAAGTTGTCATTTCTTTTAACCTGTTAGAAAAAGCGTTGTCAGGTTCAAATATTAAGTGGCAGATTAGACAAAAATTACTTCGAAGTAAAGTTTTTTTCAAACTTATTAAGCCGGTTGGATATTTGTAATTTAAAACACATTTTTTGGTTTTGTTTACATGTCGAATAGGTTCATTTTTAAAGATAAAACTTACCAACTTTTGCCCAAAATAGGTTCAATTTTCCAGCTCATTGATTACTTTAGCCACATTTGTTAGTTGGGAAGGTTTTTTATCCAATTTATTAATGAATGTTGAATCAATAGACGAATTATTTGAAGCAGAAAAGTATAAAGTCACGATTTTGGATATGCTACTTTTCACGGATTTCACCACCTTTTACATTTCTTCAGTGCTTCAATTCTGACAGCACTTATTAACATAAAAAACATATTATTTAACTACGTCACGAAAATCTGTAGGTAAATATAACTTACTTAACAATATAAACACGTGAGCGATATAAAAAGTTAAACAGGAAGAGAGAGGGAGTCTAAGACTTTGCAGTATCTGGGCTATTGTGGAACCAATTAAAGCACATTAAACTACAATGCCCACAGAGGCAAACATGGGTGTCAATAACTTGTGTGTTAACACCATAAGTTTTTTTATAAATAAATGTAACGCTTATTAAATTAACAAATCACAGTCAATAGATTTGCGCGCAATGCAGCAACCAATATAAGGAAATTCCCACTATTCATTGAACCAGAAAAGCACTGGAACATAACAAGAGAATAAAAAATAATCTCTTTGCTGCTGCAGTGGAAGTATGAGAACCAAGCTGATTGTGTAACCGTTTAGGGAACCGAAGAATTGAAACTGTGCCCAGTGGGATTGAGGCAAATATCGGCTTTCTCACAATTTAAAAATAATTGCGGTCTAAAGGTACTACTCGCAGACGTGATGGCTACTGATCGGTACGACCGGGTTGCCGGCTAAAAATTATCGGAACGTGATCATTGGGCGCCTTCCTTCTTGTTTTCGGGCTACCAGGCTTTTTATTCAGATTAGGGTTTTATTACCACTTAAAAGTTGAATTTTTATATCTTAAGACTCATGTTTTAAGCGCAATAAAGCAATGAAAAAACAAGTCAAAAACGACCGCGTTTTCAAAAAAAAAAGCGACGGATACCAATGTTAATAACTCACCCTTCTTGAAGTCTGTATTTTGACATCCCGAAAGGTTAAACAGATTAAGGGGGCCGAACCACTCGTGCTTAATAACCTCTCGAAATAATAAACACTTCTTCCGGGCAGGTCCTCGAGAGTTAAGTGTGTTTTGATTTATTTGTCAGCAGTGGCCCTTTCGGTTTCTTGGAACCTACCGAAAATGGTTTTTAAGTAGCTTCTTTTCGCACTTGCACCCCCGACTCCCATATGAAGACATTTCATACCAGGGACCTTTTATGGCAAGAACGTTTCATATCTCTTTCAAATATTCCGTAAAAATAGGTGGATTTGAAAGCAATTTCATGGATTCTATTGTTTGTTAACATAAGTTTTAGAAGGGGCCCCCTAGAGTGCTCTCTCTGTAACTGCCATACACTCATATTGAAAGTTGATACTGCTAACCTTTAGGTTAACTCAGGCTAGTTCACTTAACCGTTCAGGTTAGTTCAGTTTTTCGTTCAGACAATTCTGTTCGGCATTCGAGCTCCTGGACTAACAGGAAGTGGAGAGAAACCAATTTCTACAGTGTGTCTAAGATAAGGATGCGCTCCATGGGATTTATGAAACGCTAAGAGATACGAAGGCGGTCAAATTGGAAGAAAGTTGCGCCATAGGGAGACCTCATAGAAGGGTTTTACAAAAATTACTCCTTTAAATATTTGAAATATCTAAAAAAATCGATTTTATGGATTTTGGTTTTTATTTTATAATTTATGATCACAAAACAAAAAACAATTTCACATTGCACTTTTTTTTAGTTCTACAAGATGGCTTTATTGATTTTTACCCCAACGTACCGACATAGCATTCAATGGATATTCCAAATAGGATATCGTTTTGAAGGGTCCATGGAATATCCATTGGATATCCATAAAATTACGGGCGCGGAATTGCCTTTCTGGTGGATGTTCAATGGACATTTTGTGAATGTCTAGGGCTGGACACTGTATAATAGGTGTAAGTAACCGATTTTCGCATTTCTTTTATATATTAAGTCGTTTCTAACTAATTTTTTAAGTAATTCTTACCTGACTTTTTCGAAAAACACCACACACTTGCGGACTTGGGACGTTTTCAGTCAAATTTCATTTATTTTGGACCAAAAATGTAACTTTACCAAAAAGAAGAACTTAGAAGATTTAATTACTTTTCCCAAATTTCTTCAGAATCATGAAAACTTCTGACATTTCTTCTTTTATTTTTTGACGCTTTAAGCGATTTTTAACCATTTTCGGCCCTAATCTTGGTCTATTTTTTAAAAAAACTCCAAATTTGCTTTTTTTGTAGTTTTTATGTCGTTTCTAACTGATTTCTGGCCGTAATTCTTACCTGACTTTTTCGAAAAACACCACACTTGCATTTTGAGACGTTTTCTGTCAAATTTCACTTATTTTGGACCAAAAATGTAATTTTACCAAACACAATAATATAAGTTAGAATATTTAATGAGTTTTCCAGATTTTGTCATAAAATTGGATTTCTTCAAAAACAACAAAACCTGCAATTTTAGACGCTTGAAGACATTTTTAACTGATTTCTGCCCTAATCATGATCTATTTTTTTTTCAAAAACTTTAAATTTGCAATTTTCGTAGTTTTTAAGTCGTTTCTAACTGAATTTTGGCCCAAATTCTTACCTGACTTTCGTTTTGAGACGTTTTCAGTCAAATTTCATTTATTTTGAACCAAAAAATGTAACTTTACCAAAATCAACAAATTAGAAAATGTCATAAAATTGAATTTCTTCAAAAACATGAAAACTACCATTTGCGCACGCTTTAAGTCATTCGTAACAATTTTCTGCTCTAATCTTGATCTATTTTTTTCAAAAACCCCAAATTTGCATTTTTTTTGTAGTTTTTGAGTCGCTTCTAACTGTTTTTGGGCCCTAATTCGTTCATGACTTTTTCGAAAAACAAAAAACTTGCGTTTTGAGAGGTTTTCAGTCAAATTTCACTTATTTCGGACCAAAAATGTAACTTTACCAAAAACAACAAATTAGAATATTTAATGAGCTTTCCTGATTTTGACATAAAATTGAATATCTCCAAGAACTTCAATAACTTCAAGAAGCTTTGAGTCATTTTTGACCAATTTTCGCCCTAACCTTTATCTATCTTTTTCAAAAACTCCAAATTTTCATCTTTTGTCTTTGCTTTGTAACTTTACCAAAAACAACAAATTAGAAAATTTAATCAGTTTTTCCTAATTTTTTCATAAAATTAAATTTCTTCAAAAACATGAAAGCTTCAATTTTCGCACGCTTTAAGTCATTGTTAACAATTTTCTTCCCTAATCTTGATCTATTTTTTTTTCAAAAATTCCGAATTTGCATTTTTTTTTAGTTTTGAGTCGTTTCTAACTGATTTTGGGCCCTAATTCGTTCCTGACTTTTTCGAAAAACAAAAACACTTGAGTTTTGAGACGTTTTCAGTCAAATTTCACTTATTTTGGGCCAAAAATGTAACTTTACCAAAAACAACAAATTAGTAGATTTAATCAGTTTTGCCTAATTTTGTCATAGAATTGAATTTCTTCAAAAACAAAAACTTCCTTTTTTCAATCAAATTTCACTTATTTTGGACCAAAAATATAACTATACCAAAAACAACAAATTAGAAGATTTAATAAATTTTTCTGAATTTGTCGTAAAATTGAATTTCATCAAGAACATGAAAACTTGCGTTTTTCAGAAGCTTTGAGTCATTTTTGACCAATTTTTGCCCCAACCTTAATCTATCTTTTTTCAAAAACTCCAAATTTCCATCTTTTAAAGTTTTAGGTCGTTTCTAACTGATTAAAATGACACTAATCCTTACCTGACTATTTCGAAAATCACCAAACTTGCATTTTGAGAGGCTTTCAGTCAAATTTTACCTATTTTGGACCAAAAATGTAATTTTACCAGAAACCACAAATTAGAAGATTTATTAATCGGTTTTGCCTGATTGTGTCATAAAATTAAAAATTGAATTACTTTGAAGAAAACATGAAAACTTGCATTTTTAGACGCTTTGGGTGATTTTTAACGAATTCTCGCCCTAATCTTAGTCTATTTTTTCAAATCCCCAAATTTACATTTTTTTGCAGTTTTAAGTCGTTCTGAACTGATTTTTGGCACTAATTCTTACCTGCCTTTTCAAAAGACATAAAACTCGTGTTTTAGTAAAATTTTCAGGAGACGTTTTTAGTCAAAGGGGAGTTTCAGGAGACGTTTTCGGAGACGTTTTCAGTCAAATTTCACTTATTTTGGACCAAACATGTAACTTCACCAAAAACAACAAATTAGAAGATTTAATGAGTTTGCCAGATTTTGTCAAATAATTGAATTTCTTCAGAAACATGAAAACTGGGATTTTTAGACGCTTTTAGGCACTTTAAGTTTTTAACCGTTTTTTTGCCCTAACTTTGATCTTTTTTTTTCAAAAATTCCAAATTTCCATTTTTTGTAGCTTTAAGTCGTTTCTCTATGATTTTTTTCTGTAATTCTTACCTGACTTTTTCGAAAAACACCAAACTCGCGTTTTGAGACGTTTTCAGTCAAATTTCACTTATTTTGGACCAAAAATGTAACTTTACCATAAACAACAAATTAGAAGATGTAATCAGTTTTGCCCAATTTTGTCAAAAAATTGAATTTCTTCAAAAACTTAAGACTAGCATTTTTAGACGCTTTCAGTCATTTTTAACCATTTTTTGCTCTAACCTTTATCTATTTTTTTCAAAAACTCCAAATTTGTATTTTTAGTAGTTTCAAGACGTTTCTGACTGATTTTTGGCCCCAATTCTTACTTGATTTTTTCGAGAAAGACCAAACTTGCGTTTTGAGACGTTTTCAGTTAAATTTCACATATTTTGGAACAAAAATGTAACATTACCAAAAACAACAAATTAGAAGAATTAATCAGTTTTGCTTAATTTTGTCATAAAATAGAATTTCTTCAAAAACATGAAAACTTCCATTTTTGGACGCTTTGAGTCATGTTTAAGCAATTTCGCCATAATCTTAATCTATTTTGTTTTCAGAAACTCCAAATTTTCATTTTTTTTTACTCTACAAAATATCAAATAATTTTCTAACTTTAGGGTAAAATCAACCATTGGCAGTTTTGGCCACTTTTGGGTTGTATAAAGTCAATAAAGTAGCAAATGAAGTTTCTTTGATAAGCATCTACCGCGGATTTGAAAAACCAGCTCTAAAATTCTGATGTTCTTTTAGTGTATTTTGTAACTGAATATCAGCAGTTAAATAACCGAAATAAAATTTCTGTAGATTTTAATGTTTAAATGTTGAATTGGTTAAGTGATGAGCAAAGTCCTTGATTTTGAAAATAAAATATCCGTGGTGTTACTTACTATTCATGCCCTAAATGTTCAATAGAAGGTAACTTTAACTGAAATATGTCTTTTCTTGCTTACAATAACGTAGCAAAACGTACTGATTAGGTACTCTTTTAGAGCATGAACTCAACCTGAACATCTTCAAAAGAAACAAAAATCATTGATTGAAAAAGATCCTAATTTTGCTAGTGTGTAGTGGTACTAGACTAGGACCAACAGATTTTTTTTTAAATGTGATCTTTTATAATTCAAAGATAGCATACCCCAATCAAAGTGAATAATTTATTTTAACCATTAAGCAGAACTAAAAGAAGCAAATGTCCAGTTCCGTATTTTCATGGACATCCATTGGATGCCGATGAATATTCAGTGGTGCCATTGGGTGTATATCCATTAGATGTACAATGGATATCAGTAGTATTTTCTCAACATCCAATGGAAGTCCATCTTGGAGGGTATCCACCTCCACAAGTAAATGTCCATTGAATATTCGGTGGATATCAATTTGCTATGTGGGTATCTTTTCCGACCATCATCAACTTTGTTTTTTTAGATGGACCTAAAAAAGTACATACTGTAGGAGATATCCAGCATAGCGATTTTACATTCTTATCACCTGACAAGAATATATCTTTGAGGAGATTAAATTAATGTGATATTCAGGTGTGAAAATTATCATTTGGAACTTGAATATCACAATAGAAGAATGTGTTTCGCGACCTTCATTTCAGATTCTCAGAACATTCCAATTATGTTCCCTGTCATAATATCAATACACTCTTTAGCTATGTGATAAACATAAACATTTTTATGTTCTTTTGAATATTCCTGACATGTGATAATTATGTGGAAATTATCATTTGTGTGGCGAAACTTCATCCGCCGACTCACAGGTGGCAGCATTAGTCAGGTCAAAATGCTTCATAACATCACACCGCCTTTCCTGCGCAGAATATGTCTTCAAATAAAAGTTCCAAATTACTTTGATTTCTTTCCCCACATTGGGAAAAAGGAAGGCAATATGCATATTATTTTTTTCTTATTGAGATGTGGTCAGCAAGAGGTCTTCGACCTGTGACAGGTTAAATTGACGTAATTTCAACTTTATTTGTTGCTTGCGGTGTTACTAAGGCTCACTTCTACAAGTTCACTTTAAACTTTAGTTTGAAGATAAACGAAAGCTTTTGACAGATAAACAATGTAATATGCGTCTAAACCTGGAGTTTAAACTTCAAACTAAAGTTTAAACTGAACCTGTAAAAGTGGCACTAAATTTCACTTACTTAGAAACTATCTTAAGCGGTCTCAGGTCCATAACGATTATTTGGGCCTAGTGATCTTTGATTAAAATTGCTATGTGACTGATATATTATTATGGCCGAGCACAGCTGCACAGTCATTTACGTACCGGGGGACACCTAAATCAAACGTTATTAACACTCACTAAACGTTTTCATAATTCAACGTGTTAACGCTGCCTAAAAGCGATCCAAAAAATGCGTAAATAATCGGTGAAAGCGCTGAGAGATATGTCCTTTGCTTATATTACGTAGGTAACGTGACTGAAGATCGAATTTAATTAACATTATGGTCCGCAAAGAGGGGTGATTCACTGATGCTACCCCCATTCAACCCTTTGATGACGTAGAAATTACCGTTTAAAAATAATTAAGTAAAAACATGGAGTAAGTAAACAACCCGCCCGGACTGACAAGGCATTTTTCCGCACTAATTATGTCTGATAATTAAATATCTTCTGGTCCGGAATAACCATGATTAATTAAAAGCTCGCTCGCGGGTTACGTCATTAGAGCCCCGTTGGTCGTATTAAATAGAAAATCGCGTATCTAGGAGTTTACTATCTCCATCTACGTAGCAGCTGCACACGCGGGCATGATGGTTTTTCTACCAGTTTATATTATGAATTAAGTCAAGGAAGACTAAACACCGGAGTTTTAAAAAACCGTGCTTAACCTTGCCGGCTTGGTCCTTTGATCTCAGTAATGAGGATGAACAGACACTTTATTTGTGGGTTCCTTGCGATCGGTAGACCGGCGTTAACTATTTAGTAACTTTAATATTCATTGCTTTTTTAATTTGATGCATTTTCAGTCAAGAACATTGACGTAATGGCTCGACATGGACAAGTAAATGTCGGTTGTAGCCGACAGGATTCGGTGTTTTTCTGCACAAATTTTGTCACACAAAATGTGTTTCACAAAACTGGTGAAGCAAAATTTTTTTTGTCTCTTTTCTGATTGGTGGATGCCTCCAAGTCAGCTTTAGCCACAGAAATTTATTTTCTAACGTCATCTTAAGAGGTTTCTGAAGAACGTCCTCCTAGCCGTTTAATAGTGGTAATTTCTGCTCCAGCATCATTTGAAAACGTTGTTGAAGAACGTCTCAAGTGTCCTTTGTGCAGGATTGGAAGCTTTAAAGTCATACTTTGTGATTTTGGTTTAAGCTCCCCTCTTCTGTCTTAGTCCCCTTCTGTCTTAATCTCCGTGCATAATAATCCCAAAATCTGAAGATAGTGTCTTGAGAATATTAGAACTTCTTGTTTTTCCCACCACCTCGGAAGATTTTACCAATTGTCCTTTGGCAGGGGCTTCTTCAACAGGCTCCATTAGAAACGGTTCTCCATTTCTACATTTTGTTCTACAATTTTCGGTTTAGAAATTTGACTCGCCCTCTTAATGATGACTTTTCCTCAACAATCTCCTCGTCTTCTTCTTCTTCTTCTTCTTCTTCTTTAGGTTGTAAGGTAACTTTGACTTTGACTACTTCCGCTTTCTAAAATTTAGATGCTTTTTTCAATAAAACTGTTTCGGGCTCTATTTGTTTGGGAATTTCTTGTACTTTTTGCCCTCTAATTACGATTTAGATATGAAATTCACTAGTGGAGCATTCCCTTGGAATCGACTCCTACCTTTTGATAAACGCAGTTTCTAAAGCTTCATTCTTTGGTTTGGTCTTTTTCTTCAAGTTATCATTGATAGGAAGAACGGAATCTATTTGGTGTCTAGTTTTGGTAATACTTCTTCCGTTTTGCCTAGCCAGCAAAGTTTGAATTCAGTAGTGGAGCATTCCTTTGGATTCGACTCCTACCTTTCGATAAACGCAGCTTCTAAAGCTTCATTCCTTGATTTGGTATTTTTCTCCAAGCTATCATCGATAGGAAGAACGAAATCTAATTGGTCGTGTGGTTTTGCTAATACTTCTTTCGTTTTGGCCTAGCCAGCAAAGCTTGAGAAAACGACCATTAACCAAATTTTTTCTTTCTGAGATTTCATTACCGCTTTAACCTTGAATACCTCAGGTCAAACTTCTTCTTCATTTTTTCTTCACAAGGCTTTGGCACACCGTTTTCGATAAATATTTCTTCGGTTTCAGGTATCAGGGGTTACTGGGGTTTTAGGGGTTACTGGTTTATCTGGTTTTGTTTTCTTCTTTTTTTCTGTACGTCTCTTCAGAACAACCATATCAACGGAGGCTTTCTTCTTCTTGATAATCCTACCTGAACCTGAAAATTTGCGTCCTAATATGTCTACCCTGTTTGTCCAGTTTTCCGATTAATAACTTCACGATTACAGTATCACTCAAGTGAAGTATAACTCATCTGATTTATCGCATTAATTTTGAGAAACTTTTCCTCGTCCGTCTTAATCTTCTTGCACAATAATCTCAAGATAGTGTTTTGATAATATAAGAACTTGTTTTTCCCAGCACCTCAGAAGTTTCCACCAACTGTCCTTTGGCAGTGGCTTCTTCAACAGGCTCCATTAGAAACGGTTCTCCATTTCTACATTTAGTTCTACAATGTCTTTCGGTTTCGGAATTTGATCCGCCCTCTTAATGATGACTTTTCCTCAACAATCTCATCTTCTTCTTCTTTTTCTTTAGGTTGCAAGGTAACTTTGACTTTGGCCACTGCCGCTATCTAAGATTTAGGTGCTTTCTTCAATAAAACTGTTTCGGGCTCCCCTTCTTTGGGAATTGTTTGTACTTTTTTCCTTCTACTTACGATCTAGATATGAAATTCAGTAGTAGAGCATTGCTTTGGAAGCATTGCTCGGGATGGAAGTCGATGCATTGCATTGCATCGACTCCTACCTTTTGATTGACCCAGCTTCTAAAACTTCATTATTTGGTTTGGTCTTTTTCTTCAAGTTATCATCGATAGGAAGACCAAATCAATTTGGTCGTCTAGTTTTGGTAATACTTCTGTCGTTTTGCCTAGCGAGCAAAGCTTGAGAAAACCACCATCTATCACATCTTCATTCCTAAGACTTCGTTATCGCTTTAACTTTGAATTCCTCGGGTCTAAGTTTTCATCAAGTTTTCTTTGTAACTTCTTCTTCAGTTTTTTCTTAACAAGGCTTTGGCATACCCTTTTCTGGCTTTGCTTTCTTCTTTTTCTTTTTTTCAGTACGTTTCTTCAGAACAGCCGTATCAACGGACGCCTTCTCTGGTTCTTTCTTCTTCTTGATAATCTTAATTGCAACATTTTCTTACTCAGGATTTCTCCAGGCTTACATTAATACCTGAACCGGAAAATTTGCGTCCTAATATGTCTGCCCAGTTTGTCCACTTTCCCAATTAATAACTTCACGATTGGAGTATGACTCAATTGAAGTATGACCCATCTAATTTACCTCATTAATTTTGAGAAACTTTTCCTCTTCCGTCTTAATCTTCTTGCACAATAATCTCATGATAGTGTTTTGAGAATATAAGAGCTTCTTGTTTTTCCCAGCACCTCGGAAGTTTCTACCACCTGTCCTTTGGCAGTGGCTTCTTCAACAGGCTCCATTAGAAACGGTTCGTCATTTCTACATTTTGTTCTGCAATTCTTTTCGGTTTCGAAATTTGATTCGCCGTCTTAATGATGACTTTTCCTCAACAATCTTCTCTTCTTCGTCTTCTTTAGGTTGTAAGGTAACTTTGACTTTGACGTCGACACACTTTCTAAGATTTAGATGCTTATTGCAATAAAACTGTTTCGGGCTCTACTGCTTCGGGAATTTTCTGTACTTTTTGCCTTCTACTTACGATATAGATATGATATTCAGTAGTGGAGCATTTCTTTGGAATCGACTCCTACTTTTGAATAGACGCAGCTTCTAAAGCTTCATTCATTGGTTTGGTCTGTTTCTTCAAGTTCTCATCGATAGGAAGAACGAAATCTATTTGGTCGTCTAGTTTTGGTAATACTTCTTTCGTTTTCTCAAACGCTACTGGCTAGGCAAAGCTTGAAAACATTTTTAACGAGCCATTTTTATGAGGCTTCGTTATCGTTTTAACTTGAATCCCTCCGGTCAAACTTCTTCTTCAGTTTTTTCTTCACAAGGTTTTGGTACCATTTTAAATAAATATTTCTTCGGTTTCAGGTATCGGGATTACTGGTTCTTCCGGCTTTTTTTCTTCTTTTTCTTTTTTCTATACGTTTCTTCGGAACAACCGTATCAACGGACGCTTTCTCCTCTGGTTCCTTCTTTTTCTTGATAAAGTTAATTGTTTCCACCCTCTTAATGACGACTTTTCCTCAACAATCTCCTCTACTTCTTCTCCTTCTTTTTCTTTATGTTGTAAGGTGACTTTGACTTTGACCACTTCCGCTTTTTAAGATTTAGGTGCTTTCTTCAATAAAACTGTTTCGGGCTGTACTTTTTCGGGATTTTTTTTTCTACTTTTTATCTTCTATTTACGATTTAAGTATAAAATTCAGTAGTGGGGCATTCCTTTGGAATCGACTCCTACTTTTTGATAGACGGACCTTCGAAACCTCCATTCTTTGGTTTGGTCTTTTTCTTCAAGTTATCATCGATAGGGAGAACGAAATCTATTTGGTCGTCTGGTTTTGGTAATACTTCTTTCGTTGAACCACCGTTAACCACCTTTTTTCTCCTGAGACTTCGTTATCGCTTTAAACTTGAATTCATCGGGTCTAAGTTTTCGTCGAGTTTTCTTTGTAATTTCTTCTTGAGTTTTTTCTTCACAAGGCTTTGGCATACCCTTTTCGATAAATATTTCTTCGGTTTGAGGTATCGGAGTTACTGGTTCTTCTGGCTTTGTTTTCTTTTTTTTTCTTTTTTCTGTACGTTTCTTCAGCACAACCCTATCAATGGACGATTTCTTCTCTGGTTATTTCATTTTCTTGATAATCTTAATTGTAACAGTTTCTTCCTTAAGATTTCCCTTAGGCTTGCACTAATACTGGAACCTGAAAACTTGCGTCTGACTATGTCTGCCCAGTTTATCCAGTTTCCTGATTAATAACTTCGCGATTGGAGTATGACTCAATTGAAATATGACCCATCTGATTTATGTTATTGATTTTGAGAAAGTTTTCCTCTTCCGTCTTAATCTTCTTGCATAATAATCTCGAGATAGTGTCTTGAGTATATTAGAACTTCTTGTTTTTCTCACCACTAGTAGATTTCACCGGTTGTCCTTTGGCAGTGGCTTCTTCAACGCTCCATTAGAAACGGTTCTCCTTTCGACATTTAGTTCTGCAATGTCTTGAGTTTGGCCACTTCAGCTTTCTAAAATTTAGGTGCTTTCTTCAATTAAACTGTTTCGGGCTCTACTTCTTCGGGATTTTTTTGTACTTTTTGCCTTCTACTTACGATTTACATATGAAATTCAGTAGTGGAGCATTTCATTGGAATCGACTGCTACTTTTTGACCGACGCAGCTTCTAAAGCTTCTTTCTTTGGTTTGGTCTTTTTCTTCAAGTTATCATTGATAGGAAGAACGAAATCTATTTGGTCGTCTAGTTTCGGTAATACTTCTTTCGTTTTCTCAAACTTTACTGCCTAGGCAAAGCTTGAGAACATTGTTAATTTTCTTTGTAACTTCTTCTTCAGTTTTTTATTCACAAGGCTATGGCATACCCTTTTCGATAAATATTTCTTCAGTCTCAGGTGTTCTTTTTCTTTTTTTGTCCGTTTCTTCCTCGGTTTCTTCAGAACAACCGTATCAACGGACGCTTTCTTCTCTGGTCTCTTCTTCTTGATAATATTAATTGTAACAGTTTCTTCCTCAGAATTTTCCTTAGGCTTACACTGACACCTAAAATTGAAAATTTCCTTTTTAATATGTCTGCCCAGTTTGTCCAATTTTCTGATTAATTCCTTGACGATTAGTGTACGACCCAATTGGAGACCCATCTCAGTTATCTCCTCCTTTTTGCGAAACTTTTCGTCTTGCGCCTCAATGTTCTCTTAATCAAGATTGATTAATGATCTCAGCAGAAGAGCCGCGCAAGACTCCTTCCTAAACTCTTCTTCTTTGCAAATGTTACTGTCTTCGATTCTCAGATTGTCAATTCTTCCCATATAAATATCGCCTGTTCTGGAGTATTTAGTTCTTTCTTTTTGTTCCTGCGTCTTTAATTCTCTTAAGATAAGAGGCGGAAACTAAATGTGCTGTAAATACGTGGGTGGAAATGAAGTGTGAGGGTATATTCTGGGGCTTCAAATAATCGTATTTTCCGTAGCTCACCCAAAAAGTAACAATAATTTATTTTCTGATAGTGATAAAGATCTTGCATTGCTCTAATTATCTGTCTAATTATTTGTGATTTTAGTAAGTTCCTTTGTTCCACAAAGACCAGCAAAAGCAAAAGAGGAAACCCCTTTGCACTCTTTTACTTTTTCAATGGTGCTTATACTGAGTGTATAATGATTGCTGCAGTGAATAGAAGACATCCTAACTATACAAAAAGTTTTTAAGGCGCAATTTGTACAAATTACACTCAAAAGTCGGGTTCAACTAAACTCGACTGGTATACTTATGCCCACCAATAAGAAAAGCGTTACTGTCGCCAAGTGCCACAAATTATCTTAATTTGACAGCAATGCGATACACATGGGCGGGTTTAAGTACCAGTGGAGTTTAGCTGCACCTAACTTTGAGTGTGACTTAGAAACAACTGGGTCTTACTAGAGTTATCCCAAACAATAGCATTAAAGTTTAAAGGTTGGTTTAAAACAAAATGCCAGTGTTAGTGTTTTCATTTTGATTGACCTAATAACATGACGATTATGACATTGAAATAAAATCTAAGGCAACTTAACAAACAGCAATTGCAGGAAGTGTCAAACAAGAGGAACCCCCTATGAAAGAAGAATTAAAAGAGAGGAGCCCAAAGAAGAAGTAATCCCAAGAAAAATCCATGGAGACAGAGCCATTTTCAGCTTTTAGATTCTACGAAGAAGTAAAGACCTTCTTCAAAGAAACAAAGCAAGATTATCAGCAATCGGAGGAGGAAAATTCTACCAAAGTACCTTGAGAAGGGGATGAAAAACATTTAGTCGTCTGGTTTGAGTAATACTTCTTTTGTTTCCTCTTGTCTTAACCATTTCTTCTTCTTGCTGAGACTTCGTTATTGCTTTAAGCTTAAATTCCTCGAGCTTAATTTTTTGTGGAGTATTCTTTGAACTTTCTTCTTCGGTCACTCCCTCACAAGAATTTTTTGACGAATATTTCTCTGTTTCAAGAGCTTTTCTGGTTTTGTTTCTTTTTTTTTCTCTACAAGTTTTTCATTTCGTGTTCAAAAGTCTTATTTTCAGTATATTTGTAGAAGAATAGAAGTCTCTGTTTGTTTCCAGTTTATTAGTTTAATTTTAATAGTTTCCTCAGGAATTTCCTGCTCTTTCTTTGTAGGCATGTCGTCTTTGAGAGCTTACTTCTGTCGTTCTTTTTTCTTGATATTGTAGATTGTAACAGGTTCAGTGGGTTCTTCTTCGAGACTTTCCTTAGGCTTTCACTAATACCTAAACGCTTTATTGACTTCCTCCGGCTTTTACTTCTGGTTGATTTCAACATCAATAAGTGAGCTTCTTAAGCTTTGTTAAATCTTTTTCCTCATTCTTAAGTTTTTTTATTTCATGTTTTTGATTTTTTTTTCAGCTTAGATAAGCCCCAATTAAAGTGACTTGAAGAAGTTGTACTGTTTCATTGATTGGTGGGAAATTCAACCAGTAATCCTGATTTTCAACTTAAGCTTCTGATGGTTCAACCTTGCTGTGGGTTCTTCTGGTAGCTTGGAGATTTTTCAACTTGATGTCTGCCAATTTGACTATCTCGGAAATGAGATTTTTGAGCCTTGACCTCAACAATTGATACTAGAAGAGGTACCTACTGGTTTAGCCATCTTCGCTTTCTAGAATCATCGTATAAAATTTCTTTTCTCTTCTTATAAGTTTATCGAAGTCATCATCCCATTTTTCTTGATCCACAATTTTAGATACCTTTTTCTTCTGCTTGAGCTTCAGGGTTGCAGCCTCTTCAATGGTCCTGAACAATAACGCATTGTTCTTGAGAACTGCGTCTAAGGTACTCACAAAAGAGGTACTTGCTTGAATTACCCCAAGGCAGTCAACGTGGACAACAATTCTGATCATAAGCCTCAAACCCAATGCCTCGGGTTGTTTTCACGTTTCTTTAGTACTTTTTTCTTTTTTTTATATCCTCATCAGTAAGTACTGGTGACTCTGTGGGTTTAATAATATCAGGTTTGTGCTAAAGTTTTTTTTTATTCGAATTGATTTAGATATGACTTTTCATGCTTCTCTTTGGGCTTTGGTTACTGTTTGTATTTGAGAGTACCCTCAAAGGACCCCCCTATACTAAGATTATCGGAAATAAGACAAATAAAAATTTCCACTAAGTAAGCAGAAACTGCCAACGTTTCGACGTTTGTTGTCGCCTTTCTCAATGCTAAAAGCAACAAGAACTGCTTCTTAAATTTGTGCAATGCTTTTGGAATAGGTTACATCTAGAATCCTTCTTCTGTATAGAAAATATTATAACTGCTCTTTATCATTCATAATTAATTTTTTTGCAGGGTTTGGCACAAGACTAGAAGTTAAGTACATAAATATAACATCATAAACAGCTGTGTGATTGTAAAATCGATTTGGCGGCGAGCGTTCTTAGGTGGGTGCCTTAATGAGCCTAATTTGCATGAGAAATTATGACATTTTCGACTCACGTATTTTTTGTTCTAACCGGTGCGCCCCATTATCGGCCATCTTGCGTGCTTGAGGGAAATTTTCGGTAGGGCCATTATTCTTCTACGGTAAGGCAATTCCAATGCCAACGACCAATGGCATTCCTTTAATCGCAGGTCTGGTTCGCAAAGGTGAACGATTGGAATTTGAACTTCATTGAGTTAAGTTTCATCCGCATCAAAGTATATTAATCCTATATAAAAGCATTTTGTCGATTGTACAACAGCATTATTAAGAAATCATATATATAACATAATAGCCCATATATTCAGAGTACAAATTAAAAAGAGCCGCCGTGTGAGGTCTCCGATTCTTGTTTCGGAGGTGCGGAACGTGAAAGCTGACCAGATAGTAATTTATAACGCCTCAGAGGTTTTGAGCCGGTCTTTTTTGCTTTGAACGTGAAAACTTCACACCACATTTTTTGCTGCTTTTGGTTATAGTTATCCCTCATTGTAGGTAGAGCTTAAAATTAAAAAATATAAAAAGCAGAAGCTATAAAATTTTAGACATCTTGTATCAGGTTACGCCTTTACCCCCAGTGAAAGTTCGAATCGGTATAAGGCACCCTGCTTAGCATTTCGAAAAATCGATCCAGCAGCAGACACGCAACCAATAGAGGGCATTCGACAACTTTTAATTATCTTTGAACCGAGACAAGGTCTTTTTATATATCTACAGAAGTCCTGATGCAAATCGGCGGCGTTCCACCCAAAAAGGAAACGTTGAAAAAGCTAATTGATAATTCAAAAATTATTATCGACACATCAGAGTCAACAGAAAAGTGTGAAATCGTCCCTGATTCAAGCTGACTTCTTTCGGCCCCACCGGCTTGATTGATGGTTCTTCAAGGCCCCAATTTCGGTCGGCATGCAACGTTTCTTGTTATACCATCAAAACGGGCCTCTTATAATCTTTTGTGAACTTGTATACATTCGGAATCTTTTAATGTGTTCATTTTCATTATATGTTGGGCGGCGGATTGATTAGAGACCACACCACACCGAATATTTTCATGTTAAGAATGAGAGTAGAGAAGTCTGCAACAAGACGGAAATCTCTTCCGGTATTTGAAATTTCAATTCGCGAAAGAAGGACAACAAGAGAAAAACAGTTTCTTTCTTTTTTGATGACCTGAATACATAAAAATTATAGAAAATGGGCGAGGTTTAATCGCAATTTTCTAGGTTTAATTATTCCAACCATTAAATAAATCCCAAAATCTTGGAGATTTTCGACTTACTTATCTCAATCTTAAAGCTCCGCAGAACCAACAGCAATTCAGATCAGAGCCTTTTTCACTCATGGCCACTTGCATCGACTTGTTTGAGTTTAATGTTGTTTTGACTGTGATATAATGCGTCAGAAATATCACAGCCAAAACAACTGCCGTTACTGCCTTATGCACGGTATGAAAAAACATGAATACTTTGTGCAAATCTCTATTAAAATACTTTTGACGGACCGTTTGACTCCCTGTTTATTGAAAAAGGTCCCTAAAATAGAGGGTGTTCATTTGGAAACGTCAGTCATTGAGTTGGTTGATAAATGTTATAAAAGGATGGAGTTAAGCACGTTTATTACTCCATCCCCATCAAAAATTTCTATAGCCAAATTGACGACTTTTTCTAATGCACACTTGTTGGTTTATAACGGGTGATTTTGTAAACTAGAAAAAGGAAATTACTGCGATTTGTAGAAGATTGAGGGTTCATATATTTTAACATACTGTTACGCCCGACCGTCGCGTCGGTCCACAGAGATTTGGGCAGAAGCGGCAACCCCGAGCGCCGACCGCGACACCTGTTTCCCATCTAGACTAAACGAGAATTAGGCACAGTCGCCTCCGTTCTCGAAAGTACGAGAGTGTGTTCTGGCCGGGTATATAAAAATAAGCAAAATAAGCGGACGAGCGAACAGTGCGAATTGTTAGTAGAGAGTAATTGTGTTTTAATCGTGTTGTAATAGTTAAAAGTAAATGAAAGTGTGTAGTTAAGTGACGATAAATTATTGGAACTTGTATCCCGCAACAACTGGTGTCAGAAGTGGGATAATTTTCGTCAAATTTGTGACTGTACGGACAAAGGAGTCGTCGCGCGCGTAAAATTTTGCGATGTAAGAAGAGTGCAAGGAACTTCGGTGATTTCGACAGGCCATATACTCGATCTACGACAAAACTCATGGATGAACAACTGGCAGCACTTATGGAAATGCTGAAGAAGGACAAAGAGGAACAAAGAAATTTTCTGGAAGAACAAGAAAAACAAAGACAATTTGAGAAGAAGGAACAAGAAAAACAAAAGCAATTTGAGATAAAGGAACAAAGAAAAAATCAAGCTGCTCCGTTTCAAGCATTTTTGATAGTCGTCGCGAGTTGCAAGGACTTGTCTCAACCAAAATGACTAAAGTCAAGCAAGACGTAGATCAAGTCAAACAGGACGTGGTTCAAGTCAAATAAGACGTGGATCAAGTCAAACAAGACGTGGATCAAGTCAAACATGAAGTATAGATGAAGATGACGGAGTTAGAAGAACGGATCTGGAAAACAAGTCGCAGTGGGTCAACTTCAACCGCTGAGCGGCTAAACATTTCTAGGCCTCCAGTCTTCGAGGGCACTACTTCTTGTAGCATTTATAAAGACCTATTTGAGCTGCAGCAGTTAAAACTGGATGTACAGATGACAAGGCTACCGAACTTTCAGTAGCTTTGAGAGGAAAGGCTACAGATATCATACCTATATTGTCGACCACTAAAAAGTGTAATTACAACAAAATTACTGCGGCGCTAGAGCGGAGGTTTGGTAATGCTCATGGCGAATAATCTACAAGACAAAGCTACGGATGAGGCAGCAGAAGCCAGGCAGTTTGACAAGATTAGCATATCCTGCGGCTCCCTCTAATTTCCTTGAGCAGCTATCAGTCTAGCAGTTTAGCGAAGGAGTTCGCAACAGTGAAATGAAATGCCATTTGAGGTTGACTCCTCCTTCCAGTGCAAATGAGGTATTAATTCGGGCATTGGAATATGAGGGGTCGACAATAAACACCGGCCACAGAGTTAGAATACTTGACGTAGAGGAAGAGCCGCAGCCAAACTCAAACTTGAAGCAATTGTTGGACGAGTAGCGTGAATTCAGGAAGCAATTGACTTCATATTTCCACCAGTCAAGGAGCAGGGTACAAGAAATTGGTTACAGAAGGAATATGGACCGAAATGCCGACCTACAGAAACCCGGATCTTGCTTCAACTGCGGCAGAATGGGCCATTTTGAAAGGGACTGTCTCGTTCGACGGGAAAGGAGTCAGACTCCGCCACGACGACAATCTGGCGGACTGACACATCAGCCAAAAAACTAAGACCAGGGGCGAACGCTGACTAGCCCCACGGAAGCCCCCAGGATCATTAGGATTGGACAGTTTGGAAAAAGCGTCACCATCCCTGGCAAAATTGAACATCATCCAGGCCGATGTCATGGTAACGCAGATGCATTATCACGCGGGCCTTGTAAAGGGGAATGTCGACATTGCCAACGAGTAGAACAACGAGAAGGACTAAGCATTCTTAGGAGAACCAGGATTGACGTCGACGAACATTCGACCACTGAGCAAATGAAGGTCGAAGAAACAACCTAAAATGCTGGGTTAATACGTCAATGGAAGTTGGAAAATCAAAGACCTGATTGGAAGGACATAGCAGATAAAATCCCGGAAATAAAAGCCCACGCTCAATGGGATTCCTTGGCGATTCAGAATGGTTTACTGAAGAGGACTTGGGAAAGCCCCTACGGAAAAAATGCCACGCTCCAGCTTGTCGTACCAGAAAGTAGACGGAAAGATGTCAGATTTTGGCTGACGAATTCTTCAGACGACACTCGCCGCTTCCCTTGCAAGAGAATCAGCTATTTCATTGCCCTCAAGGCCTTTGTGTTGTGGAGTCCAGACTAAAGCTAGCGTATTATGCTCTCACATGTAGTTCAGTGTGTGAAATCAATGTTTTGAACTCCCCAGACAGTTCTCGAAGAGATCCTGCTGGAGTCCAATGCTTTGAGTGCCGCTTGACTGTCCGAATATATTTTGATATTTTTGCTTGCCCAGTTTTGAATGCCTATAGACCTAGCAGATGATAGTAGGCAATGGTATGGAGCTTCACTTGAAATATTGTTGCGTGCTTTCCCATACTCTTCTGTGTATGGCTTGCTAGGCAAAACCATTCCATTTAGAGGAGGCGAAATATCTGGGCGTAATACTACATAAGACACTAAACTGGAATGCACATACAGATTGAATGATCAGCAACGCCTGATCCGCTGATCTCTGCTTAACCTGCATGGTTACAACCTGTGCACCGACTATATGAATTGCTGCAAATTCATGGCCAGCAACTTCTCAAGACCTCTTGCGAGCGGTAGAAAAAACTAATTTTTTGGTTACAATGGACTTACCAAAAAGTTGTCAGTGAAATTAAAAGCGAAAAAAAGGTTAAGGCCTAATCAGACTGAGGCTATATTATTGGTAACAAAATTTTATACCACTATTACCCGAAGCTTGGCCAGAAGCCCCAAAAAGTCCTTTCAAGCTCAAGAATAAACTATGTGCTCAAGGTCATCAAGGCTTCGAATGCATAATGCAGAATGCGAAAGAATAGCAACCATATAGTAGTGCAGGCATGAGAAGAACTTTCCCGATCTATGTAGGCAAAAGCTGACAGTGCCATCTACACACTTCAAACTTTATTGACATACGTGAAGTACGGACGTACCGTACCTGATGTAGAAGATAAAAACCCCTACGACCAAAGTCATTGCATTCCTGGACGACTCTAGTCACCATCCGTTACATCTAGCCCCCAAGCAAGGAAATGATGCAAATTAGCATCATTAGTCATTACAACGAAGCAGCAAGAAGCAGCAATACCACAGAAAAGGAGAAGGAAATGCAGGATCTTCTCCTATTCCTGGATGTGGTTCTATCAGAATTGTTTCTATTTTTCTCTGTTCTTCGCCAATCTCGTCCACTGTTTGCCTGCCACTGTTTTGGACCCACCTTCTTTAACATTTTCCCATGGTTCTTTTTAAATTCTTTGATCTCTAATCGGGAATTTTTGTGTCTATCTGCTGTCATCATATATGGCTATATATCCAGCTCAAACTATGTTTGTCCATTGCTGAATGTGGGTCTATCCGAGCTGTTTCTATCTTTATCTGTCCTTGGCTATGGCCTGCCACTGTCTTCGATCAATATTCTTCGAGATCTTCCTATGCTTCATCTTGTATTCTCATTTCGAAATTTAAGTGTAGTCTTTTCTGCTTTTTTTTGTGGACCATTACAAAATACCACAAACTCTGCTCTCTTCATTATCACATTTTTTCTACTGCACTTTTTTGTACCGACTGCTTTCACTATTGACCCATTATGTTTGCTGTAATTCTTATTTCTCTACTTTCTGTGTCCTTCTCTTTTCCAATGGTGTGTCCGCAGTTCTATAATTTCACAATTTGATGGGTTTTCATTTCTCCTTTTTCATACTCTTAGATACGACCCGAGTTTCGTTTATACTATTTATGGCCATTTCCACCAAGCAAATGATATTTGCTTGGTGGAATGACACCAAGCAATTGAGTATACTTATAGTTAAGGGCCCTTAAGGCATAGCTGTTAGCATGAGTAACCATGGAAGCCTTAACTAAATGTGTTTAAAAATTGCTTGATGCGAACGGCCCTTACTTTGCAAGTGTTTCGCATTTCTCAGCTTTTTCTAACGAAGAAATATGCAGACTTTATTATTGCAGGGACGGAATTTGGAATCGCAACTTTTCAAGAAGATCATGTAACTTCTGGAAATACGCAAAACAAGGACAACTCCGCTCCATTGGAACCATGGAACAATACTTCTGCAAAATGGAAGCAGACCACCAGGAAGATTGGAACAAATTTCTGATTCTTTTAATAATGGCTTACAGAGATGCAGTGGATCACACAAAAGGAAATACCTCTACCAAGGTTATATTTGGTAAAGAATTTCGTCTTCCGGTAGGTTTGGTGTACGGATCACCAAAAGAACCGGTGCAAGATGTCCAGAACTATGCTGATGAGCTTCGAGAAAGATTAAAGGAAATCCATCGAAATGTGGGGACAAAGATAAAGATTGCCAGCGATCTGATGAAAGCCAGATATGACCTAAGGTCGAGTTCTGCAGGATTTAAGGCAGGTGACTTGGTGTGGCTGTATAATCCACAGAGGAAGAAGGGAAAGTCTCCCACGTTGTCTTCAAGTTGGTAATCAAACGGATCAACGACGTGGTATACAGGATCCAACGTACCCCTAGAGCAAAGACGAAAGTGGTTCATCTTGAACGGTTAAAAATTTACGGTCGTGGAGATTTATCTGATCGAGACGATCAGAACTAAGAGAACCCGTCTAGACTAAACGAGAACCGGGAACAGTCGCCTCCGTTCTCGAAGGTACGAATTCAGGACAGGTATATAAACCGGGGGGGGGGCTAGGATCGAATAGATAGTGCAGTGTAGTAAATAAGCAAAATAAGCGGACAAGCGAACCGTGCGAATTGATAATAGAGAGTAATTGTGTTTCAATCGTGTTGTAATAGTTACAAGTAAATAAAAGTGTGTAGATGATTGACGATAAATTATTGGAACCCGTATCCCGTAACAATATGTATCAATTTTTTCTTAATTCACACCGGACCTGTTGCTTCAATTTCGAATAAAAAAAAATACATTGAAGATTGAACTTGAATATGCAGGGAGAGGGTATATTAAAAAGTTTGGCTAACCACGCAACAGGTTGGGAAAAGTAAAGCTATGATTTTGAACAGGTCAATTTTTCAAATAGTTATTTTCTATTTCCTAACATTATGATTTCTGCTCAACGGCATAATAATAAAATTTAAATTGCAATATTACATTAAACCTACTCTTAGAGAAGTCCGTCGTAAAAAGGTTGGAAAATCTCGCAACTGAAGATGGGGAAGAACTGATGAACTACTAGGTGACCAAAATAGGTCAATTAGTTTACAGACCTAGGTGAAAACTGTACAGGGTAGTCAAATAATAACGACTTTTGTCTGTAGCTAGAATGCTGTAAACTCGACGGTAAATGATAAAAGTTGAAACAAAAAAGTCATTAAAAAAAGTAATAAGGAAAACTCTGTCAAACATTTTTTTTGATGTAGCATTAGTTTTACTCGAAAATTGGATAACAGATGAATTTCATAGGACTTTATATATCTGATGCAATTTTTGGATGCATCTTTGATACCCGAATAATTCCTGTCGTGTTACACTTGCCGCTAATATTAGCCATTCTAGAGAAAATGTCCATGAAATATAAAAATTCTCAATTTTTGAACATAAGTCATTCAGGTCAGGACAAAACGACTGAATGCTTCATATCCTTGTTTAGAGTGGTTTTTATTACAAAAAATACACTTTTATAAATATATCATAGAAAACTAAAATACGAAAGTGCCACTCGTTCTTTTTCCTACAGTAAATAAAAACTTTTCAAAAAATTTATATATTGATATTTAAAATAAATTTTCCCGAAATTGGTTAATTTTAAAATTAAACGACAAAAAACATAAATTCCTGTTTGTGTGTGTGTATCCAATGATGTATGTTTGTGTGTGTGTATCCAATGATGTATCCAAAAATTTTATGAAATGCATGTAAAGATTGTTTTTCAAAATTTCAATAATGCTCAATTTTTGAGAAGAATTGGCAACGATGAATCAACAAAAAAAGTTAAGTTTTTTTTTTGGTCACTCTCCTTAATGAGAGTTTTGTTTCGAACTTTCATCATTAACAGTTTTCGAGATATAAGCGAGTGGCGTCCTTATTTGAACACTTGGTATATATTATTATTAGTACCAACCATAATTTAAATATCCTCTACTGGTCGATACCTAATTACTTACTACTGTAAAATGACAAGCAATAAATAAATATTATTTGTTGTTTTTAAAAATAAAAATTGGAGTTTTCTTAACAAAGTATGTTTCTACTTTTTGGGCGCAGAACATCCCCACTAAAGTTTGTCATAAAAACACCTGGTCCTTGTCACCTTGTATAAAAAAATTTTTAATGTTTAGGTGTCATTTTGTTAATATTTCAAATGTGTAACTTTTTTCCATTTAAGTAAATTGGTATCTCTTATCACTCTTCAGTTTTTAGTGTTTTTAAAACTAGTATACAGAGGGCGTTCCATAAAATAACAATCAAATATGTAATATGTATTTATTATATGCGCTTGGATACTTTGATGGCAAAATCGTATAATTAAAGAAAAAATGTCTTGAAATAAATAATATACAAAATCAATAATAGTAAACATCTCTCATTGTTTTAAAATTAAAATAAAAATTTTAAATATTAATTATTTGGCGCTCAAGGCGGGGCACAGGTTCTTAAAATTTATGTGATGGGTTCATAAATAATTTCTCTGTAACTAAAATCTTTCATCCCATAAATATTTATCGGACTTTTGCGGAATTAATTATTTATTTATAACATTCAATGTGGAGAAGAACTTCTTTCTTTCGCAGAACAGTTGTCTTCTAACTTCGCTGGTTTTCCTAAATTTATTATTTCTTTAGTTTTGTTTATTTGTTTTCAATCACCTTTATAAGATTGAGTAGAATATAATAAATTATTTGGTGCCTAATGCTGAGCTCGTTTAGTAGAGTATTATAATGATGTAGTAGGTATTTATTTCGTTTTTGTCAGTTGGCTCGAAACAGAAAATTGAGATCTCAATTCAGGTAGATAATAATCAATGTTTTTGATCAATCAATTGAAATTGATACTTTTAGTGGCGTTTCGAAAATAATAATTATTTATTCTAAAATATACTCAAGCTTCTGCTGAAAATCGAACTCACTGAGTGGTCATAGCATCCGCATGGCAAGTGGAGGATATGGGTTCGATTCCCAGCAGATGCTTGACTTTTTCTTTAACGGTAAACGCCACTAAAAATTTCAATTAAAGTTATCAATAATAAGTTTTTAGTAGGTAAGAAATCAAGTCTTCTAAAATTGCTTAAGTTTACTTCGTATTCTGCTGAATTAACGCATAGATTTCTCCTCAAATCCCCGTTCCCTTTTTTGGGTGCATTTGTTCAGTTTGAGACCAGAATTTCAAATTTAAATAAAAAATGCTTTTAAACGATATATCTAGGTATCAAAAGCAACAAAAACAATTTATTGTTCTAAAATTTGTTCAGTGTTAAATTCATAAGAATTCTTAAAAAAAAATGTTTTGAAACAATAATCATTTAAACAGTAAATATTAAACATTTATCGCCGAAAGCAGGTCACAATTTCTTAAAATCATTTGCTGTTTAATGTATTTTTTCATACCATATGTATTTTCTTTTCACGGTCCTTTTGCTGAATGCATTGTTTTATTTATTGCTGAAAGTGGAACAGATCTCAACATTTAGCTGTATAGTGTATCTTGAAATACTTCTACGCCAAAAAAAAAAAACATAAATAAACGTATATTTCCGAAAACACCTCATTTCCGTAATACTGCTTGTTGAATTATCAAAATCTAGTTTAATTTTTCTCCTAGTGCCTTCAACTTTAGAGTATTTTACTTAAATTTTCGAGTAGGTATATGGAACACATTATGATCTATTTAGACAAAGTTTATATTTGTTAAAATATTTTCTGTGGTCGGGCCTCATATTTTTTTCTTAATGTGCCTATTCATTGCTTGAAGTTTATAATATGTACTTGTTCTGTATGGCAAAATTTTACCTCTTGTATTACCTAAATAATTTTAATTGTTTTTGCAAATCTGTGAATAAAAACACATATTTTTTTAGAAAGGTTTTAAGTGTTCACAAAGGTCTCTTTAATATTAAAAAAGACCCAAATGATTAATTATTACAGTATAAAAAAAATTTAAAAAAATCTCGTAAAATAAAAAAAAAATAATTTTAATACCCTGTAATTTAATAACTTACGCTGTAATTTAATAACTTCGGAATTATCTTCATACAAACTTTTTGTCAATTTTTTTTTGACGCAGAAGACGCTGTTACAATTTATTGCAATATTTTCGGAACACTCTGTATATCTACCCAATCTTTTATGTAACAAAGCACAACAGCCCTACAACACTAAAAACTAGTTATTATTTTTTTAAATTTGAGGACTCTTCTTAATTTTCTTCATAACTACCAGACACTTTTTGGTTTTCAACAGAAATTTTACTAAATATGGCATGCTCATTGGAAATCGTCATCTAGAAAGCTATAATTGACAAAAAAAGTATGGCATAGGACATAGGTAATCAAAGTAACAAGACTTTTCTTCTTTACTCTTTTTCTTTTCACATTTTACAGACACTAGATGACGTTTTGCAGGGAACACTCCCTATTTATAATATTTGGCGCCGAACATGGACCGCCTTTTCTCAAAATTCATGCGCAGGTGCATTTCTTAATACTAATTTTTAGTAAGATATAGTGTCGATATGGTTCATATTTTTCTGAGCTAATTGATTAATTGGTTGGCATCTAAACGTGGATTAAGAACAGTTTGCTCCCCAAGGAAAACCCTTTTGTAGTTAAATACAAAAGCCCTTAAAAACATCGATGCCACTTTAGTGCCACTTAGGAATTGATTATGAAAATTTGAAAGGTTTTTGTATTGTCTTGAAACTTGTTCATGGTATAGAGATCGTCTAATCACTATTATAAATTCAGAAATGCTGAAGAAGGACAATAAAAAAACTTTCCACTTTACACCACTAACCTATGTCTCAAGGGCTAATATCAAGACATAAACAAGTAGGTATATGACTTTGTTTATATGTTCCTATATCCAAGAATGTTGAAATTTAGTAGCTATCATATTACGTCCTTTCTGTCCTTTTAATGAATGAAAAGATATGGACAGCAGGTATAGGACATAAAGCTACTTAATTTTTTTCAAGTTGGCAAAGTTTTGACCTATATTGAGGTTTCCCTCAGGAATTATTTTAGTCAGAGAACCCTCGGTGTCACACAAATAACCATTAAATTACTCGTTTGTGATTGACGGTTATTTGTGGGATCTGGAGAATTACCACTGTTGCTACAAAAAAAAAACCTTAAGGAAGGCTACGATAAAGGTCCGCATTTTGAAATAAGTGCCACATCTAACCCATAGAGTTTCTGTATGCGCAATACTTAGGTTTTGGTGGTAACTAATAGGCATCAGGACATTTTTTTCATAACAGAAATTCTTAACGTACCTGCACTCGATTCTCCAGCCGACGAATCGAACGTCTTTGACGTCATCTGGAACAAGGCGTCCAACGGGGTCGCCCCAGGACCCCCTGGTTTTCCCTGTTGCTGGTGTTGCTGCTGGTGCCTCTGCCTCTGGATCGACGCCGGTACAATGTCCGGCGAGCAACAATCGCTGGCTACACTCGACGACCGATCACTTCCAGTTTCGGACGTGTAACTCGCGTTAAACCCCATAAACTCGGGCCGCAACAACGCCAATTGCTGTTGCACCTTTAAATGTCTGTGCAAGGTTTCCAGTCTTTGGTGGTGGGCCTCCACTTCCGCCGGATCTATGTCCCAGGGACGTACTATTCGCGTGCATTGGGGCTTTGCCGGTTTGTGACTGAGAATGTCCGCGATCGAGAAGCTCTTCACCCCGTCTTGTCGTTCTTCGATTTCGACCGTTGGAGAGCTTATTCGTCGGTTGGTTTCGATCATTTTCAGTTTTTTCAGCGGCTCAAAGTAGTCCTCTGTATCAGAGTCCGGGCATCGGTAAGTGTCCTGACGCGAAGGGGTCGGTTCTCTTGAGCATTTGAGCGAAATTGGAGCCCGGATAGCAGGACTGGGGCAGCCTACGCTAATTTCATCATCAGACGTGTATTTGGGTTCTTGCAGCGATGTCGCATCCACAAGGACAGGACTTGGGGACCTCGAGGTGATTGGGCTCTGGTATCTAGATCCTAGGTATGGCGACATCTCGTTGGGAATACTCTTCGGCGATGCAGAGTCTATATCTTGCATTTTCCGTTCAAATAACTAAAGCACGAGAGTCTTTGCATTCACCAAATGATGATATTGGGAGCACCATCAGGATCGTGCAATAATTACATAACGCACTATCACAAGAAACTATTAAGAGTTCGAAAAAAAGTCCCGAAATATCTCAATACACACGTGATACCTTCGACTGGGTATATCTTTAACAGATCTGGTAACAAGTGAAGGTCCTTCTGCCAATCTGCTCGACAGGATCTCTTTAGTAAGCCCCGCCTCCCATGGTTGGCCCTGAGCCAATGGCCAATGCGCATCGGCCGTAGTGTTCCGAGGAACAGCACCGTCCCACGGGACTATTGGATAGGGGCGGAGCCTAAATCCATTTGGTTCGGAGTTTCAGCCCACCAATCAACTGTCCAATTTGTACGTTGCCCCTTAACAATTTGTTTCGGGGGGAGATAAATGAGATTTTGTTTTAGGAGGTTGTTTAGCATGTGTTTAATGTAAATTATTTTGTTTTATGAGTTTTTACACTTTAACTTCTTTATTGCTCGCGTAAATTTCCCGGGCTTTATGAGCGGAGGGCGCGACTTAATTTAGCGTGCCGTGGGATCGAATTAACATTTCGACAAATTAATTTATTTGAGGTGTAAATGTGTCCAAAGTAGTGGACCATTTTGTTGTCAGTCAGTCAGTCAGTTACCTAGGTATACGACAATATAGAAAATGTATCTATAGGGATAGGGGTAGCTGAAGTAATTTAACAAAAGAGTTTTTCCCTTTTCAGGGGATTGCGGTAATCAATAACCCTAATCTCATTAGGTCTAGTTGTCACGTTATCCTCTCGCCTATCCGACAGTTGGTAATCTAGTTCGGGAACGAAAATCCGCCATGGCTGACAAGCACGACGACACTCCATAGACGTAGGTAGAAGATAAAGGAGAAAGTCTTCGGGGTAAAGTAAAATTTTATTCAAAAATGTATGACGTATAGGTAAGTAGCTCGCCATTATAATTACACTACAGAATTAGTGTATATTTTAGTGTGTAAGTGTATAAGACTATAACAAGAGAAAAAAATAAAGAATAAAATACAAAAAATCTTAAATTTAGAATGTAGTCGGAAATATTTTTATCTTTCATATTATAAGATGGCAGTCCAGCGTTTTAAAGCACTGCGTTCGATATTTCTATATCGGAAACAGTATATTTCATTAATTTATAAATATGTCAAATAATCGTCAAGTTTTTAAAAGCCACCTTTTTGTCAGTCTTTCAAATACATCTATGCAGTGTATTAGTAGTCGTTCCTTGAGTATGTTGAAAAAAGGGTTATTATTTTGACATTTAGAAAGGTTCTTTAAAACACAAAAACTTGTGATAAAACATTTTAATCTAGAAAGATCCTTGAAGAGTAGAATAAAACCGTTTTAAGCCCAAAAAGGCCTTATGACGCTCTTCGTTAAATCCTTTATAAGTCTATAATAAAACTACTTTTACGCTTGTTTTAAAACCTCCAGATTTATTACACAGTTTTATTTGTGGCCGTTTCAAAGCAAAACTAAAACATATAACTTTATTGTAAGACTGAGAAGGTTTTCACGGCCGATCAAAATACAATCTAAAGTGTTTTCCGGGCTTTCAAGCCGTGGTCTAATGGAATTTTTGTTTAGATGTACAGCTGCTGCAGACATTATCAAAGGCGATGAGACAATGGGCGAAGTGATCCCCCGTACTTACCCGACGTTACTGATTCGACTGTGGTGCACTCCATGGTACTTATTCCCCCGCCGTCGCGCTCCGGTGAAGGGACTGGGGTGGGGGTAGTGGTGGCGCGGGGTTTCGGCACACTTGAAGTATATTATATAACTCGCTTCCAGTCTGCATTTAGAAACGTAATTTCCACCTTCCTGTTGAAATTGTTGTCGTGTAAAGATCTCAGTGGCCTCTCTCGTTCTAGGTAAAATCTAGGTAAAATGTGGTACACTGAAAAACATTGGCTGCTTTTTTACAAGAAAAGTAATGCTTTTAGTGTGACCATAACAATTGAGGTAACATTGCAAAAATTTCGTAAAATTACAAAGCAATTGTAAATCAGTTTACATGTGCATTGTAAAATTGACGATATATTGTAAAACTAGTTTTACATAATTTTTGTAAAATGCGTGGAAGGTTTACATCAAAGGAGTAATATTACTCGAGTAAAATTACAAAATAATTGTAATTTTGCATATTAATATTACAACGATATATTTAATTCTACGTTGTAAATTTACCAAATGCTTTTGCAATAATATATTTCCTTGTAAAATCCCAATGTAATTTTCCTAAATATGTTGTAGAATTACATAATTATACGATTTTTTAGAGTATGGGTTGAGTGTAATTAAATTAAAAAGTTAAGGCAGAATTTTTATTCAAAATAAAAAGTAATAATACAGTCAAATAACAAAATAACGTCTTATTAAAAGCGACAAACTTTCAAAGTTGTATCGACTTACACATATAAAAAAAAATACTTTTCAATGGTTTTAATTTAGAATCTACATCTACTCGTAAATGTACACGTATAGTGTCCAATATTAAAAGTCATCAAGTTGACTTTGTGTTGAGAGAAAACATTTTGGTCGAACTTGATGACTTTCATTATTGAATACCTGGTACTTTAAATTAAACATATACGATGATGTTTAATATGCCAACCTATATGATGTAAAAACTATATTAAGCTCCCGTCAGTCCCATCTATGAACAATGGGTGCTGCGTTCGCAAAATGCTTAATTTCTACGTATACAGGGTGACCGTTTTTCGAGTTTAACCGTGGGGATCTGAAGCGATACAAGTTATTTGAAGCGATACGAAGAAGGTTTAGCGCAAAATTTCACAATTAGAAGTCTACAAATATGACCTTTTCAAATTTCCAAATTTCTGAGAGGTTTTTCAAAATCGAAATTTTGAAAAACCTTTTTTATTTTTTAAGTTTTAAAGAGATAATTACAAATAATTGGCACTTCTTCATAAACACTTTTTGCACTTTTCAAAGTGGTAATTTAAAATCCGACATTTTGTATCTCAAAATTAAGACAAAAAAAAATAAAACTTTTTTAAAAATGTCGATGTTTTGCGATAGTTTTCGAAATCAGTCGGAATTTTCGTAATTTAAAAAAGTCGTTTTCAAACACTTCTACTTGCGCAACTTTGCCCTAATTTAAAATTTTTCGTATCTCTTCAAATAACCGAGATCCCCATGATTAAACTCGAAAAACGGTCACCCTGTATATAATTATGCACTTATATTAAAGTCGTGGTCATACTTAAACAAATCATGTCTCATTATTGGGACAACTTGCTTAACTAAATGTGTGTACACATAAAAGTCATTTCAAAAATAAAATAATTACTAAGCATTTGCCTGAGAAAAAAAGGAACTTAACAAAAAACTCAACAATTTTAACGAATCCAGACATTTTAAACAAATCACAGCCCATACCACAGTGTCGATGAAAACAGAGCAGAGGTTTTAAAAACCATAAAAGAATGTTTTTGCACTTGTGAAATTTAACAAAATATAACTGTATATAACTTATTATATTGAAGTTAATTTGTTTAACAATGAAATAAATCACTTTTCACAATTCACTTTTCTCTTTGATGCATTCTTCTTTCTTGAATTTGTGCTCGCTTCGGGATGAATTTTCAAAACATATCTTTGAAAAAATTCAAAGACACAAGAAGCTTCTTTGGAATAGGCGAGGTTGAATGTGAAGTATATAGCGAACAAGAGATAGAAAGCCTTCTCCGAATGTGCTAGCACTCAAAATTCCTCTCGAAGAAGATACATAATTCTTCATCTGCAAATTACCAAAGCTGCTATAAATATCTAATCAAAAATTATTAAAACTATTTACCTATTAGAATTATGCACGGTTCCGGGGCCAAAAAATCCAGAGACGAGGTGTCTTCTGGGATAATCTAAACAAAACATAAAAGTTTGACTTACAAATGAAAAATAAAGGGCTTTTAACTGCGAAGCCACGACGCAAATGCCCATTTACATGAACACTTAACTCCCTTTGTTTTTAGATTTAAAGTGACATTCATTTAAAGTACAATGAATATAATCTTTATAGGTAGTTTGTATTTTGGTATGATTAAACTTAACATGTTGAATAAACAGACGATACGTTTTAAAAGATAAATTGCAGTTGAGATATTTGCAGTTAAAACTACATCGCGGCATATTCCTGTCAAAACTCATATGGAGTTGATTTTTAAGGATTTTCTAATTTTCTCTACAAATATCACAGACGATCATAATTTCTAACTAAAAATGCTTACCTGAGTCTTTTATATAATATAAATTTTCACCACAGAAACCTTAACATAACCTTTTGATGCATTTAACACATAGATCATACCGTCGTAATATGTGAACCCTTTAGTTCAAGATAGGTTATGAGCAATTTTTTCAAGAATTCTCAAATTCTCCCGAGCCCGCTTTTAAAGTTGAATTTATTTGTGAATATTCCGTCAGTTTTGTATTTGACGTAAAGTTCGGATGACGGAGATCCATCTCCGAGGTCCACGAGTACGCTCGAAGAAATTTAACATTTTCAGTTGGAGACTCTGAGAGCATATTGCCATCCATTGTTTTCTCAGTCGGAAGTGAGGGATGCCAATAATCTCAGAATGACACTGCCATATATGACAAACTGAGTTTTGAAAAAACCATGGCGGTACTAATAGAAAACGCATATACTTCCTAAAACGATATGGCCGCACTCTCATCACAAGCGCTCTACTTCGAGTTGAACATTCCAGAATTACGACATTTGACATGTGTGCCCCTCAAAGCAATATGGCGGACCAACTTATCAAAGTATCAGACGAAACTTAAAGCTTGGTTTTGATTATCATATTTCATGTTTGATTTGAGATCCCTAGCCTCTAATCGATCTATTCATCCAAAGTGTTGCTTCTTTCCTTGTTGGAAATATCCCATTCTTGTAACGCCGTTACTAAGCTTGGTGTTTGGTTAGGAAGCATGGAAATGGATATGCTTTGGTGTACATTTGATGCTGTTAAAGGAAGCGAGATCCACCTAATAAATGGATGTGTTGTGTTAGGTACATATCTTAACTATACAAACCATGTAATCTTTGAATACATGGTTTGTATGCCCCGTTAAGCAATATGGCGGACCTTTGTCAAAATCCGCTGGTCGGGAATGGTCAATATTGGAGTTTTCTTGACCCTGTCTTGACAGTTCTCTCGTTTGAAAAGTACGAGTCTCAGTGGCGGATCTAGCCTTCTGTGAAGAGGGGGGGGGGAGGGAAATAGCGGGAACATTTTTTGATAAATTTCGACGATGATCTACCTCAGGCATAAATTTTCCCATAAGAGGAGTATAATTTTCAAAAAATTTCAGCGGGAATTCCACGTTGTCTAGACGACGGTTGTCACCTACTCACCATTTTGACTCGAAAAGTCAGTAAAAAGTTCATTGACCGCCTGTAACTAGAGAACGCCTCTACCGATCGGAGTGAATCCAACTGTTTTTCCTCTTCTTCATGTCCTCTTTCACCTTCTACCATTGGAAGTTCCTTAGGTGCAATATTTTCGGACATTCACCTCTTCGGAGGTCAGTTTTAAACACTTTTAGACGGCGTTTTTCGACCATTTAAAAAAAAACCTTTTTAGAGGTTAAAATCATTCGAACTGAGTTTGTTATGTAACAAATTTTTTCTCTTCTTGATGTCCGCTCACCTCCCACTATCGGAAGTTCCTTATGCCATCCAGTTATTATTGTCGTCAAGTAGACGTTGGAAAATTGACTTTGTCATTTTTGTCTTATCTTCTCAAGGTGCTAAAGTTGCTGTGCTCATGTGCTAAAGTTAAGAGGAGAAGAATATAAAAAAAATGTAGTTCAGTAGAGTTTCCCTGAATAACAAAAATCTTTTCTGGGAATACATTTCCCATCCATGGTTCATGATTTTCAACACCATAATTGGTAACCCTCGACAAAAGCAACCCGCATTCCTCTAAGTACGAGGCCGCAACCAGGATCGCTCCAACGCCACGAGACTTCCAGAGCAGCATCTCTCTCACACACACCGCACACAGCATCCATCAAACTCTATCTTCACTCACTGCACCGCGGAATTATCTCACACACATTACTCCCTGGTACCATTCTCGGCAACACTGGCACATCCTCTGTCACTGACCGAGCTCAACAACAGCAACACAACTTCGATCCCTCAGTTCGCAAAAGTGAGCCTCGCTTCTCTCCCATCATACAACCTCTGTTCTCGTTGAAACTGGGAAGGGAGTATTGTGGCGGAACTTGATCCAACGACTCATAGGTGGCAGGGCGGAGACTTCACCCACCGACACACAGATGGCACCATTAATTGAAATCTTTCGTTACACCACACCACCTTTCTTTCGCCGAATTTGTCTTCAAATACAAATTTCAACTATGAACTCTCACTTCGACGTATAAGGCAGGAATCTACCACGCCTTGGCTATAATGATCTCAAGTCGTCCCAGTAGTGTTTCCCTGAATAACAAAAATCTTTTCTTTTAATATATTTTCCATCATCATGTCACGTCATTTTCGAGGCCATAGAGCAATTAGGGACAGGAGAGGATACATTAGAATCTTTTCTCTTTTCTCTTCACTGACTTTCTCTTCACTCAACTCTTTATGCCTCCTATTGATGGCCTTGTTCTCCTCCCCCAAACGAAGGTTCTATTGATATAATAATTTCGAAGATACAGCTTTTCGATAGTCGATTTTCAGGTCCTTTTAGAATACATTTTTTTTTTCAATTTTTGCACACTCAATTATGGAAGAAAGTTCATTTAAATTAAGATTGTAACGTTTTGAGGGCTTGTAACCGTACCATTGCGATCAAAAATAGTATAAAAAACCCATCTTTTTTTCCAAATTGACCAAAATGGAAGGTTTTACGTTTTTTTTTTCAGTTTTCAAATTTGACCATCTATACTTTAGAAAAAAATGACAAATCACAGTAAATTCAACTTCTTTTGCCTTTTTTTGATGTCCTTTTTTTCCTCCCAGAAACTAAGGTCCAGTTGATTCAATTATTTCGGAGATAGAGCCGGTTGATTTTTAGATACTTTTAGATTCGACTTTTTTTGCTACTTTCAAAATATTCACGTATAGGGCAAATTTTATTCAAAGGTTGTTACGATTTTTTCTAAATCACAGTGAATCTAACTGCTTGATTGCACTTTTGGGGCTAATTTCATTCGAAGCAGGGTTGTTCTGTTTTCAGGAAACTGCAATAGTCCCATTCCAATCAAAAACCAAAAGGGAATTTTTTTTATGTCTTTTTCTCAATTTTCAACTTTAACTGGTTACTACTTCAGAACAAACCGACCGATTACACTGAAGACTTAATGTCCTTTTTGTCCTCCCGCCAACAAATATCCCTTTGATTTAATAATTTCGGAGGAAAATTATCTTTTTTTCGTTCTTAATGGACGCTTGCATCTCTTTTTAATAAAACCACATATTGTCGATTTTTTCAAATTGACCAAACCGGTCAGACTGAATCTTTTTTCCTTTCTTTTGTGCTCTTTCTCCTTGCACTATTGGTTTCATATTTTTGATGATAGACTTGTGTGATGATCGATATTTTAGACACTTTTAAAAGGAACTTTTTTTACTATTCTTGAAAAAAAATCAAACTGTTTTGCTTTTTCTCGATATCCTCTTACCTGCTCTCTTGCCCTGCTATTAAAGGAGAAAAGATCGTTTAAGAATCACCATCGCGTTGCTCGTATTTCCTGTTACGAAGAAAAGCAAAATGGTTTCTGACATTCTTCCCAAAGAAAACTTTATACAACAGAATCGATAACCTGTATTTATTGTTTAATCAATAAATTGTTACCAAACATGATTTAATGCACTAGTGTTGAGTAACTCAAGTTATCAGCAAAGTTAAAGGCTAGCAACTACCATATTAGTAGAAAAAAAAGAAGATGAGAGATACTTACCCAGGTAACATTATTAAGTCTCCAAGACGTCTTTTAGGCGACTTCACTTGATCAGTCCGTCAGATCAACAGGTCCGTTAGACGCTGGACGTCTTAACGACGTCCAGACGGAAGACGTCACATTAAAGACGTAACATGGCCTTATATAAAGACGAAATTTGGATGTTAATGGCCTGAGTATAACGTCATATGGACGTCAGTTCACTTAAAGTAAATAAATGTATATTTTAAATGTGTCTTTTAACAAACACACGATCGTAAAAAGTAGGTAAATGACGAACTATGTTGGGAAAAAGAATCACGCAATGAGAAATATAACAATAACTCATCAAGCTTATTGGATTACAACTGTGTTTTAGGTTTATTTCTTTAATATTTTGTAATATAATGTAATTTAAATATCCTCTCTCATAAAACACTACACACGTGTTTAATTAACATTAAATTACCAAAGGTCCAGGCAAATGGCGTAAAGAGATCTGAAAGTAAAAATAATAAATATCTGACAGAAAGTAACTTCAACATGACGTCATGTTACTGACGACATTTCGATGTCATATTTAAAAGGTCCTTGAGACGACTTTGTTTGGTCAGCTGACCAATATGACTAAATTGGACCAAATAAGACGTCTTTTCGACCTGCTATACGTCAAACTGGTTACCTGGGTGAGTGCAAAAATGTTTTTGAATCTCCTACTGAACTGAACTAAACAAAACAAACATGGGCGAATTCTACAAAATACTTCAAGTGCGCCGAAACCCCGCGCCACCACTACCCCCACCCCAGTTTCTCCACTGCAGCGCGACAGCGGGAGAATAAATACCACGGAGCTCTTCATTTCCATCATTGGAAATATCTTTATTTCCAAAGTAAAACCTTCTTTAATATGTCCTCTTCTCGTTCAGCTTCTTATTTGACTTTATGAGTTCTCTTTTCCTTCTGCGCAACTGGCTTTCATAATCTTTTTACCCTCCTGAAACAGTAGAAATTAGAAATTGGTTAAAAGAGTTAGTTATATCTGTATTTCTGAGTTCCAAATTAAAATCTGGATGAGTCTGTTAAAATCTTTTTCTCACTATAATTCCTTTTTGACTGAGTTTTGTTTTATTTCTGAACAAATAGCTTCCAGGATGTTTTTAACACTCTCAAACAATTCAAATTAGAGAGATCTGTATTTTTATACTAATTTCAAATTAAAATCTTCTTTAACATGTCCCATTCCCACTCTAATTTTTGTTTGATTTTATGAGTTCTCTTAGCTTCCAGAGTGTTTACCTTCCTCAAGCAGTCGGAATTATAAATTCTTATATTTCTCAGTTTCAAAATAAAATTCTTTTTAGTTTTTCTCAACTGTAATTTCCGTTTGAATTTAGTGAGTTCTTCTTAAGAAACAGCCTTTCATGATTTGATGGTTATCTTTCTGAAACAGTTAAAATTGGTAATATTTTTACTTCTGAATTCCCCCTGAAGTAAAACATTTCTCACTATATCTTCTTTTCACTCTACTTCCTAATATCTTTTCTTTCCTAGAAATAAGCTCTTAGAACTTCTTTACCTTTCTCACAGAGTCGTAAGTAGAAATATCGGTACGTCTGGTCTGAGTTCCAAATTAATATCTTCTTCAACATGATCTCTTTTTACTCATAAATCTGTTTGACCTTAAAAATTTTTTCTTTCTGAGCAACAAGGATGTTTTTACTTTCTTCAAACAATCCGAATTATAAATATCTGATGTATTTCTGAGTTCTAAAATTAAATCCTCTCTAATTTTCCTTATCCTTTAATTCCTGTTGGACATGAGGAGTTCTCTTTATTATCTGAGCAACAGCCTTTTAGAGACTGCCTATATTTTTTTTCAAAAAGACGGAATTATTAAGTCTCTTGCAAAAATTTTTAGAGATAGTTGTTAAATACTCTGACCCCTTCTCCACTTTCTTTGATTAACTTCCTTGATTGGTGGGAGTTTTCTTTATCTCCTTGAACTGTATGGGGCTCATTCTTAGAACTATTGCATAAGTGATCTCTACTATAGTCTCAAAGATACCTACCCGGTATAATTCTTGCAAATGGGACTTAATACCATATTTCATGAAAGTCTTGGTCGATTTCCAACGCCCCAGGAAATTCAAAACCACGAGAATGAACAGGTTTTCTCACTGAAAGCGACAGAGCTATGGTGACGTCTTTTGAAGTAACGAATTCAACTAAAGGGTGTTCATAAAAAAAAACTCGTAGCAAGCCATGGAGTTAAAAACTCTTGTCTGAGATAAGTTCACAATAAAATTAAAATAGCATCATTTTATGACAATTTCTACTTTCAATTTTTTTATCAAGTCATCTCAGACCTATACTGTTATATTTCCATGGACTACTAACGCATGAAATTACTTTCCAGTTTTATATCTATATATTTTATATGTAGATATTTTACCAAATATGTACCTACTTATACCAAATTTTTTAAACAATTAAGGCCAGATTGTGCGAGTTACCGGCAAAGTCGGGTTCAGCTAAACTCGACTGGTACTTGAACCCACCCATAAGAATCGCATTGCTGTAATTTCATTTGTGACACTTGCTAACAGCAATGCTTTTCTTATGAGCGAGTTCAAGTACCAGTCGAGTTTAGCTGAACCCGACTTTGAGGTTGACTTGTACAATCAAACCTAAAAGTAAAGTGTGGTATGTAACTGGTAATTTCAACTTTCAGATTGCTTTTCTTACAGTTTAACTCTTGTGACGCTCAAAAGACCAATTTTTCGAGAAATGGTGAAAACGTTTTAGTTTTAAAAACTATTACTAATTCATAGTTTTATGAAATAAATGAAGACATGCAACAATCTAGTTTTGTTGGTAAATCTACAAGGGCAAGATGAAACTTATGGCCACCATGCAGACCAGATTTTAATTCTATAAATTACGTCGTTTTGAGTCAGTTGGAGAAATCAGTTTTTAATCCAATATGAATTGGGGGTAATAATCCCTTGAAAGAATTAATGGTGGAAAGCTGGAATCGTCTACATCAAAGTCAAATAATTTCTACAATTGGGCAGTGAAGAAGACAACTACAAGTTGCATTTAATGCAAATGGGGGCTATAGTTGCTTCTTAACCAAATAATAGAGAAGAGTCAGTTTACTATAGAAAACTGGAATATCTATGACTCAAATGACCCAAAATAACTAAATATTGCTCAGTGTACAATGAAGTATTAAATCTAGGATTATGTATCTCTATCTAAAAAAAAATATTGTGCAATCATTGGTTGAATTACAATATCGCTCGCGGGTTTCCATAACGTAATTTACGTTTTTTTTGTCGCTAATAAGCAATAACCTGTTAATAAGCCTGTGCATAAATTAATGAGATTTGAAAGACCAATTTGTATGTACTTTCCTTTTTTTTCCAATTTTATCTATTACTTCATTGTGTTCTATATAATGCTGTTACTCTGTTACATTTTTTATAAGTTTGTCCTAACTCTAACTTTTTTTGGTTATCTTATTGTTATAGAAATTTAAAATCAAATACCATAAAACATTATTATTTTTATTTGGGTTATATTATCTACGCCACTGGTCGTTACCGTTTACATTAGAGGCAAGATTAGGTGTGGCGAATGGGGTCTCCATAAGGTAAGTCGCTGAAGCGTTTTTAATTAACTTATTAAATCTTTTGATATTTTCGTGATGGCGAGGTGGTCGGTCTTTTCTATCCTAAAAAGACATTAATTGTGGGATTGTGAGCCCCCTGTTCGGATGTTCAACCAAACGGCAATTGATCTGAAAATGCTTTTGGCGTGCGGTAAAAAGGGTATTTTGTGCCCAACGTGATGCATGATGATGATGAACTTCTTAATGTCACACTAGGGTATGATTGCGATTTTATTATAGTTTTACATGATGAATTATTGTTGATTAGTGAATAGTCTCTTTTCGGGTTACAGGATTTTTGCACATTTTGTTACATGTCTCACATAAAATAAATAAAGACCAGGAGTGTTAGTAATGCACTTAATCACCTTTCACCTGAGTAATGTTGACCCCATACAAAAGACCATTAAGTAACCACGATAAGAGACCATTAAGTGAGTTATCACAAAGGACCTTAGACTTAGCCCTGATAAGGAGGAGTATAAAGCCATCCTTAGAGGACTAGCTAGAAGCATTAAGGTAATTACAGATTACAGTCATTCTAGTCATTTATAATCATTTTGTTATCGATATAGTTGATTTTTTTTTTCAATTGTTAGTTTAAGTTTTAAATAAAAGAGAGTTTGGTTATTCAAAACGTAATTAATGTTACCACTCATGTTGTGGTTAGTTCTATTGGCCACACCTTCCTACCTCGTAACATACTGAGCTATTTGTTCGAAGGAGGAAAAAAACCACCGTAAAACTATCCTTCTAATATGGTAATTTATTAAAAGGAGTTCTCAGAAAGACGACGTACGGCACGGTTGTAATCAAGGAGGCCGCTAAGTATACAAATTAACTTGTCTGCATATAGAACAACTTTTTGCACATAACAATAACAAGAAGAAGAGGAGAAGATGAACGACATCACAGGAGGCATCGGAAATGACTGACATACGAGTTTCGTTAAACAGCTGAGCAGACAAGATAGCTACGCGGGCCATGGCCGATTTACTTTAACGAATGACTGTCTCTTGTCGGCCATAAGCGACTGTCTGTCACATCGACCGACGACTATTCTTGTTTTGGGTCCAATTAAGCCTCTAACTTGTCATAACTGAAGCCTCAGCGTAACCTCCCCCATTCAAGTAGGTGCAAATGTACTCCTCTATGTATTTAGGATCCGAGGCGCAATTAGCAACAATTAAACCCATTTAAATGGGCTGGCCATGGTGCGAGGTGTGAAAGTGGGCACGAATATGTAGCAAATGGTTTTTCGTAGAAATCATTAGGTTGTCTATTGGTTGCTTCCATCTGTTATGCTATCAGTACTAATTATGTACCCCTATTTTGGTACCTACCTATACGTCTGATGTCTGATGGTAAAATAGTGGCTTGTTGGCTGCATCTTTTCGACTACGTTCCCATGAGTGACGACAAAATATTAACACGATGACGGCTTTATTGCGGTTTAAGAGACTCGAGGCCGTTTCCGTAGTTCCCTAAAACGATTCCAGCTTTAAAACCGGTGCCAGCATATTACGCCTGTCGACGTCCCAGTTCATTTCCAGCATGAAACGTTACTTTTATCTCAATTAATTGCTTTGGTGTTCGGCTTAATGAAGCTACGTTTTTGAAATTTGAGTTGAACGATTAAAATAGACTTTGCTTGATGGGTTGTTTGCAGGGGCAATCCGTTTAAACCAGGAGCCGCCTCTGTGCAAATCGACTTCGGCCGCCACAAAATGTCAAAAATACCTACAATGTCTACAAAGAAAAAAGCTTTTATACAAAACAAACAAATTTAAGAAAAAGTTGAAGATAAGTGAAGATAATAAGAAACTGAGCAACACAAACAATACTTTAAATTATGTAGGTACTTGGATTTCTCGCTTTGACAACCGTTAACCTGATATTAGTTCAGGTTAGCACAGGCCTCAGTTTCTATTTATATAACAGCTTAATTTGAAGAAAAACAAATTGTATTTTTTAGCAAAATCTCTCGGTATTTCTAAACTATGTTTTTGTAATCACACCCCTTTCAACTTGATAAAAGCAATATGGGACATAAAAAACACTCCACGTTTGTAAATTTGGTAATTTCGCGAACCTTAGTGAGGTCTTCTTCAAAGCTAAAATATAAATATACCTACACAAGTTTCGCAAAATTATAAATAATTGCAAATAGTTCACACAACAAGCATAGTTTTAAATAAATAGGTATAATTTTTTTCTGTTTCTTTTCTTTTCCTTTCTTTCCCTCTTCCCCTCCTCTTGCCCCAAAATGACCAGAATTGAAAAAAATATGATTTAAGATAAAATTAAAGTAAACAAAAAGAAAAAGAAAAAGTAAATGACTAGAACTAACACACTATAACAAACATTATAAATCGTGCATCTCGAATAACTCAAGCCATTATGGGATCCGTGAAAAATTATAGGATAGTTTAGGTTAGCTGTTTTCAGCTCTTTTTAAAAAGTCAAAAACTACGGTAAAATATCTCGCAAGAAAAAAAGTTTTTGAAACCGTGTTTAAGTAATAATGAATGAGATAGAGAAAGACTTATGGAGAAGACAGAGTTTAAAAGAGGGATGCATAGATCCTTTTTGCATTAGTGCGAAAAGTGGGCTCTTATGGGAAGAACAACTTATATCTTGTTAATTTAGGTTAGTTCATTTTGATAAAGCCGAAAATTACAGTTAAATATCTCGCAAAAAAAAACGTTTTCGAGACGTATTTAAGTAATAATGAGTGGGGTAAAGAAATACTTATGGAGAAGACAGCGTTTACAAAAGAGATGCATAGATATTTTTTTTTGCATTAATGCTAAAGGTTGCTAAACCTTTTGCACTTTTATATAATTGCTAGACCGAGTTACATCTAGTTAATTGTGGTTAGTTCAGGTGACTTGCTTTCAGATCTTTTGATAACGCCATAAATTACAGTGAAATATCTCGCAAAAAAAAGGTTTTGAAACCGTTTTCTAGTAATAATGAGAAGCATAGAGAAACTCTTATGGAGAAGACAGGGTTTAAAAGAGAGCTTTTTTTTTGCATTGGTGCGAAAGGTGGGCCCTTACGGTCCCACCCCTTGCACCTTTATATAATTGTTAGAACGAGTTATATCTAGTTAATTATGGTTAGTTCAGGTTAGTTTCTTTCAAATCTCTTGATAAGGCCAAAAATTACAGTGAAATATCTCGCAAAAAAAACGTTTTCGAGACCGATTTATGTAATAATGAATGGGATATAGACTTATGGAGAAGACAGCGTTTACAAAAGCGATGCATAGATCTTTTTTTTTGCATTAATACGAAAGTTGGGCCCACCTTTTGCACCTTTATATAATTGTTAGAACGAGTTATATCTAGTTAATTCTGGTTAGTTCAGGTTAGTGGCTTTCAGATCTCTTGATAAAGCCAAAAATTAGAGTGAAATATCTCGCATGAAAAGAGTTGTTGAAACCGTTTTCAAGTAATAATGACAGGGATAGAGAAACACTTATGGAGAAGACAGCGTTTAACAGAGAGATGCATAGATATTTTTTTGCCTGGTTGCGAAAGGTAGTCCCTTACGGTCTTACTTTTTGCACCTTTATATAATTGTTAGAACGAATTATATCGAGTTAATTGTGGCCAGTTCAGGTTAGTTGCTTTCAAATCTTTTCATAAGGCCAAAAATTACAGTGAAATATCTCGCAAAAAAATACGTTTTCGAGACCGATTTAAGTAGTAATGGGTGGGATAAAAACAGACTTATGGAGTAGACAGCGTTTACAAAGGAGATGCGTAGATCTTTTATTGCATTAATAAGAAAGGTGGGCCCTTACGGGCCCATCTTTGTACCGTTATATAATTATTAGAACGAGTTATATCTAGTTAATTGTGGTTAGTTCAGGCTAGTTGCTCTCAGATCTTTTGATAAAGCCAAAAATTACAGTGAAAAATCTGGCAAAAAAAAAGGTTTTGAAACCGTTTTCTAGTAATAATGAGACGCATAGAGAAACTCTTATGGAGAAGACAGGGTTTAAAAGAGAGCTTTTTTTTTCATTGGTGCGAAAGGTGGGCCCTTACGGTCCCACCTCTTGCACCTTTATATAATTGTTAGAACGAGTTATATCTAGTTAATTGTGGTTAGTTCAGGTTAGTTTCTTTCAAATCTTTTGATAAGTCCAAAAATTACAGTGAAATATCTCGCAAAAAAAACGTTTTCGAGACCGATTTATGTAATAATGAATGGGATATAGACTTATGGAGAAGACAGCGTTTACAAAAGCGATGCATAGATCTTTTTTTTGCATTAATACGAAAGTTGGGCCCACATTTTGCACCTTTATATAATTGTTAGAACGAGTTATATCTAGTTAATTCTGGTTAGTTCAGGTTAGTGGCTTTCAGATCTCTTGATAAAGCCAAAAATTAGCGTGAAATATCTCGCATGAAAAGAGTTGTTGAAAACGTTTTCAAGTAATAATGACAGGGATAGAGAAACACTTATGGAGAAGACAGCGTTTAAAAGAGAGATGCATAGATATTTTTTTGCCTGGTTGCGAAAGGTAGTCCCTTACGGTCTTACTTTTTGCACCTTTATATAATTGTTAGAACGAATTATATCGAGTTAATTGTGGCCAGTTCAGGTTAGTTGCTTTCAAATATTTTCATAAGGCCAAAAATTACAGTGAAATATCTCGCAAAAAAATACGTTTTCGAGACCGATTTAAGTAGTAATGGGTGGGATAAAAACAGACTTATGGAGTAGACAGCGTTTACAAAGGAGATGCGTAGATCTTTTATTGCATTAATAAGAAAGGTGGGCCCTTACGGGCCCATCTTTGTACCGTTATATAATTATTAGAACGAGTTATATCTAGTTAATTGTGGTTAGTTCAGGCTAGTTGCTCTCAGATCTTTTGATAAAACCAAAAATTACAGTGAAAAATCTGGCAAAAAAAAGGTTTTGAAACCGTTTTCTAGTAATAATGAGAAGCATAGAGAAACTCTTATGGAGAAGACAGGGTTTAAAAGAGAGCTTTTTTTTTCATTGGTGCGAAAGGTGGGCCCTTACGGTCCCACCTCTTACACCTTTATATAATTGTTAGAACGAGTTATATCTAGTTAATTGTGGTTAGTTCAGGTTAGTTTCTTTCAAATCTTTTGATAAGGCCAAAAATTACAGTGAAATATCTCGCAAAAAAAACGTTTTCGAGACCGATTTATGCAATAATGAATGGGATATAGACTTATGGAGAAGACAGCGTTTACAAAAGCGATGCATAGATCTTTTTTTTGCATTAATACGAAAGTTGGGATCACCTTTTGCACCTTTATATAATTGTTAGAACGAGTTATATGTAGTTAATTCTGGTTAGTTCAGGTTAGTGGCTTTCAGATCTCTTGATAAAGCCAAAAATTAGAGTGAAATATCTCGCATGAAAAGAGTTGTTGAAACCGTTTTCAAGTAATAATGACAGGGATAGAGAAACACTTATGGAGAAGACAGCGTTTAAAAGAGAGATGCATAGATATTTTTTTGCCTGGTTGCGAAAGGTAGTCCCTTACGGTCTTACTTTTCGCACCTTTATATAATTGTTAGAACGAATTATATCGAGTTAATTGTGGCCAGTTCAGGTTAGTTGCTTTCAAATCTTTTCATAAGGCCAAAAATTACAGTGAAATATCTCGCAAAAAAATACGTTTTCGAGACCGATTTAAGTAGTAATGGGTGGGATAAAAACAGACTTATGGAGTAGACAGCGTTTACAAAGGAGATGCGTAGATCTTTTATTGCATTAATAAGAAAGGTGGGCCCTTACGGGCCCATCTTTGTACCGTTATATAATTATAAGAACGAGTTATATCTAGTTAATTGTGGTTAGTTCAGGCTAGTTGCTCTCAGATCTTTTGATAAAGCCAAAAATTACAGTGAAAAATCTGGCAAAAGAAAGTTTTTGAAACCGTTTTTAAGTAATAATGAGTGGGATAGAGAAACAATTATGCAGAAGACAGCGTTTAAAAGAGAGATGCGTAGACCTTTTTTTGAATTAGTGGGCCCTTACGGTCCCACTTTTGCACCTTTATATAATTGTTAGAACGAGTTATATCGAGTTAATTGTGGTCATCTAATGGCCTGTGCTCTTGTGATCAGCTAGTGGTCATCTGTGGTCAAGCTAGTGGCTTTCAGATCTCTTGATAAGGCCGAAAGTTAGAGTAAAATATCTCGCATGAAAAAAGTTGTTGAAACCGTTTTTAAGTAATAATGGCTGGGATAGAGAAACACTTATCGAGAAGACAGCGTTTAAAAGAGAGATGCATAGATCTTTTTTTGCATTAGTGCAAAAGATGGGCCCTTACGGTCCCACCTTTTGCACCTTTATATAATTGTTAGAACGAGTTATATCGAGTTAATTGTGGTCAGTTCAGGTTAGTTGCTTTCAAATCTTTTGATAAGGCCAAAAATTACAGTAAAATATCTCGCAAAAAATACGTCTTCCAGGCCGATTTAAGTAATAATGAGTGGGATAAAGAAAGACTTATGGAGAAGTAAATTATATATACAATTATATAACGGTACAAAGTTGGGCCCGTAAGGGCCCAACTTACGATCCCACCTTTTGCACCTTGAGTTGTATGTACTGGTGAAAGTAGCAGGATTAGGACAAATAATACACCTCTTCTTTATCGGAAAATGACCAACGTTTCGACTATTTATTTGGTCTTCCTCAGGGCTGAAACCCAAGGAAATGTCGGTGTAACAAATCCCAAGGCTTAAAATTCAACCGCACACAATGCTTGTCAGAAAAATAATGGAAAGTATTTCAACTCATAAATAAAATATTTTCTGTCTTATTTTATTTATGAGTTTACCATAACTATAATGTTGATGGAAATGCCTATTACTTTCCATAATTTTTATAACAAGCATTGTTTGTGTTTGAATGTTTAGCCTTGGGATTTGTTACACCGATTTTTTTTGGGTGTCACCCTGAGGAAGACTAAATAAATAGTCGAAACGTTGGCCATTTTCCGATAGAGAAGAGGTCTATTATTTGTTCTAATCCTGCTACTTTCACCAGTAGATAATTTTATTGTTAGAACGAGTTATATCTAGTTAATTGTGGTTAGTTCAGATTAGTTGCTTTAAGCTCTTTTGATAAAGGCAAAAAAAGTTTTAGAAACCGTTTTTAAGTAATAATATATAGGATAGAGAAACACTTATGAAGAAGACAGCGTTTAAAAGAGAGATGCATAGATCTTTTATTGCATTAGTGCAAAAGATGGCCCCTTACGGTCCCACCTTTTGCTCCTTTATATAATTGTTAGAACGAGTTATATCGAGTTAATTGTGGTCAGTTCATGTTAGTTGCTTTCAAATTTTTTGATAAGGCCAAAAATTACAGTGAAATATCTCGCAAAAAAATACGTCTTTGAGACCGATTTAAGTAATAATGAGTGGGATAAAGAAAGACTTATGGAGAAGACAGCGTTTACAAAGGAGATGCGTAGATCTTTTATTGCATTAATAAGAAAGGTGGGTCCTTACGGGCCCACCTTTGTACCGTTATATAATTGTTAGGACGAGTTATATCTAGTTAATTGTGGTTAGCTCAGGTTAGTTGCTCTCAGATCTTTTGATAAAGCCAAAAATTACAGTGAAAAATCTAGCAAAAGAAAGTTTTTGAAACGGTTTTTAAGTAACAACGAGTGGGATAGAGAAACAATTATGGAGAAGGCAGCGTTTAAAAGAGAGTTGCATAGACCTTTTTTTTGCATCGGTGCGAAGGAGGGATCATAAGGGCCCACCTTTACATAATTGTTAGAACGAGTTATATCGAGTTAATTGTGGTCGGTTCACTTTAGTGGCTTTCAGATCTCTTGTAAAGCCAAAAATTAGAGTGAAATATCTCGCATGAAAAAAGTTGTTGAAACCGTTTTTAAGTAATAATGGCTGGGATAGAGAAACACTTTTGGAGAAGACAGCGTTCAAAAGAGAGATGCATAGATCTTTTTTTGCCTGGGTGCGAAAGATAGTCCCTTACGGTCCCAACTTTTGCAACTTTGTATAATTGTTAGAACGAGTTATATCGAGTTAATTGTGGTCAGTTCAGGTTAGTTGCTTTGGGATCTTTTCACAAGGCCAAAAATTGCAGTGAAATATCTCGAAAGGTGGACCCTTACGGTCCCACCTTTTGCACCTTTATATAATTTTATTTATGATTGTGATTAGCGTCCTTGAGTTGTATGTACTGGTGAAAGTAGCAGGATTAGGACAAATAATACACCTCTTCATTATCGGAAAATGGTCAACGTTTCGACTATTTATTTGGTCTTTCTCAGGGCTGAAACCCAACGAAATGTCGGTGTAACAAATTCCAAGGCTTAACATTCAAAATGCCTATTACTTTCCATAATTTTTCTAACAAGCATTGTTTGTGGTTGAATGTTGAGCCTTGGGATTTGTTACACCGACATTCTCTTGGGGTTCAGCCCTTAGGAAGACTAAATAAATAGTCGAAACGTTGACCATTTTCCGATAAAGAAGAAGTGTATTATTTGTTCTAATCCTGCTACTTTGCCCAATATATAATTTTATTGTTAAAACGAGTTCTATCTAGTTAATTGTGGTTAGTGCAGATTAGTTGCTTTAAGCTCTTTTGATAAAGGCAAAAATTGCAGTAATATATCCCGCATGAAAAAAAAAAGATTTAGAAACCGTTTTTAAGTAATAATATACAGGATAGAGAAACACTTATGGAGAAGAGAGTGTTTAAAAGAGAAATGCATAGATCTTTTTTTTTTGCATTTGTGAGAAAGGTGGGCCCTTACGGTCCCACCTTTTGCACCTTTATATAATTTTATTGTTAGAACGAGTTATATCTAGTTAATTGTGATTAGTTCAGGTTAGTTGCTTTAAGCCCTTTTGATAAAGTCAAAAATTGCAGTAAAATATCCCGCAAGAAAAAAGTTTTAGAAACCGTTTTTAAGTAATAATGAGTGGGATAGAGAAACTCTTATGGAGAAGACAGGGTTTAAAAGAGAGTTGCATAGATCTTTTTTTTGCATCGGTGCGAAAGGTGGTATCGTAAGGGCCCACCTTTACATAATTGTTAGAACGAGTTATATCTAGTTAATTGTGGTTAGTCTAGGTTAGCTCCTTTCAGCTCTTTTGATAAAGCCAAAAATTACAGTGAAATATCCAGCAAGAAAAAAAAGTTTTTGAAAGCGATTTTATGTAATAATGTGTAGGATATAGAAGCACTTATGGAGAAGACAGCATTTAAAAGAGAGATGCATAGATCTTTTTTGCATTAATGCGAAAAGGGGCCCACCTTTCGCAAGGGTTTTGGTTCTGGGCTATGTGTTCAGTACTTGCAACTGATAATAGTTTTGCTATATGTTAGTATACTTATCTTTCAGCCCTAAGGAATTCCTCAATAAAGGTTGAAACGTTGGCAATTTCAAAAAAGGAAAGAACTTTTTATATCCTACATCATCTATTCACCTCTTATGTTTGTAATACTTTATCGTCACTTTATTTTAAGTAAAATTTTTCATATGTGGACCTAAAACTAAAATTTGTGGCCGCAACTAAATTTGGCCGCCCGGGTTTTTTTTGCATCCTTTTGCCCATAGGTAAGATCGCTCCTGGTTGCTTGTCATATTTGTCGGTTGGAAACTGAAGAACGACCCTTCAACGGCGAATTAAAAAGCCGATTTTGCATTCAAACTTCGTGTATGTTTGTTTTTGAAAGCATTGAAGTTTGGTTTGATTAGTTGAATTCAACAGGTGCTCTAAAAATCACGTAGTTTCCAATCATGTTGGTCATTTTCAAAATTTTTGATTTTTTTTATGCCTTTCTTGAATGAAATGAGACAATTTCAATCACCCATAAATGTAATAAACTTACTACGATTGAAAACAATCCCATACCGGTTTTTTTTGAAATATCTTGAAAAAGCATTTTAGAAGTCAAAGGAAGTAGTAGAGTTAAATTTTTCTATTGCTTGTTTTAGCCAGAATTTGTCGTGTCTTTGCTTTCTTTCACAAATAGATTTTTTTTTGAATCGATTTTAACCAAAATATTTTGATTTTGCCAACATTTTTGGCGAAAAATTTACTAAAAATTATCATTTGGAACTTAAATATCATATCTGCTCTTCAAGTGATCAGACTTACAATTATGTTGTGCCATATGATTATGAGATGATATGGTCAATTTTGGAAAATAAAAAAAAAACTTTTTTTTACTGTTCTTGATCAGAATGAGGCTGTTTTAATCTCTTGCGAGCATAACAAACATAATGAGAGTGAAATTATTCCGACAAGTAGACTTTTTTCTAAATGCCTTCAATGCACATTCTAAAGGTACCCAAAAATCGACTACCGAAGGGTTCTATCACCTAAACTATTGGACCGGACTTTCGTTGATGGCAGGGGAAAGAGGACATCAAAGTGAAGAAAAAACAGTTGGATTCACTTCAATCGATCTAATTGTTTTAAGGTTATATGCGACTAAATTTGGGAAAGTTAAACAGCCCAAAAATTGCTTAGGCAGCCTAAAGTTTGACTAAAGCGAGAACTGTCGGTCTATCTTTAGTACTCTAGTACATATATTCGTTATTTTTATGGTTATAGCAAACATCAAGTCCGATTATAATGATTTACTTAATTACTTAACAACACATTCTTTGTTTTATCTAGACTCCCCACTCCACTACCAATTACGTATCTGCACAACCAAAGCCATTTAAATAATGGTGTGAAAACTATTGCGGGTGTAGGACTTGAAAAATGCACTTCACACTTTTGAAATTACCAACGTTTCGATCCTTTATTGGATCTTCATCAGAGATTGGCTTTTTATAATACCACCACGGTGCGTCAGGTTTTTTCCCAATTAAAATCAAAGTTGCCTAATGCTATTTGTTCTGGGTTGGTCTATAAGATTCCGTGCATACAGTGTGACAACAAGTGTTACATAGGAATGACGCGACAGTATTTGAAAAACAGAATATACCAACATCAATATGATTGTCGAGAAACCAACAGAACAAAGCAAGAAAAAAAATCTTTGGCCCAACATCGTTTTTCAATGGGCCATAATTTTGATTTTGATAACGTTAGGATACTTGACCGCGAGTCCCATTATCTGAAACGGTCAATTCGTAAAATGGTGCACATTTACATCGACAGCACGGTGAATGACAGGGCAGACACACAGAATTTAAACATCCTTTATTGCAATTTACTAAAATGTTTGAAGAAATAGTCCGAGCTGCTTCACAGATAAGGTCACCTCAGTCCACGCTAAGGCTACTTGAATGACACATGTTCTTAAACCAGCCATAGACTTTATGCGTGTTTTAATGGATAAGAATTTTACACCTTACAACTCGACTATCTTCACTGACTGAAAAAGGTATGCACAATTTTAACAACTTAGAGATATAGTTTCTTTTATGTAGTTTTTTTTTCAATTTATATTGTTCAGGCTAATTTACATTGTGGAGATGTATATCATAATAATGGTAACGAAGTTGTAATGTTTTAGCCCTGATGAAGATCCAATAAAGGATCGAAACGTTGGTAATTTCAAAAGTGTGAAGTGCATTTTTCAAGTCCTACACCCGCAATACTTTCCACACCTATATCTATAAGGACGCGAAGTATCATGATGACATTTAAATAATGTCAAATTGTAAACAACCAAATAGACGAAATATGCACATGTAATTCACTAGGTTCTCGTTCTTCTGAGTATTATTGATGCTTCTCTTGGGTATATGGACGGACAATCGACCATGGTGGCAGCTGGGCACAGACAAAAGGTGTCTTAATAATTATAGCTGCCCCTCAGACCCCACACTTCGCTCACGCCCTAAATGGCTTTTTCCCTCCACAGGGCGTATTTTATTAATATTACCACTATTCTGCGTGTCATAAACAGTATTTATAATGTTTCTTTTTAAAGTCGCGTACTTCGATAACCAAAAGATTGGTTTTTGATTAAAAAAGATGGTTTACTGATTGATGGGACTTTAAGGTCTTTACGGGGCTTGCTAATAAATTCACTAGAGAAAAGTACGATGGCGGAGCGAGACAGTTGATAATTAATGACCAGAAATTTATAACACTCCAGTTAATGAAAAAAATATGTAAATATACTTCATGGAAGCAACATCAGTCCCACTCGAGCGATTCGGCACGGGTGTTGAAATAATTTGTGTGATTTTCCTTCAAAGACAGGCGTTAAAAATCCAGCCCCGATGGCTTATTCCGGATGTCACCCCGCAACAATATCTCTATTAGCCATTGTACCCGAGTTTATTAACTTGTATTTATGAAAGCCCTTTTGTGCCCCATTCAGGCAACCCACAAAGGTATTACCAACCACAGAAGCCAGGTCATCATGTTGTAACGTTTTGTACCTTCTGTCGGTATGGTACCTACTTAGGTAGGTCTAGGCAATTCCTTTCAAATTTGTTTTCCTTTAATTTCTGTTTGGATTTTAGTTTTATTTAGCTTGCACCACCAAGAAAACGAGATCCCTATATCTTTTTTGTTAATCGATTTTTTTTTAATTAAATTTAGCATACATATTGGAGAGAGATGCTCTGGAGGATACCTTTAGTTACGATAGGCATTTTGCACCATATAGATAGCGCCGAAATGAATTTAAATCGTCTCTTTTCAATCAAGTGCAGCATAGACAAAACTTTTGATTTTCAATTTAGGGGTAAAAAGGTATCCTAACTTATAAAGGTTATCCTAACTTATAAAGGTATCCTAACTTATAAACGTATAAAGGCGTCCTAACCTCAACTAATTATTTTGTTTTTTTTTCCCAATTTCCAACTTTGATTGCCTAATTATCTTTAAGAGGAGTAGACCGATGGGAGTAAATTCAACTGTTTTGGTGGTTTAGGCACTCTTAGAATCGACTTTCTTACTATTTAAAAACATCAGTTGTTAGGCTATAATTTTACTGGTATTAAGTTTCATAGAAGATTGACATTGTGGCATTCATGAAACTCTCCACCATTGTGATTTTATTATTTACTAAGTAAGGGGGAGATATTCTTTTTTTTTTGTTCAGTTTTATGAAATTCTACCTTTCGGGTAATGCCTTTGCAAGTCACCCATGATACCGGCTCATAAGGATTTCAAGGTGGGTGCTTTGTGCATGCATGAATATGTAGGTTCAGGTTAGTTCAGGTTAAATTCCGTTAGCTTTTATGGGGGATCTCGGCGGTTAGTGGACATTTTGGAAGCTCTCCGGGGGGTTTCCCAGTTTCGTCCCACACAGGAGACCTACACTAAGCAGGAAAACCAAACAGTAAAGAGACAAGCGAGCTAGGTTAATGTGAGCTTATAAACTTCCAGTTCCCTCAGTTTGCGTTCACTTCTGTTTTTAACTATTTAAATGTCTTAAAATTCAAAATTTGAATTGGAATTTTCTGGGCCAAAACGCACTTTGTCGTTTTTATGTGCCAAAAAAAAACTCATTTTAATGTTAAAATTTTGTGCAAATTTTTGCTCAAGATGCAATGTCATCCTTGTTCAATGCTAGCGGTTGTCAGGGTCAGGTTCACCGCTTTTTCTGGATTCTATCTCTGCAGTGTTTTTATTTTTTGTTCAACGCAGATCTACTGATATTCAAGTCATTGTTATATCTAAATTTTGAAAAACTATTGTTGAGTGGTAGAGAAATTACAAGAACCACCTCATTCAACGTTTATGATAGTACCTGCAAATGATATCTGTCTTTCTAATGGCAGCTCCATCTAGGATAGGCGATCTTTTTAAGATTTAAGGTTATTTCCAATAGTTTCCAACTTGACCTCTATCAATGGCCTATGTGGCTATTTGATCTGCATCAACCTTACCAAATCGTTAAGCCAGAAAAATACCTAATCAGCAAGAAAGTACAAACTTGTGCTGTTGTAACCAATTTTAAATACTTTTCCTATGAGGTGGTTGATTGACGAATAGAGCAATTATTCTATAATTTCTTCTGTGACGTTTCGTTTAATCTATTTAAACATCTTCAGGGCTACAATAATAAAGAAGAAGGTTTTAACCTACGTTGATCAAACCTTCTTTTTTATTATACAGGGTAGCACGTTTGTGCAGCGTTAGTATTTTCCCAGTAATAAAGCCTCAGCTGGAAGTTGTGCGTAAACCATTAACAGATTTAGTTCGGTCTAAAATTTTGTCAATAGTTAGAGGGAAGAACTCAGATATTATAATCCTAAACGAGACTTAATTACAAGATCATCACAATTTCACTTTTTGCAACTATACTACGTTAGGCAAGACAGACCAGATAGCAAGAGAGGAGAGAGAAAGAAATTCGTATCCACTGGGCAATTCCAATCAAAGAATACAAACACATATAAGTGGCAGCTAATGGGAGTCATGGTGAATGGCATTGCATACTTGACAATATATTGCCCTAGATATCCACTTATCGCAAGTGGAACTACAGAGGATGTTTGATACCACTGACAAACCGTTTGTGATTGTGAGATACTTCCAAGGTCTGAGGTTCTGAAGAGACAACATATCTAACTTATATGCTGTGAGCCGTAAATAACATTAACTGTGATAATTTAGGGATGGGTGAGGCAACCAGGATAATCTCTTCTAATCTAAACAAAAGCTGCCAGGTCAGATTGCTTTTGAATCAATCTGGCCTAGCCTTAGACTATAATATGAAAGAGACTATAACCATATGAACATCATATCGGCGGCCAGAAATTCAATACTTATAAACACCAAAACTCAGGAGTCAAAGGACATACACGCCTTACCGAAATGATGTCCGAACAATAAGATCCTTGATGGTGAGAAAAAAAAAGAAAAATTTAGAGCATTTACGCAATTTCCTACAAGAAAAACCGAAACACCAATATGGGTACAGTGTGGAAAGTAGTAGCAAAGTTCTCAAATAGCAATAGAGTAAGAAATCACCCTACAAAATGGAGGAATTGTTCATACCGAGAAATAACCATGCAACAGCGCAGCAATGGATCATTGACATGTTACACCATATATGGAGTCTCAAGAAGAACCTGAAGAAGATCTCCAAGTAGAAATCTACAAATCTAGAACTAGGTACTTAGAAAAGAAATATAGATACTGGAAATCTAATTTAACAATCCCAATTAGACAACAAGGAAGGCAACCAGAAGACCACAATTCTTATCGCTCTTTAGCACTTCAGTCGTGTGTATTCAAAACTGTGAAGCACGTGATCAGAAACAGAATGGAACACCAGTTCGTCTTTAGTGACAGGCAAAATAAATTCCGTAGGATAGAGGAACCATGGAAAATATGGTTATTCCAACTGCAAATATTCCCTCTACCTTCATGTCAAATTAGGTGACCATCTGCATATTTAATGACCTCAAGACAGCCTACGACAATGTGAGATATCCAGAGTTAAGGAAGCACATAAATAGTACACGCGTTGAGAAGTGGATCAAGTCATTGACCTCTGGGATAGCCAGAATATATTTGCTAGATTTCTAAACAATGGGCTGGTCCAGAAGAAGAAGGGGTTACGCATTCGCTCCATACTGTTTAATATGTATACCAATAATCTGAGTATCTGATATCTCTATTGTCGAGTTTTGAAGTTCAACCACCGAAGATATGCTCAACCTTTTTTACATTTAGAGTTAGTTTTTTAGTTTTAGAGTGAAGCGGTCGAGTTTTGCTAGGAGAAAAACAGCCTTTTCTGTGGCAGTATTCACAACACAAAAGGAATCATCCACATAACTGTGCGAATGGAGGATTTTGTTATTCCTCTCGATCAATATAAACTTGTTATCCAAAAAATTCATAGAGATCCTTACAGGAAAATTTTACTGTTCATGGTCAGACCGTCCTCTTTTTGATAAATTCTTCTGGGGCAGTATTCAGAATACAAAAGCAATCATCCATATAACTGTACCAATGGAGGATTTCCTTATTCTTATCGGTCAATATAAAATTGTCCCCCATAAACTCCATAAAGAACTTCGCAAAAAAAATGTAACTGCCCATACATACTCTGGTGGTAACACAAACATAGTTTGAGTTAGATATAGAGAAATTGAGTAAAACCGGTGTCTTATAGGGGGAAAAAGGTACCTGATCCTCGAATACAAACTTCGATGGTTTATCGTTGAACGGTAGTAGAAAGTAAGAGAATGGAAACATTGGTGAGTCGCTGTTTTCGTTGGAAAAGTTATCTAAAAATGAGGATCCTGCTCACCCATGCTGAACGGTGAATTTTTGCTACTAAATCCTGAGGCTAAGTATCTGGGGGTGACCATCGACTGCGGGTTGACCTGGAAAAGTAACGTGGAAAAGACATGCAAAAAAGGAACAGCACTGGCATGCAACTACGCAGGGCAGTGGGCAGGAAGTGAAGTCTAAAGCCACACGTCCTGCACTGGCTCTACATTGCGGTAATCAGACCAAGGATAACCTATGGGGCCGTGGCTTGGTGGCCAGAGGTTGACAGGCCATGCTATGTGCTGAGGTTGGAAAGACTACAGAGAACAGTCTGCCTAGCCTTAACATAGGGAGCAGCACTCAATGCCTTATTGGGTCTGCCGGAGCTTCCAGTCTGGGTTAAGAGGGAGGCGATGTCGTCCTGCAGGAGGATGGATTGCTGCGGTCAGTGGAACGATACACAACTATGGAAAGTGGTAGCCAGCCTCATTAAGCGGGACATCCCGATTTTCCTGTCCGGGGCGCACGCGATCAGATGAGCCTGAAACAGCCATTGGGGATAAACATCCCAACAAGGAACAAATTTAAGGAAGAGCTGCTTCAGCAATCTTCTGAGAAAAATCAAGTATGGTATACAGAGAGATCAAGAATGGCTAATACACAGTGGTCAGGTCTCAGAATATACAAAGCAGGCCATGTGAGGGCGAGGGCTTTGCCATTAGAAGCCTTGGAAAGCCTTGGGTAGACGGTTTTCCAGGCGGAGGTGTTTGCAATTCTCCACGTGGCCACCCGAACAGAAGTCAGGCAGCGAGCAGAGCAGGACATCTACATCTACTCGGGCAATCAGGCGGCTTTGCGAGCTATCTGCAGAACCACAACTGGTTCAAAGTTCATTCAAGACTGCAGAAACAAAAAGGGAACTCTGGGATGGGTTCCTGGACATAGAGGCATCGAGGGGAACGAGAGTACCGACGAATGGGCCAAGCATAGTTCCCAGACATGCTTTACTGGACCAGAACCATGTCTAGGAGTAAGTAAAAGGTACCTCTCTTACACTCTGAATGAGTGGGCATAGGAGAGTACAAGGACAAACTGGACACAGTCAGGAATATGTAGACAGACAAAGGAAATCAACCCTAACCCTGATAGATCCATGGCCTCAAGGCTTCTTGGGAGAAGCAGGCAGGGCCTGGCAGACCTTATAGGAATCCTTACTGGACATTGTAGACTAAACAGGCAAATCCACCTCGTAGGAATGGCTGATAGTCCACTCTGCACCCACTGCACCCACAGGACACTTGGAGCCGCTTTTCTTCATCGAGAGGACTTTCGGACGGAAATGGGGCGGGATACTCTTCTTCATGAGAGGGACGGGTCGACTCGTGGAGGGAATGAGGGCCCTGGTGGAGTAGGGATGTGTGGACTGGAGGACTGTGAAAATGAGCACCATCTTTATGATTATAGTTTTGAAAAATAGCGAAATTAAAAAATCTCTTTACATGGCTGGAATTTGAAGAAATAATGGATTAGAACTGTCTCTTAGCGGGGAAAAGAAATGTGATTGATGATTTAATGTAAATTGAAAATAGGAAAATTAGTAGATATCTGTCTATCTTAGACTAGTTAGGGATTGCAAAAATTGTTTGGAGTTGACTATCTTAATCAGAAAAGGTTGGTACAAACTTCATGGATCTATCTTTGAAAATAGCAAAATTAGTAAATATCTTCAGAATGGCGTGAGGTTGGAGAAAGTCAACAGATCCGTTCTCTTGGTGGGAACAAGTTACCTGATATCGAATGCAAACTTTATGAATTTATCGTTAAATATAAGAAATTTTGTAAATATCTTCCGATTGGTTAAAGTTTGGAGAAGAAGTTAGTTCAAAGGGAGTACAAACTTCAAGTGGGTTTATTGTTAAAAATAGAAAAAGCGGTAGATATCTCTAGACTGGATGGGAGCTGAAAAATTTTGCTGAGAACTGGTACAAATTTCATGGGTCTATTTTTTACAATAACAAAGTTAGTAAATAGCTCTAGAATGTTTTGAGCGAAAAATTAAATATAGCCGGTCCCTTAGTGGGAAAAAGCTTCCTGATACCTACTGCATGCTTCATGGGTTTATTGTTGAAAATAGGAAAATTAGTAGATAGAATCCAATCTGGCAAACTGGAACCAATCTTAGGTGGAAAAAAAGTTTCCTTAAAACAAGTACAAACTCCATGGGTCTATTTCTTACAATAACAAACTTGGTAAATAGCTCTAGAATGGTTTGAGGTTAAAGAAATTGAATAGAACCGCTCCTATTGTGAAAAAAAAACGCTTCCTGAGAACGAATGAAAACTTCATGGGTTTATTGTTGAAAATAGGAAAATTAATAGATATCTCCAGACTGGCTGGAAGCTGGAACAATTGAACAGTGTCGCTATCTTAAATGGAAAAGAACGAGTACAAACTTTATAGGTCAATTTTTTACGATAACGAAGTCAGTAAATGGCTCTGGAGTGGTTTGAGGTTGCAGAAATTGAATAAAGCCGGTTACTTAGTGGGAAAAAGCTTCCTGATACCGAATGCATACTTCATGTGTTTATTGTTGAAAATAAGAAAATTAGTAGATATCTCTAGACTCGTTGGCAGCTAGAAAGTTTTGATAGAGTCGCTGTCTTAGGTGGAAAAAAAATTGCTGAAAACGAGTACAAATGTGATGGGTCTATTTCTGAAAATAACAAAGTTAATAAATAGCTCTAAAATGGTTTGAGGTTGAAGAAGTTGAATAGAGTCGGTTTCTTAGTGACAAAAAGTTTTTGACATCGAGTATTGATCCATTTTCAATTTTTGATTTATGGGCTTATTGTTGAAAATAGCAAAATTAGTAGATATTTCCGGACTGGTTAAAAGATGAAAAATTTGGATAAAGTCCCTGACTTTGTCAAAAAATTGCTGAAAACGAGTTCAAACTTCAAGGGTCTATTTTTCACAATAACAAAGTTAATAAATAACTCTAGAATTGTTTGAGGTTAGAAATTGAGTAGATCCGGTTTCTTACCAGAAAAATTTATCTGATACCGAATACATATTTCGATGGTGTATCAGTGAAAAGAAGAAAATTCGTAGATATCTAGAGAGTGGTAAGAGGGTGGAGGTCTTGGTAAAATCGCTGTTTTAGTTAGCTGAAAATGAGTACAAACTAAAGGGGTTTAGTTCTAAAACTAGCGAAATTAGTAAATATTTTTAAAATGGTTCGAGTTTGAAGAAATAATTATTGATTAAACCTGTCTCTTAGTGGGAAAAATTTATCTGACATGTAATGCAAATTTCAGGGGTTTATCTTTGAAAATAGGAAAGTTAGTAGTTATCTATCTACTAGATTGGCTAGAAGTTGGAAAAAATGGATGGAGTTACTGTCTTAGAAAAAAGCTTTCTGTTTCTTTTATTTTATTTTTAAGAAACCCAATCTGGGACAAATTATGCTCAAAAAAGGCACCAGAAGCCAAAGAAATCGCAGCAGTATGTCCGCTACCATCCAAAAAGAACGAAACACCGTCCAGGATACCTGTAGTTAAGCCCTCAAAACCTCACTTACCCCTTTTCTTCAAGTCCCGCTAGACCTACTTCCCCACAACCTCAAGTAGGATCTGTACCATCCTCTCAGAAATTTTAGGCCCCTTTTCCCCTTGTTTGAAAAGCAAAAACCTCTGAAATACCCAGCCCTCCACTTCAGAAAACTGAGCCTTCTCCGAAACCTCCACGTTCTCCTTCTCCTCACTCTGTTAGAGGTAAAGCTTTTGACGACACTGAATACGGCGATGAGAGTGAGGAAAGTAGTGAACCCGAGGAAAAGGAAAACTTTGTCCTGGCTGCTCCCCACAGGAAACCTCTAGCTAAAAAGTACTAAATCTTCAGAATAGTTTGAGATTGCAGAAAGTGGCTTTCTTTTAGTGGGAACAAGTTACCTGATACCAAAATGCATAAGCCACATGAGTTCTTTGTCCTCATGGGTTGATTGCAAACAATTTAGTAAATATTTTCAGATGGGTTAAAGGTAGAAGAGATTGAATGGCGTCTCACTCTTAGTTGGAAAATGTTATCGGAAAGCGAATACAAGCTCCATGGGTTATTATTGAAAATACGAAAATTAGTAGATATCTCTTGACATTGTTGGATAAATTGTGTAGAGGCGCTATCTTAAATGGAAAAAAAATTGCTGAAAACGAATACAAGCTTTATGAGCTTATTTTTTACAATAAGAAAGTTAGTAAATAGCTCTAGAAAGGTTTGAGGTTGGAGAAATTGAATAGAGCCGGTCGCATTGTAAGAAAAAGCTTCCTGATGCCGAATAGAAACTTCGAGGGTGTATCGTTAAAAATAAGAAAACTCGTAGATATCTGGAGAGTGTTAAGAGGGTGGAGACCTTGGTAGAATCTCTATTTTACTTAGCTGAAAATGAGTACAAACTTAAGGGGTTTATTTCTAAATCTAGAGAAATTAATAAATCTTAAAATGGTTCGAGTTTGAAGAAATAATTATTGATTAGACCTGTCTCGTAGTGAGAAAAAATTATCTGACAATTAATGGAAATTTCAGGGGTTTGTCTTTGAAAATAGGAAAGTTAGTAGTTATCTATCTACTAGAGTGGTTAGAGCTTGGAAAAATTGGATGGAGTTACTGTTTTAGAAAAAAGCTTTCTGTTTCTTTTATTTTATTTTTAGGGAACTCAATCTGGGACCAATTATGCTCAAAAAAGGCACCAGGAGCCAAAAAACCGCGATAGTTATTGTTAAGCCCTCAAAATCCTCACGTACCCCTTTTCTCCAAGTCCCGCTAGACCTCCTACCCCACAACTTTAAGTAGGACCTCCACCATCTTCTCAGAAATTTTAGAACCCTTTCCCCCTTGTTTCAAAACCGAAATTTTCTGAACTACCCAGCCCTCCACCTCAGAAAATTGAGCCTTCTCCGAAACCTCTACGTTCTCTCTTCACCCTGTTAGAGCCAAAGATTTTGACGAAATTGAATACGGCGATGAGAGTGAGGAAAGTAGTGAACCCGAGGAAAAGAAAAACTTTTTCCTGGCTACTCTCCAGAGGAAACCTGTAGCTAAAAAGTAGTAAAATTAGTAAATCTCCAGAATGGTTTGAGGTTGCAGACAGTAGCTTTTTTTAGTGGGAACAAGTTATGTGATACCCAATATACAAGCTACAGGTGTTCTTTGTTCTCATGGTTTGATTGTAAGCAATTTAGTAAATATCTTCAGATTGGTTAAAGCTATAGGAGAGATTGAATAGCGTCTCACTCTTAGTTGGAAAATGTTAGCGAAAAGAGCGAATACAAACTTCATGGATTTATTAGAGAAAATAGGAAAATGAGTAGATATCTCTTGACTGGTTGGAAAAATTGAATAGAGGCGCTATCTTAGGTGGAAACAACATTGCTGAAAACGAATGCAAGCTTTATGGGTCTATTTTTTACAATAAGAAAGTTAGTAAAAGGCTCTACAAAGGTTGGAGGTTGGAGAAATTGAATAGAACCGGTCCCATAGTAAGCAAAAGCTTCCTGATAGCGAGGGCAAACTTCATGGGTTTATCGTTGAAAATAGGAAAGTTATGTAGTTGGTATCTTAATACTTGGAAAAATTGAGAATAGAGCGTATCTAGCCAATTATTTCCGTTCGAGTGTCTTGAATGTTTGGGTAATTGGACGCATTAGAGCCTTTTGCCTTCTAGCTGGATTAGAGCAAAACCAGACGACTACACCACTGACTAAAAGCACTTACCGTCCTACCGGGCTTTCGTCTGAATAAATAAACAGCACCATTGAAGAAATATCTACAATCATATAAAAGCAATATAGCCCTAAATTGCCAGCTAATACATCCAATTCGGAATTCGTAATGTCCATGTATGTAAATCAGATAAGGCGAATTGATAGTGCACTTCCACCCTTTTGTGTTGCGGCCATCATTAGGCCGGCTGTTTAACATGGCTTTTATTTAAATAACTTGCCTACCCCTATATTAGTGATATCGTTATTAAATGGGAGGTCCATATACGTAATAAATTGGAGCGAGTGAAGGCAATTAGGGCAATTGTTGTCCAATAATGTACGGGATTATCGAATACATGGGAAGCCATTATGAGATATGGGATCAATATAGGGTCTATTCAAGATAATCTAATCTGTTGCCTGAATCTTCTTAATTTTTCATTCAAAACATAACCACTGATATTCAAGCGCAAATATTTATAACTTCGGAAAACAAATCGTGCAATAAAGTCGTTTGGCGTTCATTATGAAGCAAAAACTCCAACTTGTTAACGTTCTCTGTAATTAGGTTCTCTCGCTGTTTCGGTCGTACCGTCTAGCGTCCTTCTCTCACCCACGTAACTCGGATGGTACGCTCTCGCGTGGTGGGCGATACCTTTATTATTTAATGGAACACCCAGCGCGAGTTGGCGGTGTCTTTGAAATAAATGACGGTCGTTGAATTTGATCGTGCGTGGCGCTAGGGATGTTTCCTTTGGAGTTAATGTTATCGACCAAAAGAAGAAAAAAGTCTGCTTCGTTACCGAATTGTCCCCTCATTTCGCATGTGCGGCAACGGCAACAATTAATTCTCATTACGTTTTCGCCATAACACACTAGATAACAGATTACACATCTGCTGAACTGTTACGTTAGCCGGTAATTTATCGTTTTCGAAGTTGGCAATTAGTGCGCCAAGCGGACACGGTCTTGACTACGAAGGTAGTTAAGACTACAAGGTGATGGTTAGATATAAATACGTCTCGTTGGTAAGGGGCTTCGTTAGCGAACCGTTTTGACCGTGGCGAATTTCAATTCTTAAAACCAACTTTTTAAAACGGAGTTACCCCTTTATATGCTAAAAATTCTGTTATTTCCTTATCAATGGCTTGAGTTTTGGCAAATTTTCAGCTCATTTGTTTCCTTGAAATATCCAAAGCCAAAATGTATACAGTTAAAATTTGATGCTTATAATCGTCAGATCGAGGCTGTCTTGATGGAGAAAAGACCCTCGCCATGACACCGATATATTAGTCAAGTTTACCATTTTATTTTCTTAACGGTTTTAAAATGAATAAAATAATACATAAACATACGAAAGCGGCAACAGCGGCCCAGCGGTTTAAAATAAATTGTATAGATCTAGTGACTTATGAAAATAGATCTTGGATCTCAAGTGATCTTTAAATTAATTTAAAGGTCAAACGGTATCCCCTCTCTTTGCTAAAATTTCCAATGTTTACTCTAAAATTCCCAAACCCAAAGAGGAGAGATGCGCCAAGGGTCGGGCTCTATGAATAAGAAATTAAAATTTTAACTTTATAGTCTTTTAACTAGCCAAAATTGCTCTTCAGATCTTGGGCGCTGAGGATGGCTTAGAGCCGAAACCGGTCCGCCAAACCAAGGATTTTAAATTAAATTTGCACGAAGTATACGAGTCCCCCATTTCCCCTTCAATAATAAATTAGGTGTAAAAGGCCGAAACGTCAATAAACAACATCCGAAGTTTCAAGCACCTGATGTAACTTATTAAACAAAGGACCACATCCCAAGAAAACAACCATCATAACTACAAGGGTCCAAGAATCCAGACGTTTAACGTGGAACGTGCCATCCAATAAATTAGATGATTTGAGCCGGTTTTTGTCCTGAAGTTGAGTTTACACAAAAACATAAACATTTGCATTTTTTGGGTAATTTTTATATAATTTAAGATCTAAGCCTAACTTCTAAAAATTTCAAGTTTGCATTTTTAGACGGTTTACATAATTTTTCACACCTTCAAATTATTATTTTTACACGTTTCAATTAATTTTCAACGATTTTTGGGCTGACTTCCCCGAAAAACATAAAATTTTGGTTTTGGGACGTCTTCAGTAAAATTTTACTTATTTTGGTCCAAAAATAAATTTTATCAAACTAAAAGATCTGAATTAGTTTTGCTTGATTTTGTCCTAAAATAGAATTTCTTCAAAAACATACAATTTTTCTTTTTTGACAACGTGGACCATATTAAACAGATTTTAGCCCTAATTTTAAACTTAATTTCTCCAAAGACACTACATTTGCATGTTTTGCTGCCTGTTGTTTGTATAATATTCAGTTTTATATAAATTTTATTGGTGAAAGAAGCATAACTAGTGTCATAGTTTCTCAAAAAATTTGACTTTTTGTTCAGCCGAAACTTCAACCACCGACCCACAGGTGGCAGCATTAGTCGAAATCCTTCATAACATTACATCCCCTTTCCTGCGCCGAACTTGTCTTCAAATGCACATTCCAACTATGAGCTCTCATCCCGGCGTATAAGGAAGGGGTCTATTTCGCCTCCCTGACGAGTCCAAGGTAGACCCCGGGACGAAAGGCCAACACCATATACATAGGCTATGAAAATGTTATAAAATGTTCCGATTTTTCATTTTTTTATCTCAGACATGATTTTAATTAAAATGGCTTACTACAGCGACATAAACAACATTTCACGTTTGTCAAAATTCCAACGTTTCGCCCTTTATTGAGGTCTTCCTAAGGGCTTTCTGTTTAGAATTAAATTCTTTAATTAAAGAAATTAAAGAATTAAAGAAAAACATGCGCGTCTTCGGCTGCAGAAAATTGTTACCTGTTACCACATATTAAATTTTTTTATGTTATAAATTTAACCATTGAATGTTCCAAAAATTTTTTTTATAAAATGAAGAAAAAGAAAGTTAAAGTTGGTGGCGTTTCTAACGGGATACCCTGTAAGTACTTCTTCTAAATCTATTTATTCCCTTTTGGTGTCCTATAACATGGTTTTACTATTGCCATTTAACTTTCGAAGAGAGACAAAAAGTACAAAGTCGCAGAAGGGTCAGCAAGTTTTTTTTCTTAAATGCCGAATTCTCGCTTCGCCCAGTTTTTATTTCAAAACTTATTAATATCTGCCAAAAACCATTTAAAATTGAAGACAATTTTGGCGCAGGAAAGGCGGTGTGATGTTATGAAGAATTTCGACTAATGCTGCCACCTGTGAGTCAGTGAAGTTTCGGCGCCGCCTCCTATTATTCGGTGGATGAAATTTCGCCACAAGATAATCAAAGCAGCAAAAGGTAACGTATTACAGGACCTTATAGACAAGGCTCGGAATTGCTGAAGTTCCGAGTTCAAAATTTCAAGTTTAAGCTAGGAAGTTCGTTAAATTTTTTACTCCAAAGAAAGTGTGAGAGAGAGAGGGAGAGAGAACGAGCGGGAAGAAAGTAAATAACCAAGTTATTTAGAGATACTGGGTTTTTTCTATATTTGTTGTATACACACGTAAATTACTAATTTGTTTTATGCTTATGAATTGAGGGATAGGTAATCTTAACCGTACAATTATATATAGCGGTAATTTGCAAATTGGCAATCTAGAGTTTTTCCAGGTAGCAAAAATGTGTACAAACGTTTCTTATTTAAAAACTTTTTCTTTACAAAATGAAAAACAAAGTTATAGTGGGTGGCGTTTATATCGGGACACCTTGTACGTATTTCTTCTAAATCTATTTCTTCTCTTCTGGTGCACTATAACATGGTTTTACTATTCCATTTAAGTTTCGAAGAGAGGCAAAAAGTACAAAGTCGCAGAAGGTTCAGCAAGTTTTTTTTCCTTAATGCCGAAATCAAACTGGGAATTTAGTTGAATTCCGAGTTTAATGTCAGAATTTAGTAAAATTTTTGGTTCAGAAGTCCGCCAGGTATATCAAATTTGTTGAGAGATGTCAAGTGAACGTCACTTTTTGTCGATTTCGCCGCCATGTTTGTGGGTCCCATAGTTAAAAAGGGGGATTACAAAACTGTAAATGATCTCTCCAAATACATGGTGTACCAAAATTAATTTAACAAATTTAAATAACTACGTCAAAAAAATATGACATAACGTTCACATGAACATAGGTTCGAAAGCGCTACGTTACTAAAATACAGTGTGTTGGTTGAATTATCAAAATCTGTTTCAATTTTTCTTCATTGTTAAGATACTTGCTTCAAACTTGGAGTATATGAAACCCACTATGACCATAGTTACTTATCAAATATAGGGTGATTCTTACGTTGATGGGATTATCTTTTTCACCACCGAATAGGGCTAGGGGCAAAACTCTTTTTTTTTTTTTGGCGCTCCCTTTTGATAGATACAAGGAGCCAATTATTATTTGAAAACTTATTTATAACTGCCAAAAACCATTTGAGATTGAAGACAAATTCGGCGCAAGAAAGGCGGTGTGATGTTATGAAAAATTTTGACTAATGCTGCGACCTGTGAGTCGATGGGTGAAGTTTCGGCGCTGCCATCTGTGAGTCGGTGGATGAAGTTCCGCCACTAGTCAATTAAAGCAACAAAACGTATTACAGGACCATAGAGCAGACTCGGAATTGGCTTAAATCCAAGTTTAAGCTCGGAATTTAGTTAAATTTCTTACTTCACAGAAAGTTTGAGAGAGAGGGAGAGAGAACGAACGAGAAGAATGTAAATAACTAAGTTATTTAGAGAAAATAGGTTTTTCTATAATTGTTGTCTACATACAGGTAAAATACTAATTGGTTTTATGTTTATGAGTTGAGTTACCCATCCTTAACCGTATAATTATATATAGCGGTAACTTGCAAATTGGCAATCTATAGTTTTTCCTACATAAGCGGTAGCAAAAATGTGTAGAAACGTTTCATTAGTTAAAAACTGTAATTATGTATTGAAAAAGTACATACGGAAAAAAAATAAAATTAAAGTTCTCTAAAAGAAGTAAAATTTTTTTTTGTCTACATTGTTTTTACGTACGTACGGGGGGGGGGGGGGGGGAGGGATCAAGAAATGACCCTGTATCTTATATTGAAAACTGTAAGTGCTATGGGAAAAATGCAATTAGAAAAGTTTAGTAAGTTTTCAAATATTTGGTTTTTATACAATCTAAAGTGGTTTCAGGCCTTTGAAGCCGTTTCTTCCTGACGTTTCGCTGCGGCAGACATTATCAAAGACGATGAGGCATTTGGTAATGAGCGAAGTGATCTCCCGTGCTTTCTGACGTTGACTGATTCGACTATGGTGCGCTGCCTGGTATTTATTCCCCCGCCGCGCCGTCGCGCTTCATTGGAGAGACTGGGGTGGGGGCAGTGGTAGCGCGGGGTCTCGGCGCACTTGAAGTATGTCGTAGAACTCGCTACCAGTCTGCATTTAGACACGTAATTTCTTCCTCCCTGTTGAAATTGTTGTCATGTTTAAAGATCTTAATGGCCTCTATCATTAATAGCGGATAGATACGCTGGATTGATATAAGATATCCACTTCACTGAAAAGGATGTAGTGACCTTCGGAGAGAGCATGTTTTGCTACTGCTGACTTTTGTGTTTGCCCCAGCCTGCAACTCCTCTTTTGTTCCGGAATCCTCGCGTTGACACTGCGTTTTGTGTTGCCGATATATACCGAGCTACAAGCTCGATCTCAAGCCCTGTTGTATTGTACCAGTCCTGTTGTATTGTACGACGGCCCTATCGAACTCGTGCTTGCTGTATCCATACCAACCAAAGGCTCTTTCCAGATACTTGATTTCCCGTTCCAATTCAGCCGGTTCACAAATTCTTAGTTCTCACAGACAGAGTCTTTATAACTCTCTTTTTCTGTCTGGGATGACGAGGTATCGGTCAGTGGTTTTCTATAAACGGTGTGCGCAAGTTTTCATTCGTCCTCCTTGATACCAAAATATCCTAAAACGGTAGGCGACATTCCTTTTCTATCTCCATAGCGAGTTGAATTTTTGGGTTAATAGAGTTGAGGTGTAAAAGGAAGTTTTGAAGTTTGCCTTCGCCATGGCTCCAAATAACAAAGGTGTCTTCCACGTATCGGAACCAGCACTTTTGCTTCTTGCCAACGCCTTGGCTTTGAACATTTCCATAAAATAGTTGGCTATTACTGGACTAAGGGGGTTGCCTTTAGCTACACCATCAGTATGTTCGTAGAAATCTTCCATCCATTGATATTATGTAGTGGTTAGGCAGTATTGGAACAACTTGGCAATATCTTGTGGAAATTCCTGGTTAGGATGTTTTATGGCTTTCTTAATGGGTACCATCGTGAAGAGAGAAACAACATCGAAGCTAACAAGAATTTCTCCTGAAGATAGAGTCAAAGAATGCTGTTTTCGACGAAATGAGTGGTCTTTTATAAAGCTGTTAGTATTTTCTATTTTAGGTGAAGCAGTTTTGTGAGGTGTTTGGCGATTTCGTAGGTCGGGCTTCCTATGGTGCTCACGATGGGTCCCAGTGGCATCCGGTTTCTGGATCTTTGACAAACCTTACAGCCTTGATGGCAAGACTTCTGATTTTTTAAACTTAATTATTTCATCTGATGCCACGTCCTTAATTAAATTGTTGCTGACCCTCAGAATCCGGGCGGTTGGAATGAGTTAGCTTGTCTTTCTGCAAAGATGAGATTGCTTTTTGGTGGTTTTGCGCGTTGTAGATCCTGGATGGTGTTATGCCAAAATTTCAACCCTTGTTCAGAAAGCTCAGATCGTATGTTGGTAGTTCTTTGTCGGCCAAATTGACCACCTTGCGTTGACTCTCTTCGGATGAGAGGTTTAATGTGTCCTTCGAATTGTTGGTGACACTAGTGCGTCAAGTTTCTTCCTTTGTTTCTTCCTTGTTGTAGCGTTTCTATCCGAGACTACCGAGAGAGGCCATTGAGATCTTTAAACACGACAACATTTTCAACACAAGCTCGCGCCATCACTGCCCCTACCCCAGTCCTTCCACAGTTTTGCGCATTCACTAACAACTTTCTAATTTTAAATTAAAAAAAACTTCTTTTTTCATTAATCGACTCTGTTGTTAATTCTAAAACTTTTCTCTATTTAACTACATATATATCAATCTCTTATAGTTTTTGAAATATTTTAGATATATTTTTTTCCTAAAAATTTACAACTGAAATAAGTGCTAATATTCGCTTCTAGAGACAACATAAATGTATGATTTTTAACTGGTATGTAAGATGGAATCTATAAACAAGTAATTTTTGCTCACCTTGCTTCATCAATATACAGTGTGTTCACTCACATTTTAACCAAATGTTTGAATTTCTTATTTAACATATTTATGAAAAAAAATACAGATTATTTTAAATATGAGTAGGCTAATTCAAATATGGGACGTTTCATTTAAAATACTTGACTTTTTGGGCCTCAAAAATAGAAATATGTATTTGGTTAAGGCTTTTGAAGTTTCTGTAGATTTATAACGTAAACTGAGAAGAAATTATTAATGATAGAATATTGTTTACAAATCATTTAAAAATCGTAATTTAAGAAAATAAAGATTAATAAAAAATATTTAAAAAAACTATAAGAGATGGATAAATACAGAAAATTGTTAGAAACAAATATCGAATGGGCTGATGAAAGATGTCATGTCTAATTTAAAATAAAAAAGTTGGTAGTGAATGGGCGAAACTAAATAAAACACTTAAAAAGTATTTACCAAATTATGAAATTTTTGTGTTTGTATCTTTTTTTTAGTAGTTAAAGTTCTCGAGATAAAGAATAGGGTCATTTCTCGAGGGCCACCTATACCTAGTAGTAGTAATTTTTTTTTCTTCTCGTGAGGTGTGGAAATGCTTTTTACGCACGATGTGTGGGACTTGCGTCCTCGACTCCTAGGAGCGCCCTACCCACTAAAATCACACCCCAGTGACTCTGATGCTTTCTTTAGAACTGCCCGCTTGTATTGCTTCGAAGAGGGTGTCTTATAGGTGCTGTTGGTTGTCCTTGTCTATCTCCCTTCTTGCATCCTTATGTCTTTTTCCTTTGTTTTTAGAATAGATTTAGATAGGTTACAGGTCTAGTTTTCCTCTTTTTCCAGCATCTATCTCACAATATTTTGTGGTGTAATTTATCCCATGGTATTCACTGCTATCATTCTGTACATTTCCCATCTGTTGCACTCGAAGAATGTATGCTCAACGGTATCTGTTTTGTTGCAACATATGCATTGGTCGTTCGCTGACATCTTAAAACGATATCTATATGACTGGAAACATCCATGCCTCGACATTAGCTGAGTAAGGTGGTAGGTCACCTGCCCGTGTCTTCTGTTAACTCATGCTTCTGTGTTTGGTATGAGCGTATGAGTCCACCTGCCCTTTTCCGCATTCTCTTGCCATTCTTAATTCCATCTTCGGAGGGTGATTTGTCTGGCTGTTTTGTCGATCCCTTCTTGTAGTCTGCATCTCTCCTCCACAAGCAGGTAGATTGGAGGCGTTCTGTCTATTACCAGTAGGGCCTTGGTTGAAACTCTTCAATATGCGTTTGCTATTCGTATCGCGGCTTTCCTTTGTACACTTAATAGGATATTCCTGTAGATGTTCCTTTTCATCGCTCTTCCCCATATTTCTGCACCATAGAGGATTATGGGCTGCATGACTGTGAACAGTATTCTTCTATTTGCCTCCCTAGGTCCTCCGATGTTTGGTAGTATGCGGTTTATGTTTTCGACGGCCCATCCTGCTATTTTTGCCACAGTTCTAACGTGTTGTCCCATTGTCATGTTTCTTTCCAGGTAAACCCCCAAGTACTTAGTACATTCCTGGCTTCTGATAGTAACGTCTTCTACCCTGACTTCAACATCCTTCACAGTTCTCCATCCTGCTAGAACCACTACATCTGTCTTTTCTGGAGCCAAACTTAGCTGTTTTGGCCTCAGCCACGTTGTTACGTCTTCCATTACTTGATTTGCCGTTTCCTGTAACCGCCTCGCATCTTTCTCCCCAACAATGATCCCGGCGTATCCGATTAGTTTCACTGCTCGTGGTACCGGTAATTTTAGAAAGCCGTCATAGTAGACCTTCCACAGCGTTGGCCTTAAGACTGACTCCTGAGGCACTCCGCATGTCATTTTCAATTTTCTCTTTTCTCCTATATATAGCCATCTTTCCTATAGCTAGCTGGTTATGATGTTGTATAGATAGGGTGCTATGTTCTTAGTTATAAGTCCCCCAAGATGCCGTTCCACGGAGCAGAGTTGAACGCGTTTCGTACGTCTATTGTTACCAGAATGCGTCTTTTTTGCTGCCTCTTACGTTGCCTTCATCAGCAAGTTCTTTGCTCAGCTAGATTCGGTGTCCATTTTGGCGATCGAGGACGCTCTGTTTCTTGCCTGAGGTGGGCTTCTTAGTAGGCTGTCTATGGGGGGGCGGGGAAGGGAAGAGGTTCATTTATTTACTTATTCAAAACCTATCCCAGTTCCTTGAGGCCTAGCCTACGTTTGCCTTGTCCCTGAAAACACGGACGGACAAGGGCTCGCCCGGAGCAGTGCAAAGTCCGACCTTCGCACTCAATGCGCACTTCCTGATCAGGGCCCGAAGTGGCTGGTTCCTGGCTAAGGGCTCAGCTTGCACGTCGGGAGAGCCAGCTCACATCAACCTAATATCCAGTCAGATACTTGGTACTCCCAGTGGGCTGAGGTCGCTTGCATTTAAGTGGTTTTTATCGGGTATCGTTCCCTAGCTATCCAGCCGGTATCCTACGGCTGGAGAGCTCGGTCTGTCCTTCTTTTTTTTTTATAGCATGGAAAGAGAGGCTTCTAGACCTTGTTGTCTAATAGCGTTGGGGTCGGAGAAAAAACAAGAGTTGGTCCAGGGGGACCAATAGAAAAGGGTAGAGGAGGAAGAGGATCCCACCCAAAGCCAGTTGAAAAAAGCGAAACAAGGTTGGGGTCCAGCTAGGGTGTCTCAGGTTTGCCACGCCCGTACTAACCAGTTCTGAGCCCCTGAGGGGAGTAGTAGTAGTAGTAGTAATAATAGTTTTAGTGATAGACACTGGGAGAGCCGAAACCTTGCGACTAGGCCTTAAAGACCTTTTTCACAGTCCCCCGATTCACCTATTCCTGCTCCGCCCTGGACCTCATTCCCTCCACGAGTCGACCCGTCCCTCTAATGAAGGCGATTACTTGATGATACGATGGGGAAACCGGCTCCCAGTGTCTTGTGGAGCAGTGGCGCCCACCTATAGCACACTTCTAGAAAGTGGTATGACGCCCCTTCCCCTGCTCCACAGTGGGTGCAGAATGGACTGTCCACCATTCCGAGGAGGAGCAAGTATCTGTTTATCTGCAGTGACCAGTGGTGATTCCTATAACGTCTCCCAGGCACTGCCGACATCTCCCAAGTAGCCACGAGGCCTTCGCTCTATCCGGGTTAGCGTAGATTTCCTTAGTCTGTCTACATAATCCTGACAGTGTCCACTTTGTCCTTGTACTCTCCCTATCCTAGACCTAACGTTGGCAGATTGTAGATTTTTTTTTTAATTTCATCCAATTAAGTTTTCTCTTTTCAAAAAAAAAATTTTTTTTGGGTATTTTTTTTTGTTTTTTTTTTATTGGGTTTACGGATGCTTGAAAATTTGCCTCTAGTCGGTGTTTTCCATCCCTGCTACTCTCACGTTCTGGCTCATCTTCTGACTTCTTTCACAATAAGTTTTCGTTTTTAGTTAGACCAATGAGCTACTTTATTATACAGGATGTCCCAAATTTAGGTCCGAAAACTCCTCGTCACTAAAGTATAAGGTACAATTTTTAAATTTATTTTTGATTTTTCTATAAATTTTTAGCGATCCTGTTTGACCATCGCTTTATGGACCAAACTCTTTTCAATCAGCAATCTTCAATATTGATACTATATTCATCATCTATGTCTATTTGTCACCTTGTGGTAAGGGTGGAACTCCATAATTCTTGAAGTAAGGTGCCGTTTTGACAATTTTTTGTTTATTACCTCTAATGCGCCACCAATGGCAAAGCCTAACTTATAAATATGTTTTCTTTTTAGATTTTAAGTAGAAATTGAATTAAAAGCCGAATAACAAAAACGACTTCGCCTCCGCCACTGGTCAAACGATAATACATGTATAATTCAAATTCCCTTTATAGCGGAAAGTAGACGATTACGTGTAATGATAGCCTTTTGTTAGTGCTGACCAAAATTAGCTACGATTTTGTTTCATTTGAAATGTACATTAGTTTACATCAGGAGGAGGGTGGATTTTATGCCATCTACCATCTGAATCTGAGCATCAGTGAAGATAACGGTCTAGTGAAAAAGTATGTTTATGCCTAACCAACCCACTTATTCTTTGTATAAATTATTCCCCTTTAAGAAATTGAAAACAATAGCATTTATATAACAATCAAACCTTTAATTCTTTGTAGGTAAGTAATGGCCTGTCTATATTATTCAATTTAATATAATAATGGGCGTTTTTCAATATGAGTAACTCGAATTCCGTGCAAGATACCCAATAACAACTGCCCTCGGGAGGTTCTTAAAGGCTACTCCTTTGGTTCTAAAAACCCAAACAACACCTCGATTTGATAACATGACTTCGGCAGCTCTTTTACCACCTTGCTTTCCACGTAATAACCCAATAAAAACCCGGATGATTAGAGTGGCATCGAAAATTAAAACTCACCCAAATTGGGAACATAAAACGTGAAATTCCGAACCGTTCGCTTAGGTGGTCACGCCGTATAAAAACCCTGTTTCAAATTTACCCAATTTGGGATGGAATTTGTTTATGATGTGACAATTAGGATACAGTGGGCGGCGGCAGCCTTCAAAGGGGCCGACAAAGACTGTGGTAAAACCAGACTGAAATATTGTTGTCTAACAAGGAATTTTACTTCTTCTGTTTTTGCCGAAATAATCAGGGGTGTAGACGTCATTAGATCACCGATTTTGGTGGGTTCCATTGAGTATTCATATAATTTTTGTTACATCTTGTTCACTAATGCTGAAAGTTTTAGAAATATTTAGAATAAATTTGTGATTAGCACGAGGGACTTTTTTAACGATGGGACTATATCTGTCGGTGTTCCGCCCCTGTTTTTGCCCTTCTGGAAATAAGAAACACGCGTCAATTGGGCCACACCATTTGTTTGCCAGCTATCCATAGTAAAACGTGATTTTTACCGAGAAGTTAGGTAGGTACCAAATTTAATTTTTTTTTCAATGCTAGTTGTTAATTCTAGCAAGTGGGTCTTATTTGCACAGAGTGGGCCATTATCCCTGTTTTTAGTTGACTAAGGATTGTGTAAATTTGGAAGCTGCCACGTAGGGTTTGCATAACTACAGTTAAAACTTATTTTTTATGTCTAAAAGTGAAATTTGTATACAGGTTCTGATGATTTACCTATGGCCATTAACTACATACTTTTAATAGTGAATTTTTGAGATCTTTTTGTGGTTTGAAATATGTTAATGGTTGTGATAATGACAATGAAGATACTGTGTGTTTATGAGAAAACGTTATCTAGAAGTCTAAGAAATTTTGACAGAAACGGATGATATAATCAAAGTAAATCGATTGCTTTCTTTCATCCTCTTCTTTTGACATTTCACAGCCAACTAGGTAACGTTTTCACCCTCGCCCCCCCACCCTTCCCCCCCTATATAATTAAGATGTTTTCTATGTCAACATTTATTTAGGAAAAAAGAAGCAAAAAGCACACTACAATTTTTTCCCTAGTGCTTTATTTATTCTTAATTGTGATACTTTGTAGAAACATATATGTATTGGATTGTATTGTATTCAATGTGAGTGGAGTTGTACAGTCCTCCACCGCGACCTGCGGTCTACGGTGGCTCACTCGAAGTGTTGCCAGCAAGGTTTGCCCCAGGGCTTGGTCCAGACCCTCAACGAATCTGATGAGCACAGTATAAGGAATAATACATTACATCTAGTCAGACAATCTAACGCTCCCAACTTCTCTACGCTTAAACGACTCAGAATACCTATGCGACATATGGTATCCGCAACGGTACTTAAAACAAAAGTATGCCAGTTCAGATTTGACAATTTTGGGAAGGAATCTGTAATCTTGCCTTGCCGTATCGATTTTTCCGTAGTTCGTTAAAACATCCTAAATCTCATGTTTAGCCCGAGTTAGAAAATATGTAAATATGGTACCTACATATCATTATTCGAATGGTTGAACCAGGGATGTACTTACTTTAGAGATCTACCATAAGTGTTATTCGAAAAAGAAAAGACTTATTTGTCTTGAAATAATGTGAAATATATTTCCAATTTTTTTTTTTATAATTTTATCTTATTAGTGTTAATGGAAAAAATAAATCCTCAAACAAACAACTCAATCTACCTAAACTCCTCTACATTTTTAATTATTGAGGTTATGAGTTTTTTTTTTGGCTTAATCCGGAGACCTAATATCATCTATTTTTTTTACAAACAGTGAAAAAATATCATAAGAGCGTGTAAAGTCATGAATTACAATCGAGATTACAATATTTTGCCATCGCGGCCGAGCTAATTATAAAATTAGAAAACGAATTCAAAAGTGAAGTAATAAGGTGAAAATATGAGATTTTTTTAATGTTTTTTTCAACAATAATCACGAAAATATTTTTGGTATTACATAGGTATAAAAAATTAGAATTTCAAATGTTGATATAGTTAATTAGGCATTATTTCTATATTTATGGAAACTATTGCCAACTGAACTCTTTTAGTGTAACCATAGGTGTTACAAAAGGCTAAGTAAAATGGTTTGCAGAAGATATCTTAATTATATTAAAAAATTTCCATATAGCAAATTGATATCCACTGGATATTCAATGGACATATAGTTGTGGACATGGATATCCTCAAAGATATCCAATGAATATCCATTGGACAACCACCCGATATCCATTGTACATCCAATTTGACGCCCGATCCAACATCCAATGGACTTCCATTATGTACATTCACTGGATTTTCAAAAAAAAAACTACTGATATCCATTGTACATCCAACTAACATTATTGTACATCCAACCCGACTAACCTGAACTAACCTGAACATTCAGTAGACATCCATTGGACGTCCATCAATAGGGAACTTGACATTTGCTTTTTTTAGTTATGCTATATTAATGGTTAAAATACACTTTGATTGAGATATGCTATCTTTGAATCAGAATACAGTACCACATTAAAAAAAAAAAACAAAAATTCTGTATCTCATAGTCTTGTGCTAGCAAAATTAGGAAATTTTCCAATCAATGATTTTTGTTGGCTTTTTAATGATGTTCAGGTTGAGTTCTTGCTCTAAAAGAGCAATCAGTACGTTTTGCTACATTATTGCAATCAAGAAAAGACATAGTTCGGTTAAAGTTGTCTTCTATTGAAGATTTAGGGCATGAATAGTAACACGTTGCATATTTAATTCAAAAACAAGGGACAAAAACAAGATCGAAAATAAGGACTTAGCTAGAAAATCATATATCAACATTTAAACATTAAAATCTACAGAAATTTGATTAAAGGAAATTCGGATATTTAACTGTAACTGTAAAAGAGCATCAGAATTATCTGGTTTTTCAAAGCCGTGGTAGATTCCTATCAAAAAACCTCATTTACTACTTTTTTATTGGCTTTATACAACATAAAAGTAGATAAAATTGACTACCAGAGCTTTTGCTTAGAGGCAAGCCATCTATATTGATTTCTAAATTGATTGAATCAGAATCTGTAATTAATATTTTATGTTTTTTGAACAGATAAAAAATGTTTGATTTTCCACCAAAGTAAACAAAATTATTTGATGTTTTGTAGAATTAAAAAAAATGCAAATTTAGAGTTTTTGATAACAAAATAGATATGGTATGGCGAAAATGGTTAAACATCACATAAAGCGTCCAAAAATTAAAGTTTTCATATTTCTGCAGAAATTCAATTTTATGACAAAATCAGGCAAAACTGATTAAATCTTCTAATTTGTTGTTTTTGTTTTGGTAGTTACATTTTTGGTTAAAAATAAGTGAAATTTGACTGAGAACGTCTCAAAATGCAAGTTTTGTGTCTTTCTAAAAAGTCAGAATTAGAGCCAAAAATCAGTTAGAAACCATTTAATTAGTTTAGAAATGTGTGTATATATTCATTTATAATTTCATTGATACCAGATGGTGGGTAATAATTGTAAATTGTGCACTACTTAGTTTGAACAAATTGGAGTTTTTAGTTCAAGTTAGTTCAGGTAAATTTTTTATTTTAGCAATTTTTTAAGATGTGGAGTGACAGGTAATTGACCAAAATGGGGCTGAATCTCAAGGTTTCATGTTTCAATTGGTTTTAAAAAACCCGTCTGTGCAACGAACAATCATTAAATCAAGGAAAGATATAGATTTCTTCTTTTCTACTTCCATTTTAAATTTTAGTCTGGGGTTGAACCAGTTGAAATTTATTAATAATTGGTCTACTTAACCCCCAGGACAAGCTAAAATGTTTTCATTCACATGTAGTTTATGGAAAATTATAATGAAAATTTAAATAAAAAAAAAACCTCGACCATGGAATTAGAACAGTACAGTAACTACAAAAAATGCAAATTTAGAGTTTTCAAACAAACTGTTGAAGATTCAGTGCAAAAATTGGTTAAAAATGACTTAAAGCGTCTAAAAATGAAAGCTTACATGTTCTTGAAGAAATTCAATTTTATAACAAAATCAGGCAAAACTGATTAAACTCTTCTAAATATTTTGTTGTTTTGGCAAATTACATTTTTGGTCCAAAATATGTGAAAGTTGACTGGTGACAGACCGTTATATAATCCACTAAAAGAATATCAGAATTATGTACCTGTTTTTCAAATCCGTAGTAGATTCCTATCGAAAAACCTCATTTACTACTTTTTTATTGCCTTAAACATTAAAGTGGACAAAACTGACTGAAATTTGAAGACGACTCAAAATAGAAATTTTATGTTTTTCGAAAAGTTTGCGTTAAAATTAGGGCCATGATCGATTAAAAATGAGCTAAAGGTTTTAAAAATGCAATTTTGAAGCCTTTGGAAAAATTCAAGTTAGAATTAGTGCCAAAATTAGTTAAAAATGATCCACATGGTTTGTTACTCTTCTGTCTTTATTTTCTGTCGTCACCTGTCAAAGGAATGTCAACGCGTCATTCGCACAAAATCTAATAGATGCGACTAATTAATAGATGCTATTTAAATCCTGCCTCCAAAAACAAATAAAATATAACAGTTGAATGGCTGGAGTTAAACCCAACATATCAGTAAAATATATAAAATAAATGTACAAACTATGGGTACGTTCGTTTTTGCCATCTGATCAATCAGGTTCGTGTTTGTCGTTCGTATATCGAATCTAGATGTAGGGGAAATGAATCGGATGCGTTCGTTTATTGAAGTACGACGAGTCAGACGTGAATCTGTCTGCTCGGTAGTTCGTGGCCGATCACAGCGATTAATCTGGAATAATTTTGTTGTTTGAGGTTAGATTTTTCATCCTGATTCATGTGTGTTAGGATGGATAGTTTTGTAATTTTCTTTTAATTTTTATCCTCCAAATTTGAAATTAGTTGTATTCTTCGTTGCGCTGCATCTCTTGTTTCCATCTAATTAAATAGAGACAAAAGACAAAATGCCATTTTTAGAACTATTTGATATTAGGGAAAATAAAGTTTTCAACTTTGAAGTTAGTCAGGACAACTTCAATAAGGTAGTTAAAGGAGGTGAGCTTGTTTATATACCTATCAAGAATATTTATATTTAATTTTAATCATTGTTTAGTTTGAACAGTGAATGTAGCATTGTATAAAGGTTTAATTTTTGTTTTAAGACCTGGTTTTGGCTAGTACTTTATTGGAAAAGGAAAAAGAGAGACACAATTTGATGGCTGCCTTTAGGATTATGCAAACGAATGAGAAGCCATTGCAGGGAAGTGGTAATACTTATATCTCAACTTATGTGAATGAACTGTTCCTTTGGGCACTTTTTTTTAAGCATCGATGGGTGCATCAATAGCCATCAATTTTGTCATATATTTGCATCATTGGTGTCAATTGGTGATGGATTCCATTGATGAATAAAAGAAAGCGCCCTTACTATTCTATTTTATCAACAAGTTGTTTGTTGAATGATTGTGTTGAAAGGAGAGTGGCCCATTTTAAACACTTATAACTTCAAAACATATAAACACTTAAAATAGGTCACCCTCAGCTGGGATACCTGACATATTATCACTATTATCAGTAATCATCTTATAGTTTTCAGATGAGAGATTGGACTATTTACCTTCATCTCACAAAAGTGCTAGTAATAATTTATTTTCTTCCAATAATGAGATGATTGAAGAATTTCGTGACTCTGACTTAGAAAATAATGTGCAGGATAGTACTCAAAGTGTTGAAGCGAATAACTTATTTTCTTCTAATAATGATGTGATTGAGGAGGAGAATGAAGAATTTGAAAATAATCTGCAAAATAGAACTGGTTTAGAAGAAACAGGCAAGTTTATTTTTACAATATTATATGCTGCTATATTTTGGATAAAATTGATAAATTTGTAATAAAACGTAAATACCTAGGAAACATAATTTTATTTATATTTACATACAAGATTGTAAAATCATGAAAGGGCCAGTGCCAGTGACTTTGCGTTACTAGATCCAAGCATGGCTATAAGTCTAGGAAATTCATGCTGTTTCCAAGACCTCCAACATTCTCTTGGACATATCCTTCACATAATGCTTTTTTATGCCATCGTTGATGTTGTTGATTAGCCCAGTGTCAAAATGACAATGAATACATAAGAAAGTTTGCAAAGATGAAAGAGATAGGGCAAACGAAATACTTACCTTGCTATACAGGGTGTTCATTATAAAATTTCATCTAGCAGGCTATGAAATTTTTACAGAAAAGGATGACATAATCAAAATAAATAGACTTTTGTTTTTCCATCCTTTTCTTTTGACATTTCACAGCTAACTAGATGAAGTTTTATAATGAACACACCGTATTTACAATTGAGTGGTATCACCATGCCCTTGCCTATACTAATTCAAAGTCACTGCCCAGTGCAGTGTTGCCCAATCCCATGTGTAATGTGTATGTAAAGTTATGGTAAAATTCTGTAACTTTTCTTACAGCTCTTACCCCCATTTGCACCAAACAAATTTAGGTCAATCTAAAGTTAAGGACCCCTAAACCATAGCTATTAGCATGGTTTAGTAACCATGGTAATATGGGAAGCGTTAATAACGTGTATTTGAAAATTGCTTGGTGCAAATGGTGGCAAGAAACACATAAAATGAAGAGCAGTGGATCAAATACCGCTCCACAAATTAATTGTTTTGAGTAGAAATATGTTAACAAATAAGAAAATCTGTGTGCTTTTCAATTACGTAATTGCACCTTTAGAAAAATACATCACCTTTCTTACATTGCTGTAAGAAAATGTCCAAAATCCTACCATAGAGTATTTTTCCTCGAGGTATTTTTATTCTTGATTTATTTTAGATGTTTTTGCAGGATATAATTCAAAAAGGCTTTGGAATGCAAACTCCACAAAAATGTTGATATCTTTATGCCATAAATATGATAAAGAGTTTGAGACTGGAGTGAAAAAATTTACATGGACAAAAATTGCAGCCCAATTATCTGACACCTTTAAAATCCCATACACATATCAGCAATGTGATACTAAATTCAAAGTACTAAAAAATATATACAAGACTGTAAAAAAAAACATAATGAATAATCTGGGAACAACAAATAGACATGGGAGTTTTTTGATGACATGCATGACATTATGTTCACAAAACCTGAAATTAATGCAGTAGCCACATGTTCGAGTACTAGAGGATTGATTGTAAATGGAGCTACTGTTGGTATTTCTGATAGTGCTGTTAAATCTCAGTCAGGTTAGTACTATTCTTCCTAATAAGAGTTCTATTCCAACAGAATTGCCAACCCATTTGCAAACTGTGAGTAGTGTGCACAGTGCAAAATTATGACCCAACAGTTCACAAACTAGTTTGGGGCTGGTTTGAATTATTGTTGGAATGAGCCTAAATCAAACTTTCTACATAATATGTTGTTCAAATGTTATTGTCATTGCACAATTTAAAGAAACAAATGAGACATATATCATTTTGTAGGAAAGGTAAACACCCCATTAGCATCTCCAGGAACTGATGATGAGAGCAATCCCTGCTCAAGTCTTATGAGAAAGAGAAAGAGGTATGAAAATGCCATTGAAAGAAGACATCAAGAAAAAATGACAAGGCAGGACCGATATTTAGCTTTATTGGAAAGACTCACTGTGGCAGTTGAAAAATCAGTAGACAGAGTACCAATGTAATTGTCTAGGTATGGCAGGTAGAAATAAGTTTCAATTGATATGTTTAAAATAAAATAAATACTCGAATACTTCTCTAGCATGTCAATTTTTAATTTTATCTTAGGGGTACAAGTTGTTTCATTAAATTAAATCTCCATGCTATAGCTACTTGATTATTTATTGCTTGTCTAATAGCATTGCCTTCTGGAAGAGGTTTATTATTTAAATACTGTCTTTCCTGTGCTATTTACTCATCAACATTCATAATGTCCTCTGCTGAATCTCCATTTAAAATACATATATTGTGAAGCACGCAAGCAGTTACAATTAGCAAACAAGTTAGGTCTAAAGGGACAGTGTCCATATGATTTAGTCTTCTAAAGCGTCCTTTTAGCAAAGCAAATGCCATCTCAATGCAGACTGTAACTTGTGAAAGTAAGTAATTAAATATTTTTTGTTGAGCAGAAAGATGTCCATTATCTTTGAAACCAACCATAATATGCTCACTAAGTGCATATGCTAAGTCTCCCAAAATGAAGCTGTTGAAATACAATTGAAACTGATTATTTTTAAGCCCTTCATTTAAATGAGATTTTTCAAACAATCTGTTATCATGAATAGATCCTGGTTCTCCAGCATATACAGGTGTAAAAACCTTTCTATGATCACACACACCTTGTAATAAAAGAGAATGAAATTGTTTCCGATTAAAATAAGAATTATGGTGATCCTTTGGGGCATTGATGCTGATGTGACTACCATCTATGACCCCATTAATTCCTAAAAAAAAATACAAATTAGACAACAAAAATAATTATCAGACTGAAAAAAGAAATGTGAAAAGTGATAACTACAAGAAAATAAGACAAAATATACTTTACTGAATGATAAATGTTGTAGGTGGCAACAGGTAGTTGAAGAAAAAATGTTTTTTCTTAACACTATATTATTAAAGATACCCTCTGCTTACCAGGAAATGCATTGATTCTTCTAAAACCTTCCATAATGTTTATGGATCTTTCTTGAGATGGCCAGGAAATTATTTTAAACTTTTGGTTTACTTTCACTATTTTTAAGCAAGTTTTATATAAAATACTCCAGCAAGTTGACTTTGTCATACTAAATCTCTCACCAACAGATCTAAAACTTTAATTTGTTATAAAAAGCCTACTCCTCATTTTTGTGGTAAGTATTATATCAGACAAACAATGAATGTTAAGACCTATCACTCTTTGCATAAACATTGCTCTTGCCCTACTTCAAATTTCTGTTTATTTCTTTTTATGACTTACCGAAAACATTCTGTGTTTGCCAGACACCAGAGTGTTACAAAAAGTTGTTTCTCAAGTGGAATTTCAGGATGTCCAGAGGAGACCTTCTTATCACTTACCGATTTTAACTTTTTCAAAAATTCTTCAAATTTTGTTGGGTTCATCCTGAAATGTTGTTTGAATTGATGGTCGGGAAAGTTTGGAATAATAAATTCGGCAAAATTTTCTGTTTTCAAAATATGAACTTCAGCTTCATCATCATCATTATCTTCTTCAAAGATAATTTCATGTCCTTGGACAAATGCTAAAATTGCTCTGCTGACTCTAGCTTCCATTTTTATTATTGATTTAGCTAAATTTATGTTACACAAATTAATTATATTATTATTATTAGTGATTTTATTAGAGAACCTACCTAGTTACAAAGCACAGCTATTCATTGTTGACAAATGATAAATGCAAAATGTGAGGTTAGAACTCCAATTGTTGTCATCCAACTACGGTTTTTTAATAGCAAATTAGTCTGATCGATCTGTAGTCACGTGACCAAAAATCGATCTAATCTCGGATCTAAAAAACGAACTTACCCTATGTAAGAAATTCAAGATTTTTTATTTAAATTCTCAAGTATAAAAACTTAATAAATCGGTTAATTACACCTATTATACATTGTCCAGCCCTGGATATTCATAAGATGTCCATTAGATATCCACCATAGAGGCAATTCCGCTTACGTAATTTTATATTTGCTTTTTTTTTATTAGCCATTAGAATTCCCATCAACTTTTAAAGTAAAGGGCGTTCTTTTAAAAACGTCATCTAGTTGGCTGTGAAATGTTAATAGATGTAAGATGAAAAAGCAAAACTCTATTTACTTTGCATATGTCATCACTTTTCCGTCAATAATTCATAGCCTTCTAGATGACTTTTTCTAACATCCTGTATTTTTTTAATTACGAGTTGTTCATTATAAAACTTCATCTAGCAGAGGCTATAAGATTTTGACAGAAAAGGATGACACAATGAAAGTAAATGGACTTTTGTTTCTCCGTCCTTTTCTTTTGACATTTCACAGCCAACTAGATGAAGTTTTATAATGAACACCCCGTAGATACCTACTTAACTTAGTAGGAATAGAACATTTATTCTTTCCATTTAATAATTAATAATGAATGTATAAACAAATCTACTATAAGTAGGATCACACTTCACTTTGAAATGTTAAATTAATGTAAATGAAAATTTAATTTATAGGTATAAATATAGCACAACTGGTATTAAATGCCCTTGCTTCAGTGCTGACAACTCAGTACCGCAATAGGGTTAAAAATCCGTAAATACAAATTACCTATTACAAATAAAAATCTGTTTTGTTCATCATAATCATAACACGGCTCTCTATTTGCCTCAAGGACGAAAAAATCGATAACTTAAATCTAAAAATACGTAGCTTTGCTGGTAGCTAGATTACAATAGAAAGATACTCTAATTTATATATGATCATCTCTTTCCGAGTTACGTAGTGAAAACTTAAAAGAGATAACCTACGCGCATCGTACTATTTGCTACCCCTTCCATACCAGACAAATTCATTCATAATTGTAATTTCTAACGCCGACTAAATGGTAGCGGCATCTATGAGAACTTTTGAAAGCTCGGTTGAACTACTATTACAAATATAAATACAATGGTATATACAAGTATATATAGACAATATATCAGTAACGTCAGTCCGTCGAAAAATCGCAACTCCTCAATCAAGAAATCAAGAAAGGTAGATATATTTATTAAATTGTGTAAAATCGAAATAATATAACAGAAAATAATATCATCTACAGTATATACAAGGTGTTTCAGAGTGGTGATGAGAAAAAGCCTATAACCCTAGCAAAACGGTCAAGAGAACATGTGTCCGCAAGTGATTTGTTCACGAGAAACAGGGTGTTAAAGTTTGAATAAAATCATAAAAATTTATTAATATAACTCAATTCGCACAAGACATTTTAACAAGAGTTTGGTGGTGTTGATATCTAACAGTAGTTCATATTTTATGATAAGAACATTGGTTTTTGATGCATCACGAGCGCGCATGCAGGCACGTCACTTGATACTTTTAAAGAAAAAAAATTATACACCACTTTTTTTTTAACATAAAAATTATTTTTTTAATTGACGTTTAATCCTGAAGAGAAAACCCTGTTTTTATTTTTTCCTAGGATGCACCATTTCAAAAGCAATGCTATTAAGTATTTTAATTTAAAATTTCAAATTACTGAAGAAACAAACATTATTATACACCTGCTGTATGAATGTACCGAAGCAGGAGTTGCTCAATTTGAGCATTTCTTGTAATTGCGTGATATTAATAAATTTATATTTTTTATTGAAACTTTTAACACCCTGTATCTCGAGAACAAAGCACTTGCGGACGCATCTTCTCTTGAACATTTCCCCTAGGCTTTTGTCACCACAACCCTGAAACACCCTGTATTTAAAAGAGTCGAAGATATGTAAATATCTATTCTAAAAATGGTTAATGTAAAAGTAGTATATATTATTATTTTGCAGATGGCAAATTTGGAATGGGGAGTTTACAGGCTCTCATAAATATGGGGGTATTACACCAGAGCAATGCCACACTCGTATTAGAATCTGTGTTTTTCATTTTGAGAAAAATTCCTTTGCAAATTCTGATACAAGTCTTATTCACCGTGATGCAGTCCCATCTCTAAGATTGCCGACTACAAGAGGTATTTTCAAACAAAAATATTACGTTGTTTGTAACAATTTTGTAGCACGGTCGGTTGGGCAAATTGAGTAATATACGGGGTGTTCATTACAAAACTTCATCTAGCAGGCTATAAAATTTTTACAGAAAAGTATGACATAATCAAAATAAATGGACTTTTGTTATTCATTCTCTTTTAACATTTGACAGTCAACTAGATAAACTTTTAAATGAACACAGGAGAGGGTAACAATTTTTGCAGTTTTTTTAATCATTACCCCATTTTTATACTTATTTTTCGAACACCCTGAATAAAAAAGTATGTATAAATTTCTAAAAATACCGTTAAAGATGTTCATGTACTAAGAGAAAAATATATTAAAATAATTAATTAAGACCTTCAGAGTCAGAAAAAAATATAGAAATTATTTTCTGGTCTGCGAACATCAACCACCCTGTATCACAATAAATATGTATTACAAAAATGGTCTCATAATAAACCTATTATTTATTACATTATCTATGTAGAAACACTACAAAGAAAAAATTATCCATAAACAAAGAAATAAAATTACGTTTAAAAAAGACCCCGTAGCACACTCCTAGAAAGGATTCCATCTAACGGCAGCTATATCGCATTTACAAGTCCCTCGTAACTACTCGAGAAAACCACGGGGTGCAGGTGCGCGCGGCACGCTTTAGTTTTGCAATTTTCAAAGTGCCGACACGAACTGACGTTACTGATGCCTTTGCTCTCCCTGTTACTGTGATAAATTTTTGTAAGTGTGATAGTAGGTGCGGGTAGGTTCTCCCACCAGTCCTGGGACTTTTCTGGAGTTCAGCCTTGACCAGAGAGTATGGGACTCCCAGTGCCGGCTCCGGGCCTAGGAATGCAGGGCCCGCCGCCTTCTTGGCTAGAGAGTCGGCCTTTTCATTGCCTTCGTGATCACAATTGGCCGGGATCCATACCAGTGTGACGCTGTTCTCCTGCGATAGGGTGTTCAGAGTCCTGTGGCAGTTCCAAACAGTTTTGGAATTGCAGCGCAAAGCATAAGCGCTAGAGGCGCTGCCCGACCATCTGAGCAGATCTTTATTGATCTATGGTTTTCTCCCTCCTCTAATAGGTGTCGGGCACACAATTCAATGGCATGTATCTCTGCCTGAAACAGTGTGGTGAATCGGCCCAGGCTCTCTGCTATGCAGATGCCATCTGATCTCCAATACACTCTAGAGCCAGCTCCTTCGTCTGTTTTGGACCCTTCCGTGTACCAGAAACTTCCTGTCAGCTCGTCCCAGTCTGACTGTGATGGAACCCTGACGACGGCGACGTAGCGATTGTCTAATGTACGTTTTGATGCCATGATGTCGAAGACCATGTTCAATACCGCAAGGACCTCCAAGCCAGCCTGGGCATTGTTGGTCTCACCATCGACGGCTGCTGTGCTAAATGTGCGTCACTTGTTGCAGCAGGGAATATCGCCTTCATTGGGTCTCGTTCCAGGAGTATTGGAAGTGGAAGCAGGTCAGGCATGCGCTCCAGGGCTGCCGTGGGCGTCGTTCTCATTGGCCCCGTGATGTAGAGACATATTTGTCTTTGCAGACAGGACAGTTTTGCTTTTACGGTTTGCTCTTTCGATACCAAACTATGGCTCCATACGTGATTATCGGTCTTATTGCCGTCACGTAGAGCCACATAGTTTGTTAGGGTTCCATCCCCCATTATTTGCCGCACAGGTTCCTGCAAGGCCAGCGGGTGAGCTGTGCCCTCCTAACGGTACGAATTCTAGAAATTGTACTTCATCGCATCACCGTTTTCCTAGAGTTAATTGCTAGGTTTTCTTTTGAACACCAGATGTATACAACATCCAGTACCTCTTGCAACGTGCTGGAGATTTGTTGATATGGGTGGTTTCTTATAAGGATAACGATGTCGTCCGCGTATCCTCGACTCTCCATAGTTCCAAAGTAGCCAGAAAGTCGTCCAGTAGTAGGGACCACAGGAGTGGTGAAAGGACTCTGCTCTGTGGACAACCTCCCGCTTTTGTGAATCTGACAGTGTCATCATTTAATGATGTAGTGATCAGTCTGGATTATAACATGTTGCGAATCCAATTGGTTATTATTGGCTCGACCCTTCTCGCTGCTCTAACTGGCGCTGAGAAGGAAGTCTGTAGGAGCAATATTGAAGGCCCCTTCGATGTCTATGGAAACACCAACGGCGACACCCTTTGTACCCAGGGTATCTTGGATTTTCTTCAGAATTGTGGAGTGCTAGTTCGGTTGATTTGTTAGCCTGGTATGTACTGTTCCGTATTAAGAGGGGTATGTTGTTAGCGCTCCCTCCCTCATGAATAAGTCTAGCAGCTTTTCCAATCTTTTCAGCAGAAACGAGGTTAGTTCAGGTTAGCCTGAACTAGATTGGCCTGAGTGATTTAAGATCTGTTTCTCTACATCCCATCTTTTGTATGTAGACGATTCTCGCCCTAGATCAGCAATGGTTGGAATGGTTTGGAATAGAATGTTCTGTTTGATGTTTTGGAATAGAATTGGAATAGAGTTCCAAAGTTCGCTCTAAGGAGCTTTATTAATAGAGGTGCCAGTTGCTCCAGGTCCTGTTGTAATAGTGCCGGAACACTCCATCCTCCCCAGACGATTTGTATGATTGAAAAGCCTTAATCGTGGATTTTAGCAGGGTTGGTCAGCACACTTTTTTGGAGAGCTTCTAATCTGCTCTGTTGGGTCGATTAAATCGTCTCAAGGGGCTTGTGTTAGTCTCCAAATTTGTCAGCCGGCACCCGGGAAATGACAGCTTGCCAGGATCTCTAACGTTTCACTATCAGTGGAGGTGTAGGTTCCATCGGACCGTTTTATCGGCCCAACCTCCTGACACGGCTCCCTGAATAAGGTTTCGTTGGTAAGTCTTCAATACCGCCACAGAACCTGCTCCAGGACCCTCTTTTAGCAGCCCTGATCTGATTATTTTAGTTAGTTCAGGTTAGTTCAAGCCTGTCTGTAAGTGTCTTAGTCGCCGGTTATTTTTGCTATATTAAGGAGTAGTCGGATATTTTTCCTCCGAGTTTCCAGGCGGTTATTCCACCAGGATGTTTGTCAGTTGTCTTTTTTTGTTCTCGATGGATAGTTGTCTTCATAGGTCTGAAGAGCAGCTTTTGCCAGCCGCTCGGCTGCCAACCCATCTGATAGGACCTTCAAAAGAGATGTTGATCGTATTCAGTTATGTCTGGAGCGACTCCCGATACGACGCCCAGTTTATGCTTTTAGGATCTTTAAAAGTGACCTTAAGTCTGATACCTGTTTTTAGGTTAAACGTTAGACGTAGAAACATATACGACTCTACGGTGCATTCATTAGAAAACATCATCTCGAAGGCTGTGAATATTCAATAGAAAAAGATGACAATTAAATTAAATGGACTCTTTCTCCTTCTATCCTTTTCTTTTGACACTTGATGACGTTTTCAAATGAACACCTATATTATTATTTTTGGCGGGTAATAAAACCGGGCATAGCGGGTATCCGTTACATCTTTACTTGATAAGATAAAATAGAGAATCTTTGAATCAATTACAAAAGAAAACTAATTGTTAATTATGAATTTCCGAGTTTTAATGTGAATGATTTTTAAAATAAATCCTTTTCAGAAATATATACCTATAGACAATGGTAATATTTTATGTCTAATAGCTTCAAGATTTTTTTTTTATTTCTGTTTTTTTTTGACAAAGATTGTCAGCTTGAGAACCAAAAAAGCAATTTTGAGAATGTTTTATACTCTACCTGTAGATCAATTACAAAAAAAAACAAATGGATAAATATGAATTTTAGAGTTTCTCGCAGAATTTCACTGACTTTTGGAAAAAAAGCTCGAAGGACCAAAACAGATTCTTAGGAATGACTCCTTTTAATAGTAATACATAATTTACAACTATACTTAACGTAAAAATTTTATAAATTTAATTGTAACTCAGAGTTTCAAGACGGATTTTGATTTTTTCTTTTTTTTTCTGTGGTAAAAATTTTCAGTTTGATGAACCAAGAATGCAATTTTTGGAATGCTTGATCCTCTATCTGTGGTTAAATTGCAAAAAGAGAACCAAATTAATAGATGTGAATTTCGGAGTGACTCAGGCAGATTTTCTAAATGACTTTTGAAGAAAAAATGTCAGAGGACTATGAATTATATATTACGAATGACTATTCTGTTTCAAGACGCTTTTTTGATTTTGCCTGTATTTTTTTTAAAAGAGGTCGAACTTATTGCTTTTTAGTTTTGTGCTGTGTGGATCGTTTGCTAAGGAAAAGTAAATTGATAAATATAAGTTTCAGAATGTCCTTAGAATTTCAATGAATTTTGCGGAAAAAGGGGAAAGATTAAAGAACCAAAATTAATGATATTTTTTTTTAATACATTTTTAGCTTGGATCAAAGGTGTAATTTGTGAGAGTATACTCTTTATTTTTGTTTTGTTTGGATCAAGTGCTAAGGAAAAGTAAATTGATAAATATAAGTTTCAGAATATTTTTAGAATTCCAATAAATTTTGTGGAAAAAGGGCAATCCTGAAGAACCAAAAATTATATTTTAAAAATAACTTATTGTTTATTATATGAGTAATTTTGTAGTTCAATCATATTTAAAGCCAAAAATATGAAAATCAACTTTTTTTAGATATGTTTTAAGGAGATCTTTTGATTTTTTTTTAACAAATTATTATCTTGAAAGACCAAAAATGTAATTTGTGGTGTAGTTAATACTCCTTGCTTTTGTGTTGTGTAGATCAATTGATAAGGAAACGCAAATTAGTGAATCTAAATTTCCGAATGTTTCCAGAATTTCAATGACTTTTGTGGAAAAAGTGGCAAGCTCAAAGAACTAAAAATTATATTTTAAAAATAACTATTTATTTACTTTTATCAGTAATTTTGTCGTTTGAATATATTCCAAAACCAAAGAGCAATTTTTGTGAATCCTTGATATTTTTCACTTTTGTGTTGTGTCAATCATTTCGCACCCTTCAGAATGCTAGTAGAATTTTAGTGAATTTTGTGGAAAATTGGTAAGCTCGAAGGACCAAACATTTAGGGATCTTATTCTTTTGGAAGTAATTGTGTCACTAATTTAAAGTAAAAATATTGAAATTGTCTAGTATTATATTGCTCGAAGCAGATGTCCAATTTTTTTGAATTCTTAACTCTTTTTATTTGTGTGGTTCAATTACTATAAAAAAGCGAATGATGAATTTTAGAATTTTTGTAGAAGTTTTTCGTCTTTTGTGGAAAAAATTACAAGCCCGAAGCAGCAAACATGTTTTTTATAAAACGTTTTCTTTTATAGATCTGTTTTGAGAATCTTTTCGGAATTTGTAATGTTTTCAGCCGAAATTATTAGCTCGAAGGATAGGAAAAGGAACTTTCTAAAATACCTTTTACTAGACTTGTAAGTCGTAGTCGTTTTTAGGCACCGGCCAAGACGGGTACCAGGCTCTCGTTGTTAGAGTAGGTACCTAGTTCCCTCTATCAAAAGAATTCTATGATATCAGTGAATACTGAATTTTTGTGATTTATTGTAGCTTTAAGTATGTTAAAAATATTGTGATAATGACAATAAACATTTTTAATTCTTATTATATTTATCAAACTGTGTTAAAAAACCTAAAAAGCACACAAAAATGTTTTTCCTAATGTTTTATTTATTCTTAAATGTAACACTTTGTACATACATATATAATTCTATTTTATTACTTTTTGGCCGGGTAATAAAACCGGGTAGAACACCTTACCCGGCCAAATCAAAAACCCGACTTAGCGGCCGGGTAGCCTCCATCTCCAATAAAAATTTTAAGAGAATGAAAACAAAATGAAAAGTCTAATTTATATATAATAAAACAAGAATTGAATGAAATTGAATTTGTCAGATCAACACAAACAAACACAAAAATTGAAATATTATAATAACGATAAGAAAGAAAGGATAAATAAAAAACTACAAAAGCCCGAGTTAAGAAACCAGCAAAAATCATTAAATTATAGCATAAAAGTATAGAGGCAGGTAGAGCCGCAAATTTTAGACAGGTACTTGAAATTGTGTGTCGAAATAACTAGATAATTTGAATTCTTCATTAAAAGAAATTTTTTTTAGAACCAAAATTTTCTCATTTGGGATTGTTGGAAACGTTATATTTGGGGTCAAAACTGATGTATATAAAAATTGAAAAAAATAGATATTATTAATTTAAGAATCCCTGTTTTATGCCAAAATTGTGTACAGGCAAATCAGTTTACATTACTAGTTAAATAATGCTCAATTTTGAGTCAAACCTACCTCGAAAGACTACAAACACAACAAAAAATCCAATTTAGATCGATTAGCAAAAATATGATGAAAAAAAATTGAACGAAACTTGGCAAAGAAAAAAATAATGAACAATAAAAAAACAGGAACAAATAAAACATGTGAAATAAAAAACTACGAGAGGCGAAATTCAAAATTGAAATTTTAAACTTAAACATGGCTCCAAAAATTGGGCTTTTTATTCTGTTAATAAAAGTTTAAAAACCCAAATAAAGATATAAACGTACAATATTTGCACTGTTTTTTTTCTGTCCAACTATGTAAATACTTTTGTATACATTGTGATATTTTTAAATATTTAGATATGAGTGACTGCCAAAACAAACAGTAATTTTTCACAATGCTAATTTAAGTATGAACAGGTGTTTTAACTGTCTGCCAAACGCCGACGCCCGGCAACTTAAATTTCCTCCTAACATTAATCTCCATAAACTGTGCTGGTAGTTATCTAATTATAAAGTAAATGCCAAAATAGCAAAGAAAATGCAGAGGTAGAAAAATAATAGATAAAAGAAAACCGCTGGACATAAAAATAACTAAATGATGCACTAATGGCGAAGCCTCATGCAAACGACCATCAACCATGGTACCATTGTTTTACCAAACGTGAATGCCTCGAAGGGAATATTATGGTAACAGTTTATTGTTTCAGCTTCACAGTCGGTCATAAAGAACACAGTTTATTGGACCTTTAAAACTGCATAAAATTGTCACCAAGTTGCACTAACTGTAGCTAATTAAAATTGTTAGTATTATTAGTAATTAGGCAGTCCCGTTATTTGCACATTTTGCAAATAGCGGTACTTCCTAATTACTGCCTAGCTTTAAGAGGATCTTCATCCAAATTTTGGTCATCAATTCGGCCCAAATTTCTATTTAAGTTGTCTTCAAATAGGAAATTTTTAATTACTTAAAGCAAGAAGTTCTGATTATATACTTACCATCTAAAAAGGCCAAAACCGGATTTAAGTTTTGATGAGTCACCCTCTATGGCTACTTTTAGCCAAAGTGGCGACTTTTTGCAAGTTTGACTACAAAGGTAGGGGAATTTAAGGTTGGATTGGCGAAAAACATTAACGAGTTTAGGTTAGTTCTTAATTCCGATGCTCTTTTTATTCATTTCGCACTTTTCACTCCAAATTGTCCGTATCCAAATATTCTAAACTAAAAGTAAAAATCGCACAATTTTGGTAAAATAATGGCAATTTTTTGTTTCTTAGAGCTAGCAATTTTTTGGCGAATTTTTTCTTTACTGGTTCAAGTTAGTTCTGATTTCCGCTGCTTTTTTATTAATTTCACACTTTTCACTCCGAATTGCCCTAATCCAACTACTCTAAACTAAAATAAAAAATTGCACAGTTTTGGCAAAATAATAGAAATTTTGTGTTTCTTACAGCTGGCAATTTTTTGGCGAATTTTTTCTTTACAAGCTCAGGTTAGTTCTGATTTCCGCTGCTTTTTTATTAATTTCACACTTTTCACTCCGAATTGCCCAATCCAACTACTCTAAACTAAAATAAAAAATCGCACAGTTTTGGCAAAATGATAGAAATTTTGTGTTTCTTAGAGCTGGCAATTTTTTGGCGAATTTTTTCTTTACAAACTCAGATTAGTTCTGATTTCCGATGCTTTTTTCATTATTTTCACACTTTTCACTCCGAATTGTCCAACTCCAACTACTCTAAACTAAAATTAAAAATCGCACAATTTTCGCAAAATATTGGCAATTTTATGTCTTAAAGCTGAAAGTTTTTTCGGCGAATTTCTTCTTTACTAGTTAAGATCAGTTCTGATTTCCGATGCTCTTTTTATTCATTTCGCACTTTTCACTCCGAATTGTAATACTCCAGCTACTCTAATCTAAAATAAAAAATCGCACAATTTTGGCAAATTATTGGATTTTTGTTTTGTTTCTTAGAGCTGCAATTTTTTGGCGAATTTTTTACTTTTATAGTTCAGGTTAGTTCTGCTTTCCGATGCTCTTTTTATTCATTTTACACTTTTCACTCCGAATTGTCCATCTCCAACTACTCTAAACTAAAATTAAAAATTGTACCATTTTAGCAAGATAATGGCAATTTTTTGTTTCTTAGGACTGGCAATTTTTTGGCGATTTTTTTCTTTACTAGTTCAGGTTAGTTCTAATTTCCGATGCTCTTTTTATTCATTTCGTACTTTTCAATCCAAATTGTCCGACTACAACTACTCTAAACTAATATCAAAAATCGCACAATTTAGGAAAAATTATGGCAATTTTTTTGTTTATTAGAGCTGGCAATTTTTTAACGAAATGTTTTTTCCTAGTTCAGGTTAGTTCTGATTTCCGATGCTCTTTTTATTCATTTTGCACTTTTCACTCCGAATTGTCCAACTCCTACTACTCTAAACTAGAATTGAAAATCGCACAATTTTGGAAAAATAATTGCAATTTTTTGCTTCATACAGCCAGCAATTTTTTGGCGAATTTTGTCTTTACTAGTTCTGGTTATGGTTAGTTCTGATTTCCGATGCTCTTTTTATTAATTTCGCACTTTTCACTACGAATTGTCCGACTCCAACTACTCTAAACTAAAATAAAAAATTGCACAATTTTGGCAAAATAACGGCAATTTCTGGTTTCTTAGAGCTGGCAATTTTTTGGCGAATTTATTTTTTACTAGTTCAGGCTAGTTCTGATTTCCGATGCTCTTTTTATTCAGTTCACACTTTTCACTCCGAATTGTCCAACTCCAACTACTCTAAACTAAAATTAAAAATTGTACAATTTTAGCAAAATAATGGCAATTTTTTGGTTTCTTAGAGCTGGCAATTTTTTAACGAATTTTTTCTTTCCTAGTTCAGGTTAGTTCTGATTTCCGATGCTCTTTTTATTCTGTTCACACTTTTCACTCCGAATTGTCCAACGCCAACTACTCTAAACTAAAATTAAAAATTGTACAATTTTAGCAAAATAATGGCAATTTTTTGGTTTCTTAGAGCTGGCAATTTTTTAACGAATTTTTTCTTTCCTAGTTACTACTACTCTAAACTAGAATTGAAAATCGCACAATTTTGGAAAAATAATTGCAATTTTTTGCTTCATACAGCCAGCAATTTTTTGGCGAATTTTGTCTTTACTAGTTCTGGTTATGGTTAGTTTTGATTTCCAATGCTCTTTTTATTAATTTCGCACTTTTCACTCCGAATTGTCAGACTCCAACTACTCTAAACTAAAATTAAAAATCGCACAATTTTGGCAAAATAACGGCAATTTTTTGTTTGTAGTTCATGTTAGTTCTGATTTCCGATGCTCTTTTTATTCAGTTCGCAATTTTCACTCCGAATTGTCCGGCTCCAACTACTGGTGTAAACTAAAATTAAATATCGCACAACTTTGGCAGAATAATGGAAATTTTTATGTTTCTTAGAGCTGACAATTTTTTGGCGAATTTATTTCTTACTAGTTCAGGTTAGTTCTGATTTCCGATGCTCTTTTTATTCATTTTGCACTTTTCACTCCAAATTGTCAGACTCCAACTGCTCTAAACTAAAATTAAATATCGCACAACTTTGGCAGAATAATGGAAATTTTTAGGTTTCTTAGAGCTGGCAATTTTTTGGCGAATTTATTTTTTACTAGTTCAGGCTAGTTCTGATTTCCGATGCTCTTTTTATTCATTTCGCAATTTTCAATCCAAATTGTCCGACTACAACTACTCTAAACTAATATAAAAAATTGCACAATTTTGGAAAAATTATGGCATTTTTTTTGTTTATTAGAGCTGGCAATTTTTTAACGAATTTTTTCTTTCCAAGTTCAGGTTAGTTCTGATTTCCGATGCTCTTTTTATTCATTTTGCACTTTTCACTCCGAATTGTCCATCTCCAACTACTCTAAACTAAAATTAAAAATTGTACCACTTTAGCAAAATAATGGCAATTTTTTGTTTCCTAGAACTGGCAATTTTTTGGCGATTTTTTTCTTTACTAGTTCAGGTTAGTTCTGATTTCCGATGCTCTTTTTATTCATTTCGCACTTTTCAATCCAAATTGTCCGACTACAACTACTCTAAACTAATATAAAAAATTGCACAATTTTGAAAAAATTATGGCAATTTTTTTGTTTATTAGAGCTGGCAATTTTTTAACGAATTTTTTCTTTCCTAGTTCAGGTTAGTTCTGATTTCCGATGCTCTTTTTATTCATTTTGCACTTTTCATTCCGAATTGTCCAACTCCAACTACTCTAAACTAAAATTAAAAATTGTACCATTTTAGCAAAATAATGGCAATTTTTTGTTTCTTAGAACTGGCAATTTTTTGGCGATTTTTTTCTTTACTAGTTCAGGTTAGTTCTGATTTCCGATGCTCTTTTTATTCATTTCGCACTTTTCAATCCAAATTGTCCGACTACAACTACTCTAAACTAATATAAAAAAATGCACAATTTTTGTGAAATAATGGCGACTTTTTGCCTAAATGTTTTTGTTCTTCTGGGGACTTTGAATTTAAAAGGTTGCCAACCCCCATTGAAATCCGTGTTAATTAGTTACCTAGGAGACATAGATAGAGCAAAGAAATGCGAATGATTTTCTAAAAATGGTGCCGTTTTTTTCTCCGGAAGTCCACATTTTTAAGGTACCCATGACGTAATTTCATCGTCAGAAGACATTAATTAGCGACTTACAACTTCACATGATTTGTCGCCATTTTTAAGGCACCCGCTGCTAAAAAGGGGGCTAAAACTGTAAAACAGGAGGGTCTCCCGAAATGTAATATACTGTAAACCATTCACTTATTATTGACATCAAGTAGATTTTAACATTTTTTTTTGTATCTTCTCAACATGTGCTGCAAGGAGATAGTTATAAAAAAATTATTCAACGGTTTGAGACGTCAAAAATAAGTGAATGAGTTATAGCTAGTTGTTCCTAATATTGCTTAAATATCTCGTTTAAGCGTTTAACGCGCCATCTAATATCTTTACGCTGTAGCTGTTTACAAGGATAGAAGGTTTCATATTGATCCTGTGATTCGTTCATTTGATTGGGTAAAGCACAGATGTCTACTCTTTCCGCCAGAGGGCGAAGGTCACAGATCATGCTATGGACATCTGTTGGTGCCATCTGAAATTAACAAAATCCTAAGCTGGCGACAATGCAGTTTTCTGTATACATAATATGTAAGTAAAATTAAAATGTATTATCTTCTAAATTAAAGAAATAATAAGAAATATCAATTAGATTCCAAGTATAAGAAACCCTCATTTTCTGATATTTTTTTTCTTTTTTACCACTTTTTTGCGAATATCGTTTACAATTTTTATACATTTTGGTGCTAAAAACGACGTTATTCTTAGAGCTCCGAAGATGGCAGCAACAATATCAAACATACACGGTGTCAAATTGAAAACTTTTTATCTGTATAATCTTTAATATATAAAATAAAAAATAGAAAAGACACCTTAATTTTATATTTATTTTGCTCTAATTTAATGAGACACTAATGACATAAAAAAAACTCAAAAACAACTTATTATCTTTAATATGGGAGAAGTAGAGTAAGAAAACGTTAAGACGTCTAAAATTTACAGGGTCTTCCATTTCACACTAACCAGGGCCCCTATTCAGTTTAGAAAAGCTTGGTAGGAAGAACGAAGATTGCAAGTTTATACAGTGTATCGCAGTATTGAAAATCAAATGTTCAGGGTTATTGAAATTCGCCTCTCGTTACTGGAATCTCGTAAACGGTAAGACAATCAGATTCAGTGAAATTGGAGCAAAGTTGCGCATTTAAAAACAGATCGTAATGAATTTTTTTGAATTTTCAAAACTTTGACTGCTTTGGAAGATATTTTATAAAAGCTTAAATTTACGAAAGTGGTTTCTTACATTGGTTTAAAATAAATTGCGCATTCTCATGGGTAATTTTTCTGGTCTACAAGACGGTGTTATTCAATTCGCAGTCCGACTTTTCGACTTTTCTGGGTAATCATCAACTTAGATTATCAAATATGATTTGTAAATTCGAATGTCATAGTTGAAAGCCTTCTTTAATGCAAATTCACTTATATGTAATACTTTATATTTTCACTATGTTAAAATACCTTAGTTGAAAAGTTTCTAGTTTTCGAGATACAGAGTGTCAAAAGTTACAATATCAAATTCACTTTTTTTATTCACGATACACAATTTTAAGAGATATGGTAAGTATAATTTTTTGATGCTAGATGGAGCTTTAATATATGGTCAACTAAAATTTGCATACAAGGTGGAAAAAAGGCTTTTTGGTACAGAGGAGCACCGTGGAGCCGTGGAAAATAGTGGCGCATATGCAGCACATGGTCATACCAAAATAAAATCAAAAATTTATTAAAAACTTACTTTTCTCGTTTTAAAAAAAAATTTGTGAACCAGATTTCATGATATAATCAATACGTTTCTCAGGCAATTACAAAAAAGACATTAAAACTGTACTTTCGACATCCTGTACCTCGAAATCCATTAATATGGTTTCCGAGATGTGGTTCCATTGACTTCTTTTGCTATATAGTAGCTCCGGTTGCAAGATTTTCCAATTTCTCTGAAACACCTTGTATAATCCAGCACCAAAATCATTTGGTGCTCTTGAGACTTCCTAAAACAAATCTTTTAAAACTTATTTCCGACTTACTTAATTGATTTAAATCTTTGACGTAATTTCGTTAAGCAAAGCATATCAAAATACGCTTTTCACGTAGTCGAGCAAGTTCATCGGGAAGTGGCGTTAGGGGACTATTTCGGGGCTTTTATATGACAGTTTCGATTAAGTCTCAGCATCATTATACAACAGGGAGGGCGATAAAAAGTAAAAGTAATCAGGCTCCGGCATCCATCATAAAGTTATGGCCCTGTAAAAGTTGATTAGAGGCCCCTATCTCATGACTCAAGAGCGCCATTTTACCTTAATTTTCTTAATAATGTAGGTATCAATTAGTAATTATGTAAGAACTGATTCCATATTAATTTCCCTACCCTAGGGCGTTATTTTGATATTGAACCCGTGTGCACGTTTTATAAGGATTATTGTTGTAATAGTTACCTTAGTTTGGGTATCGCGTCTTACCTAATATTAGATATTGCAAAGTTTGCTAGTTTAAGCGTGTTTACTTATACAAGGTGCAACCCTTTTAATTAATTGTTAAGTGCAAAAAATATTTTGTTTGCTTTCCAATTTCCTTGATTGTCTAACATGTCACCAGTCCCTTATTAGAGCAATTATCGGGCAATATCGCTTACGGACCAATAAATCACAAATTATTATTAAAATTCCATTACTGGCTCCCTAGGTGCTTCTAAATCACCTTCTAATTATTGCGCAAATGGAAAAGTTATTAAACCGAGAAAGTTTTTCCTCAGGGGGAGGGGGGGCAATTTGCAACGATGATTGAATTACTTTTGTTTTACAACAAAATAGGCTTTTACAACTCAATAGAACTATTGAGGCGTGGAGTTTTATAATTATGTACATTACTCCTTTATTCTTGTTAGGTGCAAAAAAAGGAACCAATAGGCTCTCAAATTTCCATTATTGTTTAACACGCCACCAGTCCTTACTAGAGCAATTATCGGGCAATATCGCTTACGGACCAATAAATCACTAATTATTAATAAAATTCCATTCATGGCCCCCTAGGTGCTTTAATGACTTTTCTTTTACAACTAAATAGGCTTTTACAACTCTATAGAACGATCGAGGAGTGGAGTTTTCTAATTTTGTATTTTACTTCTTTATTCTTGCTAGTAATATTATTTTCATCCTTTTTGTTATCACGACTTTCAGTAAGTTAACACAATTGACTTGACTTTTATAGCTTAATTTTTTCGTAATTACTGCTAAACACTTTTTTGTTAAAATACATTGAATCAAGCACTTTGACTTGCCATTTTTCTTCAATCTATAATAAATCACAACCCAATCTTATTATTTGGTAGGAAAGCTTGTAATACTATATAGAGCGATTGAGGCCATGAGTTTTCTAATTATGAAACTCTTTTTTTATTCTTGTTTTATGACAATATTTTGTTAATTTGTATATTTTTTAGTAATCAACGTAAATAGACTATATAGGGTGAAATTGTTTTAATTAATTGTTAGGTGCAAAACAGCATTTAGTTGGCTCTCAAATTTCCTTTATTGTCTAACGTGCCTCCCGATATCGCGTCTCTTATTAGACAAATTATCAGGCAATATCGCCTAAGGACCAATAAATCACAAATTATTATTAAAATTCCAATAATTGCTCCCTAATTGCTTCTAAATCATCGTCTAATTATTGCGCAAATCGAAAAGTTATTAAACCGAGAAAGTTTTCCCTCAGGGGAGGAGGAAGGGGGCCATTTGCAATCATGCATTAATTACTTTTCTTTAACAACAAAATAGGTGAAACTTCTCCACAATTTATTGATCCAACCGGTACTTTCGTATGGTGTTTTAGGAGTTCTTAATTAAAACAAAAACTTAAATTAAACTGGATCTTGCCATAAATTGGTTTATGATAGCACTCAGATTTGTCGGTCTTTAATGAGATATTTATTGTCTAACTAAACCGGGAAGATTAATCAGCTGGAACTAAATTGCTTCGAGATAACTAGGAAACGAAATTTTTCCATGAGGGTCTCGGAAAATTAGATTGAAGCTGGAAAGTTTCGGCAAGACACAATGAAATTATTAGAAACCAAGTAAACGAATATTGATTTCACATATGTATTGCCTTTTTTATCTTCAAGCTGAATATTGAAACAGTTGTCCTTAAATACGTCCACTGTTGTGATGTTTCAGAAATAAAATGCTTCCACAATGAAACCAAATATCGACTTTATTGTTCTATATACAATAATTATATATTATTATCGGGCAGACAGTTTTTTACGCTTTCAAGGGTATAAAACATTAAAGGTTTGTTTGTTAATTTACAACATTCTAGAAATTACAGGATAGTGGATTCAACTAAAAAATATGTAGGTTTTGTTTAGGACTATGTACAAGCAGTATAAAAGAATGATATTTTAGTTTTCTAAGATATGTGTTACATGTTCTTACTTTTTTTTGTAAATGGTTTATAAATATTTTCTACATCAGTACACCCTGTAATTAAATAATACTTGCAGTTTTTTCATAAAGTTATGAGCAGAATTACTATAGACATTATTTTAAGCATCACGTTCTTTTTGTGCTCTTCGAATGACACAAGGTACCCACAGAAACTAAGGTGCGTAGATATATAGAATTTTAGAAATCATAAAAAGAATTAAAACTAAAACCTCAAATTGTATCAATCGTATAAATCTTCAAAGTATCTAATGACGAAAAATAGCCCATCTTCATACATCTAAACAAGTTCTTCTGGTTCCTTTTAATTTTGCTCGAGTTTAACACTTCCCATAATAGTGATTTTTGCCTCACTTTTTTTGTTTGAGTTTTTACATTATTATCATACTTTTTTTTTATCAGAACTTTCATTAATTTTATAAAATCAACTTAAGTTTACTTTTATAATTTTTTTTTGTAACTGCTGCTAAAGATGTTTTTGAAAATTTACAATGATTCAGTAGCTTTAATTTGCCTTTTCTCTTTAATCTAGAATAAATAAAAATAGACATGCTCACAATCTAATTATTTAGCGGAAGAATTTGTAATAATTATATAGAGCCATTGAGGCCAGGAGTTTTCAGTTACATACCTTACTCCTTTATTATTGTTTTGTGACGTTATTGCATCCCTTTTGGTACAAGGAGTTTCGGTAAACTTACACATTCAACTTAAATTAACTTTTTAGTATGATTTTTTCATAATTACGGCCAAACATTCTTTTGATAAGTTACAGTAATTCAAATCTTTTGACCCTCTTTTTTCTTCAATCTATAATAAATTCCCACAGACATACTTACACAATCTAATTATTTAGTGAAAAAGTTTGTAATACTGTATAGTGTGATTAAGGCCAGGAGTTTTCTAATTATGTACTTTACTTCTCTACACACACAATCTAATTGATTAGTAAAATTGTTTGTAATACTGCATAGTGCGATTAAGGCCAGGAGTTTTTTAATTATTCCCTTTACTTCTTTATTCTTGTTTTTCACAATATTTTCATGCTTTTTTGTCACGCGTTTTAGTGATCAACTTAAGTTGACTTTTATAGTTTAATTTTTTCATAATTGCTGCGAAACATTTTTTGTTAAATTAGAGAAACTCAAATTCTTTGACTCCCCTTTCTCTTCAATCTATAATAAATTCCTACAGACATACATTCACAATCTAATTATTATTTAGTGAAAATGTTTGTAATACTGCATAGTGCGATTAAGGCCAGAAGTTTTCTAATTATGCACTTTACTTCTTTATTCTTGTTTTTCAAAATAATTTCATACTTTTTTGTGACGCGTTTTAGTGAACAACTTAAGATGACTTTTATAGTTTAATTTTTTCATAATTACTGCCAAACATTTTTTTAATAAATTACAGTAATTCAAATCGTTTGACTCCTTTTTTCTTCAATTTCTAATAAATTCGCACAGACATACATACACAATCTAATTATCTAGTGGCAAAGTTTGCAATACTCTATAGTACGACTAAGGCCAGGAGTTTTCTAATTATGCACTTTACTTCTTTATTCTTAAGTTTCACATTACTATCATCCTTTTCTTATCACGAGTTTTAGTGATCAAATTTAGTTGACTTTTATAGTTTAATTTTTTCATAAACATTTTTTGTTAACTCACAGTAACTCAAATCCTTTGACTCCTTTTTTCCTTCAATCTATACTAAATTATCAATTTTAGTTATTTAATGAAAAATTTTGTAATACTATATAGAGCGATTGAGGCCAGGAGTTTTCGAATTATGTACCTTACTTTTTATTCTTATTTTATAACATTATTTTTACCCCTCTTCTTATTACGACTTTCAGTAACATCACTTAATTAAATTAAATTGACTTTTATAGCTTAATTTTTTCATAATTGCTGTCATATTATTGATAAATTGCAATGATTCACCCCCTTTAACTTCCGTTTTTTATTCAATCTATAATAAATTCCCGCAGATATACAAATACAATCTAATTATTCAGTAAAAATGTTTGTAATACTATATGAAGCGATTGATGTCAGGAGTTTTCAAATTATGTAACTTACCCTTTTATTCTTATGTTATGTCATTATTTTTATCCTTTATGCTATCACGACTTCTAGTAATTTAACACAATTAACTTACGTTGACTTTTATAGATTATTTTTGTTATAATTACTGCTATTTTATTTGTTAAATAACAGTGATTCAACCCTTTTGTTTTCCCTTTAAGCAATCTATAATAATTTCCCACAGACAGACAAACACAATCTAATTTTTCAGTAAAAAGTTTGTAAAACTGTATAAATCAATTAAGGTCACGAGTTTTCTAATTTTGTACCCTACTTCTTTATTTTTGTTTTATGGCATTATTTTTATCTTTTTGTTATCATGACTCTCAGTAACACAATCAACTTAACTTGACTTTTATGGTTTATTTTTTCATAATTACTTGTGCCAGACATTTTTTTGATAAATTACGGTGATTCAACCTTTTCGACTTTGCTTTCTTTTTCAATTTTACCAAAAAAATAATTTTCAGTAAATAAATTAAACAAAAAAAGCAAAATTAAAATTATAACTAGTTGGCTTTGCAGAATAAGTATAAATAAATGTGAATCGTATATACCTGAATTATGGCCAACTCTTTTCTGCATCTTTTAACAGCACCGAAAAGTGTTTATTATACTCCGGGTTAACACTCAACAACTTTGTTCTCCACATACTTTCTCAGTTAAGGAATGTTTTTCGTTGTAAATTTTCCGCACATGCTGAAACTGCAGACGATTTTCAACAGATGCATAATGGTGAAACACCTGAGCTAGGAAATCCATCTCTATTTTGTGCTTAAAGCGAATGTCGACATCCAAAGTTTTCCAACTATAAAACATTGTGGACAAATATCCTTTCCGCCGTAATTTGCCTCGCTCGAGATTGAAATTGCAGGTTGGAAGTTGTCTCCCTCCACTTGTATAAGGTGGTTTTGAATGTAAACTTTGAGGGTCACTGTTACATCACAAGAGCAGCTGTCGTAAATTGTTAAACTTTTTTGTTTAACTATATGTGAAGTATAAACTTGAGATAAAGGGAGTCGACATGATTTGTTTTATTACACTAAATATCGTCAAATTGAAGAAATCGTTGTAGTTTCCAACTTGTGTTTTTTTTTCAGAATTAGCCCTTTATGAAAACACTGCAAGATATAAAAAAATAATAAAACTTTAAAATATTTGAAACGTAGGCCGTTTTAAATAAAATGAAATGTTTTACATTGGTAAATGTTGCAAACCAAAGTGACTTTAAAATTAGTTTAAACATAGGATAAAAATTTTATGTAATCAGGTACTTAATATTTTCACATTTAAGGAAGTCTTAAGAAAACTAAATCCTAAGAAACAAACTGCTGGATTTAGAAAATCGTAACGCATCTTTCACTCTCTTATTTTCTAAAAGCAAAAAAATTAAAAACTCGCTTATTCTACTTAATGCAAGCTATATGATTTTTTGAAGACCTTATAAAGGAAATACGTATTTTTGTTACGCCGAAAGCCTGATACCCAATTCATTCATCATTTTCCCTCGTTGAACGTCCGACGACCGAAATATGTTTCCGCCACCCTGCTCCTTTTATGCAAACACGAGTTCGGATAAGTAAAAAATATTGTGTGCGGCTTTTTTGAACGCATTATTAAAGGTGATTGATCACAGGTCCATCGTGTTTTTCACTCCCGATCACGGGCCCCTCTCTTCCTCGTTTTTATTTTTTTTATTGAAATGCGAACAAGAAGAGGCCCGCGTGCATGCATACCCCGTTCTCTCATTTTTAATTTGGAACCCGGGAAACAAATATCTAATCAGAATATGTATGTTTTCACGTGTTTCGATGGGTTTATATTCTGTTAAACAGATTTATCCCAAATCAAACTTTCAAAAGCTGGGGAAATGTGATTTTTAGTTGGTGAAACATTCAGATGATGAGTGAGCTAAATCCAAAACTTAGGTTTTATAAAAAATAGATTAACGAAACCTTATTCCACAATTTGCCCTATACTAAGAAGATCTTTGGTCAATAGCAGTTTTACAATAGTATACAACTTATTTACAGTATAGAGATCGTTTTTCTAAATAAAGTAAGAAACAATTGGAATGATAGACCCCAAATTTTCAACGGAGTTTTAAACTGTCTATATATAGTATGATCCATGTATAGATTGCTTTAAGAAGTTTTGTATTGTGTTATATGCTTTGTAGGTTTGCTAATACTGGCTTGAACAAAACTTGATGTATTTTTGTTAAAACTTTCAGGCATATATTTTTGCAGAAAGCAATATTAGAACTAGTTATTCAATACAGAAATATGAAGAAAAAAGTCATACCCTGACGTGCCCGTACATTAGAACAGTACGTGCCCTTACATTCGGACGTCCAAAGGAAAAAATCATAGTGTCCTCCGAAGAGGAAAATTCCGAGAAGTCAGAAGCACTGGAAACCTGTACATCAGGCGATAACAGTGACAGTGACAATTTTGAGAAGCTAAGGTCACCGGGACGGCGCAAGCCAAACAAGAACCAATGTAGTGCATTTGTGAGGATCGACAACCAGGCCAGAGTGTGGCAAAAGTGCTAAAGAGCCTAGCCCAACGTGTCCCTCATTAGAACACGTGGTTGTATTCGATCGACGTGCCCCCACATTCCGACACGTGATTACACCAACCTTACGTGCCCGTACATTAGAACAGTACGTACTCTCACATTCAGACATCCACAGAAAAAAAGTAGGTCCACGTGCCCGTACATTAGAACAGTACATGCCCTCACATTCGGACGTCCAAAGAAAAAAGCATAGTGCCCTCCGATGAGGAAACTTCCGAGGATTCAGAAGCTCTGGAAAGCTGTGTATCAGTCGATAACAGTAATAGTGCCAATTTTGAGAAGGTCAGGGCCCTAGAACGCCGCTATCCAGACAAAAACCAGTGTAGTGCATTTGTGAGAATCGACAACTAGACCAGATTGTGGGAAATGTGCCAAAGAGGCTGGCCCAACGTGCCCTCACACTAGAACAGCTGGTTGTATATGTCGGACGTGGCCTCACATAAGAACACGTGGTTGCACCTGCCGGACGTGCCCTCACATTAGAACACGTGGTTGTATCTGATCGACGTGTCCCCACATTCCGACACGTGATTACACCAACCTGACGTGCCCGTACATTAGAGCAGTACGTATTCTCACATTCAGACGTCCACAGAAAAAAAGTAGGTCCACGTGCCCGTACATTAGAACAGTACGTGCCCTCACATTCGGACGTCCAAAGGAAAAAACCATAGTGCCCTCCGATGAGGAAACTTCGGAGGATTCAGAAGCTCTGGAAAGCTGTGTATCAGTCGATAACAGTAATAGTGCCAATTCTGAGAAGCTCAGGGCCCTAGAACGCCGCTATCCAGACAAAAACCAGTGTAGAGCATTTGTGAGGATCGACAACTAGACCAGATTGTGGGAAAACTGCCAAAGAGGCTAGCCCAACGTGCCCTCACATTAGAACACGTGGTTGCACCAGTAGGACGTGCCCTCACATCAGAACCCGCGGTTACACTAGCCGGACGTGCCCTCACATTAGAACACGTGGTTGTATCCGATCGACGGGCCCCCACATTCCGACACGTGATTACACCAACCTGACGTGCCCGTACATTAGAACAGTACGTACTCTCACATTCAGACGTCCACAGGAAAATAGTAAGTCCACATGCCCGTACATTAGGACAGTACATGCCCTCACATTCGGACGTCCAAAGGAAAAAAACCATAGTGTCCTCCGAAGAGGAAACTTCCTGAAGAGGAGTCAGAGGTTCTGGAAACCTATCATCAGCCGATACCAGTGATAGTGCTAATTTCGAGAAGCTAGGTAGTCCGGGACGCCGCTAGCCAGACAAGAACCAGTGTAGTACATTTTTGTGAGGATCGACCACCATGCCTTTGGTGGGAAAAGGGCCAATTAGGCTAGCCCAACGTGCCCTCACATTAGAACACGTGGTTGCACCAGTCGGACGTGCCCTCACATCAGAACCCGAGGTTGCACTAGCCGGACGTGCCCTCACATTAGAACACGTGGTTGTACCCGATCGGCGTGCCCCCACATTCCGACACGTGTTTGCACCAACCTGACGTGCCCGTACATTAGAACAGTACGTACTCTCACATTTAGACGTCCACAGGAAAATAGTAAGTCCACATGCCCGTACATTAGGACAGTACCTGCCCTCACATTCGGACGTCCAAAGGAAAAAACCATAGTGTCCTCCAAAGAGGAAACTTCCTGAAGAGGAGTCAGAGGTTCTGGAAACCTGTCTATCAGCCGATACCAGTGATAGTGCTAATTTCGAGAAGCTAGGTAGTCCAGGACGCCGCTAGCCAGACAAGAACCAGTGTAGTACATTTTTGTGAGCATCGACCACCAGGCCTTTGGTGGGAAAAGGGCAAATTAGGCTAGCCCAATGTGCCCTCACATTAGAACACGTGGTTGCACCAGTCGGACGTGCCCGTACATTAGAACAGTACGTGCCCTCACATTCGGACGTCCAAACGAAAAAAGCATAGTGTCCTCCGAATAGGAAACTTCCGAGGAGTCAGAAGCTCTGGAAACCTGTAAATCAGCCGATAACATTGATAGTGCCAACTTTGAAAAGGGAAGGGCTCCGGGACGCCGCTAGCCAGACAGGAACCAGTGTAGTGCATTTGTGAAGATCGGCAACCAAGCCAAAGTGTGGGAAAAGTGCCAAAGAGGCTAGCCCAATATGCCCCCACATTCGAACACGTACCTTCACATTCGGACGTCCAAAGGAAAAAAGTGAGTAAGTCCACGTGCCCGTACATTAGAACAATACAATTTAATTTTGTATCTTTTGATTTATTTTCTAAGCTCGAGCCCTGAAGAAGTTTAGGCATTATTAAACGAAACGTCGGCGATGAGCTTGTAGTTCGAATTTTGTTCCCAATCCGCCAATTCAACACAAATCATTAGAACAGTACATGCCCTACATCTGGGAAGGAAGGCAACCAGACGAACAGTGGAATTAATAAGTGCTTGAAAAGACGAACGTTTACGCGGAAAAGACGCTTGGAGATCGTTCAGTCGTTGATTTTTATATAGTAAGTAGTTTTTTAATTAGTAATTGAAATCAAGCCAAAAACCTTAAATCAGATTTTAGTTGTAGACATCAAGTTTAGTTGAACCCTGTATTAGCAAACCTGCAAAACATCTTAAAACGGTCTATACATGGACTTTTCCAAAATGGCATCGCTAACGAAAATTGGTTGAGTGACTTGAGTGACTGAGTGAGAGATAGACAGTTTAAAATTTTATTCAAAATTTAGGATGTACCCGTATTCAATTGCTTCTTAGCTTAGGTAAAGTAAGCCTTCATACACTACTAATCTTTTTGTTTTTAACAGCCATACCACAACACTCACTACCTCTTCTAACACCCATTATATTTCTATTATCGTCAGTCTTCCAATTTTCTACACCATCGTATCCTGGAGGTGGTCGTAATCCTGTCAAATGTCGCTGACTTCATCCCCAAGGACGTCAGCTGCAGAATTTACCCTCGTTTGCCTCACCGAATCACAGCTCAAATGTTCACTAGAAAACTCACCGAAAGAACCGTTCCTCCTCGCGTTCACCACCAGTGTCTTGGTACCATAATCGGTGACGTACTTTTCGTTATTCAATGAAACCGACTGATATCCGCACTTGCACCAGTCCGGGTACCTCGCAGTCAAAATACGTTTGAACGCTTCCCGGAATTCCGTGTTGAATATCGAGTAAATGATGGGATTGAAAGCCGAGTTTGAGTAACCCAGCCATGTGAGGATTTTGAAGGTTATGTCTGGAATGCAAGTTTTGCAGAAGGCCGCCACAATGTTGATGCAAAAAAACGGCACCTGCAAAGCAACATTACTATACATTATATGGAAACATGTATTTTTTTCTTTTACCAAGTTGAAAGAAGTGCATAGTGGCTGTAGGGCTCAAAACAACACTTCACGTTTACTTTCTACTACTATTGAAGAGCCCTAAGGAAATCCTCAATAAAGATCAAAACGTTGGCAATTTCACAAACGTAAAGTGTTGTTTATATTTTACACTCTCTATCCACCTCTTGTAATTATATGAAATAGTAGCAAATAGCTGAAAGAAACCTACCCAGCAAATCAGAAAAACGCCCATAATGATGCCCACGGTCACCGCGGCCTTGTGATCGCTCACGTGATACGGCGAGCTCTGGTGGTTGTGAAGGTGAATGTGCAGCGCCTTGTTTTTCTGCTTCATGCTCTTCTTTTTCGAGGTGGAGTTGGGAATCTCGATGGGCCGGGTGATGGCTCTGATACTTTTTACGTGCTTCTGAGCGTAGCAATATAATCTACAGTAAATCCCTGAAAAATGAACAGTCAGCTGTTTAGCCATATTTTTATGTTACAGCTTGTGTTAAGTAACTTTTTTTGAGAAAATTACTTCAAACCTAAACTTAACTTTAAATACGACTTTAACAACTATAAGTAAAATTTAAGTTTTAAAGCAAAACTCCATATTTGACGTACTGTTGACGTACGTCAAAATCTCTCGTTTATCTTCAATCTAAAGTTTAAATTGAACATGTAAAAGTCGCCCTAAAGGTGCATTTGCTGATGTTGTTAAAACAAAATATCTATATGTTCAACAAGAAATGTTCAAGTTCGATAAGCAATGTTGAGTGAAAAAGCAGCCAAACTTTATTCTCTGACAGGCAGGAAAACCACAGACCGTTGCATGGTGTATGTGGCGCCACCTATACGACTAGGTGCTTCTAAAAATGCAAAAATAGTTGTTTTTTAAGTTCATTGCACATATACAGAGTGTCTCGTAAGCATATGATCAAAATGGCGAGAGTTCTATGAGCATTGTTGAGATAAATAGCAGGCAAACTTCATTCTCTGCCAAGCAGAGAAACCACAGACCTTACGTTTATGTGGCGCCCTCTATACGACGATAGGTATAGATGGCGCCATCTATTTGACGATAGGTATAAACAAAATGAAAAATTTTTTTTTGTGTTCATTGCACATGTACAGTGTGTCCCGAAAGCATGACCAAAAAAGTACTGCGACATTCTCTAGGTAAAAAAAAATATTTTATTAAACTTTTACTAAGAAAAAGTGTCTGGTTCCCTAGCTATTAATGGAGAAAGTTTAAAAAAATATGTGTTTTTAACCAAAGAACGCCGCAGAACCCATTTGATCATGTTATACTTAGTACCCACCTTGAATTTTTGCATGCTCTTTGTGGAAGCGCCAATCGTCATATAGATGGCGCCGCATACACATACACGCAGCATCCTTAGCAAGAACCAAAACTAAACGTTGGTTGAACGTTGTGTTCTGGCAGGCTTGAGGTATACGAAACTCTCGAGCTCAAACAGTGTTGCCAGGTCTGGTAAAATTTTATCAGGTATGGTGATTTTTTTGCTCATTTTGTTGGTTTACTGACAACAATTTCTTTCAAAGTCAAGTAGTTTCTTCTGGTACTTTCTAACAGTAATAATTCCACTTTTTTCTTATTTTCCATTTGTCTTTTGTTGAGGTTTTTTTGTTGTTTTTTAACACTCTCTTCTTCTAAAAATATGTTTTTTTTTGGTAGCTTTTCAACCGAAAAATCTGCACTATCTTCCACAGTGACCGTGGTTTGGTTTGAAATTTTCGCCTTTTTCCTTTTTCTTTTACTCTCTTAATTTCGGTTTTCTCCCCTTCATCACCGTTCTTCTTTTTAACAATTACTCTCCTCTTCGATAATTCTTAAGTACTTGGTGTGTGTCATTCTTCAGATTTTTCTTCAACAAAAAATGTTGTGATTGGTTCTTTTCCAGTCTCCTCTACTGCAATAACTTTTGCATATTCCTCTTTGAGATCTCTTTTCTTTTTTACAATAAATTCCTTTTTTTGTATTTTTCTATTATTCTTTCTTATGTTTAATTCAATTGATGTTCTTTCATTTTTTTTGCATCGATATACATTACACTATTTGTTTGTTTCTATTTTGAAGACATTATTCAATTCAAAATAGATTTTGTTTAACAACTGGTGAACAACTGTAATGTAAATTGATTTGCAATCAGACAGTTTTGATCCATTACTCTGTTTTTTAACGATTAATAATTTCTGATTTTTCATGTCTTTTTTTGTACAGTTTTCGCTCAAAATATAACCTACAACTAAAAAGTCGACTTTTAATGAAAAAATTTTGATTCAAAAAAGTTTTTATACGATTTTGTTTTTTAATCACAAAAGATTTTAATCAAATTCCAGTTGTTTTGGACACAATTTTCTCTATAATTTCAGTTTTTGATTGCAAATTTTATTTTTATTGTTCTTTTATTATTCACAATTGATATGCTTATTTTTGCTTATTCTTTCTCACGTTTTATGCAATGTTTTTTTTTTTTATTTTTTTTTCCATTGATCGAAATTGGACTTTTTAATGGGCTTTCATTATTTTAAGGTAATTCCCAAGTTTAACCTTTAGCCCAAAACTATGCTATTTCTTAAATTAATGGTTTCCAAATTTTGAAGTATTTTGTACGGTTTTGGAACAAAATAAAACTTTTCCAACGGGTCAAAAATCAATTTTTATTGAGAAAGTTTTAGTTCTAAAAGAAATTCTTTTAGACAGTATTTCTAACATTTAGGCGGTTTTGACAGGAAAAACAGGAGTTTAGAAATTGGAAATATTATATATTTTTCCTCAATTACCTCATTTGGATTTATTTCTTTACAATTTTAGGATTTTTCCATTTTTTTTAACTTCTCTGGTTTTTAAGCTTTATCTATGTAGCTTTAATTTTTTCATCTTATTCAATAGTTTTATTATTTATATTATATCGCTGTTCGTATCACTTGTGACATTTAATCAAACTTTTTACTTTATATATTTTTTAATCCATCTAAACTGTGCCTTTTTTGGATTTTTTTTTTCAATTTGACCCAAAGCTGAGCAATTCCAAAGTTTAACTTTGCAAAAAAAACCTATAATCTTAACGCATGAGACAATTTTGGCCCAAGACTCTTTCTTAAATTAATGATTCCTAGTTTTTCAAGCTTAAATGAAACAAAACCTGAAAAATCAATTTTTATTGAAAGAATGTTGATAGGACAAGAAACTCCTTTTAGACAATATTTCTAAGTTTTTCACTATTTTGACACAAAATTCGGAATATTATAAATTTGGGCTTTCCATTTATCCATTTTTATTAACTTTTGTAATTTGTAACCTCTGGTTTTGTATTTTTTTCTCTCTTATTCAGTTCCCTTATTATTTATATGTATCTGTTCTTATTATTTGTCATGTTTCGTAATAGACTTTTTGTTCTTTTATATATTTTTTTCATCGATCTAAATTATACGTTTTGAGTGGTTGAAGGTTTGGTAAGTTCAAGAAAGTGGTATCTCGATAAGTCAACGAATTAGACGTGACTTTATAGCTCACTTAGTAGAGCTTTGCAGGTTGTTGGTTCAAGATCGATGGCTGAAGCCCTGTTCTGTCATTAATTTTTATTATTATTCTTGTTTGCTGAGGCCTTATTTATTTTTAGAAGGTTTTTGTACGGACGGTATTGTGAGTTTAGACAATATCTTAATTTATGTTTATTTTTAATTAATTTATTATTCATATTTTTTTTCTTATCTATTGTCAAGTTTTTGAATTTTCTTGTTCTTTTTTGTATAGATCAAACAGGAGTTTTTAGTGTTTTCATTTATTAAGGATTTTTTTAAATTAAACATTTACAACGTGTAAAATACCGTCTAAATTGTTTGATTATCATTAATTAATTTTTACGATTAATCAATTAAACTAATCGTTAAAAACAAACTTTTTACGATATACAGAGAGTAAAAATTATCTGTTAGCATAGTTTTTTAACGATTAACAATTACTGATTTTCAGGTTTTTTTGTACAATTTTTGCTCAAAATATACCCTTTACAACATAACCAAAAAGTCGGTTTTTAATGAAAAAAAATTTGTTCCAAAAAAGTTTTTATACGATTTTGTTTCCAGTTTTTTTGGACACAATTTTCTCTATAATTTCAGTTTTTGATTACAATTTTTATTTTTATCGCTCTTTTATTATTCAAAATTGATATTATTGTTTTTGCTTATTCTTTCTCACGTTTTATGCATGCCTTTTTATTTTTGGTCCATTGATCGAAATTGGACTTTTTAATGGGCTTTCATTTTTTAAGGTAATTCCCAAGTTTAACTTTTAGCCCACAACCGTGCTATTTCTTAAATTAATGGTTTGCAAATTTTCAAGAGTTTTGTACGGTTTTGGAACAAAATAAAACTTTTCCAGCGCGTCAAAAATCAATTTTTATTGAGAAAGTTTTAGTTCTAAAAGACATTCCTTTAGACAGTATTTCTAACATGTAGGTGGTTTTGACAGGAGAAACCGGAGTTTTGAAATTGAAATATTATAAATTTTTGCCTGAATTACCTCTTTTGGATTCATTTCTTTACAATTTTTGGATTTTTCCATTTTTTTTAACTTCTCTGGTTTTTAACCTTTATCTTTGTAACTTTAATTTTTTCACCTTATTCAGTAGTTTTATTATTTATATTATGTCACTGTTTATATCACTAGTCACATTTAAACAAACATTATATTTTATATATTTTTTAATACATCTAAATTGTGCCTTTCTTGATTTTTTTCTTTCGGGTTAATTTTGACCCAAAGCTAAGCAATTCCAAAGTGTAACTTTCAAAAAAAGAAACTATAGTAGTAACGCATGAGACAATTTTGGCTCAAAACTTTTTCTTAAATTAATGATTCCTAGTTTTTCAAGCTTAAATGAAACAAAACCCGAAAAATCTATATTTCTTGACAGAATATTGATAGGACAAGAAACTCCTTTTAGACAATATTTCTAAGTCTTTCACTATTTTGACACAAAATTCGGAATATTATAAATTTGGGCCTCTACCTACCTGTTTTGAACTTATTTTTTTTTATACTTTTCCCATTTATCAATTTTTATTAACTTTTGTAATTTTAACCTGTGGTTTTGTAATTTTTTTTTCTCTTTTATTCAGTTATTTTATTATTTATATGTCTCTGTTCTTATTATTTGTCCTGTTTCGTGTTAACCTTTTTGTTCTTTTATATATTTTTTCCTCGATCTAGATTATACGTTTTGAGTGGTTGAAGGTTTAGTAAGTTCAAGAAAGTGGTTTCTCGATTAGTCAACGAATTAGACGTGCCTTTATAGCTCACTTAGTAGAGCTTTGCAGGTTGTTGGTTCAAGGTCGCTGGATGAAGCCCTATTCTCTCATCAATTTCTATTATTATTCTTGTTCGCTGAACCCTGATTTATTTTTAGAAGGTTTATGTACGGACGCTAAACTCTCAATATCCTAATTAATGTTTTTTTTTTAATTAATTTATTATTCATATTTTTTTTCTTATCTATTGTCAAGTTTTTGAATTTTTTTGGTTTTTTTTTATAGATCAAACTGGAGTTTTCTTAGTGTTTTCATTTTTTAAGGATTTTTTGAAATTAAACATTTACAACGAGTAAAATACCCTCTAAATTGTGTGACTATTATTAATTAATTTTAACGATTAATAAATTAAATTAATCATTAAAAACAAACTTTTTACGATACGCAGAGAGTAAAAATTCACTGTTAGCATCGATTTTTAACGATTAATGACTACTGATTTTTCAGGTTTTTTTTGTACAGTTTTCGCTCAAAATGTAACCTTTACAACACAACTGAAAAGTCGGTTTTTAATGCAAAAAAATTTGTTCCAAAAGAGTTTTTATACGATTTTGTATTTTAATCACAAATATTTTAATTTTGCTTCTCCAGTTCTTTTGGACACAATTTTCTCTACAATTTCAGTTTTTGATTACAATTTTTAAGGTTCTTTTATTATTCACAATTGATATGCTTATTATTGCTTATTCTTTCTCACGTTTTATGCAATGTTTTTTTTTAAATTTTTTTTTCATTGACCGAAATTGGACTTTTTAATGGGCTTTCATTCTTTTAAGGTAATTCCCAAGTTTAACTTTTAGCCCAAAACTGTGCTATTTCTTAAATTAATGGTTTCCAAATTGTCAAGTATTTTGTACGGTTTTGGAACAAAATATAACTTTTTCAACCCGTCAAAAATAAATTTTTATTGAGAAACGTTTAGTTCTAAAAGAAATTTGTTTAGACAGTATTTCTAACATTTAGGCGCTTTTGACAAGAGAAACAGGAGTTTTAAAATTGGAAATATTATATATTTTTCCCACAATTACCTCTTTTGGATTTATTCAGTAGTTTTATTATTTATATTATATCACTGTTCTTATCACTTGTCACATTTAATCAAACTTTTTATTTTATATATTTTTTTAATCCATCTAAATTGTGCCTTTTTTGGTTTTTTCTTTCGGGTTAATTTTGACCCAAAGCTGAGCAATTCCAAAGTTTAATTTTTCAAAAAACAAACTATAATCGTAACGCATGAGACGATTTTGGCTCAAAACTCTTTCTTAAATTAATAATTCCTAGTTTTTCAAGCTTAAATGAAACAAAACCCGAAAAATCAATTTTTATTGACAGAATATTGATGGGACAAGAAATTCCTTTTAGACAATATATCTAAGTTTTTCACTATTTTGACAAAAAATTCGGAACATTATAAATTTGGGACTCTACCTAACTTTTTGAACTTATTTTTTTTTTATAATTTTCCCATTTATCCATTTTATTATCTATCTATATTACCTATTATATATATTATAGCACAAGGTCGCTGGCTGAAGCCCTATTCTCTCATTAACGTTTATTATTTTTCTTGTTCGCTGAGGCCTTATTTATTTTTAGAAGGTTTTTGTACGGACGCTAAACTCTCAATATCCTAATTAATGTTTTTTTTTTTAATTAATTTATTATTCATATTTTTTTTCTTATCTATTGTCAAGTTTTTGAATTTTTTTGGTTTTTTTTTATAGATCAAACTGGAGTTTTCTTAGTGTTTTCATTTTTTAAGGATTTTTTGAAATTAAACATTTACAACGAGTAAATTACCGTCTAAATTGTTTGATTATCATTAATTAATTTTTACGATTAATCAATTATCTAGAGTAAAAGTTATCTGTTAGCATAGTTTTTTAACTATTAATAATTACTGATTTTTCAGTTTTTTTTTACAGTTTTCGCTCCAAATACAACCTTTGCAACACAAATAAAAAGTCGGTTTTTAATGAAAAAAATTTGTTCCAAAAAAAGTTTTTATACGATTTTGTTTTTTAATCACAAATATTTTAATTTTGCCTCTCCATTTCTTTTGGACACAATTTTCTCTACAATTTCAGTTTTTGATTACAATTTTTAAGGTTCTTTTATTATTCACAATTGATATGCTTATTATTGCTTACTCCTTCTCACGTTTTATGCAATGTTTTTTTTTCTTCCATCGATCGAAATTGGACTTTTTAATCGGCTTTCATTCTTTTAAGGTAACTCCCAAGTTTAACTTTTAGCCCAAAACTGTGCTATTTCTTACATTAATGGTTTCCAAATTTTCAAGTATGTTGTACGGTTTTGGAACAAAATAAAACTTTTCCAACGCGTCAAAAATCAATTTTTATTGAGAAAGTTTTAATTCTAAAAGAGATTCTTTTATAGAACATTTCTAACATTTTTGGGTTTTGACTTAAAAATTGGAAATATTATAAATTTTTAACTCAATTACGCTTTTGGATTTATTTCTTTACAGCTTTTAGATTTTTCTATTTTTTTTTAACTAGTGTTTAAACTTTATCTTTGTAGCTTAATTTTTTTCGTCTTACTCAGTAGTTTTATTATTTATATTATATCACTGTTCTTATCACTTGTCGCATTTAATGAAACTTCTTATTTTATGTATTTTGGCACAATCCATCTAAATTGTGCCATTTTTGGTTTTTTTCTTTCGGGTCAATTTTGACCCAAAGCTCAGCAATTCCAAAGTTTAACTTTCAAAAAAAAACTATAATCGTAACGCATGAGACAATTTTGGCTCAAAACTCTTTCTTAAATTAATGATTCCTAGTTCTTCAAGCTTAAATGAAACAAAACCCGAAAAATCAATTTTTTGACAGAATATTGATAGGACAAGAAACTCCTTTTAGACATATTTACCTATTTCTAAGTGTTTCACTATTTTGACACAAAATTCGGAATATCATAAATTTGGGCCTCTACCTAACTTTTTTGAACTTATTTTTTTTATAATTGTCGCATTTATCCATTTTTATTAACTTTTGTAATTTTTAACCTGTGGTTTTGTATTTTTTTTTCTCTGATATTCAGTTCTCTTATTATTTATATGTCTCTGTTCTTATTATTTGTCATGTTTCATGTTAAACTTTTTGTTCTTATGCATTTTTTTCATCGATCTAAATTATACGTTTTGAGTGGTTGATGGTTTGGTAAGTTGAAGAAAGTGGAATCTCGATAAGTCAACGAATTAGACGTACCTTTATAGCTCACTTAGTAGAGCTTTGCAGGTTGTTGGTTTAAAGTCGCTGGCTGAAGCCCTATTCCCTCATTAATTTTTTATATTATTTTGGTTTGCTGAGGCCTCATTTATTTTTAGAAGGGTTTTGGTTCGGACGCTAAACTCTCAATATCTTAAGTTATGTTTTTTTTTAATTAATTTATTATTCATATTTTTTTCTTATCTATTGTCAAGTTTTTGTTTTTTTGTATACATCAAACTGGAATTTTGATAGTGTTTTAAATTTTTAAGGATTTTTTGAAAGCGTTGGAGTAAAATACCATCTAAATTGTTTGATTATCGTTAATTAATTTTAACGATTAATAAATTAAGTTAATCGTTAAAAAAAAACTTTTTACTATATACAGAGTAAAAACGTCTCTGGGAAGTGACAAATACGTCGCAGAATAGTATATTATCCAGTAAGCATATAAGACGAGCATACACGAGCGTAGCGAGTGGCGCAATTTACAATTATATATATAGGCAATGCCTATTATATGCGACTTGGTACTATACTTCGTCAACGGCTTAATTTACAATTTTTACATAATCAATTAGATAACTCGATCGTAAACACGCGCTTTACATTCTAAAATATTTCCGGGCTTTTAAGTCTTGGTCCATTAACCATTAACCACCTTTTAAGTCTTGGTCCATTAACCACCATCATGTGTGCCGCAGCTGTAGACGAAACGTCAGGAAGAAATTCCATTGCGCCACGGCTTCAAAGCCTGGAAAACAGGCCGTGAAAGCCTTCAGTTTTATAACACGCGTTTTGTTTTGATTGTCAAAGTCGAAGTGATGTTAAAATTATTATATGGCGGCCGCATCAGGGCGGCCATAATAGTTGATACCTTCATTTTTTTTTTGTAATTTCCAACATGACGGTGTCTACATGCAATTCTTATGGAGTGTATAATGAAAAAAAAAGGCGCAGAGTGACAAAAGACGCAAAGGTTATAAGTGTTGTAACTTTAACACACCATATTACATGCTGAAAACCTGACAAATGATTACTTATTATACACTTCATAACAAGTGCATGCAGACACCGTCACGTTGGAAATTACAAATAAAACAAATGAAGGATCTAACTCAATGACCTAGGAGATATGGACCGAGCCAACAGAAGCCGATATTTCCCTATTTTTGGTCGGCAATTCTCATGACGTAATGTTGTCGTCAGCGCACGTCATACCAACTTAAAGCCGGACCGGATATTGATTGTGTCGATTGTTTTTGGCTTTTGTTAGGTTGGAAGTTAAGTTTTAGAAAACTTGGAGCTAGGACAACTAAGGACTAGGAGCTGTAGCGCTCTAGAAAGAAATAATATAAAGAATGGCAGTGACAACTGTTTTGCAATAGATCAGCGTAAGACGTCAAGACGTCACCGACAGGTCACTTCCGGCGGATATAGTCATCAGTTTAAAGATTTCCACTGCCAAAAAGGCGGGCCAAAACTGTAAGACAGGAGGGGGTCTCCAGATTAGCTCGATGGGCTAACTATTATAGTCACCCTAATGGCCGCCATAATGGTTTTGACACTTTGCCTTTGACAATCAAAACCAAGCGTGTGTTGACGACCGAGCTATCTAATTAATTATTAAGTAAAAATTGTAAATTAAGCCGTCTACAAAGTATAACATCCAACTTGCATATAATAGTCATCATTACCTCAGGTGAATTGTGCCACTCGCTACGCTCGTGTTAGTTGCACACATATTTCGGTACATTCTTTACGCACCAGTCATAGTATAGATGGCGCCACATACAATAAATTACTCGTTGATCCATGTCCAGTCAACAACTAATTCTTCCTAAATAAAAGGGAAACTATGGATTTAAACAATCAATCTTGACTTTACTCGGCTCGACTAAAAGCAGACAAATTTCCTATTTATGCGAACAATTTGAAAATCAATGAGAAACAGAGTCATTTATCAGCTTCGTGTCGTTTATATGCCACAACCCACTAGTATATACAGAGTTTATTGACGTTGCTCTCCCATGTATCGTGGTATTTCCCTATTTTGTACTCTTGCTTACCACTAAACAAGTGCTTTTTAGCTTACCGATGTGTCGGTCGTGTTTTGCTTATTGGTGGAATTAATTCATGTCAGAGCGGGAATTGTAAATGGGAAACATTTATTTTTATCCTACCGAAATAAATCTGTCATATTTTTTAAAATTTATATGTACGGGCGGAGACCATTTTTTGATACATTTAAATCCTGCAGCGAAAAGCGCAGTGGTGCTTAGGTTTCCGGTGAGATTTATTTTGTTTCCTGCCATCTGTTACCTTACTCGAGGATAGATCCTAAACTACCATGTACGTATTTCTCCACTCTTTCTCTCATAATAAAATGAGGCATGGTACACACTCACTCTCCTGCATATTATATGAAGACTTTCGCTCATTTACTCCTTATAAGCGTCACTAAACCGGTTTTAAACGCCGACGACCTAAACTTAATTGGGTGCGACATTATCAAGTAAATTGCCTAATCAAAAAACCCATTACTGCGCGGTTTCAAGAGTAAGTTTCGAACCCATTGTAAATTAGCTTTATACGTAGATTAATGACACCCTATCTAAATACCTGGATAACTAGGACAGGTAGGATCCAGACAGGTAGGATCCATTAATTTAACAACACGTACGTGCGTGCAGCCAACAAGGATTATTATTATTATTTAGTAGGTGAATTAGCGGGATGGGGACAAATAACGACAATTCAGTTTTTATCAATTGCCAACGTTTCGACCATATATTGTGGTCTTTATCAAGGCTCTTGATATGCCGAAATCCTGTACAATCTATTCAAAAACGTGTCCATTGTCCACGTCATGGGCAGAGGTTCGAGAAACCTTGGCAATTGATAAAAGCTGAATTGTCGTTATGTGTCCCCATCCCGCTAATTCACCTACTACTTAGTTTATTGGGACGCCAAACACTCGTAGCATTATTATTATTATTCCTATTGGAACGTCATAATTTCAGATTTAATGAGCTTAATTGAATTTCCCTATTTAAATTTTTTTAGCGATAGCTTTTGGGGTATTAATTATTGAATCCTGCAAGACTCGCCATTTTATTGATCCCAAATCGCAAACATTAATAATTATTACATTGCCCTGTTCCATAAGCGAATATACCCACATACCAGAGGAAACCGAAGTGATGTGGAGCATGAATTCAAGCCGGCCATGCACATTCATGAACCGGAAGTTAGTCGGATTCCACCTAAAATGAAAGCCGCATGCCATAGTGGAGTAATAAAGAATTTTTGTGCGCCCCGTATAAAGGAAAATAATGTAACGTCCAATATAGACGGCCATATAACATAGATGTGCCTAAGCTCTATCAATATTGTCTGTTCATGAGAAGTTTAGGTTACATATGTCAAACTTGTTTCATGATTTATTGGGCAAAGAAAAGACGTATGCTTTATGTCAGCTTTAATATGTATCAAACGTGTTTCGACTGTAGGCAATTATCAGTAATTTTAATTCTAAAATGACCGCACAATGGTTTGAGGAACACGCATTGCTTTCTTTGCTTTGGTGATCTCATCTTGGCTAGAATTTTGACGCTGGTGATGACTGACATTCGAAACCGGTTCTTCTAAGGCAGGGTTTACGCAACTTCTTTATTCTTAATTGCTAATTCTTTATTCATAATTCTTAATTGCTCTTGTCTATTCTTAATTCTTAGCATGGTTTATACAAATTCCTAATTCTTAAAAATTAAGCATATGGCAACTGACACTACTAACACTACATTGACAGTTGACATTCCCCTTTAGCTGGAGAAAATAGGCGGGAAGTGGAAAATTTTATAATTTAACATTTTGTTAGTAAAGTCTGTTGTAAATTTTGGGAGATTTTTAAATAAAGATAACCAGTAGGCAGAAGAAGGCACTGGCTTCATCCGTGTAGCTTTTTTTGCACAATGTATATAAAATGGCAATAATAACTATTAATGCAAAACAAGATTTAGACGATTTGGAGTTCTCCCTATGAACCAAAACAGAAAGATAGATGGCTTTTTTAGAAGGATCATTAATTAAAGATATGCTACGCTCTGAATGGGATGAGGAGAAATTCTTTAAGTACACAAGAATGACTAGGGCCCAGTTTGAATATTTGCATTTCTTACTACATTCTCAGCTAAAACGTGACCCAAAAAAATTGCATATATCATCGGAACAGCGACTTATTATGACACTGCAGTAAGTATAACTTTTATTAAAAAAAAACTTTTCAACAATCACATCTACCTGTTTGTAGTTTTCTCTCAGAAGGGTGTTCATTGCAAGAAATCGCCTGGGGGTATCGGGTTGGTAAAGCCACAGCACGTAATATAAATGTGGAAACCTGTGGAGTTATTTGCAACACTCTATCTCCATCTCAGTTGCCAGAACCTACTCAAGAATTCTTTGAAAATATCAGCAAAGCATTTCTTAATCGATGGAACATTCCCAACTGTGTAGGTGCAATTGATGGGAAGCACATAGTGATTCAGGCTCCATCAAATGCAGAAAGTGAATTTTTTAATTATAAAAAGTCACATATCATTGTTTTAATGGCGTCATGTGATGCCTATTATAGATTTAGTATGGTTGATATTGGGGCTGCAGGTTCTAACCATGACTCCTCTGTTTTCAAAAACAATGGAATGGGTATGGCACTTCTGCAAGGAACTCTTTGCATTCCACCCCCCAAAATGTCTGCCAGGCACTACCATCTTAATGTCTCACTTTGTAGTGGCAGATGCGGCATTTCCGTTGCATTCTAATATTATTAGGACTTACCCTGGACCTAATTTAGGAGAAAAGAGAAATATTTGCAATTACAGAATCAGTCGAGCTCGGAGGACAATTGAAAATACATTTGGCATTCTAACACAAAGGTGGAGAATCTTAAAAAAACCAATTGTGGCAAAAGTGGAAACATGCGAGTTAATCTCTCTGGCCACAGTTGTTCTACATAATTTCTTACAAAATAGTGAAATTGATCTTCCCCTAAGTGATAGAAAGTACTGTCCCACAGGGTGCGTGGATTATGTGGATGAATTGGGAGAACTACAACCAGGGAGTTGGACTGAAAAAGGCAGTAGCTTAAAATCTGTTTCTAGGCTAGGGTCTAATAATCATTCAAAACATGCAAAAAATCAATGTGACATTTTGGCTGAGTACTTTATGTCACCAATGGGAGCTATTCCTTGGCAAGAGAGCCAGAGTGTGCTATGAAACCGATGCCTAATCCGTTAGCTTATATTATCAGTGTCAAAAATGACAAACATTCTAATAAAAATTGACAAAACAAAAAGATCTAAGAAACAAGTTTTCAGTGCCAGTGGTGGTGAAACAACTTTGGCCATTTATTTTTTTATCTCACTGTATTATGGGTAGGTACCCCATTTTATGGTCATTATAAAAATTCATCTTTGGCTCATATCAGTGGGCTCTGAAATGTCAAAAGAAAAGGATGGAGTAACAAAAGTCTATTTACTTTGATTATGTCATCCTTTTCTGTCAAAATTTAATAGCCGCCCAGATAAAGTTTGTATAAACACCCTGTATGATAATATGTAGTAAAATTTTTTAGTTTCATTTAGGTTTAAGTTTTTTAAATTATAGAAATGGTAAGAACAGTTTAGCAGTCTTAAACTTATTTCGCCTACCGCCCACTTTATTATACAATTATTTTCTAGAGCCCGCCTCCCCCTCGCAAACAAAAATTAACTGTGTCACTTCTTAAAAATCGCAATTAATTTAATTTAATTGTAGCGTGACATATGATCCCTATTTTATTTCTGGTTTCAAAGCTTAATTTGATGTGAGACTGTTTCTCTAATAAGAACAATAGAAACACAACAACGGATTCTTGCAATATTTATGAAAACTTTTATTTAAACAAAAACTTTCAGGTGACTGAAAATAAGACAAGTCAGGTTCAGAAGAAAATTCACTTTGGCTTTGTTGGCCACTTTGGCTTGTTTGTTCACTTTGGCTAAGGAAGATGACATCGGATACTTGAGACTTTTGAATATTAATATTTCCACGAGTCCTAAAATCAAGTAATTATTGTAGTTACCTTCCTAGTAGCAATATGGAAAACCATGTAATCAGTAATATGCTAACACCCATGAACCACTCACCAATGCAATGATAAAATATAAATATATAATATAAATTTTCACATTCTTGTTTGCGTCACTCTATCTAGGAATCCTAATTTTTCAAAAAGTATCTATCCTTGCTTTGCTACTGCTGAGCCTGATGGTATATTTTTTGCTTGCCTCCTTTCTCTCACATATTTCTTTTTAAGATATTCCCAGTTTTCCTGGCAAGACTTTAATGAAAAAAAAAACCTATGAGCAAAGTAGCTATAAAAAATAAACAATGATCTTGAAAAGTTTACTACAGTCAAAAGTTCAGAATTGAACATTAAAAACATTGTTCATTACATTAAAGAAGACTTTCAAATATAGACAAGTTTTAAAACTGTGCCATATCACAAGAGGATGCATTAATACATCATTTTTAATGTAGGTACTTACCATCTGTCTCCATTATAGACGCAATGGACTGCCATGAATTATTACATGCCAATGCATCCTTATATTTTTTGTTTTTTTTTGCCCCAGAAATGGGGAAAGCCTTGTATCAAATCAATTAGTGAATCTTGCTGTTGAATATCCATATTTATACAAAAACTTATTATTATTGCCACGTATTATATTTTTAACACGAGGGGAACTACATAATAAAAAAAAACACAAAATTTGAGGTTATATAATACCCCCATGAAAAATTCGTGTCAAACGTCAGTCGACTGCACATGCGCAACGCAACATTTTTCTTAATTCTTAATGCTTAATTGCTAAAAGTAAAAAATTGGGAACTTTCAAGGTTAAGCACTAAGAACGAAAATTAAGAATTAAGAATTAGGAACTTGTATAAACAGTGCCATTAAATAACATGGTTTTAACTCCTTAAGAATTAGCAAATAAGAATTAGAAATAAGGAATTAAGAATAAAGAAGTTGGATAAACCCTGCCTTAATGGTAAGCGATTCAGAAACACTCGCACATGAGCAATATTGAGTATCTTTGTCGTTTAACTACACCTGAACTTGCTCCACTGGTGCCAAAAAATAATGAACAGTCCAGGTTTATAAAGGCTATACTCAAACCAAAAAAAATGTATTCAAAAACAACTTTTGGTCCAACGAAGCACCCTTATGGAGTTTAGCGCGACCTCTTTGCACAAGAGCACGCTGCTGGAACAAAATGTGACGTAGATAGTTGCAAGAAACTCAAGCTACTGCTCCCATGATACATTAATCGGAGCTGTCCAAATTGACATGACCTATAGCTTGCTGCATATAACCCATTCACTTAGTATTGACATCGAGTGCTGAAAAGAGATATATATATATATATATATATATATATATATATACCGGGTGACCGTTTTCCGAGTTTAACCATGGAAATCTCGGTTAGTTGAAGAAATTTAGGGGCAAAGTTGCGCAATTACAAGTCTATAGAAATGTTTCAAATTTCGAAAATTCCCACAGGTTTTGCAAGAAAGCAAAGGGCCTAGTTATATGGATATTTCGCTTGCCGGCTCTCCATTTTTCCTTCAGTGACTTCTGAAACCGTTTTATATAACTTACGACTTCTTAGTTTGTGCCTGTTCAGAACCTGGTTTGATTTCTTAAAAATTCGTTGTTTTATCAATTAATCGTGTCAACAGGTCACGAAGTCTATAAAGAGATATCTAGTGAAGCCATTACACCCAAAATCCCTTTCAGTGCATCCATCTTGAGGACTTCATAATGCAACTTGTCACTCATCAATTTCTTTCGTTCTGAAATCACAAAATTTCAGAACATGTTAAACACAACTTTTGTGGTACCTTTATTAAATATTCTCTGAGTTTTGCTATCGACCTCTTCATTGAGCTATCCCAGTAAACAGTCGAACGTTGTTTCAACGTAGAATAATCGTTTGGTCCGTTGATTTATATTTGTCACTTGCTTTTAACGTGTTGATTTGAGGTTGATATAAGCGATAGTGCACAATCATGATTTTCGACGTTAAATCAACGTTGTTAAAACGTGTTTTGGATGTGTTTTGGTATTGGTTGAATTTATCCTGTTGATTAAACATTGCAAATAGGTGACAGTGATTAAACCGTCACGACTCACACTGGCGCATTTTCGCGATTCCTTGGTCATAATAGAAAAAATAAAATTCACAACTTTTGCTTTAATTTCGTTTAATTAATTAACCCTCTTCAACAAGCGATCTATTTCGCTAAAGATAAATTCGGTAAATGGTTAATATGTTAATTCAAATTTGGCCTCTTGGATATCTTTTGAACTTGATGATGATAATTTTAAAGGCGCATATTTTAGAAACTCCTTGCCTTATCAAAATTTTACCCCATTGACACAATATTTACTACAGATCATATTTCTGGATGTATTTACTTTATTTCAGCTCCGCTAAGTACCCAAAATATATTAACAGATTTTGATAAGCGAGGTAATTGTATCCCCTTGTCGAAGTATAAAAAGAAAATATGTCCGCTAATTTCTCTAAGAAATATATTTATCTTTTAAAGAGTTTACCGATAATAAAGTAAAAACTTATAGATTAGGATGTCTTGTAAGATTTTCCATTAAAATTTTGTGCGACCACTTGCGACTTTTCCCACAATAGTGTGTTAAATTCTGAGGGTTGTACACAAACCACTAAACTTATTTTAATGTCTGTAAGTGCAAATGAAGTTTGGTAATATTATACTTGTTAAATTGTATTTTGGTTTTTTGTATTCATTATATAGGAGGTGAAATCCACATCCAGTTTTTTATACAGGGTATTTATTTAATACTCTCTCGACCTCACATATTATGAAATTTTCTCCTTTCTTTTGTAATTGTATGTAAATAAAAACAAAAATTACACATTGCACACTGCATTGTACACATTAATAAGACTAATTTGGTAACCTTATAACATAGTAGTAGTTTCTGAGGTATGTTCCCTGATTAATAGGATACTTAAATAGGCATGATAGGCGTGTTCTTCTCCAGGTGTTATGAATTTATATAGTCATCACTTTTGAAAATGCTCTAAACCGAGAAAGAAACCTCACGTGATCAATTAAGCTTTATGGAACAGTTACACAATCCATAATTATTGATTTAATAATACCCAGAAATCCACCCAATTACATTTTGGAAGATTAAAGAAAAAAACAACATTGTATATGCATCATGTATCTCCACAATGAAATGAGATTCGTTAGCCTTAAAAACTCATATTTTTTTCATGTATGTCTTCTTTTCATACGTTTTCGAAATGTTTACTCAGTTTAACAGCAAAACATAACTAATATATTTTTTTGGTTCAATTTTTTAATCTAACAAAGCCCACTTAAATTTATTAAGAGTTCATAGAAAAATATATTCAAAATAACTAACCAATTGTTAGATAAGAGGTATTGAATTGGTAAGGTATTGAATATTTTGGAAGTTTTCAAAAAATTTTAATAAAAACTAAGTAATATACAGAGTGTCACAAACTACAAAAAATCCGTGTATTAAGAAAATATTTTATTTTTGACTATCTCACTGAATTACTCATAAGAAATTAAAAAAATCTTTTATAAAACCCAATATAATTGATGGAACATTAAAGTGGGACACCCGGTACAAATTAAAAGCACATGTTATTATCCTTATTTCTTTTTAAGATATTGTATCCAAACATAATTTGATAATAATAATAATTGGTTTTCTACATTCATTTCAGTTTTTATTTCACGTTAAGTATTAGTTCTACCACAACACCCTGTAAAAATTGTTGTTTCATTTTTGTACTTACAGTAAAGCTACATCTAGTTTGATTAAACATTACTATGTCTTTTTCACTTTGCTTCATTATCAAGATTAGCTTTATCACTAACTAAGTAATATTGGCCACGAAATCTTGAAAATGCGCCACTGTGCGACTGCGCGGTTGCGAAATGTCTTTTAAAACTTTTCATCATTTGTTCGGTCGATTTATAGTTGTCTCTTTGATTTTAAGCTGTTGATTTTTGGTTGATTTTTTCGAAAATAAACAGCCATGTGTTTCGACGTTAAATCAACGTTGTTAAAAGGTGTGTTGAATATGTTTAGATATTGGTTGAATTTATAACGTTGATTAAACGTTGAAAGTAGGTTTAAATGTCACATACTTTGAGCGCTCGGTGCTCAGGGAAAAATTTCAAATCGCTTAAAAGGTGAGTACTCGTGGGTTGAGATTTTACTGTTTTTTAAGATTAGAGACAAGATGGCTGAAATCTCACCACCACCATTGGTTTTGATGAGTGTGGCTATACTATTTTACAGGCCAACTAATTTAAGTAAATATGATTAAATTAAGCTGTACTAAATTAGGTACATATAGGCATATTAAGGCTGATATAAATTATTTACCTATGCATCACAACAAAAATTAATGCTTGACAATTAAAGCTTTATTTTCTTTAGAATCGGTTTCGTGCACATGACGTCATTTTGCCAGAATTTTAGTAAATATAACCTCACTTTAATAATTAATTATATAACGTTTGCAATAAAATTGATCGTTTTGCGTTAATTTTAAATCCTACTAAGGCCTTTTTGGGGGATCCAAACTTTTAATTTACTTATGGTGATGCAGAAGCAAACAAATACAATCTATTTTTTGTTTTCAACCAATGTAGTCACATGACGCACGAAACCCATTACAGTCTCATTGAGAAAGCATTCCAATCCGTTAAATACAACTAAGTCAAAATGTGTGTACACCAAAATTCAGCGGTGATTTTTGCCTTGCTCTCACCCCAGGAGAAAATCACTTCCTAAAAGGTGTATACCTACCAGTTTCAATTTCCAAGAAAATTCTTTTAAATCCTATTAAACTAATTTGCCTTGAGCTCCACTAAATGTTTTGATATCAAAAATATCTTTTGAAAAAAAAAGCAAAGTAATTTTGAGAATCTCGAACATAAATAGGTACTCATAAACAAACATAAAATAAGTATAATTTTTGTATTTCATCATTTCTAAAGTTTTTTCACTTTAGGTAGTTTTGAAGAAGGCAACAGAGAAGTTGCCGAAACATTAACTAAGTGGATTCGTCCGAGCCCTTTGCAGGGTGAATTGTTTTTAGGAGTAATTTTACTGTGAATTGTGGGAAACCCCTTTTCCAACAATCCAAAATCGTCCAAAAAGGTGTATGAGGTAGACATAACCCAAAAGTAAGTACTAAAAAATTTAATTCTTGTTTAAAATTATTCCTATTTTACAGTCACCCCCAGTTAACCCCTAAGTGCTGTCCTTTCTTTGGTATTAAGTTTTGACATATATATATCATCAAAAACGAATTTATAAAATATAACTATTTTACTAATGATTGTAATTAGCACAAGTATTATATTTCCAATAAAACATGTTTAAAATATGTTATGAATTTTTTTATGATAAAATGCAAAGTTTGATATATTAAATACGTAGAGACGTCAACAAATGGACGTCTGCATGTGCTTTTTAATTAAACATTAACGCTCTGTATATTTTTAACAGAATTTTTGGTTAACAGTTTTTGTCTTAAACTAAAATTAAAACTCATTAAACAGGTTCACTCATTTTTATTCGAATAAGTTTTAACTGGGTTCAAAGTTCAAACCCTGATAAAACTCATTTCACATAGATTATTCTCATGTAGGTAAATGGAAAAAAAATAGATGAAAACGTTGATTTAACGTTTTATGAAAGGTTGATAGATACGTTGAATAAACGTTTTAAGCAAGGTTGATTAAACGTTTTAAGAAAACGTTTTAACCAAACGTAGATTAAACGACTTAAGCAAACGTTGATGAAACGTTTTAAGAAAGGTTGATAAAAAAAGTTGATTCACCGGATTTAACTACGTTGAAAAAACGTTTGGATACAGGATTTTTTTAACGTTGAACGTTCAACTGTTTACTGGGATATTTGTTTTCGAAAGAAGTGTTAGTAGATTCACACCTCTTGCGGCAGTAGGGTGGCTCTTGTTCTACGAGCTTATCACCATCCGAGTTTTGAGGGTTACGGTTCGCGGAAGAGCCACCAAACCTAGCCCATCGACGGAGAAGGTGACTCAGGTCGCCAGAATAGATGAAGTAGAAAAGAAGTCTCCCCCAATTTTTGTTTGCTATGGCTCGGGTAAGTCGAATTAACCTCCAACACAACCGGGACGCTACAGCTGATCTGGTCAGCATAACGGCCGATAAAACAGGGGTGGTAGTTTTAATTCAAGAATCTTATTTCGATCAGGGGCAAGTCAGGGGTGTGCAGGCGACCGGCCACAACATCCTTGTCTGCCCGGCAGACAAAGGTGCACCAAGGTCATGCATCCTGACGTCCAAGGACTTTCAGGTGACGCATTTGACTAACCTGGGATCCAGTTATGTCACAGCGGCGATTGTAGAATTTCGGGTGAGTCAACAAAAAGTTAAAATGCTTATAAGTAGTATATTATATGTGGATGTAAATTGGCGGATTGGGACAAGGCAGCCGTAAGTATTTCAACCTCTTCTCCGACGTTTCGTTTAATTTTACATTAAACTTCATCAGGGCTGTGAATGACAATAATAAGAACATTAGAGCTAATATTAAATTATTTGAATGGCATACAAACCTCGAGATCATCATGTACGTTGCCCGTAGTCTTAAATATAAACATTATTAGAGCATGCGAGGTTTAAACGTTGTTAACATGGACCAGGGGGATAAAAGTTTACAATTACCACTATACACAAAACTATCCAACACTTGTTCCATCACAATTAAAATTAAAATAATTAAAAATTAAAATACATCTGCCAATTAAAAACTGGTAAACTGCCAACCACACGAGAACAGATAGAGTGTCACACTGATAAGTCCAGCCCTTCCCATGTTATTATTTACGCCACGATTAATTTCCAACATTCCACGGTACTAAAGATTGCCCATGAACAAAACAGAAATAAAATTGAAAGTATTCTGCCATTAGCGGGTCTTATGGAACCCTGCAACATTTTTATGTATTAAGCAACTATAAATTACACTTAAACCTTGGGTGTCGGTTCTAAAGTTTATAGCTTGTTCTCTGTTCTTATTAATGAAAAGCATCTCTGATATGTTACGCTTCTTATAGTTACTTTCTACATCTAGGATGCTGGGTTTTGCGAAATTAAAATTATGACCTGTTTCAAAATGGTGGGTTGCCAAAGCATTTTTTTCTTTCTTATTAATATGGACAATGTTGCATTCATATTGGTGTTGTTTGAGTCTTTGTGCTAATTTATTTCTAGTTTGACCACTATATTGTTTGACGCAATGTATGCACTTTATTGAATATACTACCTCAGACCTATCCAATAACGGAGTTTTACTCTTAATTCTGGAGTACAAATCACCAACCTTCTTTTTTTAATATAGAACAATTTTAACTTGGTCACTCTCGCCTTAACTTTAACTTGATAGATTTGTACTCAGTCCTGACACTTATGGGATTTTTAGATATATTTTGGGTGGCTGTAAATTGTTTGTAATTTCCAAAATTTCTCTGGACTCACTCGAAGATTGTAATAACCTGTTAATTATTTTAGATGGGAATCCGTTAAAACTGGCTAAGTATTTATTTTTCTCAAAATTCTTTTCCCACAATGTATGATGACTTAGTTTTATGACCCTATTTTTGAGACAATTAATAATTGCAACCTTCTGTGAGAACGCATGTGTTGATTTAAAATTAATTAATCTCCCAGAGCTAGTTGGCTTTTGGTACCAATCTGTGATGATTGAGGAGTTGTGCCTAATCACCACCGTGTCAAGGAATAGAATTCTGTTATTCGTCTCCAATTCTATGGTGAACTGAATATGAGGATTAAAAAAATTGAAGCACTCAAGAACAAGTTCTGCGGAATTTTCTGGGATGCACGTTAAAATGTCGTCAACATAAAGATACAGAAAAGGTAGTTCAAATGGAAGCTTGGGGATAACAGTGCTCAAAACTTGATGCATGCACAAATTTGCCAAGAATGGTGACAACGGGTTACCAATGGCAGTACCGAAAACCTGGGCGTAAAAATTGTCCCCATAACTAAAGTAGCTGCAGTCAAATAGTATTGCTGTTATATCTAAGAATTGGTGCAAGTTTATTTCAGTATGCAAACTAATGTGGTCCCAATACTTTTCTATAGTCTGAAGCACCAGTTCTTTTGGTATGCTCGTGAGCAAAGACTTAACTTCCAATGAGACCAATTGTCCATTCCAATGAGACCAATTGTTCCAAATACTTTCTTAATTAAATTGTTTATTTTATTTTCGTTTGTTGTTGTAGGATCCTTTGGTAATAGTTTGAATGTAGTATTGTCCTGTAGCAGTATGTTCATTTTCTGTGAGTATCCATGCCTATCCATCAAAACAGTAGAACTTCCCTTATCAGACCTTAACACTATTATGTCTCTATTATCCCTGAGAAACTTTTCAGCATCATCATACGATCTCATATAACTATGTCTTTTTGTAAAGTGTAATTGGTTAATAAAATCGTAATAATGTTAGTACATTTAGCTCTTAACACGTTTTTATCCTGTGTACCCGTTCTGCAGTCAATGGCATACTCAACATCCTTAATGACGTCATACAAAGGAAAATCGAATCTAGAGTGGTTAACAGAGAATTTAGGACCTAAACCTAGCAGTGCTTTTACTTCTGTTGGGACCTCTTGATTAGTGAGGTTTACCAACCAGTTATCAGGTGTTGACTGTTCACTAACAATGCTATTTTTCTTTTTTAAAGTTTCCATTTTTCTTAAATGGTTATTTTTAGTATTAAAAATTTGTGAGATTATACTTCAATATGACATCGTGCAACTTCCCCCAACAGAAGATATGGTAAAAATAGTGCGATAGGCTAAAGGTAAAAATTTTGCGTTTGTAATAGGGGGCGACACTAAAGTACACCACATCGTTTGGGGTAGCACCGACACTAATGCGATAGGTAACGCCCTATTGGACTACCTCGCATCGGAAAATCTAGAGAGAGGCAATCGTAATGCACAGCCGACCTTCATCAATCGCATGCCACAGGAAATGATAGACGTGACGGTCGTCTCGCAACGAGGACCACAAACTGGGTAAAGTTCAAAGAGCTTTTAAGTCAGGTCAACAGGTAATCGTAGAGTTCCGTGGTCGAATGGCACGCTGGAGCGTCTTAAGTTAGGCGCCAGAAGGGCCTTCCACTGAGCTTCCAAAAGAGGTGCGCAGGAGTGGGATGGATGCAACGAAGCCCGAAGAGAGTTCAAAAAACAGTTACGGCGAAGTAACTCGCGAGCGAGCTGGAAGAGCTTGCGGAAGAGCTGCTTCAGCAACCTTTTGATAATAATTAGGATAGTACACAGCGGAATCAAGATACACAGTCGTCAGGAGCCGGGATATACAAAGCAGACCATGTAGAGGGCGAGCCAGAGGTGTTTGCAATACTCGAGGTGGCCACACGAACAGACGTCAGACAGGGAGCAGAGCAGGACATCTATATCTTCTCCAACAGTCAGGCGGCTCTGCGAGCCATCTACAGGAAGGAGAGATCAAAGCTCGTTCAGGACTGAAGCGATTCTCTAGAGTCAGTGGCAGAAACAGAAAGGGTAACTATGGGATGGGGTCCTGGACATCGTGGCATCGAGGCGAACGAGTGTGCCGACGTATCGGCCAAGCGTGGTTCCCCGACATGCTTTACTGCACCAGAGCCATATCTAGGAGTAAGTACGTCTTTCACATCCGGGCATAGGAAAATACAAGGACAAACTGAATACAGTCAGGAATATGTAGACAGACCAAGCGTATCTATTCTAACCCGGATAGATCCAAGACCTCGTGGCTTCTTGGGAGAACCCGGCAGTGCTTAGGAGACCTTATAGGTGTCCTTAGTGGACACTGCAGACTATACAGGCGCATGCACCTCTTAGGAATGGCTGACAGTCCACCATTAGATGGACGGGTCAACCCGTGGAGGGAATGAGGGCTCTGGAGGGATGGGTGAAAAGGGCCTCTAAGGCCTAGTCGCAAGGCTTAGGCCCCCTACTGTTTATTACTACTAGTAGTAGGTTCACTATACGACCTTTTCTGAATAGCCTTTGCTGTCAGAATGATTAGTTGGAATTCTTGACGCCTCGGATAATGCAGCATCAGAAAAAACACTAGAACATCCTTATGAGTAAACTTTGTGGGTGGGATTGACTGCTGTGGGGTAGATTCACTTGGTGAAAGAGATGATTCAGTAGTTTTTGGTGATGAAAGTAATAAATCGAACATATGACTGGAAGCCTTTTGAGATTGCTGCAGGGTGACTGAGGGCTTGTTTGTCAGAAACAGGTATACTGTCACGGTTTTTGTTAAATCTGACTTCAGAAACCTTTTAAGCAAGAAGTTCAGAAGTTCTAATTGAGCATGATCATTTATCATTTCTTCTGATTTTTTATTTTATAAAAGTTGATTGTCCTGGTCAACATCTGCGATAATTTTTGAGTTTCTACTGGACCTCTGGTAGACCTCACTTGCACATTATAAGCTTGTAGTTAAAATTGTAGTATTAGATGCGTAGTGCTGTGACATATTTGGATAATCTTTTAACACTGAGGGTTTAGTGTTGGCATCAGAATTAGAGAAATCCTCTGAATGTATCGTAACGTTAGGATCAGAAACCACTTTTTATAATTATCTAGAAGTTTCAGATGTTTGTTTAGCAACAATATTTTTTTAGTGTTAGTTGAGCCTACTGTATGTCTTTGTATTAGATTGGAACCCGTAATATCAGTAGAAGAGTTTCTTTCCATTTTTAAGTTTATACTTCAGAGTGGAAACGCAATGTCCTTACTCAGCACAGAAATATACTGATATTTTGAAAGTGTCAGTGTCAAGATTGTCAAGATTGTACCTTAATTTGGAGCCAAATGTTGTATCCGAATACAGGAAACTTAAGCTTGACATGAAAGTCAGTAAAGTCAAGTAGCTTGAAAATCAAGTCAAGCCGTAAATCCTTAGTTTAGATATCTTTAGGATACTAGTAGTTTTTTTGACAAGTATCCACGGAATGTTTAATGTATGCAATATGGCCTTTTTTAAAGCTACAGCAGCTACCACTCTATGTGGGTAATGCCCGTAGCTAAATCAAAAATGAATTCTTTTGGAATTATAATTATTGTTGAATCAGAAGCAACACAGAAGTAGGTTTTTCTTCGCACATTTCCTGAAAAGATGTTCATATCGATTATATCACCAGAAAGAAAGATGTGATACCAGATGCCCATCGAAGCCACCCCGAGATGAATCGAAAACTTTCTTTAATTTTATTAGTGCAGCTGGACCGGAAACAGTTCCAACAGGTAACAATTTTAATAAATAAACTGACAGAGGGTACTCAAAAATAAACTGTAATCCTTATTGCTGCCATCCAGACTTACACGAAGAGGAGCCTCAGAGAGTGATCGCTGCCTTCCGAGTTTTGAGATACTGAACGTGCTCCACAAATTCATTGATCCTCCACTTTTGCTGAATGAAATGATTCTTCATTGAGCGACACTGCTTCCAATCAAAAATATGAAGCTTAGGCCTGAAGCCAAAAGACCAGGTTCAATCAATAAAGCTACGAAGCCAGGTTCAATCGCAGCGTTACATGATGCGATTGAACTTGCGAGAAGTGAACGAGAGGAGTCTCAAGATAGACAAGGCAGATCGAAGAACGAGGGACGACGATAACAAAATTTCGAACTAGGAGATTAAGTACTGGTCGAAATGCCAGTTAATAACATACTTCAAAGAGTGTTTGAAAATGCGACAGACCATATCGTATCCAAAGGATACGATACCGGTCTGGGTCGGTATCCAAAGGATACGATACCACCAACAAACTATATCACGTTTCTGGGTTGACTACATGCAAAGACTCAAAATTCGAAAGACCAGAACCCCTATTGACAATCACTTAAAGTGGACAAGCTTCCGGCCCAGCGAGTTTATACTCAAAAGATGGTGGAAGCTGAGGAGTTTACAGATGACCTACCTGTAATCAGTACCCCAAGAGAAGCTTAACCACGAGGTCCAGTTACATGTGTGCTCGAAAACTAAGAAAAAGGAGCCCAGTGCAGAAGTAAATTGCGAAGGTGATGAACGTGGTGCAAAGCTGGAGGCTCTAAAAACCTGTATTACAGAGTAATATATTATTTTAATGACCATTAATTTAAATTTCTTTACAGAGTCGTCTTAAGAAGGCTTCTAAACCAAAATTTTATTGAACCGAAAACTTTCCTTAATTTTATTAGTGCAGCTACAACCGCTGGACTGGAAACAGTTCCAACAGGTGACAATTTTAATAAATAGGCTGACAGAGGGTACTTAAAAATAAACTGTAATCCTTATTGCTGCCATTCCAGACTTACACGAAGAGGAGCCTCAGAGAGTGATCGCTGCCTTCCGAGTTTTGAGATACTGAACGTGCTCCACAAATTCTTTGATCCTCCACTTTTGCTGAATGAAATGATTCTTCATTGAGCGACACTGCTTCCAATCAAAAAATCTGAAGCTTGGGCCTGAAGCCAAAAGACCAGGTTCAATCAATAAAGCTACGAACCCAGGTTCAATCGCAGCGTTACAAGATGCGATTGAACTTGCGAGAAGTGAACGAGAGGAGTCTCAAGATAGACAAGGCAGATCGAAGAACGAGAGACGACGACAACAAAATTTCGAACTATGAGGTTAAGTACTGGTCGAAAAGCCATTAAATAACATACTTCAAAGTGTTTTCCAAGGTGCGACAGACCATATCGTATCCAAAGGATAACCACTAACAAAATATATCACGTTTCTGGGTTGACTACATGCAAAGACTCAAAATTCGAGAACCCCTATTGACAATCACGTAAAGTGGACAAGCTTCCGGCCCAGCGAGTTTATACTCAAAAGATGGTGGAAGCTGAGGAGTTTACAGATGACCTACCTGTAATCAGTACCCCAAGAGAAGCTTAACCACGAGGTCCAGTTACCTGTGTGCTCCAGAACTAAGAAAAAACAACTCAAAAGTAGCAAAGGAGCCCAGTGCAGAAGAAGTACATTGCGAAGATGATGAACGTGGTGCAAAGCTGGAGGCTGAATGCACTGAAAACCTGCATTAGCGGATCCGTTACAGAGTCTCCTTAATACTTGTAAACCAAAATTTGCTTTAATTTGGTACCTTAAATTCCTTTACAGAGTCTCCTTAAGACTTTTATGATTATCAGTATCAAACAGGCTTCTCTTAGTACGTTTTAAACATACCTAGCCCTGTACATACACTGATCGTGCACCATGATGGACTTAAAAATCTAACTTCGACTACTACCTTTATCGCCTCAGGGCCATAAGAATACTTTAAATTCTTGTAATGTCCTGCATTGTTCCTGTTGTCCTTTTAAGTTACGCGATCCACTTCCCAAGTTTTTCGTTCGATGCAAAGAATCCAGTAACTACCGTTTTAGTATTTTCGCTCAGATACATCAAATATTTATTAAAGAAGGTCAATAAAATGTATGTAAATTTATGGCTTTACAAATGAGAGCCGAGGCGTGATATGGGTAGTCACGAACTTCAATAAGAAAATGCAGTTCAATTTAAAATTTATTGCCTTAGGCGAATATTGGATTTTGCCCTACACGTCTCGTCCTAAAAATCACCACAACACAGAATACGTTCTAGTAGTGTAAAAAACGTTTTAAACGTAAAATAATGACTTACCCAACATGACAATACATGGAACGTAAAAGGATATGCAACTGGAAACGACCGCATACGTGGGGGTCAAATCCAAAGCGCAAGTGGGGTAGTTCTGCCCACCCGATTCTATGACGAAGGGCTGCGGGGGTCGGTGCAGGCCCAACATAATGGGCACGAACGAGATGAGGGCCGCCAGAAGCCATATCGTGGCAATTGTTGCTAAAGCCACTCGTCTGGTCACCCAACGACCGTACCTGAAACACACAAGATAATAAAATCCGGGTCCGGCTTTGAAGAATTACGTTGTCGTGTCCGTTATTTAAGGGAAAAATGGGATTTCCAAGGCATTGTGGAGCACTAAACTTCCCAGTCGATTAGCTATAGGTCTGTTCCAAACATACAGCCACGCCATTAATTCTGTTTGCAGCTGATTGCAGGCGGAGGAGTAATTTTGTCATGTCGCTTAATTTATGGTCCGGTTGTCAACATGCGTTTGGAAAATTGGCAGAGACGGCTCTCTGGGGTACATGATTTCGGGCATTTATTATCCCAGTAACATGCTTTTTTTATTTATTAGATGCTATTAATCCGGCACCGTTTTAAACGGTACAGAGCTGTTGGGAGTTTATTGATTGTCGAATCGGATCAGTGTTCATTAGAGGCATGTACTAATAGTTCAGTGTTGCCAGGATTTTTTTTTAAATGAGCAGCATTGAGACAAAAAATTTGCCAGATTTATCAAAAGAATCATTAGCTCAGTAATTTTTCTTTTATAATTGAAACCAAGAACTTACCCTCTCATTATACAACAAAGGTCCAAGAACAAGGCACTATGTTACTTAGCAATTTAAAAAAAGTTTTACTACTGTCATCCTCTGCAATGAGTAAAATAATAAAAATGTCAGCCTTAAATAACACTTAAAAAAGTAGCTACTATAACTCATTCAATTATTTTTGACATTTAGTTACCTTTAAAAAAATTTATTTTTTTCATACCTATTTCCTTTCAGCAGAGGTTGACAACGTAGGATAAAAATGTCAAAGTCAAATTTTCAACGTCTGTTTGATGTCAATAATAAGTGAATTGTTTATATATGGCAGTTTGGTGTTATTAATTATTTTTAGTGTCATAAAGTATAAAAATGAGAGTACCAATAAACAGAAACCAAAAAGAGCACAAATTAATAAAATGAAAAACGAACTTGGAACAAAATAAGACTGTAAACGCTTCCACGGCCGGTCAAAATACGATTTATAGTGTTTTCCGGGCTTTGAAGCCGTGGCCCAATGGAATTTCTTCCTGATGTTACGTCTACAGCTTCGGCACAGATTATCAAAAGCGATGAGGCGATGAGGCAATGGGCGAAGTGATCTCCCGTGCTTCCCAAACGTTGACTGATTCGACTCTGGTGAGCTCCGTGGTATTTATTCCCCTGAGTTCTATGCAGCTGTGGCTCGGTATACATTGGCACCATAAAATGCAGTGTCAACAAGAGGATACGAAACATAAGAGGAGTTGCAGGCTAGGACAAACACAAAAGTCAGCAGTGGCAGAGCACGCCCTTTGGAAGGTTACGACATCCTTTTCAACACGGTGGATACCTTGTATCAATCGCAGCGTTTCTATCCCAGAATAACGAGAGAAACCATTGAGATTTTTAAAGACGACAATAATTTCAACAGGAAGGAGGAAACTACCTTTCTAAATGCAGTCTGGAAGCGAGTTCTATGAAATACTCCAAGTGTTTCATAGAACACGTTCACGGGAGATTACTTCGACCATTGTGTCATCGCCTTTGATAATGCCTGCCGCAGCTGTAGACGAAACGTCAAGAAGAAATTCGATTGGAACATGGCTTCAAAGCGCGGAAAACACTTTAGATTCAACATGAAATATCAGGAATCGTTAAAAAACAGAGAATAGTGCTAAAGGTGCCTAATTGTTGGAAATTCGTTGGAAAAGTAGGATTTTAGAAAAAGGCTAGTTTTAATCGAGGAAAAAGAAAACACAAAAAACAACCATTTTAAGAAAGCAAGACAAAAAATTAGAACATACGAACAATAAAATAACGGTAAAAAATAGAAAAATCAAAAGAAAAACCAGGAAATACAACGAAAATAAAAAAGTATGGAATACTTAGGAAACTATAGAAACACGTATGTCCAAAAAAAGGCAAATAATTAACTAAAAACATTTCTAATTTTAAGCGAAAATCGTTTAGCTGATTTCAAACATTTGCAAAAAGAGGTATTTTCTCTGATTAAAATGATTTCAATAAAAATTAATTTTTGACATGAAGAACTTCGATCTCGGGCCAATACCGTAAAATAATAAAAATTTTAATGAATGAAAATAAAAGGTGAAACAACAAAATATTTAAGAAAAGAATTCAAATAAAATTAACAGAGAAATATGAAAAATAAATAAACAATAAAAAAGAAAAAAAACTACAAAAGCATGAGTTGAAAGTAGAGACTTGAAAAATATCAATCATCAAATTATCAATTATTAATTTAAAGAAAAAACAGTTTTGGGTCAAACTTGTCTCATTGCTTGATTATTGCGTAGCTTATTAGTTGAAAAAGTTGAATTTTGAGCAACTAAAAAGTCCAATTTAAATCAATGGAAAACATACATGTGTATAAAAAAACAAAAATTGCAGAAGATGTGACGAAGAGTAAGAATAGAAAATTATGAACAATTAAAAATAAAAATGTTAATTGAAAGACGACGAAAGGCGTCGAAAGAAAAACATCCGGAATAGGCAGAAATTATTAAAAAAAAAAATCCAAAAGAGGTAGATAGTGGAAACCCGAATCAAAATAATCCTAATTTTAAACAGTAGTCGTGTAACAGCTTTCATATATTTGCAAAAAAGGTCTTTTTTGAAACAACATTCCTTTAATAAAAAGAGGCTTTTGACTAGTGTTGTAAAAGTTCTTAGGGCCACAATTGCTTAAAAAACCTAAGAAATCAGGAATCATTAATCGTAAAAAAACACAGTTTTAGACCAAAATTGACTCATTACAAATTAGTATACGCTACAATTGTTCAATGATTCAATTTAGAAGACGAAAATCGTAAAAAGGAAAAAACTTACATGAAAAATTAGTACTGTAGAGGAAAAAGCAAAACGCCTCAAAGAACGGTTACAGTTGAAGAGCCTTCGGAGACATAATTATAGGCTCTTGAAGGAGCCTTTAAGCAAATAAAAGTAACTGTTGTTATTGAGGAAACTGTTCCTACCAAAGTAATTAATTTTTTTATGAAGAAAAACCTGAAGGATTGAAATGTCAAATTCAAGAACTAGCTGAGGATGTTGAAGAAATAACAGTTTCTGAACGCAAAGTATCTAAGGAGCAGTTTGTAAAAAGGAGAGTAATTATTAAAAAGTAGAAAAGTGGCAAAGAGGGAACTATGGAGTGTTTACAATAGAGGAAGAAGTAAACAAACTTCAAACAACAGTCAGTGTCGAAGAGAATATTACCAGATCAATTACACAAAAGTAGATAATTAAAGACAGAAATTAAAAATATTTTTAAATTTAGGCCAATCTCATCTTATCAAACGTTCAGAAACTTTTAAAAATTCGCTAAAACCGGTCCCTTTTCGGACTATAATTATTTCAATAAAAATTGAATTTTCGAAAAAATTGAAAAATCAGGATCGTTGTTTTGGGCAAAAGTTACCTCGAAAAGTAAAAGTCAAACACATGGATTAGGCAGAAATCAAATAAAAAAATGTGTTAAAAGTGCAAAACAAACCCGTTCTTTTTCGGATCAAAACCGTATACAAACTAAAATTATCTTAAATTTTTAATCGTGAAAATAGCTTGAATCAAATTTGTCTCATTAGAAATCGATGTACATTACGATTTTTCACTCTTTGGAAAAGTTCAATTTTGGTTCAAAATTTCATAAAAATAATGAAAACTTAATGAAAAGTCAAGTTTGGATTAATGAAAAAAAAATGAAAAAGTGTAAACGTAGCAAAGGATAATAGTAAAATAAAGAAATAATTAGAAAAAGAAACACGACAAATAAGAGAAGATGGAAACAGTTATAGTGGAACAGGGAGGCGAACAAGAGTAAATTTTGTTTTGATATTTTGTTAGTTCCTTAGAGGAAGGAAGGAACCTTAGGAACCTAACCATCAGGGCCCACACTTCAGCCCTTTTTGTGCTTTAATTAGGATGCGTTAAATGGTGTTTTTCGCAGGACATTAGAAAACAAAAATATAATAAAAGAATATATTTATATAGAAAAAATATCTTGTAATAATAAAATAAGAGAAAATCGTTCTCTAAATGATTAACAAAAAAGGTACAAAAGCGGCAATTAAAGTCAGAGGCAAAAATTTTAAATAATTCTAGTTTTTTGGCCAAAATCATCTAAAACTGTCACTAATCACCAAAAGAAAGAAACTCTTTTCGAACCAAAATTGTCTTAATAAAAATTGAGTTTTGGCTCGTTGAAGAAGTTTTAATTAGGGCTAAAAGCGTATAAAAAAACCTGAAAAATCAGGAACCATTAATTAAAACAACTGAGTTTTGAATCAAAATTGTATCAAAAAATCAATCAAAACAGCACAATGAACAAGTGATTTGTTTCTTAAATTGCTATTTGGAAAAAGATATGCATATAAAAAAACTATTGCAAAAGACGTGACAAAGAGTAAGAATAGAAAATTATGAACAATAAAAAATAAAAATATCTTTATGAATGGGCGAAAATTAAATTAAAAGAAAAATAGATCCAAAAGAGGTAGATAGTAGAAACAATATTTTAAAATATTTCTAATTTTAAAAAAAAGTTGTGTAAAAACTTTGAAATATTTCCAAAAAAAAACAGAATTCATTTATAAAAAATCGACCTTTGACAAGTGTTGTGAAAGTTCTACGGTTCCATGCAAAAACTGAAATATTTGAAATCTAAAAAAGTGCATGTCAAGTTTTGCGCAAATCGGTACACATCAAGAATGTTATGTGCATAGAAAAATTTAGCAACAAATTAATGCTACTTCACAGAACGTTATAATGGCCACCTTACGCAAACTTCGCGAGTAATTTTTGAGTGTCCAAATAAAATAATTTATTTTTTATGGCCTTTTCTTGTTTTTGCCCTCCCCTGGAGAATTTGGCTACACCCATGCTTCGGGCCAAAACCTTTTAAAAAACTTAAAAATGAATTCTGACAAAGCAAAGTCAGACCAAAATTATCTTATTTCAAAACAGTATAAAAGGTGGCGCTTTTTTGATTGATTCATGGGATACTGGTAAAACAGTAAGAAATAGACGAAATTTGATCAAACATTGTCCACTTCTATTTTCATGATAAATTTAGTGGTGGCATCATTTCTCAGTCAGTATGATTTGTTTACTATGAAGGCGTAGAAGGGCGAACAAGATCTTTTGTCTTAAATTCCGATTTTAAAGTCGGAATTTAATTAAATTCGGAGTTCAAATTAAGAATTTAGTTAAATACGAAAATCAATGTCGAAATTTAGTTAAGTTCCGAGTTTAAAGTTGGGGTTTATTTAAATTTCGAATTTAAAGTTGGAATTTAGTTAAATTAAGAGACCAAAGTAGGAATTTAGTTAAACTCGGAGTTTAGGGTCGTAATTTAGTTAAATTCCGAGTTCTAAGTAAATTCCCATTAAAGTCGGAATTTAGTTAAAGTCCGACTTTAAACTCGGAATTTACCTAAATTCCTACTTTGAACTCGGAATTTAACTAAATTCCAACTTTGAACTCGGAATTTAACTAAATTCCGACTATGAGCTCGGAATTAAACTAAATTAAAACTCAGGATTTAACTAAATTCTGTCTTTCAACTCGGAATTTAACTAAATTACGAGATTATAGTGGGAAATTACGAAAAAGATCTTGTTAGCCCTTCTAGGCCTTCGCACTATCTACTTTGAAATAAGAATTTAACTAATTTCCGACTTTGAACTCGGAATTTAACTAAATTCCGACTTTAAACTCGGTATTTAAGTAGATTCCTAGTTTAGAGTTGGAATTTAAGAAAAAAAAAACTTGTTGGCGTTTCTATGCCTTAGTATATACTTTGAACTCGGAATTTAATTAAATTCCGACTTTGAACTCAAAATTTAATTAAATTCCGACTTTGAACTGGAATTTAATTAAATTCCAACTTTAAACTCGAATATTAATTAAATTCCGACTTTGAACTGGGAATTTAACTAAATTCCGACTTTTAACAAAGAATTTAACTAAATTCCGACTTTGAACTCGAAATTTAACTAATTTCCGACTTTTAACGAAGAACTTAACTAAATTCCGACTTTGAACTCGGAAT